>JAAALK010000082.1:74496988-75089833 GCA_019279435.1 Zizania palustris | reverse complement strand
TTGATTCATTTGCTAATGCATGTCAAGTGGAAATCGATTCATTACTTTGACTATTATGCTATTACAAATTTTTGTTATATTAATTTTATGCTTTTACAAGTGTTTCGTATGCGATGTGATATTATATATGCTATTAATTATATTCTTGTATTAATTTGTTGTTTGTTGATAATTTCATTACGGTGATTAGTATTACATATATATACTTTCTTATATATATTCTTTTCGAATGCAATTTTGTATGTGACAAAAACGTAAATAGTGTAACGAAACCTATGTGTCACCCATTACGGACCAACACGTCTCATACGTGTGATGCGTGTGAGATGTGTACGTCCGAAATTGTCCCTTTTTGGACAACCTCAGTGTGAGCGACAGATCGTAGTATTTATGATGAGTCATGAGTCCGAATGAGATTTCAGTATCATAACCTTGTTGTTCTCCATTGCACCATTATCAGGCATACAATTGGAGAACAGCGGGGTTATGCTGCTGAAATTTCGTTCGGGCTCATGACTCATCATAAATACCGTGCTCTGTCGTTCACTCTTGGGCGGGTTTAGGACATATCTTTTTCTATAGATATAGGGTCGTGGTATGTAGAAACGTCTAATACTTATGATGCATTCTCGATTGAATAAATGTTTTGCCTCTATAGAATGGCTGAGGACCGACAATGGATGTATAGTAGTTGGAAAAAAGTGGAGCTCACACAAGGAAGTGGGTAATTAACGTTGAGAAATTTATTGACCGTGCATTCGCTTTGACAAAAAACTATAGCACGAGGTGGCCGTGCATGAAGTGCAGAAATTATCGTTGGCAAGACAAGAGAATGTTGTCACTGCACATTTTCAAATATGGTTTCTTGCTAGGTTATGAAGTTTGGGTGCACCATGGCAAGATAGGCCATGAAAAAATGGTATTAGTAGTGGAAGAAGATTATAGCGCGACTGATGATAGGATGATGAGATGCTTGATGTTATACGGTCAGAGTTTGAAACAAACCCTAAGGATCCTCCTACACCATTGCATGAGCACACCACTGTAAGTGTTCTCGCTTTTGTGACCCATCTTATGGCCATTAATTCGAAGTTTGCATTCTCCAATAATTGTTACAAGGAGTTCATGAACCTGATCAATGATATCCTTCCTATGAACCATAAGATGTCGAATGACATGTACCGGTCAAAGAAAATGCTTTTTGCTCTTGGTATGTAGTATGAGAAAAATTATGTGTGCCAAGATAAATGTATGCTTTTCTAGAAAGAACATAGGAATGAGATGAAATTCTTAAAATGTGGTAAACCGAGATTCATATAGGTCATAAATGAAGATGGTGAAAAGGTGATGACAGAGGTTGCTCATAAGCAACTTCGTTACATGCCTCTTACACCTTGGGTAAAACAATTGTTTCTCTCAAAGAAAACCGCTAGGCATATGGGATGGCATAAGGAAGGTGTATGTGAGAATAACCAAGTAATGGTGCACCCATCTAATGATGAGGCATGAAAGGCTCTAGATGATTTTGATGTAGACTTTGCTAGGGATGCAACGAATGTTCGCATCAGGTTGGCAACAGATGGATTCACGCCTTTCAATTTAACAACATCATCATACTCTTGTTGGTCTGTCTTTGCTATTCCATACAACCTTCCACCTTCGTTTTGTATGAAATATGATTTTATGTTCCTGTGTCTCATTATACCTGGTCCAGAGCATCATGGAACATTCCTCAACGTGATGCTGAAGCCCTTAATTGAAGAGTTGAAACAATTGTGGAAAAGAGTTGAAGCATATGACTATGACCGGAAGTAAAAAATCAATATTCGAGTTGTGTCATGGAAGGCTGACGTGTCCGATATGTGCTAAGGACACAAATTGTTTCCGTCTTAACTTCGGGGGAAAGATTTTTTACTTTGATTGTCATATATGCCTTTTGCCCATGAATCACCCATTTAGGTTATAGAAGAACAATTTCAAGAAGGACAATGTTGTTGTAAAGGGACCACCAAGGTGTTTAAATGGTACAGAAATCGCTGATATGCTGAATGAGTTGGTCCTTAATGAAAATGGGGATGGATTTATAGGATTCAGAACCGAACATAACTAGACCCAAATATATGGCTTATAGAAATTTCCGTATGTCAAATCACTGATTCTGATGCACAACATTGACATCATGCATCAGGAACGTAATGTTGGTGAAAGCATTATAAGCACATGTATGGATTTTGCGTATAGGAGAAAAGATAATCTAAAGGCGAGAAGAGATTTAGCTGAGATTTGTAATCGACCAACCCTTGAGTTGACAAATAGTGGTGGCAAGCCATGTGCCCCATTTTGTTTAAAACCTAAAGAAAAGAAACAAGTAATGAGGTGATTGAAAAATTTTAAATTCCCAGATGTTTACGCCGTGGGATTTAGAAGAGTTGTGAATTTGAAGACAAGGAAGTTAAATAAATTGAAAAGTCACGACTACCACACAATAATGGAAAGACTCCTTCTTGTAATGTTTCGCGGGTATTTGAATGATGACGTGTGGAAGGCGTTAGATAAGCTGAGCCATTTTTATAGGCAACTTTATGCTAAATAAATTAAGAAAGAGATGATGGAGAAGTTGGAGAAAGAGATACCGGTGCTTTTATGTAAATTGGAAAAAATATCCCCTCCAAGATTCTTCAATCCAATGCAACATTTACTAGTTCATCTTCCATATGAAGCTAATGTGGGTGGCCCTGTGCAATATAGGTGGATGTATCACATAGAAACGTCCCTAAATAAGCTTAGAGCGATGGTTGGCAATAAGGCCAGAGTTGAAAGTTGCATTGTAGAAAAATTTAAATTGAAATAGATAACATACTTCACTATTGTATACTTCGCTGAGCATCACAATGTCAATACACCTGCTATACGGTACCATGTGGATGCAGACAATCCTTATAGTGACCTTCAAATTTTTCAGTGGAACAGCGTAACTATTGGTGTCTCCACAACATATTATGTAACTCAGGAAGAACGAATATATGCCTTGCTCTACATGTACTCAAATATGGAACCGATGGAACAATATTTCGCGTAAGTGAATGCTTTTTAGTTTTATATTTTACTGACAATGTTTTATACCTATTTGTTTACCTATGTGTTATAATGACAATATGTTTGATTTGAAATACTTGACGTCTGGTCGTCGACTAATAGAGAAGCAATTATATAAGTTGTGTCAGGAAGGAATAAATTGAGGGCCTAGTTTCCTCACATGGTTCAGAGAACATGTAAATCCTTACCTTTTGTGACACGTATTATTTTACTCTACTAGGTTAATTATCTTATAAACTCGTATGATTTGCAGTGCGTGCTCGCCGGCAATGTACATATAGACATGCGACAACTCTCTTACAAAAGTATTACTACCAAAAGTTATGGTCGATATGATGTGAATGGTTTCCGCTTCCGTTCAACTATTTTTGAAGAGTATCGACCTCTGGCGGCAATAACTAATACTGGAGTTGTTACAAGGGTCATTGATGGCCAAGCACACGAAACTAAGTATTATGGAATCATTAAAAATATAATTGAGTACAACTTTGCTAGGAATAAGGAGCATAAAGTAGTCTTCTTCGATTGTGATTGGTTTGACCCCAAACATGGTACTCGAGAAAACCAATTTGGGAAGGTTAAAGTCAAACACACGGAACGACTATGTGGGTACGATAATTTTGTCCTTGCTCACCAAGTCGGGAAGTTGTATTATATGTCGTACCCATGTAGAAAACTATCACGCCTCGATTTAATAAAACCAGGAATTTATTGAAATTCCATAGAAAATCAATAAATACAAGACGTTCATCACACGACTGCGTACAATACGCCAATCAATCATGGTTCATAGACCATATTATTACAAAAGAGATAAATCAGAGAGAAACTATTAAAATAAATTTCCTAGATGAACGTCTTCTTCCAGTCTCGTTCCTTGACTAGGTTTCTACTCCAGACCGTCACCCTCCTCGTAGTAGATCGCCTCTGGTGGTGTAAATCAACGGGGGTGAGTAAAATCGTACTCAACAAGCCACCGAATGCAATTATAATGCAAGGTAATAACAAGGAAGGTAGTGGCTTACTTTTGCGGAAAAGCTTATTTGTAAAGCAATTATTGTAATCTAGTTATTAATGCAGAAAAATAAACATGAGTTCATGCATCATCTTCTAACTCGAGGGGTACAGTCAGCCCACCCTCGTTCAACAGTCCTTACATGCCATGAATAACACATACATTCACATAATAGTAAACTAACTGCGAGAGGTCACACAACTCGCCCTTGACCGTGGGCTCGGCTTTTCGAAAAGATTTAAAACTCTGGTCAGAGGTGTACTATTGTACCCACAAGGCACTCATTTCCCGCACACCGCAGTGTGTTAAATGACTCCTGTCACGAGAAGCTCGTGCCAAAACCTTCAGCATGGAACGCACCAATTCGATAACACCCTCTTATAGGTTTCATATGGTTTTCCAGTCACTTCGAGCCACACCATACCCCCCTTAAGACTCGTCGGTACAAGTCACCCGATGGTTGCCCCTTGCCCCCTCTACTATGGTGCTTCAAGTTGGTACGATCCATACCTCCAGTTAGGACTTACCCACTAAACTTGTGGTTAGTACGGAAGTGCTTTGTAACAGATCCCGCAGACCGGTCCTTATAGTGCTCTAGGTGCGACCAACCAATTCCCGAGCTTGCACACAGAACCCACCATACTTATAAATAGCCAACTCCAACAGAATCCAGCGACGAGAATAACGGGGAAATTCATATAGTAGAATCCAACTCTCTACGACTCATTCTTTATCCTATAGCAGTTGTGTCAGTACATTGTACACTAACTAATATAATATTGTAGAGTGACAAGGAGTTTAGGCTCAATAAGCATGGCTTGGGTTTACACACAAGGACGGGGATCTAATAAATATAATTTAGGGCTTGAGATTAGACTAATGCAATATTATCCTATGGGTTATAGCGATAATTTAAATAAAACATGGGCTCAATTATGATCAAAATGGGGGTTGTGACTTGCCTTGATCCGCAAACGGTGAAGGTTGAACTTCGTGGTAAGACTCCAGATCATCGATGGCAACGTAGTCTTCTCGACACGAAAAAGGAAATACGACATTCAGTAAACAATCCAAAAATCAACCATACAAGCATACATGTTTTTGTTGGATTAAATAAGAGAGATAGAGTCTTAAATTCTATGAAATTATTACCTAATCATTTAAGATTAAATTTTAAAGAGGTTCTGAATTTTATAAATTGATGTAAGTATTTTCTCCAAGGGGTTTTTATTTTCTTTTTTAGAGGTGAAATAAAAGGGTATAACGCATTCCTATTGTTTTCATCGTATTTAAAATAGTGAAATGAAGTCATTATGTCTTCTGAAGTTATTATATAAGTCTTTATGATATTTTTAGAAGGTGTTGAATTTTTATTACATGAATTAATTATTTATCCTAAAAGGTCCTTTGGAGTATTATTTAATGAGAATCAAATGTGCAAAATAAACATATTGTTTTTATTGCATAAAAGTGTAGAGAATAAAAAGACAAATTTTCCAGAGTTGAAATGGTCAAATTTGGAGTTAAATTGAGCAAGCTATGAATTTTTGAAGTTTAAAACAATTTTCTGAATTTTTATTATACAGCAAAATCAGTCTCTCGTCCACGGTGAACTGGGTTCACCGTGAACCGTTGACTGCGCGCGTGAGCTGGGCACGTGGCCTCGGTCGGATCCAGATCCAACGGCTGTGATTTAATGAAGATCAGAAGGTCCAGATTTGGCAGTAATGGTCAACAAAAGTCAACCGCGAATCTGGGCGCTCGATTCCGGTTTTAATCTGTACCGTACGATCCTGATCGGCTGGCTATCGCCCCATCCGGCATGACACGCGGCAAAGGGTAACTACCCCCTTCTTCTCCATCTCCGGAGGCACAACGGTGACCAAAACCGGCGGCGGCGACGACTATCTAGCTAGGCTAAAGCTAAAAATGGAAAGAGGAGGCTACGGGGAGTCTAGGCATATCGGAGTTGGCGACGAAGGCGGGCCGTCGGCGATCGGCGATGAGAAGGGGTGGTGACGGCTTCGGGTTTGGTGGCGGCGTGGTGCTCCGGCGGTATTCGTGGCCAACCAAGGTGAGGTCGAGGACGGGGCGGCGACGCCGGTTCTGGTGATGCCGACAACGAGGGCGGCGGTGGTCCGAAGAGATGGCGAGGAGCTGCCGGAGCGGGAATAGAGGAGAGGGCGGGTTTCTGGTGGTGCCGAGCTCTAGAGTGTGGGGTAGGGGCAAAAGAGTGTGGCCCGAGTGCGGTGACGATAGGGGATTAAATAGAGCCCACGGCGGTGAAAAAGGAAGGCCGAAAGAGGGAAACCAACGAGGAATCCCATATTTGCTCCGACCAACTTCCATGAGCAAGCAATACGACGATTTGGGGCACGATTTCATTGGGAAACAGAGGGGAAAGGATCGCCGGGTTATGGCAAGAAGGATTCGGGTGATAATTTTGGCCAGGGGGCTGGCGGCGTTGAATTGGAAGGCTAGGGTTCCGGCGAAGGAAAGGGGGGGAATTCCATCGGGGAAGAAGATGCTGACATGTGGGGGCCACATGTCAGTGGGCGTAGGCGAATGCAAATGCGCCGACAGGCAAGCCAGGCTTGGCAGCGATAGAGGCGCGCGCGAGAGTGGCTGACGGGTGGGGCCGGCCGGGCGTGGTGCGCGGGAGAGAGAGGGAGGGATCACGCCGATAGGCGGGTCCCACCTGGCAGTGACCTGGTGCTGGACTGGGCCAGGCCAAAGGCAAAAATGAGGAAGGCGGCCCAACAACAATTTAAAATGTTTTTCTGATTAAAATAATTCCATAATTCATATATTGAGTTAGGGCTTGAAGCAATGTTAATAAATTTTGTAAAAATTCTCAAAAATATTTCTTGTTACATATGTTCTATCATAAATTTTTTAGCTTCTAATTTTGTATATTTCTCCCTGTTTTGCTTTAATTGGGTTCTTTTACCCTTTTCTTTAATTAAATAATGCCTTTTAATCTCAGAAAATTTATTTCCCTCATTTTACTTTATTTTTAAATTTGGGCTGTTACAATCCTGTCCCTCTTACAAAGAATCTCGTCCTCGAGATTCGAAGCGAACCTCAAGAAAACTAAGGGATGGGGTTCTACTGGTGTTCTGCATTAAGAGAAGGTGATGCTTCAGAAATAGGCAGAGTGTTCTCCGGAATTGGATTGGTCGAGATCAAATTGGGAAGGCCTTCTGTCGTACCTTGGTTTTCTTGAGCGGAGATGTGATGAACTTGAGTACGTCCCATCGGGCTTGGAACGGAGGATGACGCCTGCTTGGGGTAGGGGCACATGTTGGAGAAGTGACCCTCTTGGTGACAGTTGAAGCATATAATTGGGTTACCGTTCCTGTCCCTCTTGTATCTAGTAGCTTGCACTGGAGCTCTTCCGGGTGGCGGTGCTTGGGGTGGGATGCTTGAGCTTGGTCCTCCAAGGGTGGTCCGTGGCTCGATAGGGGCTTAGGGTGGAATCATCGAGCGTGGCTTCTACACCATTCCTTGCTGCTGGAGGTAGGCGATCATCCTTCTCTTTTTCTGGTCCACCTTGTTTTGTTCGGTCTCTTGGATGATAGCTTTATTTACCAACTTTTGGAAGTTGGCAAAGTCCCCGAAGACCAATTGAAGGGAGAGCTCGTCCTTCAGTCCCCGAAGAAACTTGGCTTGGCGGGCTGCGTCCGTGCGCACTTCCTCTGGTGCATACCAGGCCAACCGATTGAATTCATGCAAGTACTCCGTATCGGTCCTGCTCCCTTGATGTAGGTCCCGGAATTCCTGCTACTTCTGGGCTACCACACCATCCGGAATGTGGGCGGCCCAGAAAGCGGTAGTGAACTCAGCCCATGAAATTTCATGGCCCTCGGGCCGAGTCTCGCGGAAATTGTCCCACCACTCCACGGCGGGTCCTTGGAGCTGGTGAGCGGCAAATGCCACCCGCTCCTACTCGGAACAGTGCAGAAGGTCTAGCTTCTTACCAATGGTCCTCAGCCAGTCTCCTGCCTCCATTGGGTTGGTGGTACTGGAGAATATTGGGGGCCCGACACGCAGAAACTCTGAGAGTTGAGAGAATGGTGCCGGTGCATGGATGGCAGGTCGGAGGGGAGGCTCGGATTGCTGTTGTTGGAGACGGAACAACTGCGCCTGCTGCTCTTGCATTTGGCTTTGTTGTTGCTGCATCTGGGTAAGCAACGTGGCGATCAGTTGGTTTTGGTTTGCCATCATCTCCGCTAGTGTGGGATGATTGGCAATGGGGGTCTGCCATTGGCCGGTTGCTCCCCACTGAGGCATGTTGCCTGAATCACTTCCGTCACGCGGGGCATCAGATCCTTGGTTATTGACCATCCTAAAGTTGAAGGGTTCAAAAAGAAGGTTCCAATATTTAAGGGGAATTGTTATGGACTTTATTGCCCAAAATGAATGTTTTGACCTAGATGCTTACATATTTTATTTTAATCTCTTATTAAATTTTACACTCATGCCTTATATTTTGACATGAGCGGCACTACAAACAAAACAATCAAAAAGAAACAAACAATCGTAATCTACATCTAAGGCAACTCGGGGGACGACTCGATCACTGTCTCAGCGGAGAGTGTCGGTGTAGGGGTGGTGGAGCTGGAGGGCCCAGTAGGAGGGGCACTGCGGGAGATCCTCTTGGGCCTGGCCAAAGGGGTCCTAAGTGTCTTCCGCTTGCACGGTGGAAGGGGAGCGGCCTCCTCGAGATCCTTCTGGAGCTTCTTGATCCGACGGCGCAGCTGTGCGGTGGTGGCGATGCCCTGGCGTAGAAGCTCATTTTGGCGCCTCAACTCCTCCACCTCGGCGGTCAAGTGGCAGCTCTGCTGAACCTGGCGACGGAGATTAGCGTTCTCATGGTTCAAGCTCTCCAATGAGTGGCGGTAGATGTCGATGGTGTCGTGCTGTCTATCTGCGTCGAGGACGGCCTCCGTGTGAAGACTGTCCATGGATTTCAAGAGTTGCATGGTGCAGGTGATGGCGTAGTTGCGCAGGGAGAGGGTGCTGATGTAGATGCTGCGATGACTCCCAGGGGTACGCATGGGCATGAAACGGTAGACGGTGTCATGGAGCTGGCCATCGTAGACCAACCTGAGTTCGGTGAGGGCCTAGAGAGCAGCGCGCTGGCTGGCCACCACAAAGGAAGGTCCTTCGACTCCATGGGTGTAGAATGCAGGCTGCGTGGGGGAGTGGCGGATGATGACTGTGACCTCGCAATAGCTCTCGTTCACATCGGGAAAGATCCCGTGGAACACGGGCTCATGCACGAACCCGAGGAAATCGACGAGCATGCGAAGTTCGCGGACGAATCCAGCCTCATCGCGGAGAGTCCCACTCATGGTATGGACCGACATGTACAAAAGAGAGAATTTTTTTTTGTAAAACTCCAGAAGACGAGAGGGTAAGTAGTTTTGTAAGAAAATATGGTTAATATAAGTCCTAGGGTCAGGTCTGTTTGGCTTCCTAAAGTCAAGTCGGCTCTGATACCATCTTGTCACGCCCCGATTTAATAAAACTAGGAATTTATTGAAAATTCCATAGAAAATCAATAAATACAAGACGTTCATCACACGACTGTGTACAATACACCAATCAATCATGGTTCGTAGACCATATTATAACAAAAGAGATAAATCAGAGAGAAACTAGTAAAATAAATTTCCTAGATGAACGACTTCTTCCAGTCTCGTGCCTTGACTGGGTCGCTACTCTAGACCGTCACCCTCTTCGTAGTAGATCGCCTCTGGTGGTGTAAGTCAACGGGGGTGAGTACAATCGTACTCAGCAAGCCACCAAATGCAATTATAATGCAAGGTAATAACAAGGAAGGTAGTGGCTTACTTTTGCGGAAAATCTTATTTGTAAAGCAATTAATGTAATCTAGTTATTAATGAAGAAAAATAAACATGAGTTCATGTATCATCTTCTAACTCGAGGGGTACAGTCATCCCACCCTCGCTCAACAGTCCTTACATGCCATGAATAACACATACATTCACATAATAGTAAACTAACTGCGAGAGGTCACACAACCCGCCCTTGACCATGGGCTCGGCTTTTCGAAAAGATTTAAAACTCTGATCAGAGGTGTACTACTGTACCCACAAAGCACTCATTTCCCGCACACCACAGTGTGTTAAATGACTCCTGTCACGAGAAGCTCGTGCCAAAACCTTCAGCATGGAACACACTAATTCGATAACACCCTCTTATAGGTTTCATATGGTTTCCCAGTCACTTCGGGCCACACCATACCCCCCTTGAGCCTCGTCGGTACAAGTCACCCGCAGGTTGCCCCTTGCCCCCTCTACTATGGTGCTTCAAGTTTGTACGATCCATACCTCCAGTTAGGACTTACCCACTAGACTTGTGGTTAGTACGGAAGTGCTTTGTAACAGATCTCGTAGACCGGTCCTTATAGTGCCACGGGTGCGACCAATCAATTCCCTAGCTTGCACCCGGAACCCACCATACTTATAACATAGCCAACTCCAACAGAATCCAACGATGAGAATAACGGGGAAATTCATATAGTAGAATCCAACTCTCTATGACTCATTCTTTTATCCTGTAGTAGTTGTGTTGGTACATTGGACGCTAGCTAATATAATATTGTAGAGTGACAAGGAGTATAGGCTCAATAAGCATGGCTTGGGTTTACACACAAGGACGAGGATCTAATAAATATAATTTAGGGTTTGAGATTTGAGACTTCGAAGGGTGGTACTCCGAAGGTGGGGCTTCGGAGTGAGGAAGGCTTCAGAGCGAGGCTAGCTCCGGAGTGTGGTTGTCTTGTGGTACTTCGGCCTGCATGGCTTCGGTACACGGATTGACGGAATTCGAGCTGGGCGGAAGCTGCGAAGCCGTGGTGGTCCACTCCGGAGGTGTTGGTGCGAAGGCCCAAGGGCTTTGACGGCTTTGGCTCAAAACCGTCACTGTATCGAAGGTTGACTTCGGTGAAGCGAAGGCCATCTGGCTCAAGGCTTCTCACCGAAGCTATCGCACCCCTCGCGTGCGAAGGGGGCTTCAGAAAGGTCAAAGGCTACAAGTCTGACAGTGTCGGCTCTGCAAAAAGCTGGCGCTGTCCCCTCTGCAAAGGCTGACAGAGAAGCCTCCAATAAAGTTGACTACCTTTTGTACCCCTTAGTTCTGTAGAGACAAAACCAATGTAAACCCTAGGGGTAATGTAGTCAATTCCTTTAGGTGAACTGTGGGCTATAAATATGGGGGCTCGGTAGGTAACATTTAACACTTTGAGCATTTACTGTTGAGCTCCTGTACTAACCACACACTTCGTTGTATTCATCCAGAGTTCAATTTTATTGTGTTCCTTGTTCAAGCGGCGAAGCCCTGCATCTCTGTGCTTTTTGCTTGAGCTCGCTTTGCATACCTCGCTAGTTGTAGTGCACCGAAGCCTGTATAGGCGAAGGGTGATTTGTGCGAGGTGTGTTTTACAGTGCGCGTTCGCTCTGTGTAACAGGAGGCAAGACTTCACTGCTTACTAGCGAAGCCCTGTTCGAAGCCCGTGCTTTTATCGTGTCTGTGACTCTAGAGAAGTCTGTCAGTGTGCATTTAGACCTTCGCAGAACGGAGACCAGCACCAGTTGTTGTCGCTAAGTTTTAGGTCGAAGTCCTCGGAGGGTAGTCCACTCTTGCGAAGGGTGAAGTGCGAAGCCTGCTCGAACCACCCTGTGTGCGGATCCTGCACTGACTTAGCAGAGTAGATTTTTGAGGGTTGAGAGTAGGAGCGAAGTCTTCTTGGCTTCGAACTTTTGCTCCTGCGAAGCCTGTGTTCGGAGCTGTCAAAACACCTCCGAACCAGAACTTCGAAGGTAGTGTTCGAAGCCTGTTCCGCAGAAGACAGAATCAAAACAGAAGGCTAGTTTTTAGTCTGAAATTTTAAAAGCTCCCATTCACCCCCCCTCTGGTCGCCGTTTTCGGTCCAACAATTGGTATCAGAGCGGGTTAAGATCACCAGTTGACCTTAACCGGTTTTGTGATCTATTGGCGACATGGATAGAGGCAATAAAATTCCTCTGTTCGATGGGACAGACTTTGCATACTGGAAGGTGCGCATGGAGGCTTACTTGTTAAGCCAAGGAAATGCAATTTGGGAGATTGTGGACTCACAATACTCCATCCCTGATACTCGCACCACTCAAACAGAAAAAGATCAGTATAATGCCAACTCCAAGGCTAGGAATATATTGTTCATTGGTTTGAGCCGGAGTGAGTTTGATAGGGTGCAGCACCTTAGGACTGCTAGGGAGATTTGGACAACACTCACTATTTTTCATGAGGGCTCTACACAGATTAAGGCCAGGCGCCAAAGCACATACAGTCAACAGTATCAGCTGTTTGTGCAGGCACCTGGTGAATCTATAGATGCCATGTTTTCTCGCTTTGATGCGATAGTGAGTAACTTGCGATCCAACGGGACGCTTGCTTACAATGATCATGATAGGGCTATCAAGCTTCTCTATGCTCTTGACCGTAGCATATGGGAAGTGAAGATATCCAGCATTGAGGAGTCTGCAGGTTATGACACATTGACCTGTGATGAGCTCTTCAGCAAGCTGAAGTCCACAGAGATTGCTAAGGCATCTCTTGCTGTGCACAGAAGCTCTTTGCCACAGCCATTGGCATTGGTTTCTAGCACTAGTCGTGGCACCGCTGCAGAACCAAGCACATCTGGTACTTGTGTTCTTGCAGATGGTTTTGCTTTGTCCTCCCTGGTCTCCGTCACAAAGGAGCAGGTGGACACTCTGGATGATGAGCTTGCTCTCATTGCTAGAAGGTTCACCCGCTTTCATCATGAGAGACGGGATGAGAGGAGAAGTGGTTTTAGTGGTCGTTTTGAGTGTGGCGACACTTCTCACATCAAGGACAATTGCCCTAAGCTCAAAAAGAGAGATGAGAGTGAGCGCCCTAAATACCACAAGAAGGAGAGGAAACCCTTTGTGAAGGGCAAGCACGGCAAGATGGCTAAGAAAGTAGCCAAAGCCGCCTCCAGAGCCTTTATTGCTGCTCTTAGTGACATCGACACTTCCTCAACTGAGGAGTCGAGCTCTGAGGAGGAGGAGTCCCCAAGGAAGGAGGACAAGAAGGACAAGAAGGGACGAGACTTCACCGGCCTTTGCTTCATGGCCGACAGCGATCACAGCGGCGATGAGCTTGACTCATCTGAGGTACCTCTATCCTATGACCAGCTTTCAATAAAACTAGATGAGTTGAATGAAGTAGTTCTTGGTCAGGATAAATTGCTTGTGCAAGCCGCTAGAGAAAGAAAAGACCTTAGACTTAGGCTAGAATCTGTTTCTACTGAATATGCCATGCTTAAGTCTAAAGTTAATGATGTTGAATGTGATTCTTGTACCACTGTCATGGGTGAGCTTGCTCAGTTGCGTTCTGTACATGCTCAAACTCTTTCTGAGCTTGAGACTGCACAGAAGCAGCTTTTGGTGGTGGATTCTAGACCTGATGATAATGTTGAATGCATGAACTGTTCTTTATTACGCGAGAGCATTAATTTACGTGATAAACATGTTCATGATTTAGAGGCTAGATTGGAGAGGGCCGGTAGTTCTAAGGATGTGCAACCTGTTTGTGACACTTGCATTACCCTTAAGGACCAGCTAGGCACTGTTAGAGAGCGAGCTGAGAACCTCATGTCAGAAAATGAATACCTTCTTTCCGTGGTTAATAAATGCACTGAGGGAAAGGGTAGGATGGATTTGCTCCTGGCCAAGACCAAGTTGTGTGCTGATAGAGCAGGGGTAGCTCTAGGTTTGGGTTTTGAGAGGATTCCTTCAGACAGTAAAACCAAAACTGTTTTTACCTCTCCCACTACCTTAGAGAAAGAGAGAGCTCTGTTAGACACTCCATCAGCCAAGAAGCCTACCCGACCACCAAAGAAAACCACACCTCCTGCCAAGAAAAATCCTCCCAAGAAAACCACTCAGCAGAAGCCCAAGGAGCCTGTGAGAGTTGCTCCTGTGACCCATGAGAGTGCCCCCAGGAGAGTTTTTCACTGTTCCTACTGTCAGCGGGCAGGTCATTTGGTTGGGTTCTGTTTTCGTCGCATCAAGGATGAGCGACGCTCTCAGGCGATGAGTTACCGGGACATGCATTACCCATCTTTAGGTATGCATGAGTCTGAGTTTTACTATCGTCCTGCTTTTGAGGCTCCTCGTGCTTCTCGGAGAGGTTTTGCTCCTCGAGATGTTCACCATATTCCATATGGTGGTAGACCTCGGGCGAGTATCTTTGTACCTCGTCAGAGTAGGAGACCTCGACATGTTGTTCGATCACAGCATGTAGGTAGACCTCGCACTTTGCATCATTTCGATTTTCCTGTGCGTAGACCGTCTACTTTTACTGCGCCTAGTACTCGTGTCACTCAGTGCTGGATGCCTCGTCATTTTTTCACTCACCCCAGCACTGAGCGATCGAGATATTCTTATCATGTGTAGGCGACAGATCGAGGCTTGGAGGGCACGTGGATCATGGACTCCGGTTGTTCGCGCCACATGACCGGAGATGCAGCTTGGTTCTCTAGCCTCACCACAACCAAGCAAAGGGAACATATCACCTTTGGAAACAATCGAAGGAGTAGAGTGAAAGGTAAAGGTGTGGTAAGAATTAACTCGAATTTCACTCTCAAAGATGTTGCTTTGGTTGAAAATCTGGGATACAATTTGTTGTCTGTATCTCATTTGCTTGATGAGGGCTTCGAAGTGCGATTTCATCGCGATACTTCGCAAGTGCTCAATTCTGATGGCGTTGTGGTGTGTAAGATCTTTAGAGTAGGGAGAGTTTTTGGAGCTGATTTTTCAGAATCGTCTGGTTCTTCTCATTGTCTTGTTGCACATTCGACTTCTGAGCTTTGGAAGTGGCATAGGAGACTGGGGCATATGAGCTTTGAGTTGCTCGCTCGTCTGAGCGCCCTAGGTCTGATCCGAGGATTGCCCAAGCTCAAGTTTGAGAAGAATTTAGTTTGCGCTCCTTGTCGACATGGAAAAATGATTGCTGCTTCGCATTCGCCAGTCACCACAGTGATGACTGAACAACCCGGAGAACTTCTCCACATGGACACTGTAGGTCCTTCTCGGGTTAGTTCTTTAGGCGGCAAGTGGTATGTATTAGTTGTTGTTGACGATTTCTCTCGCTACTCTTGGGTCTTCTTTCTTGCCAGCAAGGATGAAGTGTTTTCACATTTTTGGAGCTTGGCTTTGAGACTTTTCACTGAACTCCCAGGTGCATTGAAATTCATTCGAAGTGATAATGGGACTGAGTTCAAAAATAGTCTCTTTGTCGACTTTTGCATGGAGCATGGCATAGAACATCAATTCTCTGCTCCACGGGTTCCTCAACAAAACGGTGTTGTTGAGAGGAATAACCGCACTTTGGTTGAGATGGCTAGGACGATGCTTGATGAGCATAGGACTCCTAGAAAATTCTGGGCTGAGGCCATGAACACTGCTTGTTACATCTCAAACTGAATCTTCTTGCGCTCAATTTTAAACCTGACATCTTATGAACTACATTTTGGGAGACAACCCAAGGTTACTCATCTTCGAGTATTTGGCTGTCGCTGCTTCATCCTAAAACGTGGTAATTTGGATAAATTTGAGTCGCGTTCTTCTGACGGGATCTTTTTGGGTTACACTACTCATGGTCATTCTTATCGTGTTTATAATTTGGAAACTAACACTGTCATCGAGTCATGTGATGTGACTTTTGATGAATCAACCCCCTCTGTTAGTTCTGCATTTGAATAGGCAAATGAACACGACATGGAACAGACCATCTTCGAAGAGGAAGATCCCGGAGAATTCGAGGATGAACACCTACTACCCTCGATGTCAACCCCCGAAGCCAACCCCGCTTCAACTACTTCGGCACGAGGTCCCGAAGCGACTACCTCAACATTGGTCATCTTGGACCACTCCAACGCACAAGTTGAGGGGGAGACTGCATCCCGCCGCGAGGCTCCACATCATGTTCAAAGGATGCACCCTCCCGAGCAGATCATTGGTGAGCTTGATCAAAGGGTAACACGTTCTCATGCTCATTTCATTGATTCCGCTTTTGTTGCTTCTTTCGAGCCATTAGATGTTAGTCATGCACTTTCTAATTCTAGTTGGATCAATGCCATGCATGAAGAGCTTGAAAATTTTGAGAGAAACCAAGTCTGGTCTTTAGTTGATCCTCCACCAAATGTTCATTTCATTGGAACAAAATGGATTTTCAAAAACAAACAAGGAGAGGATGGGACTATAGTTAGAAACAAGGCTAGACTTGTAGCTCAGGGCTTTTCTCAACTAGAAGGCATTGATTTTACTGAAACTTTTGCACCTGTTGCTCGCCTTGAGGCCATTAGGATTTTGCTTGCCTTTGCGACATCCCGGGGATTCAAACTCTATCAAATGGATGTCAAAAGTGCTTTTCTTAATGGCTTTAGAAGTGAAGATGTTTATGTAAAACAACCCCCTGGTTTTGAAAACCCCAAGTACCCACATAAAGTCCTTAAACTTCATAAGGCTCTTTATGGACTCAAGCAGGCCCCTCGGGCTTGGTATGACAGACTTAAGTCTTTTCTGCTTGAGCGGGGGTATTTGATGGGCTCTGTTGATAAAACATTGTTTACTCTCAAGCATGGCAAAGATTTCCTCCTAGTGCAGATTTATGTGGATGATATCATCTTTGGTGGCTCTTCTCATGCTTTGGTTGCCGAGTTTGCAGATACCATGAGCAGGGAATTTGAAATGTCAATGATGGGTGAACTCACCTTTTTCCTTGGTTTGCAAATCAAACAAAGCAAACAAGGTACTTTCGTCCACCAGACAAAGTACACCAAGGACCTGCTCAAGAAATTCAACATGATAGATGCGAAGCCCCTCACCACTCCAATGGCTACATCTGTAGCATTGGATCCTGACGAAGATGGAGAAGCCGTAGATCAGGAGTTCCGAAGCATGATCGGCTCCCTCCTCTACTTGACTGCTACGAGGCCGGACATACACTTCGCAGTGTGTCTGTGCGCTCGTTTTCAGGCTTCACCACGAGCTTCGCACCGCCAAGCGGTAAAGCGCATTCTAAGGTATCTCAAACATACCCTTGAATTTGGCATATGGTATTCAGCATCTTCATCTTTATGTCTTCAAGGTTATTCTGATGCGGATTTTGCTGGGTGTAGAATTGATAGGAAGAGTACCTCTGGTACTTGTCATTTTCTGCGTACTTCACTGGTTTGCTGGTCTTCCCGCAAACAGTCTAGTGTTGCACAATCGACGGCTGAGGCCGAATATGTTGCTGCAACTAGCTGTTGCTCTCAGATTTTGTGGATGGTTTCCACTTTGCGGGATTTCGGGTTAGATTATAAGAGTGTTCCACTTTTCTGTGATAACACTAGCGCTATTTGTATTGCAAACAACCCGGTTCAGCACTCCAGAACCAAACACATTGATGTACGGTATCATTTTCTCAGAGATCACAATGAGAAGGGTGATATTGAACTTCAATATGTTGATAACCAACACCAGCTAGCCGATATTTTCACAAAACCCTCGATGCTTCTCGATTTGCTTACTTGCGTGGGGAACTTGGTATTTGTCACCCTTACGGCATTTTGTGAGGGGGGCAGATTTAGATGGATGTGCATTTGCTATTTATGTGTGAAATTGCATTTACATCTTTTGCACTTATATGCCTGCTTATAATCCATGACATCATGACAGCTCAGCTCTTTTAATTTATCTGAAACATTCATGTGCATGATGTTTTCTTTTCAAAATTAAATCGTGCTCACTGACTAGTCTTGATTCTAGCATGTTTAGGCAGGACTGCTTTAGCTATCTTTTATCTGCTTGATAGCAAGACACATTTCTTTGGATGCTAAAAATTGCAACTTGAAAAATTGTTCTACATCTTCATGGATATTCATAAATTGCCAAACAATTGGTTCACTTAGTTAAAATCAAAAAAAATTCCATGATTTGCATGCTTCAAGTTAAAAGATCCAGGTGGATTTGTTTGTCGCACTACCCTATTCTAGACTGCTTACCATTGCACATTGGTCTGAACTGGAATAGTGTAGTGTATGCCAAAATCATTGCTTTAAGCTTCTTATGGTTTTCATGCCTCGGCTTGGCCTGATTGGAAAGTATAAGGTGGACAAACAAATAACCCCTGGCACTAAGAAAAGAACAACAAAATTCTTTGATCATCAAGTTTGCTTTTCATGCTCCATTTGAACTGGATTTGTCTGTCTAGAGTAGAAATTGACTAGCTCTACGTAGTCCATGCTCTTACTTGTCTAGTTTCCTTGACTAAGTGGTGATGCTTTTATTTCAAAAATGATCAAATCACATGCTTCATCATGTTTTTAGAGAATGTTAATTTGAGCTGAGCCCATGATCATTGGTGTTATTGCTGGCATATTTTTGCTTTATATGTCTTTGCAATTCTGCTCATTTCCAAGCTATGCATCTTTTTCATGCTCCTTGATGCTTGCATTGCCAAAGGGGGAGAGACTTGCTACGTTCTCTGCCGCAAGGGGGTATAATTTCCAAAGGGGAGAAAATTTGACATTAAGGGGGAGAAGGTTCTTTGTTGCAAAAAGGGGGAAAATTAACTCAGGGGGAGTTTCTATCTTGAAAAGGGGGAGATTTGCCGAAGGGGCTTTTACTCTTTTGAAAAGGGGGAGGAAAATTATTTTATCAAGTGACATGATTTGGCTCGATTCTGTGTTTTTATGGTCACTTATGTGCTGAAATTTTTAAATTTTCTTGAACTTGAATTTGGTTGTCAATGCACTCATCAAGGGGGAGATTGAGAAACCAAGGGTTGGTTTCAGTGTTTGTGATGAGTGATTGACAGGCTTTTTACCTCTGTTCGAAGGGGTACCTCCGAAGTGGGTTCGGAGGTTGGACCTCCGAAGGGTGTTTGGAGGTGGTTTCACCAAAGGGTGTTCGGTGGTTTGGTTGCTGCAGCTGTTGCAGCGGAGTGTGCGTGTCGGAGGGGTCCGACAGTACACGATGACTGGGTGTGTACCGAAGGCCTCGGTACTTTGGGCGGTACACTGCAGTGTGTACCGGAGGTTGCTAACCCGGAGAGGTCTCCGGAGTACTGGAAACACTTGTCTGTTTGTCGGTGGTGCGCAGGGACTTCGGAGGCGACGGACAGGTTCGCGGCAGGTGAACCTGGGTCAAGCGGGAGGCTTGATGCCAGGGGAGCGGGGAGCTCCGTCACGGTGGCTGCGAAGGGGGTCTGGGTTGGTACTCGGGTCGAGGTGCGCCAGGTGAAGGCAGAGAGTGCGGAGCGTGGCTCCGGCTGAAGGTGCTCCGAGACAAAGTCCTCGGAGGTGAGGCACTTCGAAGGTACTCCGGAAGGAGTGACTTCGGAGTTGGTTGGATCAAGTCCTCTGCGGAGGCAAGGCGTTCGAAGTGTGCTCCGGAGGGAGACATTCGAAGATACCCGACGAAGGTCTCAGAAGTCGAGGTGCATCGAAGGCATGGTCCGGGTGAGGCTCGTCGAGGAGTGTGCTCGGGGAGAGACACTGCGACGAAGGGCTCATGGAATGCTTCATGCGGAGGCCTTGGACGAAGGAGGGACTTCGAAGGGTGGTACTCCGAAGGTGGGGCTTCGGAGTGAGGAAGGCTTCGGAGCGAGGCTAGCTCCGGATTGTGGTTGTCTTGTGGTACTTCGGCCTGCATGGCTTCGGTACATGGACTGACGGAATTCGAGCTGGGCAGAAGCTGCGAAGCCGTGGTGGTCCACTCCGGAGGTGTTGGTGCGAAGGCCCAAGGGCTTTGACGGCTTCGGCTCAAAACCGTCACTGTATCGAAGGTTGACTTCGGTGAAGCGAAGGCCATCTGGCTCAAGGCTTCTCACCGAAGCTATCGCACCCCTCGCGTGCGAAGGGGGCTTTAGAAAGGTTAAAGGCTACAAGTCTGACAGTGTCGGCTCTGCAAAAAGCTGGCGCTGTCCCCTCTCCAAAGGCTGACAGAGAAGCCTCCAATAAAGTTGACTACCTTTTGTACCCCTTAGTTCTGTAGAGACAAAACCAATGTAAACCCTAGGGGTAATGTAGTCAATTCCTTTGGGTGAACTGTGGGCTATAAATATGGGGGCTCGGTAGGTAACATTTAACACTTTGAGCATTTACTGTTGAGCTCCTGTACTAGCCACACACTTCGTTGTATTCATCCAGAGTTCAATTTTATTGTGTTCCTTGTTCAAGCGGTGAAGCCCTGCATCTCTGTGCTTTTTGCTTGAGCTCGCTTTGCATACCTTGCTAGTTGTAGTGCACCGAAGCCTGTATAGGCGAAGGGTGTTTTGTGCGAGGTGTGTTTTACAGTGCGCGTTCGCTCTGTGTAACAGGAGGCAAGACTTCACTGCTTACTAGCGAAGCCCTGTTCGAAGCCCGTGCTTTTATCGTGTCTGTGACTCTAGCGAAGTCTGTCAGTGTGCATTTAGACATTCGCAGAACGGAGCCCAGCACCAGTTGCTGTCGCTAAGTTTTAGGTCGAAGTCCTCGGAGGGTAGTCCACTCTTGCGAAGGGTGAAGTGCGAAGCCTGCTCGAAGCACCCTGTGTGCGGAGCCTGCACTGACTTAGCAGAGTAGATTTTCGAGGGTTGAGAGTAGGAGTGAAGTCTTCTTGGCTTCGAACTTTTTCTCCTGCGAAGCCTGTGTTCGGAGCTGTCAAAACACCTCCGAACCAGAACTTCGAAGGTAGTGTTCGAAGCCTGTTCCGCAGAAGACAGAATCAAAACAGAAGGCTAGTTTTTAGTCTGAAATTTTAAAAGCTCCCATTCACCCCCCCTCTGGTCGCCGTTTTCGGTCCAACAAGATTAGACTAATGCAATATTATCCTATGGATTATAGCGATAATTTAAATAAAACATGGGCTCAATTACGATCAAAATGGGGGTTGTGACTTGCCTTGATCTGCAAACGGTGAAGGTGGAACCTCGGGGTAAGACTCCGGATCGTCGACGGCGACGTAGTCTTCTCGACACGGAAAAGTAAATACGACATTCAGTAAACAATCCAAAACTCAACCATACAAGCATACATGTTTTTGTTGGATTAAATAAGGGAGATGGAGTCTTAAATTCTATGAAATTATTACCTAATCATTTAAGATTAAATTTTAAAGAGTTTTCTGAATTTTATAAATTGATGTAAGTATTTTCTCCAAGGGGTTTTTATTTTCCTTTTTAGAGGTGAAATAAAAGGGTATAACGCATTCCTATTGTTTTCATTGTATTTAAAATAGTGAAATGAAGTCATTATGTCTTCTGAAGTTCTTATATAAGTCTTTATGATATGTTTAGAAGGTGTTGAATTTTTATTACATGAATTAATTATTTATCCTAAAAGGTCCTTTGGAGTATTATTTAATGAGAATGAAATGTGCAAAATAAACATATTGTTTTTATTGCATAAAAGTGTAGAGAATAAAAAGACAAATTTTCTAGAATTGAAATGGTCAAATTTAGAGTTAAATTGAGCAAGTTATAAATTTTTGAAGTTTAAACAATTTTTCTGAATTTTTATTATACAGGAAATCAGTCTCTGGTCCACGGTGAATTGGGTTCACCATGAACCTTTGACTACGCGCGTGAGCTAGGCACGTGGCCGCGGTCGGATCCAGATCCAACGGCTGTGATTTAATGAAGATCAGAAGGTCCAGATTTGGCAGTACCAGTCAACAGAAGTCAACCGTGAATCTGGGCGCTCGATTCCGGTTTTAATCTGTACCGTACGATCCTGATCGGATGGCTATTGCCCCATTCGGCATGGTACACGGCGAAGGGGTAACTACCCCCTTCTTCTCCGACTCCGGCGGCACAACGACGACCAAAACCGGTGGCGGCGACGGCTATCTAGCTAGGCTAAAGCTAAAAATGGAAAGAGGAGGCTACGGGGAGCTAGTCTAGGCATACCGGAGTTGGCGACGAAGGGGGGCCATCGGCGATCGGCGATGAGAAGGGGTGGTGACGGCTTCGGGTTTTGTGGCCAACCAAGGTGAGGCCGAGGACGGGGCGGCGATGCCGGTTCTGGTGATGCCGACAACGAGGACGGCGGTGGACCGAAGCGATGGTGAGGAGCTGCCGGAGCTGGAACAGAGTGCGGGGTAGGGGCAAAAGAGTGTGGCCCGAGTGCGGTGACGATAGGGGATTAAATAGAGCCCGCCCGCAGTGAAAAATGAAGGCCGAAAGAGGGAAACCGACGAGGAATCCCATATTTTCTCCGGCCAACATCCATGAGCAAGCAATACGACGATTTGGGGCACGATTTCATTGGGGAACAGAGGGGAAAGGATCGCCGGGTTATGACAAGAAGGATTCGGGCGCTAATTTTGGCAAGGGGGGCTAGCGGCGTTGAATTGGAAGGCTAGGGTTCCGGCGAAGGAAAGGGGGGAATTCCATCGGGGAAGAACATGCTGACATGTGGGGGCCACATGTCAGTGGGCGTAGGTGAATGCGAACGCGCCGACAGGCGGGCCAGGCTTGGCAGCGATAGAGGCGCACGCGAGAGTGGCTGACGGGTGGGGTCGGTCGGGCGTGGCGCGCGGGAGAGAGAGGGAGGGAGCACGCTGACAGGCGGGTCCCACCTGGCAGTGACCTAGTGTTGGACTGGGTCGGGCCGAAGGCAAAAATGATGAAGGCGGCCCAACAACAATTTAAAATGTTTTTCTGATTAAAATAATTCCATAAAATCGTATATTGAGTTAGGGCTTGAAGCAATGTTGCTAAAATTTTTTAAAAATTCTCAAAAATATTTCTTGTCACATAGGTTTTATCATAAATTTTTCAGCTTCAAATTTTGTATATTTCTCCCTGTTTTGCTTTAATTGGTTTCTTTTACCCTTTTCTTTAATTAAATAATGCCTTTTAATCTCAGAAAATTTATTTCCCTCATTTTACTTTATTTTTAAATTTGGGCTGTTACAAAAACTATGTGCTTGTTGGGTGGTCTACAAAGTGAATACTCGGGAACGTCTACAGACCCCTAGTGATGTTGCTTATCAATTGGAGGTTGAAGAGTTCGATGAGGTTTACCAAGATGATGAATTGCTGACTTCATTTAATGTAAAGCCAGACCCACCAGCAAATTCTTTTCTTGGCGATGCTAATGATGTAGCAGTTCCCAAGAAAAAGGAAACAACATCATAAGAAGAAAAAAGTAACATGGCGTGCTTTGGGGAGAAAGGGACAAATTGATCCTGATTTTGATGATAATTGACAAGTAATTGTTTTCATACATGCATTGTGTATGTTAAATATACTTAATATTACATACTTTTTCATAGGTTCTAATTTTTCATACTAATAAATGCTTATTTGTGCTTGTTTTGAATAGGATGTCAAAAAAGGTGAAGAGTGTCACGAGGAAGCTTTTCGACATGAAGAGTACACCGAGTCAGGAGGACACCCTATTCTAGGGTACCTCCTCTTTTTCAAATAGACGTCATCAAGAACAGCTCTTGAGATGCGTAAACCCACCATTGCAGAATCAGCCTATTGTATTTCTAAGAGATGATGAGGTAACCTTCAAATTGATTTTTATGCAAGTTATAAACTATTACTAATTGTTTTCATACTATTTTGCAGGATGAAGAGCATGACCCAGATGGTGTGGGTCTAGAGGATGACCCGGAGAGTGTGGGCAGGAGGGCGATGACCCGGAGGGTGCAGGGCAGGGGGCTGACCCAGAAGGTGCAGGACAGGTGGAGGGTGCGGGTCAAGCCGATATAGAGGCTTCATGGTCATCCTCACATTCTTTGAGGATGAGCCACCTGGTCCCCCCACCTATAGCCCCTTCGTGTGGAAACAAGATCGTGATCACGCCTGTAGGTGATGGGTAAGTCTCATACTCTGGTGTTTTGCTTTACTGCCAAAAATTTATTTCAGTTTATTGACTTTATTTATTATATGTTTCTAGATCTTGGATTGACTCTAGGTTTGATGGCACTTCGAGGGTCGGCGCAGGTAAACCAGATATTGGGTAACCTATATCGTCTTCACTAGCTAAGGGTGCTGACAATGTCGACCGATGAGGTAGAAATATGCACGACATGAGACCAATACTGGTTTGCTCCTGACGGGGCACGAAACTACCTAGGGGTGGTGTCTCATGACTTCTGGGTATGATTTTTTTCATGCATTGTTTCGTTTTAACGCACAACTTTTGGAGTTACAGTAGGTTACTAATCATAACTTTTGTAGTTACGTCTTTGCTTGCCAAAATCGGGCAATCGCAATAATCATACCCTTGTCTTCAACAACAATGCACATAAGGTGGTGAAGGACGTGATTTCGTATGCCCGGATTCAAGCGAACAATTGGTACTACAAGGAGAAGCTAAGGCAACGAATGAGCAAGGTGATGGGTTCTTCAGTAGTATACTTGACTGATCAGCAATATCGTTCGGTAAACAATTCTAATTATTTTAATATTCAATTTTTGATATTTAATTTCATCTAATGCAGAAGCTTAACATCTCTATTCAGGTGAGGATTCCATGGTTTGCAAACCTTGAAGATGCCTACTTTGAATTCTACATGATTTGGTCTTCAGATGAATTCAAGAAGGTTTCCGAGAAGAAAAGGCAATGTCGTGGAATGGATCCCAAGCACAGATATTGGGTCGATGGACATATTCGCTTGACTAAATGCATGGTAAGACCTACAATTGTCACTTTATCTATATATACATTGTAATGGGACTAACTCATATCTATAGGAAGCTAAAACTGGTGTTGTGCCGAGTGACATCGAGGTTTATGCTTTTGGTCATAAAGGAGCAGAACCTGCACACCCAGATATGTTGTGTAGAAAGTCAGCCACGGATCATTTAGTGAGATGTTAATAATTTTAAGAGTTTGCATCATTTTTCTTCGTCTAATCGATAATGTTGGTTTTTTCCTGACGCAGTATGATCAACACATGGTTCAACTCCATGGAGAGGAGTATGATTGGTGGAGACAACCTATCGACCCAATAGCCATGTACTTCAGCGAAGGTGGAAAAAGCCATGGATGGTGAGACAATATTTTTCTCAATGTTTTGTGTATAGTACTGTAATGGTAACTATCTTATTCAATGTTGAAGGTATTCCATATTCAATGGAGTTATTGACTCAAGGGCAGTGAGAGCTCAAAAGTCAACTTAGTCATCATAGAGCACCTTAGGAGTTAGCTCCAGCCGTCACTGCTCACAATCTAATCAGGAAGTTGTTCAGAAAACGGAGGAACTAAGGCAGTCACTCGAGCAAATGATGCTTTCACAGGAGAAAATGAGGCAGTATCAAGACCATTATGCTACCTGGTTTGCACAGCAGTAGACGATGATGCAGGTAAGTTCAGTTTGCCGAATTACAACTATATAGCAATTAGGAATAGGTTTAAAACTAACTGGTTACATTACAACATGTATAGCACATTGCCCAGCTACAAGGAATTGACATGTCACAGTTCCAACCAATACCTCCCCACCACCACAATTGTTTCTAGTTGGTGCTCCTTTTGCAGCTGTACCACCTGTCATTAGTTGAGATACTTAAGTTAGCATTTAGATGATTATTTGAGTTCATTCTCTAATTTTATCTATTGCTTCAGACTGTACGTATGCCCGGTCGGAATGGACCCTCGGCTTCAAATGTGGATGAACCGAGAGGCAGCGGTGGTGCCCACAACTCCAACCAACCAAATAAGGGTGATGAGTGAGTATGGATTGTCTCTTTATGGATTTGAATGTGATTTGTGAAAAGTTGATAAATATGTGGATGTGATACTATTGTTGGATGTGTACTTGGAATGTTTTGGATGTGGATGTGAGTGTGAATGGGAAATGTCGATGTGATTTTATTGTTGGATGTGGAAATATGTGAATGTGGATTGTTTTGGATGTCGATGTGGATATATGTGATTGTGGATTGTTTTGGATATGTGAATGTGGATGTGATTGTATATGTGGCTATGTGGATGTGATTGGATGTGAGTGTGAATGGGAGAACCAGGAAAAATAGAAAAAATTGTAGGTAACTTCCGTCGGCTTTACCATAGCCGACAGAAGTTAGCTGTTTTCGATGACGTGGGAAAAACAACTAACTTTCGTCGGCTATGGTCAAAGCCGACGGAAGTTACGACAGTTTGCCGACGTGGCAGAAACCCATAACTTCTGTCGGCCAGGCGCTGGTCGACAAATGTTAGTTGTTTTTGCTGACGTGGCAAAATACTATGAAAACTTTCGTCGGCCACGTGGAGCCGATGAAAGTTAGGTAACTTCCGTCGGCCAGATGCCGACGAAAGTTAGGGTTTTGCCAACGGAAGTTTGATTCTTCTGTTGGGATTAGCCTATATTATGTCGGCTTTGGCCGACAGAAGTTCTCTGGTTTCTTGTAGTGGCCACTCGGTAAAGCCTGTTTTCCACTTGGTGAAGGCTTCACCGAGTGCACAACTTCAACGCTTAGAATTCACATTAGTGCTCTATTCGATCCTAATGCCGATGATTGAAACTGCAAAAAAGAAAATAGTTAGCACAATTGTATATAACAATAATGATAAAAACAATATTAGAAACTCATATTGCTACTCTGTGGAGCATGCAATATGGTTGAGGTTGAGGAAGTGCAGGTAAGGGTAACTGTGGTGACTAGGGTTGGCCCATCTGACATGAAAAGACCCACCTATCTACGCAAAAAATGCTGCATCTGGGCCTACACCTGAGCCTGCATTTGGGCCTACATCTAGGCCTGCCACTCGGCCCTTTGTCTTTCTTTTTCATCTAGTCTAGCGTACAAACCATTAATGCAAATTCATTAGCATTCCAAAACAAAAAATTAGAATGGTTTGATGATTAATGAAATTGAACTAACCTAGAGCTCGCTAATTAGACCTAATGATGTGTCTCGGTGAGGGCGTATACCTTGACCAGAGCTCAAGCTCTGAGCTCTCACATGAGACAAAGTGGGGGTACTAGTAGCATCAATGACGTCGTCGCCCATCAAATAGCAGCCATGTCTCTTGCCTCCTCCATCCCTCATGATGACATCTCCATCGATGTTATGTTGGACTAGGTCATAATCAGCACCATGCACTTCTCTCGCTATCGCCGAGTAATCTTTGAGGCGTTGATACACGTTTTGGTTTGTATATGAATCATTGGGGTCATCTGGATTATAAGTGTTGCCTTCAACCACCCTCCCTTTGTGAGCCAGAGCAAATGCCATGACTTGGGAGCATTCTTGACCCGCGTTGTCCATTGACTGCAACAAGAAAACAGTTAGAGCTATATTGTGCAATTAAACGAAAAAAGAAAAAAAACAAGTAAATTCATACCCATATCGCACGGTACTGGTCGAGGTTTAGCGAGCCTTGATGGTGTGGTGCCCCTGGCATAAGTAGGCGTCTCTCTCAACAAGCATTGTGACTGCTTTGCTAATCGGGAGAACACCACCTATCAACAATTTGCCCCTAGCATTCAAGATGAGTGGCACACCACTATGGAGGGACCTACATAAACAAGTGAAATTGATAAGAAAAAATATTAAGTATTGCAAGACAAATGATAATGTACTTACCATCATGTTTTGCTCACGTGTCAGATATGTGGTCCGGGCATCCTTTTTCTTTATCCTCTGTCTAAGGTGTTGAGCGTGGTAGTCGATCATAGCTTGAATACGAGCCTCATAATTCATGTCAATGACAAGGTTCCTGGCGGCTTTGTTGATGACAGTGGTAGCTTGATCCGCATACCCCTCATCAGACCTATAAAAGTCCTGCATATAGATGTAAAGAGAATGTTATGTAATCCACATGTGAATAATATTGACAAATATATTAAGAACTGAAACTTACCAAGAGCTCAGCCCTCACTCGGTCGGCTAGGTGGACAAATTGTCTCCGTTGATGGTGAGGGATGTCTGGCGCACTTTCATAGTACCTCCATAAGTATGTTGGCTCCATCCTCCCATCAATAGAAACCAAACCAGGGAACTTGTCCCTGATAAGAAGCCTGAGGATGCCGTTTACATGGCGTGAGCACTCACGGCCTCCCCGTTCAACCATTATCCAGTTCCTACCCCGGTGTCATAAAAAAATATTAGTTTATGTGTCAAAAAAATAAACTGACAAAATGAATAAATTATAAACTTCCTATAGCAACTTACCTATTTCCATCTGGTCAGATGAGCCCACGATCAGCTAGTGGCACCGGTCACCTTGGGAGTGACGAAGGACCACTCAACCAAACTGCAGCCTCCCCCATAGCCTTCTCCTCTCCCTCTGCGCCAACCTCCTCCTCACCCTCTGCTCTAACCTCCTCCTCGTCCTATGCCCTAGTCTGCTCCTCCTCTACCTCATCCGGCACATAATCAAGGTTGCCAAAGGAGGCCCATCTCTGGCTGGTAGTTTCACTCGAGGCCGCGGGTGCCTTTCCTCTCATGTGGCTGACCTCTTCATTCTCGTACCTCAAGGTCTATCTGAGGACTCGACCTCATCTTGAGAGATGAATTTACTTTTATGGATTTTTCAAGTGCGACATCTATTTTTTCTTTAAACCCACCACCATTTTTCAATCACCTATTACGAAAAAAGTAAATCACTTTAGATAAACCGTGCAATGTGTTATAAACACATTTAATATAGAATTAAATATAATTTCTATACAACTGTTAGAAATAGTCATCGTCGTTCGGATTTACTGGATCATATGTTGTCATCACTGTAATTGCCAAAATGTAATCTCGATCTCTAGTAGTTATAAGTTCTTGCCATTCTGAACCTCGTCTCCTTCGTTGACATCGGCACCACTTTCATTATGTACTTCCATCGTCTATGTCAAGTCAATCAGAAATATGCCTGGTAGCACATCTTCTTGAAAGAACTCTTCATCGTATGTGTTGGGGTCTATACTATAGTCTTCATTGTTAGGAACATGTAGTTTACCGTGTGGCGACACCTTATACAAAACATCTCAACTTTTAATACGTGTGACGGTTTTTGCACAGGTAGGGGAGATAATAAAATTGTGTTGTCTGTTGAGCCACGATGTAAACATATTCACTCGGCAAAATAGTATCTTGACGAATTTCAATTAACCCAAGATTTGGGTCTGTCTCACAACTTTGTGATTAAACTAGACGCATTTGAATATAATGGGATTAAGAGGTTTGCTCCCGTTGAAACTCAATTCGTATATTTCTTCGAGTCATCCATAGTAGTCAACCCCATCTATGCTCGAAGTAAAAACTCTAGAATTTGTTGTTCTTTGGTTAGGTTAGCTCTGTTCATGGCTTTCTGTGTGGAAACGATAGTCGTTAATGTCGTAAGCTCTAAATGTATTGACCTTAATAGGCACAACCATTCACAACTTGCCTCAACTCGGAACTCATAGTCGTGTCGGTTCTTCCCTACACGTTTAAACGTGACCAACATGTGTATTAGTCGCATATAAGATATAATTGAAATGTAAAACTAACTACAAGTTAAGTTAAGAAATTCCTTATTTTTGAACCAAGAAATGAAATCGAGATGACCATTTCCCACACCATACTTAAGAAGGGTAGTTGATTCCTGAATGTTATGGTCCCTTGATCCTCGGCAAAATCATCGATGAAATTCCCTAAAGCAAAGGTAGAGATCGATGTTAAGATCAAAATAAGAAAGATGATTTTGAGGGTGTTGCTTATTGAGAACTTAATCAATGTACGACTCCACTTCAAAAAGGTTTGGCAGGACATACAACATAATCAAATACCACTCTTCATGTTGAAAGGTCTTGTTAGACGCACCACTTGCACTTCCTAGTTGGTCTCTGAAGATGCTGAGATTTGATTCTTCTTCCGAAAAAATTGTAACGAGAAGGTGGATTATGCATGCTAGAAAGATTGTCCACATAATATCTAGTTGTAAAGCTTAACACCTCCTTTAGAACATATGTTTGATGCTTCAATTTTGAACTTGTTCTTACATTTATTTTGAAGAATCTTTTAAAATCTCTCAATTGAATAGCACCAACGGATTTGGACCGGACCTCCCATCCGGGTCTCGTACGGGCGTCTCAAAAATTCTTTTGAATAAATGGTCTTCTCTCAACACCAAACACACCTCAAGATATAACCAAAAACTCAGAGCAAAAACATAAATTGAAGTAGTGCTATCACTTTCCTATCAAACATGATATGATGTGACAGTTTGAGAGATCATAATCACTTAAAATAATCTAGCCTAAAAATGGCTGGTGTCCTAATCGAAAAGATCTCACAAAAGTGTTTAAAGGCATATTAAAACTACTCACAAATTCAATGGCATATGACAAAACACAGAAATTTCATTAAAACTCATGGGTACTGAACACAAACACAATTCACAAATACTTAATCCACCAAAATAAAGCACAATAGTTAATGGACGTCATTTAAATGGCAACTAAAAATACAGAATAGAAATTACCTCAGCGTTACCTCGGTGTTTGTGCAAATAGCTTCTATGCGTGCTGTGTAGTCTCGGTGAAGAACGGCAAGCAATGGATGGGGGCAGCGGTTTTTGAGAGAAGGAAGAAAAACCAGACGGGCACACAGGGCAACACTAGCCAGAAGGAGAAAAGACCAACTACCTCGTTCTTCGTGCGTATTGGACTTGGTTCAGTCTGTATGTCGTCGGAAGCTGGGACGGCGCCACACCGATAGCCGCTGCGCCTTGCACGCTACGCGGATGCAGGCTTCCTTCAAACAGGGACTTGCGCGCGTGCTCTGCGGCTGAGAGTCTGAGACAGAGAGTTCGATGCAGCAGAAAGCCGAGGTAAGAAAATCCACTGCAGCTTGAAAAAAATCGCCAGCGGCAAAGAACAGTGGAAACAGAGGAAATTTTTGGAAAATTCCTAAAGTGGTAAAGTGAAGTCTGATTTGATTTCAAATAAGTTGGAAACCCTACGAGGCATACAAGACCTTTATATAGGTAGTCCTAAAATTAGAAATGATGCAAATACCCATAAGGTAAAATACTCAGACGCAAAAATAAAACTACGGGTCTAACGAACAAAATAGTAAAATCCTATCTACAGATAGCTTGTCCTGACGCGGAGCTTTCATAGGAGATACGGCTTCGCTTCAGGACTGTCGGATATCTAATCGACGGTCTGGATTGAACGTCGGTTTTGCGCCAAAACTGACAAAGCATCCACTGTCTTTGCACCGAGTACCTAGATTGGGCCGGCCCAATTCCGCGGCTCACTTAGCCCGACAATCGCTCGCCGCCCATTTACCAGAGTCAAATCCGATCAACAGACAAGCAGATCCCCTATCGTTCCTAGCCCATATACCCAGATTGGGTCGGCCTGACTCCGCTGGCCCTCTGCCCGGAAGTTGTTGGCCGCCCGTGTATCTGAGTCACACACGGCCCAAGACACGACATGTCTCTTCTCCTCTTCACATCTCTCTGTTGACTTCTGTTGAAAATTACTCATCACTTCTGGAGTCATGAGGCCCGTGATCTTCAACATGACTCCTCAAGGTGGAAGATCATATGTTGCATCAGATTGAAAAAAACCAGGCGGAAAGATCTTTTCAAGCTTGCAGAGCAACACAGGCGCTAGTGTCTCCATGTCTGCTACTACGGTGTGGGTCAACTCTTTAGCACAAAGTTGCTGGAAGAAATTGCTCAATTCAGGTAGCATTCACCAGACATCCTTAGGGACATAGCCTCGAATCATCACCGGGAGCAGCATCTCAATCCATATATGATAGTCATGACTCTTGAGACCATTTATTCACAGAGTAGCTAGATTAATTCTCCTCTTCAGATTAGCTGCATAGCCATTAGGAAACATCAATGTTTAGAACCACTCAAGTACTTCTCTCCTCCGTGCCCTTGTTAGAACAAAATCGGACTTTGGCTTCATTCAGGATTTCCCATTTCTAGGAGGTATCATATCAAGTTTGGGTCTATTGCATATAGCCGCTTGATCCACTCAGGCCTTGATGTTGTCTTTCGTCTTCTCGGGAATGTCCATGATTGTGCCAAAAATGGCCTCGGCAACATTCTTCTCAGTGCGCATTACATCAATGTAGTGTGGAAGGAGGAGATCATCGAAATAAGGAAGATTCCATACACTACTACAAAGCGACACTGTAGCGGCGGGCAAAATCGACCTATAGTGGCGGGCATCCAGTCCGCCACTGCTCTAACGCCACTGCTATCGCTGGTTAGCAGTGGCGGTCAGAGCGCCCGCCACCGCTGTGTTAACAGCAGTGGCGGGCAGATGATGTCAGCACGCCCGCCACCACTATGTCAACAGCAGTGGCGGGCGCGCTGACCTCATCTGCCCGCCACTGCCGTTATCAATAGCAGTGGCGGGCAGATGATGTCAGCACGCCCGCCACCACTGTGTCAACAGCAGTAACGGGCAAGCTACCTCATCTGCCCGCCACTGCTGTGTATAAGCCATAACACAGAATGCTGTGATCCCACAAACCAAAACACAGAAATTATATGCTTCACATAGCTATCCACATACACAGCAGCAAAACATCCACATATCCACATACACAGCAGCAAAACATCCACATATCCACATACACATCCACAACAACAACACATCAACACAACAACCATCAATCTCATCAATTTTCAAAAATTCACAATGTTTACATTCTTCCGGTTTATGTTTCGCAATAACCATCCATCAACACAATTCATTGTTTCACAAATACATGCTCATGCGGTTTATGTTTTCTTGGAAGGCTAACTCATATCTTAATTGGTTCGCCTTTTCATTCTTCCGGCCCAATCATACAAAGTTGGATGCTTGGCCACTTCACTCTCAGGATCGAAAAATACTCCAAGCTCATGAAGAATCTCATGCATCGTGAAGCGGCACATCCTTGATACGATTTCATACATTTGTGATTCAGAGAGTTGGCTCTTCTGGGCAACGGTTGATGGACCTGACGCCTGCATACGTAAAATATAAGTACATACGCTGCAAGTTATATTAGATTAACACACAAGAAATCAACTTACTTCTTTAGTATCCTCAGATACTGTCCGCCCAAACTTTCCTAAGTTATTGCTCATGAAATCACAAGTATAGTAGCCACAATGCACGGAACCAAGAGATTGTTTGTGACACTTCAAAATAGACAAAGTTAGAACGATATATAGTTTGGCTTTATCAATTGAATTAACAAATTTAAAAATATAATATTACCGGATAGTTGGTTCTGATAAGCATTTCTTTCGGCCTCTGTGGATCATGTGGGCCACCTAACTTTTCCACGTAGTATCTATATGCACTCTGAATAACATTTAATATATCTTGATATTCTTTTTTGGGTTTGTCGAGCGAGTCGAGCACATAAACCCTTGAGCTCTTTGGGTATATCAGAAGTGCAATCCAATGATCACTATCGAAAGAAGTAATATATGATTATGTTAGTTTCATAATCGATAAAACGTGTTTAAGTGGATATAGTGGGTATACTTACTTAAAGTTATATGCCCCACTTATCATTTCTCTGTCCTTCCATTGATACATGCACCGCGCAATATACAACGCGACACAACTCCTTTTGTTCTTCTTAAGTTTGTCTTCGTCTTTATTGAACATCTTTCTTTGAAATTTTTTCTTACCCGCAGTCCAATACTTGCTATCATTCTGGTTTAGTGTCGGGTTCAACGCACTTTGGCTTATTAATGACGGGTTTAAGTACCCATACAATTTAGACTCGTCACCGCGTGAATTACAACTGCATATGTTATAAAACAATAGTCAATATAAGACATTATTTATTTTTGCTTTGTATTGACAAAGTATAAAGTACTTACATGCACCAGAGCATCATGCTTGTGATGTCGGTTCGCTTCAGACGAAACATCCGATGGAAGTCGTCGAAAAATAGTGCAAGCTTAAACTCTGGGCAGTTGAATATTTCTTGTGGAACCGTCAGTTCTATTTGTGTTACACCTAACGAAGACGCTTCGAGGTACCAGTCATGAAATGTTTTCATCGTCCAAGGCATACAATTAAGTACTCCTTGGGTAATAATGGTTTGCCTGGTTCGTATTCGATATAATCCTCGTCTCTGTACGGTCCTCTTATCAACAGAAAGTGAGCCCTGCATGCTTTTGTACTGGAGCCTTTATGGGAGCCGCTTCGGGCATAGAACGTGTTTGCCCCAAAGTATTAAAAAATTTATGCATCTCAGATTTCAGCGCAGAACACTGCCCAGCTTGAACAGTTATCTTGTGGATTGCTGGCTTTGGGCATGCATCTTGTTTTTCAGGCTCGGCAGCAACTAGCACTGGCACTTGAGGATCAGCCGGAACTGGCACTTGAGGCTCAGTCGGAACTAGCACTGGCATTTGATCTGGCTCTGGCACATTTGTGTTGGGCTCATCAGTGGGCTCAAGCACTGGCACTAGCTTTGTCACTTGAGGATCAGAAGTCACTTTCGATTCTATCACTTCTGCCACTTTATTGGGCACTGGCTCTTCCTCTGCCTTTTCCTCTATTTCACGCTCATCAACAGGTGATAATGATCCTATATTTTGCACATCCTGAGATGAAAGATATGTGGGTGATTGTGATGAGACAATAGGTGATTTACTCTGAGAACTTGTCTGCAGTAATTTGATATCTCGGCTCGCCCATAGGACAAAGTTATTTAGAGCATCTCCGATTGTCTCAATCCCCTCATCAGGCATTGGAAGATCCAAGGGGTCATTAATAAATCTAGTCGTTGGCGATCTCATTGACCTGAACCTTGCTATAGTCAGCAGGAATAGGCCGATTGTGAAATAAATCCCCAGGCATAGCAATGCCTCGTGCAGCCTCTTGGGAATGCCCTTTGCGCCCTATCGGTACATGCAGGCTGCAGGGTGTGTCCTCTTTAATATAATTTACAGGAAATTTGTCTTGTACTGAGCCAACACTGCTTGGTATGTCGAGTCGTACCTCTGGCACAATTATTTGTCCAGCTGCAGCCTGCATTATGTTTGGATTCTCGTTAATAAATTCAAAAAAGTGTCGCTCCCACTCTGCACGGCGCTCTGCAGCGTCGTCTGTGCGTGCTTGACGCTTCTTGTATGTGGCACCCTCCTGTTTCTTGAAAGTATTTTTCCAGGGTGCTATAGAAGAGACACCTCGGGTGCGCCCTCGATGTTCCTTGTTTCCAAGAGCAGATGTAAGCTGGTCATTACATCCCTCGGGCTTGAACTTTCCAGTCTTCTCCAACTCAGCGATTTCCTGTGCTTTCTGGAATACTTCACTAGTCCGTGAGTCGGAGAGCATATATTGGCCCTCGGGTGTTTTTTTAGCTCGATCTAGGAGCCATCTCTTAGTGCGCTGATCAGCACCTGAAAACTGTTCAGGTAACCCAGCCGCACGGTCCTCCTCCTCCTTTCTACTCCACTCATCCTCCTTAGCCTTATATCCACCTGGCCCAAGTTTATGGGGGAACTTATTCTTCTTATTAAGTTCTTTGAACATTATGCTCTCTTGTTTGGCTTCTTCGGAGCAATGCTGCATTTTGAATTCATTCCATTCATTTGGCGTTATAAAGCCGTAGTCGTTGAGTGGCGACTCATCTTTCTGAAGGTATTGTGTGTTCAGTTTAGTCCTAAATGTACGGAGAGCCTTCCCGATAGTCTTCAATGTGGCAGCTTTAGCGTCTTCTAAGCGGTCTTCCGGGAATTTATAATGCGCTTTTATATGCTGCCACAATTCGTTCTTTGTAGCTTCAGGGACAGTCTTCCAATTTTTCCAAACTATCTTACATCGCTCCCTGGCGAGACATCCACAGTCGTTACGCCACTTCGCTGTGATTTCTTTTGGCTTCTTTGGAGCCCCATCAACATGCACTTCTTCAACCTCATAGATAGCTGTATGCAGCTTGTTCTTCTCCCGTTTCCCTCTCCTCTTCGCATTTGCAGACGATGTTGTGGCAGCGGGCTCAACATCTGTTCGCTCAGCTGACTCAATAGCTGGGACAATAGTTGTTCTTTTCTCGACTTCGAATAATCGACGCTTGCTTCCTCGCTTTGGACGATCCTACGATGATAGACAATGTGAGCTTCAGGAATGTAATCCTCGGTTAGAAGCTGCTCTGACTTGTTACTAACGTAATAATTACCTCCGCTTGAGCTTCAGGAATGTAATCCTCATCGGCGTCTTCTCTCGTTCTCTTCTTCCTAGGCTCCATTGGATGTTCATTCTCCGGAGAGTGGTACGAAGATTCGCTATCGGAGGATCCTTCAGATGAACCCTCTTTATTTGTTTTTGCGGGAGACTCGTAGATGAGCTCCTCGATGGAACGTCCTTCTTCCGCCATAGATAAACTATTCATATTAAGAGGCTAATGTATCAGAATTTTGGTTATGCAAAAAAGGTCTGATGTCATATTAATCATAAAGTTAGGATGTTGTGTTGTTTTCTCTCTCTAGTGTTGTTGAGGCCTCAGCATATTTTGTGTTGTTTTTCAAAATGTTCATGTCTGCCATGGAACCATGTTCACATCCATTCCTTGTCAGCAACACGAGAAAGAAGAAGCTGTTGACAGGAATGGATGTGTCACATGGTTTGATGACATACATGAGATAACTCAATAACAATTTGCATCATAGGCCCCTAAAAGGAATTGTGGAATCTAATGTTGGCCTTCAGCCAGATGAACATGACGATTAGTATATAGTAGCCTTAGAAATAATAGCAGTAGTAAACTTGATCACAGTGTTGTTTAGGCCTCAGCATATTTTGTGTAGCTTTTCAAAATGTTCATGGCTGCCATGGAACCATGAGCACATCCATTCCCTGTCAGCAACACGAGAAAGAAGAAATTGTTGACAGGAATGGATGTGTCTCATGGCTTGATGACATACATGAGATAACTCAATAACAATTTGCATCATAGGCCCCTAAAAGGAATTGCAGAATCTAATGTTGGCCTTCAGCCAGATGCATGAACTTGAGGATTAGTATATAGTAGCCTTAGAAATAATAGCGGTAGTAAACTGGTCACAGTGTTGTTTAGGCCTCAGCATATTTTGTGTAGCTTTTCAAAATGTTCATGGCTGCCATGGAACCGTGAGCACGCCCATTCCCTGTCAGCAACACGAGAAAGAAGTTGTTGATAGGAATGGACGTTTCACACGGCTTGATGACATACATGAGATAACTCAATAACAATTTGCATCATAGGCCTCTAAAAGGAATTGCAGAATCTAATATTGGTCTTCAACCGGATGCATGAACTTGAGGATTAGTATATAGTAGCCTTAGAAATAATAGCAGTAGTAAACTGAACACAATGTTGTTGAGGCCTCAGCATATTTTGTGTAGCTTTTCAAAATGTTCATGGCTGCCATGGAACCATGAGCACATCCATTCCCTGTCAGCAACACGAGAAAGAAGAAATTGTTGACAGGAATGGATGTGTCCCATGGCTTGATGACATACATGAGATAACTAAATAACAATTTGCATCATAGGCCTCTAAAAGGAATTGCAGAATCTAATGTTGGCCTTCAGCCAGATGCATGAACTTGAGGATTAGTATATAGTAGCCTTAGAAATAATAGCGGTAGTAAACTGGTCACAGTGTTGTTTAGGCCTCAGCATATTTTGTGTAGCTTTTCAAAATGTTCATGGCTGCCATGGAACCGTGAGCACGCCCATTCCCTGTCAGCAACACGAGAAAGAAGTTGTTGATAGGAATGGACGTTTCACACGGCTTGATGACATACATGAGATAACTCAATAACAATTTGCATCATAGGCCTCTAAAAGGAATTGCAGAATCTAATATTGGTCTTCAACCGGATGCATGAACTTGAGGATTAGTATATAGTAGCCTTAGAAATAATAGCAGTAGTAAACTGATCACAATGTCGTTGAGGCCTCAGCATATTTTGTTGCCATGGAACATTAGAGGGAAAAACAACACAAAATATGCTGAGGTATCAACAAAACTAAAGAGAGAGAACAACACAATCTCCTAGCTTGAGAATTAATATAGTGGCTTCGGAAGTAATAGCTGACTACTGTAGCCAAGAAGAGTTTTCATACATTTCCCACCTTTGACACTGTGATCAGTTTACTACTGTAGCCTCAGAAGTAATAGCAGTAGTAAACTGATCACAGTGTCAAAGGTGGAAAATGTATGAACACTCTTCTTGGCTACAGTAGTGAGCTATTACTTCTGAAGCTACTATATTAATCCTCAAGTTAGGAGATTGTGTTGTTCTCTCTCTCTTGTGTTGTTGAGGCCTCAGCATATTTTGTGTTGTTTTTCAAATATGTTCATGGCTGCCATGGAACCGTGAGCACATCCATTCCCTGTCAGCAACACGAGAAAGAAGAAGTTGTTGACAGGAATGGATGTGTCGCACGGCTTGATGACATACATGAGATAACTCAATTACTATTTGCATCATAGGCCTCTAAAAGTTGTTCTAAAAAAGTGGTAATGTGGTATGCAATATTTCTCATGGCATAACTTAGATATAGAAGACTTCACTCAAGAACTAGAGGGGGGTGAATAGGCGCCTCGACAAAATTCTTTCGAATTAGATGGCCCTTTCAAAACACCCAACGCTCCTCCAAACTTAATCACAGATTTAGCTCCAATGAGTCAAATTAAAGAGTACATCACAAACTTGCTATTTAATCTTTATGTCTAATCAAGAAATCAGAATTTAAACAAACTTAATTATCTAAACACCTTGCAATGATTTCAAGGGTAGCCGAGGGTGGCGTGGGCTTTGGGAGCGACGTGCGGAGTTTGGCGGCGACGGCCTTCGGGGACGACGACGACGGGCTCCGAGGGCGGCGTGGGCTCCGGGAGCGGTGGCAATGGGCAGAGTTCGGCGCACGGGAGTTAGAAATGAAACTAGGTTTTCGGACGGCGGGAGCAAAAACTTTTATATAGGTGGATTAGCAGTGGCGGGCGTGAGTGAATCCCTCTCATGTCACTCAATCCCTCTCCTAGATTAAATTCCCTTGGGATTAAATCCCTCCCTTTTAATTATGTGTTCTTTTGGGTAGGATTAAATCCCTTTGGGGATTACATCAAGTAGTGGCGGGCATATGCTGACGTCAGCATACATCAATAGTTCATACATCAATTTATTTCATACATCAATAGTTCACAAGCATTTTATCAAATGCTTGTCATGCACAAATATCTTACATATATTTCATCAAGCACATCATGTAAAAGCTCATTTTAAAACTCACAATTCAATTCAAGCACATCATGTAAAAGCACATCATCTTACATATATTACATAAGGCATTGACATTTTATCAAACAAGTGAAGAGCATGAATGAAATTGATTATCTAATTACCTGAGGGCAACAGGCCAGGCTCCGGTGGCGGCGGCGGTCTCCGGGGCGGCGACGGGATGGCGCACGGTGAAGGGCTCTGGGGGGTGGTGGCGGGCTCCAATGGTGGCTACGGGCCGGCTCCGGTGACGTTGACGGGAAACGGTGGCGGTGGTCTCCGGGGCTTTGGGGGGGGGCGGTGGCAGGCTCCGGTGACGGCGCCGGGAAACGGTGGCGACAGCGGTCTCCGGTGGTGCGTGGCGGTGGTCTCCGGGGCGGCGACGGGGACGGCGCACGGTGAAGGGCTCTGGGGGCGATGGCAGGCTCCGATGGTGGCGATGGGCAGGCTCCGGTGACGGCGCCGGGAAACGGTGGCGACAGCGGTCTCCGGTGGTGGCGGTGGTCTCCGGGGCGGCGACGGGGACGGCGCACGGTGAAGGGCTCTGGGGGCGGTGGCAGGCTCCGATGGTGCCGACGGGCCGACTCCGGTGACGGCGGTCTCCGAGGTTGGCAGCGGTCTCCGAGGGCAGCTGCGGTCTCCGAGGTTGGCGGCGGTCTCCGGTGGCGGCGGCAGTCTCCGAGGGGGACGGTGGGAGTTTGATTTGCAAATGAACTAGGGTTTAGTCTGGGCGGGAGCCAAAAACTATATATTACTAGTATAGTAGTGGCGGGCACACGCTGATGTCAGCATGCCCGCCACTGATATTTATCGTAGTAGTGGCGGGCAAAGACATAGTAGTGGCGGGCCACTGACGTCACCGACCGCCACTACTAGGGTTTAGTCTGGGCAGGTGGAAAAAAGTATAGTAGTGGCGGGCATATGCTGACGTCAGTATGCCCGCCACTACTAAAAGGATAACGGTGGCGGGCTGGTGACGTCATCATGCCCGCCACTACTAATCCGCCGTTGGTGGGGTTATCTAGCATACGTTGCCACTCAAGTCGAGAAAGACTTAGTAGCGCAGTGGTGCGGGGGTTGCTTTGGTGCCATGCGGTTCGAGGTTCGAACCTTGCTGCCTGCAGGCGGTTTGAGGTTCGAACCTTGCTGCTAGCATCCAAACATATTTTTTACATTTCTATTCTAATTTTCATGACTTTTTTATTCATAATTAAATTCTAGTTTGAACTTGATTTTTTAACAATAAAAATACATCATAACTTATCAAATTTAAAAATTTGGTATTTTTTCTGCCTCACTTTACTTTTTATTATTTCATTAATAAACATGTACAATAAAAATACATCATAACTTATCTATAGTTTATACTTCCTTTTAAATTGAAACTTTTTGTACAATAAAAATACAACACCAATATTCTAATTGCAAAAACTGATATTTTTCTCCCTTAGTTTACTGTTTTTATTTTCATTAAGTGTGTTTTTATTACATGTTGTTACTATATGATCGAGACTTTGTAGCGCGGTGGTGCGGGGGCTCGCTTGACATATCATGTTTATTTGAAAGCAAGTAAACAAACACAAGTCCAGGCTGGGGAAACCAGCTTACACATCGAAACGCACTACTGGTCAAACCCAAATCGGCACAAACCCAACCTATTTCTGGTTAAACAGATTAAAAGCCTCAACTTGCCAATCCTCAACCAAATCGGCATCATCAGGCAGTCTGAACTGCTCTCCATGTTCCTGAACAAGAAAATACACGCGGCGGCGATAGTGAGAACAACTTATTATCAATGATTGAATTGGATGATAAAAATATAAAATTTGCATAAAAAGAGGATCTTGCCTCCTTCCTCCTCTTGCTGCCGCATTGCTCTACATGCTTCCCTTTTCCACCGCTAGCCTCGGCATGTTTCCCTCTACCACCGGTTGTCTCATCATTCTTCCGTCTGCCAACACTTACCCTATCTGGTTGCGGCGATCGCGAGTCGTCCTCCGAGTCGGAGTCCATTATGAGAATCACTTTCTTCGCCAAACAACTGCAAACTATACCATCATGTACCTTATGTTTACCGCATTTGCAAACCTCACACACGCCACTTGATGTAGAGTCTGAGGATCGACTGTTTGTTGGTTCAATCTTAGGAGGAGCCATCTGCATTTTTTTTGTCACATTGATATAACATTAAAAAACCCTAAGCTAGTAATATTATAGTACATTAAAAAACATTATTGTTATAGTGGAAATTTTTTTTCTCATAAATTTTTTATAGTACATTAAAAAACATTATTGTTATAGTGGAAATTTTTTTCTCAGAAATTTTTTACAGTAGATTAAAAAACATTATTGTTATAGTGCATTCTACTAGTAATATTATACTAAATTATATTACCACGCATAAATTAATATAACAATCCTCCATCATTTTAACCCTAAGCTCGAATAAAATAAGACCAAAGATATAGGTTAATAATCATTTACTGATCGACTGGATGGCGGCGACGACGGGCGGCGCCGACGGGCTCCGAGGAAGGCGGCGACGGGCGGAGGGCAGCGGCGACGTGCTCCGGGACGTCGACGGCGGCGACGGGAGGAGGGGGGCGAGTTTAGGGTTTAGAAAATGAAACTAGGTTTTCGGACGGCGGGAGTGGAAAGTATATATAGGTGTCTTAGTAGTGGCGGGCATGATGACGTCATCCAGCCCGCCACTACTATGTCGGATAGCAGTGGCGGTCTGGTGACATCATGCGACCGCCACTACTGCCTCTGGTGGGGTTATCTAGCATACGTTGCCAATCATGTCGAGAGACACTTAGTAGCGCAGTGGTGCGGGGGTTGCTTTGGTGCCATGCGGTTCGAGGTTCGAACCTTGCTGCCTGCAGGCGGTTTGAGGTTCGAACCTTGCTGCTAGCATCCAAACATATTTTTTACATTTCTATTCTAATTTTCATGACTTTTTTATTCATAATTAAATTCTAGTTTGAACTTGATTTTTTTAACAATAAAAATACATCATAACTTATCAAATTTAAAAAATTGGTATTATTCTGCCTCACTTTACTTTTTCTCCCTTAGTTTACTGTTTTTATTTCATTAAGTGTGTTTTTATGATCAAAGTCAAAAAAAGTTCAATTTGAACTACAAGACATGAAATAATTCACCAAAATTTATAGAAAACCATATTCATGTTTTGACTCTATAATTAGTTATTATCCAGTAAATTTAAAACCATCATAAAAAATGTAGGTTTCCACAACACTCAATCCTCATTTGATCTTGAAAATGTTTTAATAATAAATGACATAATTGATTTTACAACTAAACATAAATGATCTAGCCTTGAACTAATTTTCCATCGCCATTGGTGCGTAGATAAGGAATCACACTGCCAAATGACAGTTTTGCTTCAACCACATTGATCCTTGATATGTCAACGAAAAACGGCACCTCATCAAACTGATTGTATTCTTCTTCGTCTTCGACTCCATCAACTCCAACAATTCTTTGTTTTCCTGGAGCAACGATGTATTTTTTCTCATCTTTAGGATCAAGTATGTAAAATACTTGTGCCACGGATTGAGCGAGTATCCAAGGGTCATCTTTATAAGCCACCTTATTAAGGTCAACTATCGTAAACCCGTAATCATCCACCTCCACACCTTCTGGATGTCTCACCCACTGACACTTAAATACAGGGATTTCTATAGAGTTCCCGTAGTTAAGTTCCCATATTTCTTCGATGTATCCATAGTAAGCATTCTTTTGTCCAGTGCTATCTTCTGCTTCTCCTCTGACACCACTATTTTGGCGCTGACTCCTTTGATCCTTTGCTTTGGTATAGAATGTGAAACCATTGATGTCATACGCTTGCCATGTTTTAACCATGCTCAATGGACCGTAAGACAATTTATTTATCATCATCTCTTCGTCGGTTTCTCCGATCGAAAGGTTTAGATCCCTCAGCCATGATGTGAAATAAATTTTGTGTTCTTTCATAATCCATTGTTCATCGTGATCTTCATTCTTTTCACGAAGCTCTTGCAGGTGTTGTTCAACATATGGTCTCATAATCGCCAACTGATGCATTACACTGTAATGTGATTCTCTTATTCTTTGATAACTATTGTCTCGTATGATTTTCCTGCCTTTAGTTCCTTTACCGGTGAGTCTTCCATGGTGCCGCGACACGGGAACTCCTATTGGTCTTCCATCTCTTATGTAATCTGCATAGCACTCAATGACTTCCTCAGTCGTGTAGCCCTCTATCATGGAACCCTCTGGATAAGCACGATTTCGTACGTAACCCTTGAAGATAACCATTAGACGCTCGTACGCATACATATTGTGCAGGTACGTTGGACCGAGAACAAAGATTTGGTCTGCTATATGTATCATATAGTGCTCCATAATATCAAAATATGAAGGAGGAAAGCACATCTCAAGCTGACACATAGTCTCCCTCATTTGTTTACGCAATTCATTTAACTCTTCAGTGTCGATCACCTTCTTTGATATGACATTGAAGAAGTGACACATGCGTGTTATCACCATCTTCAGAAATGAATGTTTGACTCCTCTTACTGCGATGGCGAGGAATAGCCCAAGCATAACATGACAATCATGAGTGTTGTAGCCGCTCATCCTCAAATCTGCTACGGAGACAATATTCTTTATATTCGTTGAGAATCCTGTTGGAACTCTAATTCCATGTAGACACCTGCAGATTGATCTTTTCTCGTCAATTGTGAGGTTATAGCTAGCAGCCGGAAGGAAAAATTTTCCATTGGCCCTTTCCTGTGGGTGAAGCTCGGGTCTAATTCCGAGAGTTTGAAGGTCCCTTCGTACTTTGAGTCCATCTTTTGATTTGCCCGGTATGTCTAACAAAATACCGATAGTGCTTTCGAAGACATTCTTCTCAACGTGCATTGTATCGATAGCATGACCAATCTCCAACTCCTTCCAATAGGGCAAATATCTAAAGAAGATCGACTGCTTTTTAAATGGAGCGTCCTTTGAAATTTTTTCAGATTTCTTCCTCTTCTTTCCGAAAACAACTTTGATATTCTTTACCATTTCGAATAGAAATTTGCCATCTCGATTTCGTGGAGGCTGTCCAAGCTCGATTGTACCGTCGAAATGGTTCCTATTTCTTCGATATTTGTGGTTTTTTGGTAAAAATCTGCGGTGTCGCATATATATCGTCTTAACGAATGATGGAAGATGCATAGATTCTGTCTGGTCCACACACACTACACATGCTGTCTTTCCTTTAACCTGTCCTGTTAGGGACATGCGTCCTGGGTTGTCAGCTATGGTGCAAAAGATTATGGCTCTTAGATTGAAGTGCTCTTTCTTGTGCTCATCCCACACACAGACACCATGTTCCCATAGACGTTTCATATCCTCCATCAAAGGTTCTAGAAAGATATCAATGTCATTGCCAGGTTGTTTTGGACCAGAAATTAGAGTAGTGAGCATAAGGTATTTTCTTTTATGGCACAACCATGATGGAATGTTGAACAAGCATAGAAAGACTGGCCACGTACTATGTGGGTTCCTCATCTCACCGAAGGGATTCATTCCATCCGTGCTAAGTCCCATCCTGATATTTCTAGGATCGTCCGAGAAATCTGGATGGGCCAAGTCAAATGATTTCCACTGCCTAGCATCCGCAGGGTGCCGAAGTTTTCCGTCCTTCTTTCGCCCAGCGAAATGCCAGATTAATAGTTCAGCATCTCTAGGATTAGAGAACATACGTTTCAAGCGATCAATCACCGGTAGGTACCACATTACTAAGGCTGGAACTTTCCTCTCCATCTTTTTTCCAGGATGGTCTTCAATAACATTTTTATTCCTCTTCTGCAACCTCTTATTATTCTTCTTCTGGTGGTCATTGTAGTCCTCCACACAGTCATTTGGACGTTTGTATCGACTCGCGTTGCACTGCGGACATCTCTCTAACAATCCATACTCTTTTCGATATAGGATACAGTGGTTCGGGCATGCATGAATCTTCTGAACGCCCAAAGTCAACGGACAAATCATCTTCTTTGCTTGGTACGTATCAGATGGTAAACCATTGGGTTTTGGCAAAACCTTTTTTAGGAGTTGTAAAAGATCTGAAAAACTGGTGTCAGACCATCCATTGCTGGCCTTCAGTTTCATAAGCTCAAGAATTGTGTACAACACAGTATACTGCTTATCGCATCCGTGGCGTTCCTCGTAAAGAAGGTTTTTTGATGCTTTGTCAAGTGCTTCAAAGTTATCGTATCCTTTGGTTGTAGTTCTCTGCAACAACACCTCAGGCGCAACATTTCGCATCAGTTCCTCCACATCAAAGGCGTCATCATCATCATGTTGATCAACATCATCATGTGTTATGTCGGATGTATGATCACAACCTCTTCTATGTTGATGAGCATCTTGCGGCACATCAGAATCTTCAGGAGGATTTTGGCCCATCTCACCGTGTTTCGTCCATATATAATAGTTCTTCACGAAACCATTTTTCAACAAGTGAAATCGTATGGTTTCACGATCAGAACACGGATACATCGCTTCGTTTTTACAAACTTTACAAGGACAATATATTGCCTCTTCACTCTGACGGGAAGCATATTGTGCGGCAGCTTCAGTAAATTCAGTTACTCTGTTAAAATATGCCACCACATCTCCGTCGTTGGACGAGTACATCCAGGACCTGTGCTCCATCTAAAACATATATTATTTGAAAAAATATTAATAAAATCATTATTGTTAATTTTAGTAATTTACAAATTGAAAATATATTGATTTATTATCGCTCATAACAACATTAATTAAAAATCCTCAATGCTTTAATTAAAACTACTTATTAAGCAGAAAAAATTATTAAATAAATTAACTATATTGGTTTCTCTCTCTCTCCAAACAACATAACTCTAGATCTATAATCATAAATCAAATTAAAAAAGAGATTAAAATGACGTAAATCAATATACAAGTGATGAATAATTGTGAGGAGGGTCATATTTGTTCATTTGGGAGAAGGAAAAACTGTAAATGGAAGATTATTTGAAAATTTCTATTCACAAACCCTAAATTAGAAACACGCTAATAACTCATTGTATACATGATTAAATACAAAATAAATGTGAGATTCGGCATGGATTTACCTCCTAGAATGAAATCCTTCAAAAGAAACGAAAACAAAGCCTCCCCCCTCTTTATCTAGATTTTTGTCGCCATTGTACGGACAAAATTAAATGCGAACTCCAGTAGAGCTCGGGGAGGAAGAAGCTGCGCATTTATAGCTAGAATAGTAGTGGCGGTCGCAAGTGATGTCATCATTACTTTAGTGGCGGCCATCTTAGCAGCGGCGGGCAGCACCAGCGCCCGCCACTGCTATTGGTAAATTAGTGGCGGTCCGGGCTGACGTCAGCACCGACCGCCACTACTTTACCAACAATAGTGGCGGGCGCTGGTGCTGCCGTCAGCACCAGCAACTCTAGTGGCGGGCATCTAATGGCCCGCCACTACAGTGGTTTTGCCCAACGCCACTAAAGTGACAGTTTGTAGTAGTGATAAACATGGCTTGTGAGTCCATGCATGATGCTCACCATATCCGAAAAAAACCAGCTCCTTGTGTATTTATTTGCAAAGACTCTAACTGAGCACAAACATCGACCCTGGTCATCTTAGGTGGTGCTGAGTGTTTAACAAACATACATTTTGTAAAGTTCTTCCCATCCTTCCTAAATGGATGGTTTAGAGGAAGAAATTGTCGGTGCTTGTCAAAAGAGGAATATTTGCCACCTTTAGCTAGCGAAATGAACTTTAGAGCCAACCAACAAATCGGGCTTACGAACTTGTCATGCACGCACCAGCCACAAAATATCGCATGTGCTGGTAGGTCATGCAATGATTACATGTACCAAACATGCATTCTGAAATTTGTCTTTTTAGATTGGTCATATGTCCACACACCGTCTTCCCAGGCACAGACCAAATCATCCATCAACGACTCCATATACACACATATTTTTCCTTGGGTATTCAGGCCCTGAAATTATCAACGACAATAAGAATATGTTCTGTCATCGAAAGATGACGCCAGGAGAGAGGTTGAGGGGAATAACAAACATTGGCCAACAACTGTATGCGGCGGCCATCATAGCGTATGGATTGAACCCATCTTTTGCTAGAGAAAATCGTACATTCCGTGGCTCTAAAGCTTTCTAAAGATGGATCTGATCAAACTTTAATTTTTCCATGCTTCTCTATCCGATGGATGACCTAGCTTGTCAGGGTTCTAATGAATCTCATTTTTATGCCATGTCATGTACAACCATTGGATCATCGGTATGAAGGGAAGGTACCAAATGATCTTGATGGGAATTGAGAGTTGTTTCTTATCACCATCAGCAGAGTGTACCTCAAGATACCTAGAAGATTTGCATTTCACGTAGTAGGTTGCATCCGTGTACTCTTTCCTGAAAAAGATGCATCCGTTTAGACAAGCATGTATTTTCTCATAAGGCATCTTAAGTGCATGGAGGACTTTCTTTGACTCGTAAATGCTCTTTGGAAGATTGTGCCCTTCTGAGAGTTGGCTACCAACAACCTTCAGCATAACATCGAAGCATTCTCGGCTCAATCTTAACTGAAACTTGATGGCGATTAGCCGTGTGATGGCATCTAGTTGAGAAACCTTAGTATGACCATGAAGAGGTTGCTGTGACGTGGAAAACATGTCATAAAACGCCTTTTCCATTTGCTCCGACACATCCTCTTCACGTGCTTGGTCAAAATGTGCATCTTCAAAGTCGTCTAGCATGAATCCAACCCCTCCCTCATCGTCGTCAATGCGTTGTCACAACACCTCATTTCTAGGACGTTGGGACTCACCATGGTACGTCCAACGAGGATAGTTTGGCATAAACCCATATTTGCAAAGGTGTTTACCCATAGCCTCCTTTACTTGTTGGCGCTTGTTCTCGCACCAACTACATGGACACCATGTCTTGCCACATACATTCTATGTACCAAATGTTGTCTCTAAGAATACTTCAGTGTTCTTGATCCAATCCATGGTCACCTCGACCTGGCTAGAGCGACCCATGTACATCCACTCACGATTATCCATCTTATACTAAACTAGGAAACAACACCCGTGTTTAGGGGTTAGCGGGAAACGAGATGCATCTAAATGTCTAATAGGTAAGGATAGGTCCTAATCCCGCTAGAGGATGCGTAGATTGAGCTCGTTTTCATGCTCCGTTCCGATCAGACCCAAGGTTTTGGTAGCACCTCCCCACTACTCTACAAACGCACGTCTCGACAAAATGCCAAGAGGATGTGCGTTCGAAGAACAACGGGGACGTGCTGCCGAATCCCTGGTTCAGATCGGAACGGAGCTTGAAAACGAGCTCAATCTACGTATCCTATGGCTGTCCAAGAAATATGGACAGTTCGAAACTGTTACGACCACAGATATGCAAAGATATGCATATTCCAAACAGTAACTCTTCCTAATGGGAGATGCCTAAGTTACATGACAATAATTATAAAATATAAAAAATTGACGACATCTCCTCTCTAATACGTATAAAAACTAACATAACCTACATAAAACAATGCACAATGGCCACAAATAATATGGCACGATGGCCAACATCTACATACACACAGATTAATCAACATAAACATAATGATATAAATATATATATTATATATATTTATATATATATCAATTATAGCATTAAAATTGTACCTAAAACATGTATAAGCATGTATTTATATTAATCTACTGAACATTTTATAAGATGGACTAATTATAAAATGTGAGACGCTAAACTAACCAAACTAAAATTATAAATTATGAGACACTAAAGTTATAAATTGTGAGACACTAAACTAAACAAACTAAAATTATAAAATGTAAGACACTAAAGTTATAAATTGTGAGACACTAAACTACATAAACTAAAATTATAAATGTAAGACACTAAACTAAACAAACTACAATTATAAACATCAATACACTAAACTAAAAAAATTAAATAAAATTATGGAAAACTAAACATGGTATAGTATAATATACCTTGTAGGGGCGTTAGCGAGAAGAAGAGGGCAGACCAACATAAGGACGGGCTGACAGGGTAACAGCGGCCAGCGACATGCGGAGCGAGGGGGATCGGCGCCAGTGGCCGGGGCAAGCCACGGGGAGTGGCGGGAGTGGGGCGGTGCCATCGAATAGGGGCGGCAGGGGCAGGGTGGCGCCATCGGACGGGGGTGTCGGGGAGTGGCGGGAGAGGGGCGGCATCATCGGACGGGGGCGGCAGGGACGGGGCCGGGCGGCGGCGGGGGCGGTATGGGTGGGTCCGGGCGGTGGGGGGGGAGTTTGGCTGTGTGACGCCCTGATTTATAAAATTAGAACATTATTGAATTTCCAACGAAAAACAATAATACAAGAGGTTCATCATGCGACAACGTACATACGACAATCGTTCATGGTACGCAGACCACATTATTACATAAGAGTAAAAATAAAATAAACAAATAAAAGAATGACGAACGCCCTCTTTAGGATCTTCTTCTTCACTGGGTCGCTACTCCAGACCATCTTCCTCGTAGTAGGCATCCTCTGAATTGTGTGTCCAATGGGTATGAGTACAAAAAGTACTCAACAAGCCACCGCAAATGCAATAATAATGCAAGGTAGTAACAAAGGAAGGATAATGGCTAAAAGTGCAGAAAAGTACATTTTTCAGTTGCTGCATTTAGTGTAGTCAAGTTTTATCATGCGGAAAAATAAACATGAACATCATAATACCATCTAACTCGAGGAGTACGTTTTCCTTCCTCGCACAATAGTCCTAACATGTCAAATCATCATGCACATTTATTAAAAGTAAACTAACTATGGATGTCACGCAACCCGCCCTTGGCCGTGTGCTCGGTTTTTCGAAAAGATTTATGACTCTGATCAGAGGTGTACTACTGTACCCACAAGGCACGCACTCATCCCATACACCAAAGTATAACGAGATGACCCATACCACGAGAACACGTGCCAAAACCTCAGCATGAAATGCTCCAAGCGATAACCACCTGCTTTAGGTTTCACCGGCGCGCCGTGCCGCATCCTGGCTAACGTCGCACCCCTCTTGCGCCACATCGGTACAAGCCACCCATAGGTGCTGCTTGACCCATCTCCAAGTGGTGGCCTTGGTTTGGAACACTCCATAGCTTATTTAGGACATACCCACTAGACTTGTGGTTAGTACGGAAGTGTATTACAATGGATCCCGCAGACCGGTCCTTATAGTGCCCCAGGTGCTACCGACCAATGCCCTAGCTTGGATCCGGAACCCACCATGCATACATTCTCAACCACAACTCTATCACCAACAGCATTCTAGAGATAAGATAAACGGGGATCATATAATAGATTCCAATCGATACGACTCATTTTTAATCCTATAGCAATCGTATCGATACATTGGTGTAGGACCAAAAGTAGCGACCAGAGGGGGGTGAATGGGCACCTAAAAAATTCTTTCGGATCAATGACCTGCTCCCAGCACCCAACGCACCTCAACAGACTAACAGGGAAAAGCAATCAGATCAACAGAACCTAAAAAGATCTAGCCTAAAAACGACTGGTGTTCTAAACAAAGAGACACCAATACAGTGCTTAAAGGCAGATTAACAGAGCATTTAAAACATGGTCATTTCAAGCTTCATGAAGCTAAATCATCACAGGTATTTCACTTGAGTGCACGTAAAAAGAGATGAAAGGTTACTGTTCAAAATTTGTCTCCTGTTCGAAACTTGACGAAGCCTGTGTGATGTGAACGTGCGAAGTCTGAAGTAGTCGAAGCCAGTTCGGAGCAGTCGTGCGAAGCCTGTCGTCTTAAATGTTGAAGACTGTCTGAAGCCTGCCTCTCAGAAGTGTACACTTCGAAGCTAACACATAAAATCGAAGACTACAAACGCGTACTTCGCTTTAACAGTGAATAGCCGTGCTAAGGGTGAGGCTTCGGAGTGCTTAGAGCAAAGCGAAGCAACAACGAAGAATGCACGAGTGAAGTCCGCAACCTAAAACACATTCGATCCAGCACGTGCTCCTCGAAAATAGACTTCAAAAACTTGTTCGGAGATAAAAATGCAGACTCCGAATCTCACACTTCGAACGCAAGGCTCACTGACTACCTTTGCAAGCAAGGCTCCACACCTTTCACTAGAGCTGAACAGTAGCCTAGCAGACTCTGGCAAGAAACTACGAACAGACTATGCTGAAAAACCAACTTCGAATGGACGGAGAAACAAGCTCCGAAATAGTTCTGACCAAAAAACTGCGTGTGAAGAACAACCAGCTAATAAAAGTCTAGCTTCTAGATTGAAAAGTCTCCCCATGCAGTAGGTGCCTTAGAACTCACACAAATAGCAGCAATACAAAACTGCAGACTAGATGCTGCTACTGGCCTTAGGCATAGTCCATAGGCTGCTGCCATCCAAAGCAACTGTCCTGCTGAAACGTGCATTGTGCTCAAGATTAAAAATCCAAAGGAAATGCTGAACAAAACGAAAAACTCGCAACAGGCTGCAGAAGCTAGAAATAAGCCTAGAATCATAGGGTACTACTAGCTGATCTGCCGAAACACAACTACAATAAATAACCCAGGAATCTACAGACCGAGGGACCCATGCCTGGCGTGAAACTTTGAAGCAACAAACAAACAAGCTCACAACAATGGCAGATGATAGGAATCAAACAAATCACGCGAGACAACGTAAAGTCACAGCGAGACGCCAGAAATCAGGAAGAATAAATCTGATGAGACAACTGCTTGTCGTGTGCACAATGAGATCAATGGCGGCGGGGAAGATAACACGCCAGGAAGAAGAATGACAAAAGTGACCCAATCTATTAAATTAGTAAAGTGATTTCAGGAAAGGGTAACCCTAACCCTAGGGATTGGGGCCCTATTTATAGGCAGCCCAATAGCCTAGGAAAATACTAAAAGATCATTAGGGTTTTTACAGACGCTGAAATAAAATGGAAAATACCAAACCGCCCTTATGATATTTTTACAAACTCGTCTGACTGACTGTGGGCCTAAGGACAAAATAGTAAACTCCTAATTATAGATGACTTATCTTGAAGCAGAGCTTTCGTAGCGACTACGGCTTCACCTCAGAACGGTCAGATCCGAGATCAGCGGTTGTCAGTTTTGCGCCGAAACTGACAAAGCGTCCACCGACTTTGCACCAGGTACCCGGATTGGGCTGGCCCGATTGCACAGCTCTCTCAGCCCGGCAATCACTCACCGCCCGTGTACCTAAGTCAATCCTAGTCAATAGCCCAGTGGATCCTCTGCTGCTCCTAGCCCATGTACCTAGATTGGGCTAGCCCGACTTTGTGGCCCCTCTACCCGACAGTCGCTCGCTGCCCATGTACCTAAGTCAAATGCAGCCCAGACGCAACAGGTCTTCTCCTCTCTTTGTGTCCTCTTGACTTCCGTTGACAATGACTCATCACATCTGGAGCCATGAGGCCCGTACTCTTTAACATGGCTCCTCAATCTCCTCCTTGATGAGTGCATTGTCAACACTTCTCTTCATCAGCTCTCTAGTACCTGCGAGCACATGTGTAAAACATGAAAACAAAACACAAGAAAACAGAGAAGAAGAAAATAAAGTAAAAGTTTAACCCTAATGACCAAAAGACAAACAAAAGAAAGAAAGCGGTCATTATGGTTAACCAAAAGTAAAGACTCAAAAATGAGTGCAATCTCAGAATTATAAACAAGGATATCTAAAGAGTAAGGACAAACGGGACAAAAACTCCCCCTGAAACAAATCCCAGAGAAAGCCAAAACTGCCCCTTAAACTCTTCTCCCAAAATTTCTCCCCCTTGTTGACAATTGGACTCATCAAGCAAGACTATAAACACTCTAGACAACCACAGACTCCCCTTGAAATGCAACTCCCCCTCAAAATATTCAATGAATGCAACTGGGGTGCAGGTGGAGTGAAGAAAGCATGCTTCTCAAATAAGATTGACTGCAATTACAACATCTAGCAGGTGTAGCAAAAGACATACTGTCTAAGACACATGGCATGATCAGAGCAACAAATGATATCTAAAGAAAGTCATTAGCATGCATTGTTCAATTTTTGCAAACAAAAGCATCACCATTTTTCCAGTTGACAAGCAAGGTAAAGCATGAGATACAAAAGCTAACTGATATCTACCAAGATAAGAATTGTCCAAAAAAATGATTCAGCAAACTTGTTATCTTTTTAATTTTCAGGCTTTTTCTTTTTTCCTTTTTCATTTTTGCCAGGGGTTATTTGCATGTCAAACCTTATGCTAACTGACCAAGTCAAGCCTAGGCCAAAACTGGACCATCAGAAGCTTAAGACATTGGTCTCGGCATACACTACATTGTCCTAGTTCATACCAAAGTGATATGGTACGCAGTCCAGAACAATGCAATGCGACAAAGTAAACCCACCTGGATCTTTTCAAATCAAGCATAAAAGATGTCCAAGTTGCATATCTGCATCTAAGTGATGAACTAGCTACAAGGCATGTAACAGATAGCAAAAGCATTCAGCCTACACACGCCAGTTACCAGAAGCAATGGTGATCATTTTTTAATTTGAACGCATAAAAGCCATGCATATGATAGATATCAGACATATCATGTGAACTGAAGCAAAACATTATCATCGATAAGTAATCAAAAGCATGTACCAGCTAGAATAAGTAAAGCAGGTCAATCATATAACAGAAGCAGGATTAAAGTGTGATATGTGAATATGCATGATATGAACACACACAAAAAGTCTCAAGAAAAGAGTAAAGAAGAAAGAAAACTGACTCAAAATATCCTAAAAAGGATACACAACACCCAAATCCCCTCTTAAATGCTCAAAAGTAGACTGATCTAGGGGTTTGGTGAAAATGTCAGCCAACTGATGATGGGTATCAACATGAACAAGGTCAATGACACCTTTCTCATATTGATCCCTCAGAAAATGAAAGCGCACATCAATGTGTTTTGTTTTTGAATGGAGACAAGGGTTTTTCCCTACACTAATCGCACTGGTGCTGTCACGAAACAGAGGAACTCTGGTAGGAAAGAACAACCCAAAATATCGCAATGTGGAAATCATCCAAACCAACTATGAGCAGCAGCTAGCAGCAGCTACATACTCAGCCTCAGTGGTCGAAAGTGCAACTCCAGACTGCTTCCGAGAAGACCAAAGAAACAAGAGACGAACCAAGAAACTGACAAGTAGCAGAAGTCGACTTGCGATCCAACCGGCACCCACCAAAGTCAGCGTCTGAAAATCTAGATAAATCAAGAGATGATGATGGTGAGTAATAAAGACCAAGATCGGGCGTATAGGTGAGATACCTGAAAATAATGTTGACAGCCTACCGATGAGACGTGCGTGGTGAAGACAGAAAGCGCGCACACAGTCCTACGACAAACTGTATGTCTGTCCTCATCACCGTCAAGTACAGCAGCGAACCGATCATCCCTCGAAACTCTCTCTCATTAACCTTGACGCCGCTCTCGTCCTTGTCCAGGCCCCTAGATGTACCCATTGCGGTCATTTGAGGTTTCAGCTCTCCACCAAAGTCGAACTTCTTCAACATGTCTTGTGTGTACTTACTCTGGTGGATGAAGGTGTCGTCCTTAGCCTGCTTGATCTGGAGCCCTAGGAAATCCTTGAGCTCACCCATGAGGCTCATCTCAAACTCACAGTGCATCTGCTCAGAAAACTTGGACACAAGAGCATTAGTAGTACCACCAAAAATTATATCGTCCACGTATATCTGAGCAACAAAGAAATATGATGCATCTCTAAGCAAGAAAGAGTCTTGTCCATAGAACCCATCACAAAGCCCTTCCCCAACAAAAACTGCTTCAACCGGTCATACCAAGCCCTGGGGGCTTGCTTAAGACCGTATAAAGCTTTCTGCACCTTAAAAACATGTCGAGGAAACTTAGGGTTCTCAAAACCGGGGGCTGCCTAACATAGACCTCCACCTCTATGTACCTGTTAAGAAAAGCACTCTTCACATCCATTCGAAAAAGCTTAAAACCCTTTTGAAGCGGCAAAAGCTAAAAGAATGCGAATGGACTTAAGACGGGCAACAAGGGCAAAAGTCTCCTCAAAGTCAATACCCTCCTTCTGGCAAAAACCCTGGGCCACTAGTCGAGCTTTGTTGCGCACCACAACCCCATGTTTACCTTGCTTGTTTATGAACACCCACTTGGTGCCTATGGGGTTGCATTCGGGTGGCAGCTCAACCAGTGTCCAAACCCGACTGCGGACAAAATTCTCAAGCTCTTCTTGCATAGCATTAATCCAATTCGAATCAGAAAGAGCATGAGAAACGCTTCTAGGCTCAAAAGATGCAACAAATGCAGATTCAGCAAACATAGCAAGAGAGTCAACAGAAGAACGCAAAGTCCTCTCAGACTGATCACCGATGATGAGCTCTGAGGGGTGATCACACTGAACTGCTTGGGATCCCTAGTGATCTGAAGTTACCTCACCAGAGTCAGGAGCTGGCACCTCTGGACTCGACTGAGGGGGCTCGATCAAAGTGGAAGAAGTGATCAGAGGTCCGCTCTCGTCCTCAGTCGAAGTCTCAAAAGGTGTGGGTTCTGTAGGTTGTGCAGAAGGCCCACCCTCATCAACAGCCGGAGTGTCATCATCTTCCTCGAAGATGGACTCTCCGAGCTCACCATCTCCAGAAAGCTCAAAAGAAGGAGTCAAAGAAGGCAAGGACTCATCAAAAGAAACCTCGCAAGTCTCGACAAGATGCTGGGAGTCGAGGTTCCAAACACGGAAGCCTCGAGAATGCAAAGCATAGCCAAGAAAAACTCCATCCCAGCAATGAGACTCAAACTTGTCCAAATGCCCTCCCTTCTTGAGCACAAAGCACTTGCAGCCCAACGCTCGCAAGTGGCTCACCTTGGGCTGTCTTCCAAACCGCAACTCATACGAAGTCTTACCTAGGTAAGCTCTAAGAAAATGCAATTGGCCTGATAGCAAGCCGTGTTCATGGCTTCAGCCCAAAAATGCCTAGGAGTCTTGTGCTCATCGAACATCGTCCTAGCCATCTTGACTAGCATGCGATTCTTTCATTCCACAACGCCATTCTGTTTGGGAGTGTCAGGAGCAGAAAACTGATGATCAAGACCCTGATCACTACAGAAGCTGACGAACTGAGAGTTCTTGAACTCAGAGCCATTGTCAGAGCGAGTCGCTCGCATCCGACCATTGTTCTCATTCTTCAGCATCAAAATCAAGTCATGAACAAAATGAAAAGTATCATCCTTAGACTCCAAGAAGAAAACCCACGAGAATCGAGAAAAATAGTCAACGATCACAAGCGCATACCACTTCCCACTGACTTAGCGTACCCGAGCTGGACCAACAGTGTCCATGTGTAACAGCTCTCCCGGGTACGAAGTCATCACCTGAGTCACAGGTGAGTGAGAAGCGGCAACCATTTTCCCATGACGACAGGGATGGCAAACTAGATCCTTCTCCATCTTAAGCTTAGGCAATCCTCGGATGAGGTCCATAGAGCTCAATCTGACAAGCAAATCAAAACTCAAATGGCCTAACCTCCTATGCCACTTCCAGAGCTCAGAGGAGGATCCAGCAATCAAACAACGAGAAGGGCCAAAAGAACTAGAGAAGTCAATACGAAAAACCTTACCGAAGGGTAGGATCTGACAAACCAAAGACCCTCTAGAATCAACCACAGAAGAATTGCCCTTCTTAATACGAACCTCCAAATCATCCTCAAGAAGTTGCGAAAAAGAAATCAAATTGAAGTTCAAATTTCCAACCAAAGCAACGTTCTTCAAAAAGAAATGGTCTGAGATGCGAATTGAGCCAATGTCGTGTACCTTTCCTTGACCACTGTTCCTGAAAGTGGTGTATTCCTTGGAGCTCAAGGAAGAGAGACTGGAGAACCATCTGTGATGTCCCGTCATGTGGCAAGAGCATCCTGAGTCCATGATCCATACATCATCAGTCCCCGATCCTGCACAACCAGTGGTCATAAGGGGGAGCAAATGGTCCGGCACCAGGTTTAGCAAAAGAGCTAAACCAGTGTTGAGCCATCTGCTCAAAAGACGGAAAGCAAAAATCATCATAAGAGTCTGGACCAAAATGCAGCTCAAAGCGCGGTCCTCGGTTCTGCCTAAAACCTTGGCCACGAGGTCCAGGGCCGTATCCAAAATGACCTGGAGCTCTGCCAGAGTGAACACCACCCACCGGAGCATGGGCATGAAAGTCATCTCCTCTACCACCACCTACACGACGCGGCCTGGCCTCTAGCCTCTCCCCCCATCGAGGAACTCTCAGTCTACCACCCTGCTGGTAGAACTGCTCCTAGCCATCACGAGATCTCTCTGCTCTCTCAACCCGCTTCCTTCTGAAGCAAAACTCCGCAAGATGCCCGTCTTTCTGACAAAACTCATAGTGGTAAGTAGGCTTCTTGGGATGTGGTTGAGGCTTGGGGTTCTTGGGCTTGGTGGTGTTGGGTGTAGACTCTTTGGTGTGAGAGGGTCCAGGTAGAGAGTCTAGAGAAGTGCGGAGGTGTTTGGGCTTTGGAACCCATATGGGATTCTTGGGTGGGGCTTTAGGATGTTCTTGGAACACTCCATCCTTGGGCTGACTAGACTAGAAAGACTCAGTGGAGTGAATCTTGGGGTATCTCTGTTCAGGAGTCATTTTACTCCACTCTACTGCCCGGCTAATAGCACTCTAAAAATCAACCTTGGTGTAGGTGTAGCCTACCCCACACCCAACCTGCCTCTTAGACTGCTGGATCATCATGCCGAGCTGTGGCTCTCTGGCACTCACCCAACTCAGGATCTGACGGAGGTAAAAGTTCTCATTCTGGACATTAGCTAGCTCCTCTCTAAAGGAAGCTAGTACCTCCACCTGAGACAAGCAGGTCTCACACTATCTATCAACCTGGACAGACTTCTCGGCTTTCAGCTTGATCAACTCCAATCTAAGAGACAAGCAGTTCTCAGAGACAGTGGGTGGAACTAACAGTGTCTCAAGCTCTAGCCTAGTCTTCTCCAGCTCAGCTCTAACTCTCTCCAAATCGCCCAATTGCTCATCACCCTTGGCTTTCATCTCAGCTAAACTAGCTAGATGGGATGGGCAATCAGCACAGGGCACGACGACAGTGGCATGAGCATCTTTCAGCTCTAGCTGAGCGCTCTCAAGCTCAGTGGCCAAAGCGTCCCTGTCATCAACTCTTTCTGTGTACCTGGACCTCAGAGTCGTCAGGTCACACAGCAACACCTCACACTTTGGGCACTCACTGCTATCACCCAAGCAAGGAGAAGAAGATAGACTCTCAATTCTGCTGTTGGCCACGACAAGCTCACTCTCAAGTTCATCTATCGTCTTCTTAGCACCTCTAAGCAGTTTTTCCCGATATTTCAACTCCTGACGATTACTTTCAAGTAAATCAACGATTTCACGTTCGTAAGAGGATACATTTTCATTGTCGTCGTCGTCGGAGTCGTTGGAGGAGCCCTTTTTTTCCTTATACGCAAGAGCCATTGAGCAGAAGCTCTTGCGGGATCTTCAGCGTTGATGTGAGCGGCTCTTTGGCCTGTCCCCGAAGGCCATGAAGCAGAGGCCCACCGGATCATCCTTGTCCTTCCCCTTCCTTATCACGATCTCCTCATCGCTTGAGCTTGAAGAAGAGGAAGAAGACGTGGACCGCTTGGAGTAGCTTTTCTCCATCTTGGCGAAGAAGGCCTTGTCGCGCTTCTTGTTCTCATGCTGGTAGTCCTTCAGGGCCTTTTTGAAGAATCTGGTCTTTGGCTTGCCCTTTGTGAAGGAGGAGCTATCGTGCTTGCCGGAGTCGTAGAAGCCACCACTGGTACCGTTCTTGTGACCATTGTGCTTGGGGCATTCGGTGATGAAGTGACCTGGATCACCACACTCAAAGCATCCGGATTTTGTGCCGTGTCTTTTGAACATTCTCTTATCATAGACACGACACACCCGGTTGTTAAACATACACAGGTCATCATCTCCTAATGACTCAAGCTGGTCCTCAGTGATAGACATCAAGGAGAACCCATCATAGCTCACAGAAGAGGGTTCAGCAGAAGGTGTAGCAAGGGCTAGGGTTTTTGATCCAGAGCCACTAAGATTTGATCTCAACTAGGTATCAACCTCAGTGGCCTTCGGCTTACTAAACAACTCAGAAATTGTCAAGGTATCATAAGAAGTGCTCTCAATGATAGAGGATACCTTGATCTCCCAGATCTTAGGGTCCAAGGTAGGGAGAACCTTGAGCACCTGCTCATGATCTGAGACTAACTGAACTCCCTTGGCCTTTTTGGCCCAAAGCTTGTTGATGATCGATTGAAAACGACCAAACAAAGCTTCAACAGATTCATCTGGCTTCTGTGTGAAATTTTCATATTCACGCCGGTAGGTCTGATAGAGCCAAACCTTGACCTGGGCTGTCCCCTCATGGTGTGCCTAGAGGGTAGCCCAGATCTCTCTAGCAGTGGTGAGATGACTCACACGCTCAAATTCAGTGGGACCTAAACCAGAAAACAAAATGTTCACCGCTTTGTTGTTGTTCTGATGTTGGGCGATAATATCAGGAGAATTATGCTCAGCAACAGGCAATACTGTGAAAGTAGCGTGAACACAAATGTCCCAAATGTCCGAGCTTTAGCTCAAGAGATAGGCTCGCATGCGAGTCTTCCAATAATTATAGCCATAAGCTTCCAAGGACGGGACCTTTCCAGGAGAAGTCATGATCACTACTTGGGTTTAGAACCGGTTAAGGTATGAAAAAACCCTAACTAGGCTCTGATACCACTTGTAGGACCGAAAGTAGCGACCAGAGGGGGTGAATGGGTGCCTAAAAAATTCTTTCGAATCAATGACCTGCTCCTGTTGGGGGAAAATATCTCATCTTCGGGGTTATTGCCGAAGCAGCATAAAGGCAGTCAACCAATTCGAAGATTGTCCGAAGGCTATTTTCGAAGATGCCCAGAACCTCATTCGAAGCCCGAAGACAGGCACTAGTTCGAAGTATGTCTTCGAACTAAAGCCCTTCAAGATCTTTTCTGCCAGCTAAGATGGAGGACTTATCTTCTATCCTATTAGATTAGTTTTTTACCGTTTTAGCCCTATTAAGGAAACCAAATAGTTTCCTTAATGTCGGTTGTAATAGAGGGGTAAATAGGTCTTTTCCTTAATGTTTAGGCCTATAAATACCCCCCATTTCACCCTGTAATAGGGACCGAATACAAGTGATTCAATACACACTTTCGAACTATTCTAAGCTATTATCCTTTCGGAGGCTTAGAACAGTTTGCTTCACAAACACTTCGTTTGTTAGTTTCTTTTCTACAGAAACCTGTTAGCGTAATCTTTTACGCCAACAGCTCCCAACACCCAACGCACCTCAACAGACTAACATGGAAAAGCAATCAGATCAACAGAACCTAAAAAGATCTAGCCTAAAAATGACCGGTGTTCTAAACAAAGAGACACCAATATAGTGCTTAAAGGCAGATTAACAGAGCATTTAAAACATGGTCTTTTCAAGCTTCATGAAGGTAAATCATCACAGTTATTTCACTTGAGTGAAAGTAAAAAGAGATGAAAGGTTACTGTTCAAAATTTGTCTCCTGTTCGAAACTTGACGAAGCCCGTGCGATGTGAACGTGCGAAGTCTGAAGTAGTCGAAGCTGGTTCGGAGCAGTCATGCAAAGCCTGTAGTCTTAAATGTTGAAGACTGTCCGAAGCCTGCCTCTCAGAAGTGTACACTTCGAAGCTAACACATAAAATCGAAGCCTACAAATGCGTACTTCACTTGAACAGTGAACAACCGTGCTAAGGGTGAGGCTTCAGAGTGCTTAGAGCAAAGCGAAGCAACAGTGAAGAATGCACGAGCGAAGTCCACAACTAAAACACCTTCGGACCAGCACGTGCTCCTCGAAAACAGACTTCGAAAACTTGTTCGGAGATAAAAATGCAGACTCTGAATCTCACACTTCGAACGCAAGGCTCATTGAGTTAATTCGCAAGCAAGGCTCCGCACCTTTCACCAGAGTTGAACAGCAACCTAGCAGACTCCGACAAGAAACTACGAATAGACTATGCTGAAAAACCAACTTCGAACGGACGGAGAAACAAGCTCCGAAACAGTTCTAACCAAAAAACACCGAGTGCCTCAGAACAACCAGCTAAGAAAAGTCTAGCTTCTAGATTGAAAAGTCTCCCTATGCAGTAGGTGCCTTGGAACTCACACAAATAGCAGCAGTACAAAACTGTAGACTAGCTGCTGCTACTGGCCTTAGGCATAGTCCATAGGCTGCTACCATCCAAAGCAACTATCCTGCTAAAACGTGCGTTCTGCTCAAGATTAAAAATCCAAAGGAAATGCAGAACAAAACAAAAAACTCGCAACAGGCTGCAGAAGCTAGAAAGAAGCCTAGAATCATAGGGTACTACTAGCTGATCAGCCGAAACACAACTACAATAAATAACACAGGAATCTATTGACCAAGGGAAACAACCTGTAGCAATAAACCAAGGCTAACGCATGTCGAAAAACAAATCACGCGAAACGATGTAAAGTCATAGCGAGACGCTAGAAATCATGAAGAATAAATCTGATGAGACAACTGCTTGTCGTGTGCACAATGAGATCAATGGCGGCGGGGAAGAAAACACGCGAGGAAGAAGAATGCAAAAAGTGACCCAATCTATTAAATTAGTAAAGTGATTTCATGAAAGGGTAACCCTAACCCTAGGGATTGGGGCCCTATTTATAGGCAGCCCGATAGCCCTTAGGGTTTTTACAGACGCTGAAATAAAATGGAAAAGACCAAACTGCCCTTAGGATATTTTTACAGACTCGACTGACCGACTGTGGGCCTAAGGACAAAATAGTAAACTCCTAATTACAGATGACTTATCCTGAAGCAGAGCTTTTGTAGCGACTATGGCTTCACCTCAGAACGGTCAGATCCGTGATCAGCGGTTGTCAGTTTTGCGCCGAAACTGATAAAGCATCCACTGACTTTGCACCAGGTACCTGGGTTGGGCCGGCCCGATTCCGCGGCTCTCTCAGCCCGGCAATCGCTCGCCGCCCGTGTACCTGAGTCAATCCTGGTCAATAGCCCAGTGGATCCTCTGCTGCTCCTGGCCCATGTACCCGGATTGGGCCAGCCCGACTTCGCGGCCCCTCTACCCGACAGTCACTCACTGCCCGTGTACCTGAGTCACATGCGGCCCAGATGCAGCAGGTCTTCTCCTCTCTTTGTGTCCTCTTGACTTCCGTTGACAATGACTCATCACATCTGGAGCCATGAGGCCCATACTCTTCATCATGGCTCCTCAATTGGACACTTGCTAATAGTACTAATAACATGGTGACAAGGAGTTTAGGCTAGATAGCATGGCTTAGGTTGCACATTAAGGTCGGGGGATCTAAATAAATATATTGTATGGCTTTCATTTGACTAATGCATGTATATCCTATGTGTTTTAGCGTTAGTTTAATAAATCATGGGTTCAACATGCTCAAAAGATTGGTTTGGTGACTTGCCTTGTTCAGCGAAAGGCGAGGGAGGGACTTCCGGGAAGTATTCCAGCTCCTCGGCTACGTCGTAGTCTTTTCGACAAAAGTAATAAACATAGCATTCAATAAACATTCCAAAATCACACAATAACCATATGGGTTTTGATTGGGTTTAAATTGGGAAAACAAGTTATTAAGTTTCTGAAAAGTATTATATGAATTTTCAGTATGAGCATTTATGGAGTTAGAAATTTCTAAAAAGGAAATAAAAATGTGCCCATAATATATCTTAAACCTCCTATTAATTAATAATAGAAAGTCCAGATTAACCTACTGGTTCTATTACACAAAAATGAAGAGGATAAAAGATAAATCTTTCTAAAGTTGAATTATGAACATATATTAAAGTGCATTTGAATACTTTATAAAATAAACATAAAATACTAAAAATAAACCTACTATTTTTATTGTACAAACATGTAGAGAATAAAATTATAAATTTTCTGGAATTGAAATGGTAAATTTTGGAGTTAAAATGAGAAAGATAAGAATTTTAGGAGTTTAAAACTATTTCTGGAATTTAAATTAAACTAAAAACAGGCGTCGGTCCACGGTGAACTGGATTCACCGTGAACCCACGCACTGTGCACGTGCACCGGATCCAGATCAGCCGTTGGATCATGATCGGACGCGCGAGGGTGAGGCGGGTGGTGTTAATGAAAACTCACGGCTGAGATTAAAAGATCGAATCGGTACACGATGGATGGCCTGGATTCGAGGCGGGTTTTAAATATAATTGGACGACTCAGATTATAACATAACGCTTCATTGAGATCCAACGGATCTGATTAAACTGTGCGAACGATTTAACCGCCACCATCGGATCCAGATGCATGGTCGCGATCGAATCCCACACGGCACGAGTACTCGACCCGTGCCGGTCATCTTCTCCGACGACGGCGAGAGCCTAGCGGCCACGGCAAGCGACGGTGGCCGGATCTAAGGGCTAAAATAGAACCAGGGTGACAAGGGGGACATGATGGTACCATTGGCGTGGCGAGAGGATGTCGGAGCGTGGCCGGCGACGAGCGGGGGCAGCGAAGGTGTTTGGGTCCCTTGTCGGCGATGGCATTTCGGCGGGGTTCGTCGGCGATGGAGTGGTTGCCGAGGTCGAGGTGGTGTCGGCGGTCATAGTGGTGCGGTCGTCGAGGACAGAGGGGGACTTCGGTGACGGCGAGTAGCGGCTGGAGTGAAGGTGGCGGGGTGGTGTTAAAAACCGGAGTGCGGGCGCTTTGTTCGTTCTCAAAGCGAAATGGTGTGGGGGTTGAATGCGGTGGAGGCGTAGGGTTTAAATAGAGGCGCTGGCGGGGGCAGGGGGCGCAATCGGGGGAGGCTGAGAGTAACGCCAGCGAGATCCTTCCATGAATGCGAGCGATAGCGGGGTGATTGCACGTGGTTTAATGGGGGGAAACGGTCGGCGCGTCACGGGGGTGTTAATGGCGACGACGAGTTAATGCGAGGGGGCCGACGTGGGTGGATCCGAGGTGGAATCGGTGGTCGGCAAAGTTAGGGGGGTTGGCGCGAGGTGGACGACGGTCCTGATAGGCGGGAACCACAGGTCAGCGGGTCGCGGGTGTGCGGGTGTGGTAACGGTGCACACTCGACAGGTGGGGTCGGGCTCGGCCGAGAGAGGGAGTCGGCGCCGACAGGTGGGGTCAGGCGCACGCGTGAAGGGAGGGGGGTCTCTGACGGGTGGGGCCCATCTGTCAGTCCGGGGCGCGGGGAGGGAGCGGGCTGGGCCGGCCGGTTGAGGGAGATTAGGGGAGGGAGGCCCGTTACTGTTTCAATAATTTTCTGAATATAAATAATTGCATAAATTAGTTTAAAATATTAGGGCTACTTCCAAAGGTTATAAAAATTTGTAAAAATTCTCAAAAATATATCTTGCCCTTGGGATCATATACAAAATTTTCTAGCCCCTGGTTTGGATATTTTATCTAGGTTCTAGTCCAATTAAGCTTAGAAGGGCGTTAAAGGTATTTCAAAATAAATCATTTCCATAAAAATATATTAAATGGTATTTCTATTTCTCTGAAAATTTGGAGTGTTACAGGCTGGTGGGGCGATGGGCACGGGTGGGTGAAAGTCTAGGCATTGTAATAGGTGTGCCCAGATCTGATCTTTTTTTACCCTAAAAGGATTTCGTCGAGTGCCAAATTGGGAGGCACTCGACAAATTTATTTATTTCTGTTAAATAGTCTTTTCCTAGTGCTATGTCAGTAGGCACTTGGCAAAACATTTTTTAATTTTTGGAAAACTAGCTAGTTTTTATCCTAGAAAAAGTTCAAAGTTAAAATAAATATTGTTAAATCGATTTGTTTTGAAACATAACCCATCCCTTCACTAAACCCTAAAACATAATCGAAGAATCCCTTCACTAAACTCTAAAACATACTCGAAGATTCTCTTGTTTCTAAACATCATACTTGAAATCTTTCTTTAAATTTTTTTAAATTTTTATCACAGAATCAATGTATGATATCATAACACCATGCCAAGTTTGAGAAATTTTTGTTCTTATTTAATGCACTTTCAATTCGAAATTGGGATATTTCAATTAAAATCCTATAAACAAATTTAATTAACTAAAAATAGCAAACTAGCTGTAAAAAATGCTAATTTTTGGTAGGTATAAGATACATTGGGTTTGAGTAGTGCAAAAGTTTTGAGTTCAAATAAAAATTTAAATATCGATTTGCTTTTAAACCTAACTCATTCCATCTATAAACTCCTAAACCTTCTCGAAGATTCTCCAATTTCTAAACGTCATATATGAAAACTTTGTTGAAATATTTTTAAATTTTTATCACAGTATATATGTATGATATAATTACACCATGTCAAGCATCATAAAATGGACTCATGAACATAAATATGATTTTTCTACAATTTTTTAGTGAATATTTCATACACACGCAGTTTAAAGTTGACCTAATTTGAATTAAATCATAGAAACATGATTAATTAATTAAAAATAGGAAACTCACTCATAAAAATATGAAAATTTTCCATAGATTAACAAATGTTGAATTATGACTACTAAAAAAATTTTCCATAGATTAACGTCGTCGGGGCAAGCTGAGGAGCGCTCTTTTTTCCAAAATGTTTGTCGAGTGTCTTTTATGTGGCAATCGGAAAACACTGATTTTCGTTGAGTGTTAAATCTTTGCTGAGTGTATTTTAGAGTACACCCGGCAAAGTATGGTTTGCCGAGTGCCCGATGGAATGCAGTAGGCAAACTTGCTCACACTCGGCAAACGTGTTGTTTCCGGTAGTGAATCTTTTATAGACAACTATAGCGCTGCCAAATTCATATCACATAGATCTGGCTACAAATACTAGTAACAAAAGTTTTAAATCAAGCATTTAAAATGACTAGTAACTAAAACATTTATTCTAGCGTTTATGGCTATTGAAATTTCAGATTTAATCACACTAAAACAATACATTTAGATACAAATAATGTATACATCGAAGTAAATAAATTTGAAATGACTTGGCATTACTCTGCTACCACGCACGCAATCGCTCATCACAAGTCACAAGTCCCAAGTCACGTGGTATCTTACATAAAAAATACGCGAATACGCGCACGTGTGAATTTGATCAAGTCCTCATGACTTTTCTCTATTTAATAAATAGAGATAACTCCTCCTTATACGTGGGTCTTCATCCCACTAATAGATAATATGGTACTAATCATGTACGCATGCTTTGGAATTAAATAATTAAACCATCTCATGGTCCAATTTTCAATAGGAAAAGAGTTAAAAAATAATAAAGTGATGTACATAATGCAATATAAAGCCTATACTTGGCAGCTGCACCTACAAGATTATCTTTATATTTAAAGGTTATCTGATAAAATAAAATAGACTAAATTTTTATTTTAACTTCAAAATAAAATTAGATATAGATGGTCAACTAAGTAATATGAATTAGCTCATAGCATTAAATCTATGATTTTCTAAAGTTTGGTTTATCTAGTTTTGAAAATTTTGGAACTAGCTGCACCAAAGAGGGGCAAGGGGCAAGAATTTTTTTTAAAAAATATTTATTTGCAATAAAATTTCAAATTTTTATAGCCCTTTAAAAAATTTAAAAACTAGGTAGCGGTCGACTCTTCATAGGCCGACTGCTACCACGTGGCGGCTAGTCAGCCCTTGGTCGACCGACTACTGGCACGTCAGCGTGATCGAGTCGGCCGACCAACGGCCGACTAGCCACCATGTGGCAGATTCCCTGACGCGATGTGTTGACACCGAGATTTGGTAAAGCCCAGAGCCCACCAAGGATGCCGCATGGTCAACAAAAGTCAAAAGAGAGTCCAGTCAAAGATGATCAAAGAAGCCCGTCTGTTACAACATGGCTAGATAGGGAGGAGCCGATGAAGTGAAGATAAATATTATCTAGAATTGGTTAAAATAGAACACTTGGATGGTAAGTCTCTGAACTTTAAATATGTACCCCTTAGTTAGATTAAAACACACATCTCTATCAAACAACTATTCGATGCATCGCCACCCTTGGCTTCCCAAGATTAATCCCGGTGGGATTCAGCACTCGGAGCTCGGCTGCATCTTTCCAATCTCCAGCGAAGAGGTGAGTCCCGCCACGCCCGACAACCGTATCGACTAGGTTAGTATCCTCACGACTGCATCAGATTTATCTCTTGAGGTGAATGTCGCAATAGTACGGTCGCTGGTTTCGCGGTGTATTGGCTAGGTTTATGGCTACATCAGATTGATATCTTAGATTGATGTGATCTAAGTGTGATAGTTTGAGGCTTCATCGGTTGAGTCCATTATCTCTTGCTATTGTATCTTTTTCATGTTGTATACCGTTCATCTAAGTAAGGCATGCCCGATACTTTGATATATTATTAAGATCACCATGCTTAGCTACTCTGTTGGTTAGGTCCGATCTTGTTATTGTGATTATTTTCATGATATAGACATGTTATCTGGCACATTTTATTTATTTCTGTCGGAGTACAGGCCGATAGGTTATCTTCAATTCAATGCCACATCTTATTCGCCATCGGAAAGCGCTCACCAGCCTATATGTGTAAACTGCTCATCTCATCGGTCAATGGCACACTCGCCTGATTGCTTCACCCAAGGTCATCGGTCCTATGGCCGATCAGTATGATATTCTATGATTATTCTATCCTCATTGCGGTCATCGGCTCGATAGCCGATAGGCTATGCTATTGATCATTTTTTCCTATTTCCATATCAGTTGTACGGTCAAACTGATTGGCACGCCTTGAACCCCTTTTTCCTAAGAACGTAGGACCTGCACTGGAGTTAAGCAGATCTCTCAGGCTACACATGTGTCAAAGTGTGACAAAAATTGCACCAACACAATGGCTAGTTTTGAACGACTTGTGCCACATCAGTGCTAGTTAGCTGTTCAACTGCCGACTGTCGGCCACGTGGCACCAGTCGGCCCATGTAGAGCCGAGTCCCCCCTATATAAAGGGAGCCGGATGCCACCTTCTCCCACCCTACCCTTAGCTGCAGCATCTCCTCTTGAGAGGTATGTGCTCTTTCCCTCTAGTTTTACCTTTTAGTGTAGTTTAGAAGTAGTTTAGGAGTTATTTACGAGTAGTTTAGGACTAATTTAAGATTAATTAACAATAGTTTAGGAGTAATTTAGACGTACTTTAAGATTAATTTAGTGGTAGTTTAATAGTAACAGGCAGTAGTTTAATGCTATTTTAGGACTAATTTAGCTATAGTTTAATAGTGAATTATCAGTAATTTAAGTGTAATTAAAAAAGTTTAGGAGTAATTTAGATGTAGTTTAGGATTAATTTAGCGTTAGTTTAATAATAATTACCAGTAGTTTAATTCCAATTTAGAACTAATTTAGCTATAGTTTAATATTGGATGATCGGTAATTTTAGAGTAATTAACAATAGTTTAGGATTAATTTAGATGTACTTTAGAATTAATTTAGCGGTAGTTTAATAGTAATTACCATTAGTTTAATGATAATTTAGGACTAATTTAGCTATAGTTTAATAGTGAATTATCTGTAATTTAAGAGTAATTAACAATAATTTAGGGGTAATTTAGATGTATTTTAGTATCAATTTAGCGGTAGTTTAAGAGTAATTGCCAATAGTTTAATGTTAATTTAGAACTAATTTTGCTGTAGTTTAATAGTGAATTATCGGTAATTTAAGAGTAATTAACAATAATTTAGTGGTAATTTAGTTGTACTTTAAGATTAATTTAGTGGTAGTTTAATAGTTATTACTAGTTGTTTAATGATAATTTAGGACTCAGTTAGCTGTAGTGTAATAGTGAATTATCAGTAATTTAAGAGTAATTAACAATAATTTAGGAGTAATTTAGTTGTACGTTAGGATTAATTTAATAGTAGTTTAATAGTAATTAGCTGTAATTTAGTGGTAGTTTAGAAGTTTTATTAACATTTTCTTTTATTGTGTTTAGCTCTTTTGCTGTTGCTAGCTTGTTGACGCAAGACTAGACTGTTATTGCATCTGTTGTTGTTTAGTACTGTTGTAGGTATTCGCACATAATTTACTTTACTATGGTATATATTTAATGCACTTTGGAATGTGAACATAGTTTATTTTACTCTTTTATACATGTAATGCACTCTGGACGTGAACTTAATTTACTTTAACGTATTTTACATGTAATGCACTTTGGTATTCTGTTTTTTGTCATATTGTTTGATTCTTAATTTAGCCATGTCGGTGTGAACATGTATGTTTCTAAGAATTATGGATAGATCATCATTTAGGATTTAATATGGAGATTGTCAAGTAATTATTGGTCATAACGGTGCTGATCTAAATAGTTATCTATATACTGAAAATAGATTAAGTCGTGTGGATGAGTAGGCATTGATAGTATTAGGTGTTGGAATTATCGTATATTTCGAGTGGATGAGGAGAAGTGTGATTTGTATCTGTATGCTCGATGTAGTCGTGTGCCTGAAGGGTTATTTTGGGAGATGACTGCTATTACCTCAAACAACATGTGGAAGGGATATGTAAGAATGACAGTAGAGAAGGTTGGGAATGAATTTTTATAGTTATTTCACTCCTCGTGTCCTTCAAACTATAGACCCAGCACCGCAACAAGTATTAGAATCAGGAGTACAATTAGAGGTTGGCGAGAGCAGCCAAGTCCAGGAGGTTATTCCCAACACGGCTGCTGTTGGGCAAGTTGAAGAAGGGGAGGAAATAGAGGACGTCACTGATTTTCTTGAGAGAGGATCAAGATTTCGATGAAGCTATGGAGGAGGGTGGAGAGGAGAACTCAGATGAAGAAGAGGACAATGACAATGAAGAGTCAGGCGTTGTGATTCCCAACAAGTGGCAAGAAAGATTTTCATGGTCTTGCTATAAATGATGGATATGATAATCATTGGGAGTATGCACAGAATGAGGTCCACAATGGTTGGTGTGTATCCTATGAAGGATGCTGTGAAATATGTTGTGAGAGCATGGTCATTATCACTCATGTGAGCATTTCGAGTGAAGATTTCAAACTGCACAAACTATGACGTTGTGTGCGAGAGGAATAATTTTCCTTGGAGAGTTTACGCACAAAAACCTAAGTGGGGAATTCATTGGGTGTGCTCAATTGTGGTCCAGCATACATGTGTGTTTGATACAGTTGTAACAAGGCATAAGAATCTAAGTGCTAGTTACATTGTCAGGGTGATATACTCTAAGATTATTGAGAATCTCAGTTACGAGCCTCGGGCCTTAATACTTGCCATTCAATACACAGTCAACTATTCTAAGGCATGGAGGGCAAAAAAGAAAGAACTCGAGATGAGGTTTGGTACATTCGAGGACTCATACCATATCATGCCTTTTTGCTTGCAAACAGTGCAGAACCGCAACCATGACACGTATTACTCCTACCAAGAGAAGGATGCAATATTCCAAGAAGGTGCTAAGATTCTACACCGAGTATTCTTTGCACTCGGTGCTTGCATTCGGGCGTTCAAGTATTGTCGTCCCATTCTTTTTGTGGATGTAACATTTCTGATCAGGAAATACAAAGGTCAGATATTGACGGCTATTGGTGTTGACGCCAACAACTGGGTTGTGCCAATTGCTTTTGGTTTTGTCGAAAGTGAGAACTACGAATGTTGGTTGTGCTTCATACGACAATTGCACATTGGAGTTGTTCAAGATAGGGAAAATGTATGTGTTATACATAACTGACATGCCAGGCTTATAAAGGCAGTCCAACATATGAGGAATGATCCAAACGAGCCTTATCGTTGGTGGGATAATCAATCTCTATCACTACAACAAAACAGGCAACTTCCGTCGGCCAAAGCCGACGGAAGTTAGCCCTTTCCCGACGGAAAAAGCCAACTTCCGTCGGCAAAACGCTAACTTCCGTCGGCCTTTGGCCGACGGAAGCGGTTAGACGGAAGTTAGCTAACTTCCGTCGGCGGCCGACAGAAGTTAGCTAATTTCCGTCGGCCAAACCTAGCCGACGGAAGTTAGCAGGAAATCGGTAACTTCCGTCGGCTAAACATTAGCCGACGTAAGTTAACTTTTTTATTTTTTTATTTTTCCACACATTCCCGCATATTTCAGTAACTTTCGTCGGCTATTATTTGGCCGACGAAAGTTAATTTTTTTTTTCTTTTTTTTGATTTCTCCTGTACATTCCTGATTTCTCGATATTACATTCCAACGGATATTACATTAACAGATATTCATTGTTTAGGAAAGGCTAATGGAGAAGAAACCAATCGAACAGGAAGGAATTATGTAAGAAACTAGATACAATTTAACTCATCATTCCACAGTTTTCATTCAAGGCATGCATACCACAGTAAAAATTTTCACCACATATTTTACCTGTTTTACATGTTGAATGAAGCATTGCTATACATGTTGGCAGGTATCTACCATTATCAGCAACTCTTTAAATCTGAAAACAAACCATGTGTTATTAAAAAGGAATAATTCTATACAGTACGGTGATTAGCAATTGCATGAACATGATTCAACAATCTACCTGTACAAAGACAGAGTGTTGGCCATATGTCGATAATTAAACCTGGAAAGTATTAAGAACAATAAGTTCAACTGTTTGTGATATATTCCTCCACACACATTAGGAATCAACCAAGCATATGGAAAGTGCTTGGATTTCAGCTATCATCCAGTGCAAATGGCAAATAGGAAAAATGAATGCTTAACATGGAAAAGAAAACAAGCAAGCATATGCTAGATTTTCATACTAAAAGCACTTTTCAATATAGTTAAGTACAACTAATCCAGACTAAATCATATCTTCTGGCAGCTAACATTTCAGTATGCAACCCCCACTCTCCCAGTATAGGATACTACTAAGTACTCTTACAAAAAGGACCTATAAAAGCACCTCTAAAAGCTGAAGAAGGAGCAACTTGTTGGGTTGCTTTGAGCTTTTCCATTGCATCTTGGCGTCTCCCCCTGCACAGAGAAATAACATAAAGTTACTCAAAACTACTCAACTGAGAAGATCAAATTAATATAGGTAAATCTATTATGTTTCATTAGATTATCGTTATTAACCAATATTTCCTCGATTCCTCTTTTCCAATGCATAATGCGTGCTATGACTAAATCATTCCTGAATGCCATGGCTATACAAAGGTAAATAAAGATTGGCTAAACCAAACCATGCAGACCAGAGCCCAGCTGAGAAAATTGCATCGTAATAAACGAAGAATTTACATGCAGATTTATACGGCAACGATCCAAACTTGCTCAAATTAAATTAACATGTAGAGAAAAGTGACGGACCTCCGGTAGAGCAGCGTGGACATCGCGAGCATGAGCATCCCCACGGCCTCGGCACTACCCTCGCCGCCGCCCTGCAGGTTCGAGGCCCCCTGCTCCAGTATCCGCATCGCCTCCTCTGGTGCATCAGCAACAGCAGTTCAGCGCGTGCGAGCGACCCAACAAGGTGAATGTAGGGGGGAACAGGGACAACCTGGTGAGCTCCGGGGCCAGTCGCCGCCGAGGGCGTAGCGGACCATCTCCGCAGCCACGCTCTCGGGCTGCGTCCCGCCAAGCATTTTAACGGCATATCGACGAGGCGGGCGGAGGCGGTGGAGGCGGCGGGAAGCCGGGGATGCGACGGAGGCGGCGGGAGGCCAGGGAGGCGGGCGGGGGCGGCGGAGACGGCAGGAGGTCGGGGAGGCGGGCGGAGGCGGCGGGAGGCCGGGGAGGCGGACGGAGGCGGGCTGGCGGCGGGCGAGCTGGCGGGTTGGGGAAAAACTGGAAACTAGGTTTCCAATGAGCGTGGCGCGCGGGGGAAATATTGCTATAATTTCCGTCGGCTTTTAGTATGGCCGTCGGAAGTTACTTAACTTCCGTCGGCCACAGTAAAAGCCGACGGAAGTTAAGTATTTTTCGTCGGCTTATGAAGGCCGACGGAAATTAAGTATTTTTCGTCGGCTTTCGGAAATGCCGACGGAAATTAAAAAAGCCGACGGAAATTTATTCTTTTCTTGTAGTGTATGGTGTATGCATCATTTAGGTGCAAATTTCTACTTTCACTTCAGAAAGAATAAAGAATTGACAAGTCTGTTTAAAAGACTATGTGCCCAAAAAACAACAGAGAAAGTTCAAGGCCTTGTGTAAGAAACTTTATGAGTTGACTTCAAAGTACAAACATGAGAAGGCCGCAATATAGTAGAATGGCGACTATAGGAGGGTGAATAGATGCCTCTACAAACTATTTATAATCAAACTTAATGATCAATTTTAGGACACCAAATGCTTCTTCAAGAATCAAGAAGTCAAACAGATCTTCAATGAAATTCAGATTTCAGTTTGACTCGACAAACACGGTAGCTAATCCAAAAAGATATCAATTAATTCAATTCAGCATTTACTGTAGCAAAACCAAAAGTTTAAATAAGCAAACTCAATTGATATTCATGATGTTCAATTGACTCTTGACCTTGCATGAGACTCACACCTAGCCAATATGAACAAGATGCAATTTATTCAAATTTTGCTGAAACTTAGATGATGAACAGTGTCAAGTCATTCAGTTCTAGACCAAAGTGGCAAGAATCAAAGTTGTACAGTCTACTTGATAAACTTAACAGTTTCAACCTGAAAACAGTATACAACAGCAGATACATAGATTCTTGTATGTAGTTGTTTCATAGCATTGCAATGTAATGTCAGAATATCAAATGTAGAGGTACAGATTCAACTCAAGCTCATGAAACTATCTATAGTATTATTTCAGTTTACCAAAACACAGATTGCAGAAATACTTAGCACTAACTCATGTACTTTCAGCAGTTCTATTCAGCAACACATTAATGATTCTGAATAATACATTTTAGATACAACAGAACTCACAACAACCTTTTAACAAATTTTTCAGCAGTAAACTAAAGTTCCTTTTCAATACAGACAAAGTGCATTTGATCTGTTTCAAGCAGTACTATAGAGTATCTGAAATCCCATTTCTGAAATACACATGCGCAGCAACAGAACCTTGATGAGGAATAAGAAAAGTATGAAAAATTCAAAATAGCTGGAAGAGAATTGATTTTTCTATATGATCTCCATTCCTCAAGATTAGCCAAGATCATTCAAAACTGAATCACCCTAGATATACTCCTTAGGTTGTAATTTTAATGAAAATCAGAACACAACAATATTAGAATATCAATTCACTTGTATCTCTTAGACAACAATAATCAAATGAGATATAAGGACTTCAGGAATGCTACACTTGTGTGCTTGTACTGTTCAACAATCTTGACACAAATCATAGCAAGTTCATGGATAAAGAATAGAGTTCAACAAGACATGCTGATGACAAGTTGTTATTCTGCAGCAATTATAAAACTGCCAAATAAATCCAACCAGTCAAACCACACAGACCAAGAATTGAGTAATCACAATAGCAAGAACAAAGACCAGCACATTCATCTCCGCAACTGACAATGAACAGGGAAATCATAGGAAGATTACATAATTGTTTCAGTTGAGTAAAGTGCAAAGAAAGACAATATCAATCAAGTCAAAATTAGAGAGTAGTAAAACTTGAAGAATAAGATGCAACTCAAGGCTAAAAGTGCTTTTACACAAAGAAAAAAACTGAAGATAGTGAACTTTAGTCCTGTGCTATCATTTCAGTTCAAGAGCACCAACTCAAATCAGTAGTACTTGATTAAATATAAGGACACCAGATCAAAACCTTGCAAGGTCTGTATGATCAATATCACAGAACATGTATTATCTAATGTAACGCCCTGATTTTCATCAGGCATTAAAAATAAAAATAAAGTAATTAATAAATGAATTTTAAGAAAAGGATTCAGTATAAATTGATAAATAGGAAAGCTAAAATACGAGCTTAAAATCTCATTTAAAAATAAATCGCAGCTAGTGTATTTTTTTCCCCAAAAATCACCTAGCCTTAAATTGCGTCCCAAAAATTTTCCGTGCAAAGGAATTAAATATAATCAATATCATTTCATCATAAAACTATAACACTAATTAATAAAATATATTTCAACAAGAATGTTGTGTGAATAAAATATATGATAAATCGTTTCAATTAAAAATAATTTAATACCAAATAAAATTCGGCTATAGAAATTTTGAGTAAATTTCTACCGCCTCAAATAAATTTAGGTCTCTATTAAGGATTTTTGTAACTAGAATAGTAATCCATAATATTTCAATGAATAACTTTAATAATTAAATCACTCTCTTTCCAATATAATTTGAATAATCATTTCCGACTATCTATATCTTTTCCCGATCAGAAATCCGGAGGAATCAACATTCTATTTTCGTTCGCGAAATTAAAATCCCATTTTAACCGCGTGTTTAAATTCCATTAAAAACCACTTTAAAAATTATTTTTATATTCCCAAAAATGAATTAAAAACCTTGTTTGGTGTTCATGTTCGGAATTTCTAATTTATACGCGAATACAAAATTAATTGATTTTCCAAACCGCCGTTTATTCGCGCGCTATTCCTTTTTAATCCAAAATTTCTAAATTTATTTTAAATTTCAAACTTTCCAAAAACTTTTCACTTTTCTGAAAAATCCAAATTTGAATTTTCAGAAAAAAATATTCTCGTATTTTTTTTCTCTTTTCCTTTTTTTCCCTTTTTTTTCTCTTTCCTCCTTTTCTCTTTCCCCTTCTTTCTCTTTCCTTCCCTATCTTTTTTCCTGGCTGGCTGCACGCGCACGCACCCCTTCTACTTTCTCTTTCCTTCTTTTCTCCTTCCCTCTTCTCTTTCTTCCTTTCCTTTTTCCTTCTCTTCCTTCCTTTCTTTTCCCTTTCCTTTCTCTCTCCTTCCTTTCTTTCATGCTGGCTTGCCTTTCTTCCTCCTCCATCCCGCAGCCTCCCATCTCCCCTCTCCTTCCATTTTTCTCTTCCCTTTCTATTTTCTCCTCATCTTTCCATTTTTCCTAGCCTTCTCCCTCTATAAAAACCATCCATTGCCTCCTCTCTTTCCCAAGCTGAGAACGCCACACCCTCCGTGCGCAGCCGCCGTTGCGCCGTGCCTCCCGCTGCCACGACGCGCCGCCGCCCCATGGCCACGCCCCGTCGCTGCTCTCCAGCGCCCGCGCCCACGGTGCGCCGCCATCGTCTGGGCTGCCGCCGTGCAGCCGCCACTCTGGCCGATGCCACGCTGCTGCCTCGCTGCCCCGCCTCCAAGCGCCATCACTCCGTGCTGCCTTGTATCCCATGAGAGAAAAGCCAGCACAACATCTTCAATTTATTTTTTCCATCAATTTTTCAATGTGAGAACCATCTCTTCTTTTCAGTTTTTGTTCCTGTTCCTGTTAAATTACATGGATTCATGGGTGGTCTTTATTCTGATCTTTCCATTATCCTACTATTGATTTATCATCATGAGCCTTGTTATGCATGAATCGCTAAGTTAAAATCGGGGTTCCATGTTTTCCTACTCCAATCAATGGAATGGTGCTATCTATCTTTCTCGCCATGGTATTCATGTCAACCGAATTGTATGTCATGCCTACTTAGTTATCATCGTATCATGATCATGGGTATAACTCCATTTTGTACATCATACCGTTGTTATTCCATTCCGATCAGTCATCCAATATTGTTATTATCATTTACCTATCTTATTCCTTGAAGTAATATCATGTCCGCCTACTTGTTTCATGTTATAAATCTTATTATAGTTCTATCTCGTTTTATTGTATCATTGTTTCATTCCCGCGCTAGGGTTTCCTATCGTGGGATGTTTGTCCATTGTCAGAGCATCATACCAGTTTTTCTGTTCCGATTAGGTTGATATTGAATCACGCCTAATCCATGTTTGGTTGAACCGATCGTCCAATTCAATCTAGCCTCCACATCATCTTCTTCATCATCCCTGGTGAGGATCATCTCCCTCTCGTATCGTTCATTCAATTAACCATTGAATATATATTGTGCTATGTATCGTTCAGTCTAAATGATGCATTATCATGTTGACATGTCTTTCATATGCCTTGTTGAATCATCTGCTTCTTATATCATGGTGCCTTGATACTTCGCTTGTCTAATTAAATGGTTGTATCAATTGGTTTCAGTCCCTCCACTAATCACATCGTTGTATACCTCATGATCAACTGTTGATTTCAACATGTTATGCTTTTGATTTCCTATTGTTTTATTTCATTCAATTAATTGATGATCCATCTTATGATAGGCACCATTCATTCCAATCGATTCATTATCGTATTGTTATGTCATGCTCTTTTATTCCACCCCATCCGATTAAATTGTTGCTATCTATTAATTCCGATCTAGATGGTCATACCCTTAAAACTTTGTATTCTTGTTCCATTCAATTAAATCGTTGTCTATGGTATCTTATTTGTCCTAATCATGATGCCATGCCTGTTACCTATTGATCTTGTTCTGATATAATCTTGTAGTATGTTGAATCTGTCTTATGCCCTTGAATGCCATAGCTTATCATTGTTATTTCGCTATGTGTCATCATTCATTGATTCAAATATGTATCATCGTTCATTGATTGCAATTTATCTCGTTGACCCATAACCATCGAAGATGTCATTCATTCAATCCTATTTATGTCAAGCCATCTACTTCTGTCTTACTTTATCCCAACACATGTTATTGTTCGTTGGATCCGATTCGTGTAGTTCCCTTGTTCTCCATTTAACCAGCCTGGATAAAGAACCTCTTGACCCTAGAATGCACTGTGCTTCCTTTATTCCATGCGCTTTGCTCTAGAGGTGGTGATTTCCGTGAATCGCCACTCATCGCCTCTCTTCTCTTGAAACTGTTGTTACTTGTTCATTGGCATTCGATTGGGTTGAACTTCGCATCCCCTATTTTGCGAGTACAATCCATTATCCTTGTCTCAACTCAAGATCAATAGTTTTAATTCACTCTATCTTCTCCATTCAAACTCCATCACTCATCTTAATTAAACCCTTAATCTAATTAATAAGAATATCCATTGTCTGGCTTAATTGTTTTTCTTAGAATGTTTGTCTTGTTTCGTGTGTCCTGTAGAGTCTCGTGTTTTTGAAGATTTGAAGGACCCCACGCAAGACCAGGAAGTCTTCGTCAAGAGTTAAGAGGTTTTTCCATAATTGCAAGAGGCAAGTCATCGACCATCTCTGTGGAAACAGTTGATCATAATTGAGCCCATGTTTCAATAAATTATCGCTATAACCCATAGGTTAATATTGCATTAGCCAAATATTCAAGCCTTACACTTATATTTATTAGATCCCCGTCCTTGTGTGCAAACCCAAGCCATGCTTATTGAGCCTTCACTCCTTGTCACTCTACTATAACAATATTAGCTAGTGCCCAATGTACCGGCACAACTGCTATAGGTTAAAAAGAACGAGTCGTAGATAGCTGGATTCTGTATATGAATTTCCCTGTTATTCTCGTCTCTAGACTCTGTTGGAGTTGGCTAGGTTATAAGTATGGTGGGTTCCGGGTGCAAGCTCGGGCACTGGTTTGTCGCACCCGGGGCACTATAAGGACCGGTCTGCGGGATCTGTTGCAAAGCACTTCCGTACCAACCACAAGTCTAATGGGTAAGTCCTAACTGGAAGTATGGAATACTCCGGCTCGATGCACCATAGAGGAGGGGGCAAGGGGCTAGCCTGCGGGCGACTTGTACCGACGAGGCTCAAGGGGGGGTATGGTGGGGCTCCGATGCGTCGGGACACCATATGAAACCCATAAGAGGGTGCTATTGAGTCGGGGAGGACTATATGGAAGGTTTTGGCACGAGTTCCCGTGTGATGGGTCATCTCGTTACACTTCGGTGTAGGTGATGAGTGCGTGCCTTGTGGGTACAGTGGTACATCTCTGATCAGAGTAATTTAATCTTTTCGAAAAGCCGAGCCCACGGTCAAGGGCGGGTTGTGCGACTACTCGCAGTTAGTTTACAATTGTTTGAATGTTCAAGTTATTCATGGCACGTAAGGACTGTTGAGCGAGGTGGGGCTGACTGTACCCCTCGAGTTAGAAGATGATGATACACATGCACATGTTTATTTTTCCGTACTAATAAATTGCTCACATTTAAAGCTTTATAATTATGCTGCTTCCACAAAATTAGCCACTATCCCCCTTGTTATTATCTTGCATTATATTTGCATTTGGTGGCTTGCTGAGTACATCTGTACTCACCCCGATGACTTACAACATCAGAGCCCGTCTACTACGAGGAGGATGAAGGTCTGGAGTAGCGACCCAGTCAAGGCGAGACTGGAAGGAGGCGTTCATCTAGGACCCTTATTTTATTAGTTTCTCTTCATCTTTATTCACTTTTGTATTAATGCGGTCTACGAACCGTGAATGATTGCCCGTATTGTACGTGGTCGCATGATGAACGTCTTGTTTTATTGATTTTCTATGGAATTTCAATAAAGTCCTGATTTATTAAATCGGGGCGCAACACAAGATGGTATCAGAGCCGACTTGACTGTAGGAAGCCAAACAGACCTTCTTTAGGACTTATTTGCAAAAATCAAAAAAAAAGTATCTATGAAAAAAATTATTCTATTGCTTTCTCCCACTTCATTTTCAAGAGGTGATCAAAATTTTTTTTTACTAAATGACAATCTTGGTTCTCATCCATTCTCGTGAGCACGACAGATTTGTTGAAGGACTCTAGAGACGATGATCTCCCTTTCTTCACCGTCTAAGCGAAGGAAATTGGGTCAGAGACGACGAGCCAAGAAGCAATCCTTAGCATCATTCGAGGAGAATGTCAAGTGTAGAAGCCCCTAGATATCGTTAGTTTCTGAACGAATTGCTTGATTTTTTTAGCGTATGGTTTACATCGTCTCTTGTGATGTAATCATACTAGGTTGTTTGCTTGAGGTATAATGATTGATCAATACATACATCACATCAGTAATAAAGTTGGTTAGGGTCCTATCTATAGATCTGATCTCACTCTTTCCTATTATTCATTTCCCTCTTCCCTACGTACCTATCAAACGTCTGTTTCAAAAGAGGAAAACAATTCAAAAGCTCCTGCTTAAATTTTGGCGCCATGGTTCAAAGTGATCAACTCCAACAATGAAGACAAGAAACGTCATCAAGAGAGTCCTAACAAAGTCAAGTCCAATCCCGAAGATGCAGTCTTGAAGCCTTCAGTTTGAAGAAGTAATTCAAAAAAAATTTTTTTGTTAAAGCCTATCCTTAACCATCTACTTCTAGCCTTTTCGAATCTCGGGACGAGATTCTTGTTAAGGGGGTTAGAATTATAACGCCCTGATTTTCATCAGGCATTAAAAATAAAAATAAAGTAATTAATAAATGAATTTTAAGAAAAGGATTCAGTATAAATTGATAAATAGGAAAGCTAAAATACGAGCTTAAAATCTCATTTAAAAATAAATCGCAGCTAGTGTATTTTTTCCCCAAAAATCACCTAGCCTTAAATTGCGTCCCAAAAATTTTCCGTGCAAAGGAATTAAATATAATCAATATCATTTCATCATAAAACTATAACACTAATTAATAAAATATATTTCAACAAGAATGTTGTGTGAATAAAATATATGATAAATCGTTTCAATTAAAAATAATTTAATACCAAATAAAATTCGGCTATAGAAATTTTGAGTAAATTTCTACCGCCTCAAATAAATTTAGGTCTCTATTAAGGATTTTTGTAACTAGAATAGTAATCCATAATATTTCAATGAATAACTTTAATAATTAAATCAATCTCTTTCCAATATAATTTGAATAATCATTTCCGACTATCTATATCTTTTCCCGATCAGAAATCCGGAGGAATCAACATTCTATTTTCGTTCGCGAAATTAAAATCCCATTTTAACCGCGTGTTTAAATTCCATTAAAAACCACTTTAAAAATTATTTTTATATTCCCAAAAATGAATTAAAAACCTTGTTTTGGTGTTCATGTTCGGAATTTCTAATTTATACGCGAATACAAAATTAATTGATTTTCCAAACCGCCGTTTATTCGCGCGCTATTCCTTTTTAATCCAAAATTTCTAAATTTATTTTAAATTTCAAACTTTCCAAAAACTTTTCACTTTTCTGAAAAATCCAAATTTGAATTTTCAGAAAAAAAATATTCTCGTATTTTTTTTCTCTTTTCCTTTTTTTCCCTTTTTTTTCTCTTTCCTCCTTTTCTCTTTCCCCTTCTTTCTCTTTCCTTCCCTATCTTTTTTCCTGGCTGGCTGCACGCGCACGCACCCCTTCTACTTTCTCTTTCCTTCTTTTCTCCTTCCCTCTTCTCTTTCTTCCTTTCCTTTTTCCTTCTCTTCCTTCCTTTCTTTTCCCTTTCCTTTCTCTCTCCTTCCTTTCTTTCATGCTGGCTTGCCTTTCTTCCTCCTCCATCCCGCAGCCTCCCATCTCCCCTCTCCTTCCATTTTTCTCTTCCCTTTCTATTTTCTCCTCATCTTTCCATTTTTCCTAGCCTTCTCCCTCTATAAAAACCATCCATTGCCTCCTCTCTTTCCCAAGCTGAGAACGCCACACCCTCCGTGCGCAGCCGCCGTTGCGCCGTGCCTCCCGCTGCCACGACGCGCCGCCGCCCCATGGCCACGCCCCGTCGCTGCTCTCCAGCGCCCGCGCCCACGGTGCGCCGCCATCGTCTGGGCTGCCGCCGTGCAGCCGCCACTCTGGCCGATGCCACGCTGCTGCCTCGCTGCCCCGCCTCCAAGCGCCATCACCCCGTGCTGCCTTGTATCCCATGAGAGAAAAGCCAGCACAACATCTTCAATTTATTTTTTCCATCAATTTTTCAATGTGAGAACCATCTCTTCTTTTCAGTTTTTGTTCCTGTTCCTATTAAATTACATGGATTCATGGGTGGTCTTTATTCTGATCTTTCCATTATCCTACTATTGATTTATCATCATGAGCCTTGTTATGCATGAATCGCTAAGTTAAAATCGGGGTTCCATGTTTTCCTACTCCAATCAATGGAATGGTGCTATCTATCTTTCCCGCCATGGTATTCATGTCAACCGAATTGTATGTCATGCCTACTTAGTTATCATCGTATCATGATCATGGGTATAACTCCATTTTGTACATCATACCGTTGTTATTCCATTCCGATCAGTCATCCAATATTGTTATTATCATTTACCTATCTTATTCCTTGAAGTAATATCATGTCCGCCTACTTGTTTCATGTTATAAATCTTATTATAGTTCTATCTCGTTTTATTGTATCATTGTTTCATTCCCGCGCTAGGGTTTCCTATCGTGGGATGTTTGTCCATTGTCAGAGCATCATACCAGTTTTTCTGTTCCGATTAGGTTGATATTGAATCACGCCTAATCCATGTTTGGTTGAACCGATCGTCCAATTCAATCTAGCCTCCACATCATCTTCTTCATCATCCCTGGTGAGGATCATCTCCCTCTCGTATCGTTCATTCAATTAACCATTGAATATATATTGTGCTATGTATCGTTCAGTCTAAATGATGCATTATCATGTTGACATGTCTTTCATATGCCTTGTTGAATCATCTGCTTCTTATATCATGGTGCCTTGATACTTTGCTTGTCTAATTAAATGGTTGTATCAATTGGTTTCAGTCCCTCCACTAATCACATCGTTGTATACCTCATGATCAACTGTTGATTTCAACATGTTATGCTTTTGATTTCCTATTGTTTTATTTCATTCAATTAATTGATGATCCATCTTATGATAGGCACCATTCATTCCAATCGATTCATTATCGTATTGTTATGTCATGCTCTTTTATTCCACCCCATCCGATTAAATTGTTGCTATCTATTAATTCCGATCTAGATGGTCATACCCTTAAAACTTTGTATTCTTGTTCCATTCAATTAAATCGTTGTCTATGGTATCTTATTTGTCCTAATCATGATGCCATGCCTGTTACCTATTGATCTTGTTCTGATATAATCTTGTAGTATGTTGAATCTGTCTTATGCCCTTGAATGCCATAGCTTATCATTGTTATTTCGCTATGTGTCATCATTCATTGATTCAAATATGTATCATCGTTCATTGATTGCAATTTATCTCGTTGACCCATAACCATCGAAGATGTCATTCATTCAATCCTATTTATGTCAAGCCATCTACTTCTGTCTTACTTTATCCCAACACATGTTATTGTTCGTTGGATCCGATTCGTGTAGTTCCCTTGTTCTCCATTTAACCAGCCTGGATAAAGAACCTCTTGACCCTAGAATGCACTGTGCTTCCTTTATTCCATGCGCTTTGCTCTAGAGGTGGTGATTTCCGTGAATCGCCACTCATCGCCTCTCTTCTCTTGAAACTGTTGTTACTTGTTCATTGGCATTCGATTGGGTTGAACTTCGCATCCCCTATTTTGCGAGTACAATCCATTATCCTTGTCTCAACTCAAGATCAATAGTTTTAATTCACTCTATCTTCTCCATTCAAACTCCATCACTCATCTTAATTAAACCCTTAATCTAATTAATAAGAATATCCATTGTCTGGCTTAATTGTTTTTCTTAGAATGTTTGTCTTGTTTCGTGTGTCTTGTAGAGTCTCGTGTTTTTGAAGATTTGAAGGACCCCACGCAAGACCAGGAAGTCTTCGTCAAGAGTTAAGAGGTTTTTCCATAATTGCAAGAGGCAAGTCATCGACCATCTCTGTGGAAACAGTTGATCATAATTGAGCCCATGTTTCAATAAATTATCGCTATAACCCATAGGTTAATATTGCATTAGCCAAATATTCAAGCCTTACACTTATATTTATTAGATCCCCGTCCTTGTGTGCAAACCCAAGCCATGCTTATTGAGCCTTCACTCCTTGTCACTCTACTATAACAATATTAGCTAGTGCCCAATGTACCGGCACAACTGCTATAGGTTAAAAAGAACGAGTCGTAGATAGCTGGATTCTGTATATGAATTTCCCTGTTATTCTCGTCTCTAGACTCTGTTGGAGTTGGCTAGGTTATAAGTATGGTGGGTTCCGGGTGCAAGCTCGGGCACTGGTTTGTCGCACCCGGGGCACTATAAGGACCGGTCTGCGGGATCTGTTGCAAAGCACTTCCGTACCAACCACAAGTCTAATGGGTAAGTCCTAACTGGAAGTATGGAATACTCCGGCTCGATGCACCATAGAGGAGGGGGCAAGGGGCTAGCCTGCGGGCGACTTGTACCGACGAGGCTCAAGGGGGGGTATGGTGGGGCTCCGATGCGTCGGGACACCATATGAAACCCATAAGAGGGTGCTATTGAGTCGGGGAGGACTATATGTAAGGTTTTGGCACGAGTTCCCGTGTGATGGGTCATCTCGTTACACTTCGGTGTAGGTGATGAGTGCGTGCCTTGTGGGTACAGTGGTACATCTCTGATCAGAGTAATTTAATCTTTTCGAAAAGCTGAGCCCACGGTCAAGGGCGGGTTGTGCGACTACTCGCAGTTAGTTTACAATTGTTTGAATGTTCAAGTTATTCATGGCACGTAAGGACTGTTGAGCGAGGTGGGGCTGACTGTACCCCTCGAGTTAGAAGATGATGATACACATGCACATGTTTATTTTTCCGTACTAATAAATTGCTCACATTTAAAGCTTTATAATTATGCTGCTTCCGCAGAATTAGCCACTATCCCCCTTGTTATTATCTTGCATTATATTTGCATTCGGTGGCTTGTTGAGTACATCTGTACTCACCCCGATGACTTACAACATCAGAGCCCGTCTACTATGAGGAGGATGAAGGTCTGGAGTAGCGACCCAGTCATGGCGAGACTGGAAGGAGGCGTTCATCTAGGACCCTTATTTTATTAGTTTCTCTTCATCTTTATTCACTTTTGTATTAATGCGGTCTACGAACCGTGAATGATTGCCCGTATTGTACGTGGTCGCATGATGAACGTCTTGTTTTATTGATTTTCTATGGAATTTCAATAAAGTCCTGATTTATTAAATCGGGGCGCGACATCTAAAGCCCTGATGAACCACACACACAAACAACCAACCAAAAACCTCAAATGAAGTGATGTTCTAGATCAACACAACAGTGCTCTGTGATAGAACAATTTTTCTTCAGGCAAAACATCCTTTGCTACAGAATACACTCTTCAGAGAATTGAACACTGTAGTGCACTTGAGAATTTTGATTCAGTGGATCTGATTGCAATGATGTCAAAGAAAATACTCACACCACCACTTGCTTTTCATGCACATCAAGATGAAATCAGAAAACTAGAAACTACAATATCTGCTCATGTATTTAGTCACCTCAAGAATCAAACAACTCAGCATGACCAGTAACGCAGGAATTTTTTTATCAGATCTTAGCAGGAGAACAACAACAATCAAACACTCATCAAGAAAACTGAGTATAGTAGATGCACAAGAACACACCTGGTGGTAGCCATTGATCCTTGTATTGATTCCCTGAGGTGGCTGGTTACTTTTACTAGGGGATTCCAGCGGGAAGAGAAGATGAAGTCAAAACAACCCAGCAGCGCACAAAACTTGTAGAGATTACACGCTACAGTGCCGAAAATACTGTATCGGGTAAGGGAGTCTATTCGGTATGGATATTTCTTGGAGTATTGAGATTAAAATCCTAATCAATGTTCCAGCCAAACCCTAGGGATGGAGGCCCTTAAATAGGCACACCCTAGATGGCAGCTTTACACATTGACCCTCAAATTTTTTAGTTTAACACAAAAACAAACAAGTCATTTTCAGAATAGTAAATTCTGAACATTACCCATATAGACCTCTACTAACTTTTATTACAAATAACTCTACCCCTTTAATATATTTTCAGAAGTTGGAAGTTATGAAAAAATACTAAAAGTTTACACATTACTAAATTACTCAAAACAAAAGGACTCCTAATTATTGAATTTAAAACATTTAGAGATGCGACGGTTTTCAGCAGAAACCAACAAAGCCTCCCCGATCGTCAACGATCGTCGTCAGTCCGCGAACTCTACTGCAAGCAAGTCTCTCCCGCTCTCGATCCCTCGAGCCGCCTTGTCACTTGATCGAACCAGTTTCCCTTTCACTGACTCAACTGACACCTCGTCTTGATCAAACTTCATCACACGTTCTGCTCGATCTCCATGCGTACATCTAAGGTCACTCTTAGCTTCGACTGACACTCTCGACCATCTGGCATTAGACTCCGCGTCTAACCCTGATCCCTTGCCATCGATAGTTGACGAGTATCTCAACCCTGCACACAGGAGACAAACACAGACACACACACATATCCAAGCATCCACACATGAACCTCATGACAAACCCCGTCAATCACTCATCATAACCTTGAACCATAGTGAAGATCCTCACTAGGTTCCTCAATCTCCCCCTTGATGAGTTCATTGACAATTCAAGATCAAAATAAGTTTAAAACACAAGTTCAGCACACAAGTGACCATGAAAGCTCTAGAAAGAGCAAAAATAAGAACCATGTCACTTCAAAAGGATGGATGATAGAACAAAAACTACCTCAAAAACTAAATGAACAGCAAAATAAAACTCAATGAACAACAAAATCAACAAAAAGTTCATGAACTCTACATCAGGATAGCTCCATGAGTTGTGAGAGTAAAGTGTACATGCAATGCTTCCAGAATATAATTAAGTCCAATTACAGTACACACAATCCTTGTGCCTCACAAACTGTCCTAACCAACTGTATGATAATCTTGATGTTTTTAACAAATAAAAGCATCACTACTCAGACTAGTATACTAGACATGGCAAGGTAAGAGATACAAAAGCTAGTCAAAAACAAACTAGATAAGCACATCCCACTACAAGGAGCTACAACAAACTTGATATGCGAGGAAATTGAGCTTTTTATTCTCTCTTTTTAAGTGCCAGGGGTTATTTGCAAGTCAACCTTATGCTAACCGACCAAGCCAAGCCTAGTATAAACCATCAAAAGCTTAAGGCATTGATCATGGTATACACTTCAATGTCCCAGTTCAAACCAAAGTGCAATGGTAAGCAGTCTAGAACAAAGTATTGCGACTACGCAAACCCACCTAGATCTTTTCAATTTTATCGCAAGATCAATATTTTTTGTTTCATTTTCATCATTCTCATTTTTAATTTTTCAATTTTTTGTTTTTTTTAATTTTGAGCATAACAAGATCAAGTTGTGTATTAGCATCCAAGTGAAAAGGACAAAACTATCAAGTATGTAATGAATAGCAAAAGCACCCTAGCCTATTCATGCTAGATTCTAGACTCAGTAGTGGCCATTTTCAAATTTTCACAAATAAAAGCCATGCTCAAGACATATAGTTAGATGCATTCAATCTAAGCATAATCAACAGTAGTATAAGACAGAAATGTAAAGGACACACTAAAGCATGTACATGTGAAAACAATTAATCATATTATAGAAGCATATGCAAAAGTATACAACTCCCCCTCACATGATGCCATATGGATGACAAATGCCAAGCTCTCCCCTTAAAAATGCAAATCAAGAAGCATCGAGAGGATTGGTGAAAATATCTGCAAGATGATTCTGGGTATCGACAAAACACAATTCGATATCCCCTTCTCATTGTGGTCTCTAGAATGTTGTACTAGGTTGTTTGCTAAGCTAATTGCACTTGTGTTGTCACAAAATAGCGGAACTCTTGTAAAATCCAACCCAAAGTCCCGCAAAGTAGAAACCATCCACAAAATCTGTGCGCAACAGCTAGAGGCAGCTACATATTCACCCTCGGCTGTAGACTGTGCAACACTAGACTATTTGCGTGAAGACCAACAAACAAGAGAAGAACCTAGAAAATGACACGTCCCAGAAGTACTCTTGCGATCAATACGACATCCAGCAAAGTCAGCGTCAGAAAAACCTCTCAAGCATAATGAAGATGATGCAGAATACCAAATGCCAAATTCAAGAGTGTGCTTGAGGTAACTTAGAATGCGCTTGACAGCTTGATGATGTGAAGTCCTGGGAAAAGCCTGATAACGAGCGCATAGACACACAACAAAGTGTATGTCCGGCCTCGTAGCCGTCAAGTAAAGGAGGGAGTCGATCATGCTTTGGAACTCCTTCCGGTCCACTTCTTCTCCATCTTTATCTGGATCAAGTGCAACAGAAGTACCCATTGGGGTAGCAAGTGGTTTCACATCTAACATGTCTAAGCGTTTTAGCAGGTCTTTAGTGTATTTCGTATGATGAACAAATTTTCCTTGTTTGCTTTACTTGATTTGCAAACCAAGGAAGAAGGTCAGCTCGCCCATCATTGACATCTCGAATTCCCTGCTCATGGATTCAGCAAACTCGGCCACAAGAGTATGAGATGAACCACCAAAGATTATGTCATCAACATAAATCTAAACGAGTAAGAAATCTTTGCCATGCATGAGAGTGAACAAAGTCTTGTAAACAGAGCACATCTTGTACTCGTGCTCAATCAAGAAAGTCCTATGGCGGTCGTACCAAGCCCTCAGAGCTTGCTTGAGCTCGTATAGAGCTTTGTGAAGTTTAAAGACTCTATGGGGGTACTTGGGATTTTCAAAGCCAGGGGGCTTCTTGACATACACATCCTCTCCTATGAAGCCATTAAGGAAAGCACTTTTCACATCCAGTTGAAAAAGTTTAAAGCCACGAGATGATGCAAAAGCAAGTAAGATCCTAATGTCCTCAAGTCGAGCTATCGGAGCAAATGTTTCTCCAAAATCAACCCCCTCGACTTGAGTATAGCCACAAGTCTAGCCTTGTTTCTCACTACAGTCCCATCCTCCCCCTGTTTGTTTTTGAAAATCCATTTTGTTCCAATGATATAAATGTTAGGGGGTGGATCAACAAGAATCCAAAGTTGATTTCAAATCAAAATTTTCAAGTTCCTCATGCATGGCATTGATCCAACTCACATCAGACAAAGCATGACTAACATCCAAAGGTTCAAAATTTGTGACAAAAGCAGAATCAACGAAATGAGCATGAGATCGGGTTACTCATTCATTTATGTGGGATCAGAATGGTGACTAGAGGGGGGTGAATAGGCGCCTCGACAAATTCTTGAGAATATGATGGCATTTTCAAATAACCCAACGCACCTCTAAATGAACAAGCGGAAGCAGATGTAGTAAATACTGCAACAAAAACAGATGCTATCACCCTCCTATCAGATATTATGTCAAATGATAGATCGAGGGATCACCAATACTGAATTTGCACACATGGTGAAAAGCATCACTGCATACGACAACACATGATCGGCAAGCCGGGAAAGAAAAATAAGGGAGAAAAATATTTCTAGATTCAACTTTGAGCCTTCAAGATTTACAGGAAATGACCACCTTCCAGAATTTTTGTAGCATATAGATGAGCAAAAAATAATATGTAGCTCTATTCAGAACCTTTTGCAAACTTCAAACATGGAACCCTTGTAACTTGGACAACAAGAGTTATGTAGAACTTAGATCCAAAAACAGAACCAAAACTGATCAAAAATCACCTCAAAGATTGAATCCAGACTGAAAACAGAACTTGGCAGAAATCAGCAGTTTTCAGAACTTTTTATGCACTTTGTTGGACAGGAAAATATATGCAGCGTCGTTCGAAATCTTCTAAAAATTTCTAACATGAAACCCTTGAAACTTGGACAACAAAATTTATGTAGAACTCAGGTCCAAGAACAATACCAAAATAGATCAAGACTCGCCTCAAAGATTGAATCTAGACTGAAGACAACTCAATAAGCAGAAATCATAAGTTTCCAGAACTGTTTACGAATGTTGTTGGACATAACAATATATGTAGAAGTGGTAAAAAACTCTTGAAAATTCCCAAAATGGAACTCTGGAAACTTGATCTTCAAAGTCTATGCAGAACTTGGATCCAAAAACAGTACCAAAATAGATCAATCATTTCCTAAAAGATTGAATGCAGACTGAAAACAGAACACTGTACTCAGCAGAAATTAAAGTGTTCAGAATCATTTAGGTACTTTGTTGGGCAGAAAAATATATGCAAAAGTGATAAAAAAACTTTTGAGAACTTCACAAATGGAACCCTGGAAAGTTGAACATCAAAAGCTATGAAGAACTCGGATCCAAAATCAGCACAAAAACTGCTCAAAAATCGTATTCAAAAGTGATCACACAAGAAAACTAATCTGGTATCAGAACTCTTTGCAGGAACAAAACAAAATGGTAGAAAGGATTAATTCTCAATTTCTGCAAAAAGGGTTATGGAATACCTTTGAATCCCTTCAACCATGATATTACTCAAGAACAACCCAAGAATCAACCATGATGTTGATGAACACTTAAATAAACATTTCATCAAACATGTAGATGGCTACACAAACACAACCATTTCAGCGAGAGTTGAATTCTAGAACTGTGATGCCTTGTTTGATCAGCAAAAGAAATAAGAAGGAATCTCAGAAATCACTTGCAACTTTCGAAAATGGATCAATCAAATCATCCTCGACAAAAGATGTATAAAGATCAATATCAATTTCTGCACTAGATTCAACAGAAATCGCTGCACAATATCGATCACAGCCACAATTGCATACCTGCGCTGGAACCCTTGCATTCACGGTAGCTTGTGCCAGATGATGAATTTGATGTTGTGGTTCAGCAAAAGGAACAAACAAAAAATCTCCCCACTGCCCATGGACATGGTCCCCTATTTATAGGACAACCATGCGGGGTATTTTCTAAAAAGAACCCTATAGAATTGAAAATTACACAAAAGTCCTATTCCTTGTTATATATATTTTCAGAATTAGAAAATTCTGAAAAATATACCAAAGGAGTACACTAACTCTAGACTCACAACCTTTTATTACACATTGACTCGAAGTAAAAATACTCCAAACTATTAAAATTAACAAAACTAGATATGCGTCGGTTTTCAGCAAAAACCAACAAAGTCTCTCAAACCTTCGACTCGTGACACCGCTTCGCGACTCCGAGCGTCAGCGAGCCACTTCCGCTCTCAATCCCCTCGAGATGCCTGAATTCTTGTCCTGTCCTCCCTCTCACAAACTTGGTCATCATATCGTCGCAGTCAGTCGTCCGTCCAAGTCTTGCTCGGTCTCTTTGTGCACTCTTGAGATCTTCTCCAACTTCGCCTGGCCTCCCTTATCCTCCGGCATCAAGCTCCCTGCTCGACCCTCGATCACCCGCCGTCGACAATTGGTCAGCATCTCCTCCCTCCACATACAAGACAAGCCAAAACAAGAATGCGACGCACTGCCGACCCCCTCGGCAACCAAACCTCCATTTCACATCGAAACCCTCGATGCAATCTACCAACCTCAACCACTCAACTGCTCAAACGCTTATCCTTGTCAATCACTCATCATCCAGACCGAAACCACCCTTGGTTTCACAATATCCCCCTTGATGAGTGCATTGACGACCCCATAGCAAAGACATGATGAGCATAGCAAGTTAAGCGCACAAGTGACCACAAAAACTCATAAAAGAGCAAAACATGTCACTTGGTAAAAGATCTCCCCTCTTGGGCAAAAGGCCTTATGCCAAGCAAGGCAAAAGCAACAAAAGCATTAAACATCAAAAACATCTCAATGCAACATACAAGCCATTACTCCCCCTTAACCAAGCAATCCAAAAGCTAAAAAGCTCCAAAAGCATCATGTAGATCATTTCTCTCCCTTTGACAATGCAGGCATCAAGGAGATAAAAAGATGCAAAGAGGGGAATGAGGGTAAAGCAGAGATGTGATCTTCTGAAACATGAGCAGCTACAATTATAGTACAAACAAGCATTCACCTTGAATATCATCTAAAAGTACTGTCTGACCGTCTCAAGTGAATAACATCTAAAAAAAGGCATGAGTAAGCATTTTCAGATTTTAGTAAATAAAAGCATCGCCACTAAGATTAGCAAACTAGACATGTCAATGCATGAGATGCAAAAGCTAAGCAAGCACACATTAGATAAGCGTATCCCACTTCAAGGTGCTTCAGCAAACATGATATGCAATGAATTTCAAATTTTTCATTTTTGTGCCAGAGGTTATTTGCATGTCAACCTTATGCTAACCGACCATGCTAAGACTAGGTTGAAACCATCAGAAGCGTAAAACAATGGTCTCGGCAAACACTACAACGTCTCAGTTATTACCAAAGTGCTATGGTAAGCAGTCCAGAACAAAATAGTGCGACAAAGCAAACCCACCTGGATCTTTTCAATTTTAGCACACAATAGCATGAATATCATCCATTTTCATTTTCATTCATTTTTTATTTTCATTTTCATTCATTTTTGATGAAATCAAGTTGCGTATTAGCATCCATGTTAGACAGGACCTAGCTATTAGGTGTGTAAAAGATAGCAAAAGCACTCAGCCAATTCATACTAGTTTCTAGACTAAGTAGTGACCATTTTCAAATTTTCACAAATAAAAGTCATGCTCATGACAATTCTCAGATGAAGTCATGCCAGGTATAGTCAACAGTATTAAAGACAATATTACAAAGGCATAACGAAGCATGTACTTGTAAAAGCAATTAATCATATGATAGAAGCTCATGCAATGCTAAAAAGCCCCCTCCTCAAAACATGCTAGTATCTCTCGGATGCTCAGTGAGAGGGTGAGATAAAAATTGTTTTGAAATCCAGCTGCGCAAAACTCGAGATCCAGGCAAAGTAGTAGACTGACCATGCACAAGAGATAAACCATGATAAAAAGTGCGTGGTCTAGCAATGAAGCGCGAACCTAGAAATCGATGAGGTCTCCCAAACTTTCGAGCATCAAAGCCTCTTACACATGATCTATCACCATATGGAGCATGGTGTACACCACGAGGGGCAAAATCCCTCTCAAAACCATGTGGGGCCTCAAAATCAGGAAAAGAGCGGAATGCATACTCATGCAAATCAAGTGAAGAATAATCATGAAAGACCAAAGCCTCAGCACGACGTTCATCTTTCATGCGACGATAGCAAAACCCAATCAAATGACCTACACGATGACAATAATCGCATTGAAAAACTTTCTTGGGTGTAGGTTTATAAGTTTCTGGCGCAAACCTCACAGTTTTCCTAGGTTTTTGCTTGGACTCTGTCTGGAGTGGTGGAATGATTATCTTTTTGGGTTGGGTAGGATTTTTGGCTTTTTGAGGTGTGTCTAACTAGGCTCTCTCTTTCTCAAGAGTAGTAGGTAGAGTGAACACAGTTTGGCTTGGGGTATTAGAGGAAGTTCTCTCATAACCTAATCCAAGAGCTAACCCTGCCCTGTCAGTGCACATTTTTGTTTTGTCCAAAAGCAAATCCATTTTCCCTTTCCCTTCAGTGCATTTGTCTACCATGGAAAGCAGATAATCATTCTGACACTTAAGTTTTTCTACTTGCTCTCTAACAAAGCTGAGTTGGTCCTTAAGGATGACACAGGTGGGACACGCCTGCTGCACATCCTTAGAATACTCAGCACTCTCCAATCTAGCCTTAAGCTCATCGATATGCTCATCTCTCAAACTAATTCTTTCAATCAGTAAAGTGCAGTTTAAGCATTCATCGATGGCACAAGGACTAGACTCCACCGCCAAAAGTTTATTCTAAACATTTTCAAGTTTTTCAATGTTTTGAGCATGTATCAGACGCAACTGAGCAAGTTCATCCATAATGATAAGACAAGACCCACATTCAGCAATTTCAGACTCAGACTTCAACAAAGCAAATTCAGTATAAAGTGATTCAATTTTAAGCTTTAGTTCCTTTTGTTCTTTAGCAACAAGTTTAAGCAGTGAGAAACCAAGGGTTGGTTTCAGTGTTTGTGATGAGTGATTGACAGGCTTTTAACCTCTGTTCGAAGGGGTACCTCCGAAGGGGGTTCGGAGGTTGTACCTCCGAAGGGTGTTCGGAGGTGGTATCACCGAAGGGTGTTCGGTGGTTTGGTTGCTGCAGCTGTTGCAGCGGAGTGTGCGTGTCGGAGGGGTCCGACAGTACACGATGACTGGATGTGTACCGAAGGCTTCGGTACTTTGGGCGGTACACCGGAGTGTGTACCGGAGGTTGCTAACCCGGAGAGGTCTCTGGAGTACTAGAAACACTTGTCTGTTTGTCGGTGGTGCGCAGGGACTTCGGAGGCGACGGACGGTTCGCGGCAGGTGAACCTGGGTCAAGCGGGAGGCTTGATGCTAGGGGAGCAGGGAGCTCCGTCACGGTGGCTGCGAAGGGGTCTGGGTCAGTCCTTGGGTCGAGGCGCGCTAGGTGAAGGCAGAGAGTGCGGAGCGTGGCTCCGGGTGAAGGTACTCCGAGACAAAGTCCTCGGAGGTGAGGCACTTCGAAGGTACTCCGAATGGAGTGACTTCAGAGTTGGTGGATCAAGTCCTCTGTGGAGGCAAGGTGTTTGAAGTGTGCTCCGGAGGGAGACATTCGAAGGTACCCAACGAAGGTCTCAGAAGTCGAGGCGCATCGAAGGCATGGTCCGGGTGAGGCTCGTCGAGGAGTGTGCTCGGGGAGAGACACTGCGACGAAGTTCTCATGGAATGCTTCGTGCGGAGGCCTTGGACGAAGGAGGGACTTCGAAGGGTGGTACTCCGAAGGTGGGGCTTCAGAGTGAGGAAGGCTTCGGAGCGAGGCTAGCTCCGGAGTGTGGTTGTCTTGTGGTACTTCGGCCTGCATGGCTTCGGTACACGGACTGACGGAATTCAAGCTGGGGGAAAGCTGCGAAGCCGTGGTGGTCCACTCCGGAGGTGTTGGTGCGAAGGCCCAAGGGCTTTGACGGCTTCGGCTCAAAACCGTCACTGTATCGAAGGCTGACTTCGGTGAAGCGAAGGCCTTTTGGCTCAAGGCTTCTCACCAAAGATACCGCACCCCTCGCGTGCGAAGGGGGGCTTCAGAAAGGTCAAAGGCTGCAAGTTTGACAGTGTCTGCTCTGCAAAAAGCTGGCGCTATCCCGTCTGCAAAGGCTGACAGAGAAGCCTCCAATAAAGTTGACTACCTTTTGTACCCCTCAGTTCTGTAGAGACAAAACCAATGTAAACCCTAGGGGTAAAGTAGTCAATTCCTTTGGGTGAACTGTGGGCTATAAATATGGGGGCTCGGTAGGTAACATTTAACACTTTGAGCATTTACTGTTGAGCTCCTGTAGCCACACACTTCGTTGTATTTCATCCAGAGAGTTCATTTTCTGTGTTCCTTGTTCAAGCGGCGAAGCCCTGCTTCTGTGTGCTTCTTGCTTGAGCTCGCTTTACATACCTCGCTAGTTATAGTACACCGAAGCCTATCTTGGCGAAGGGTGTTTTGTGCGAAGTGTGTTTTTCAGTGCGCGTTCGCTCTGTGTAACTTGAGGCTAGACCTCACTGCTTACTAGCGAAGCCCTGATCGAAGCCCGTCTTGCTTCTTGTGTCGAAGCCCCTAGCGAAGTCTATTAGTGTGCGTTTAGACCTTCGTATACGAAGCCCAGCACCAGTTGCTGCTGCCAAGTACTTGGTCAAAGTCCTCAGTGGGGTGTCCACTCTTGCGAAGGGTGAAGTGCGAAGCCTGCTCGAAGCACCCTGTGTGCGGAGCCTGCACTGACTTAGCAGAGTAGATTTTCGAGGGTTGTTAGTGGAGCGAAGTCTTCTTGGCTTCGAACTTTTGCTCTTGCGAAGCCTGTGTTCGGAGCTGTCAAAGCACCTCCGAACCAGACCTCCGAAGGTAGTGTTCAAAGCCTGTTCCGCAGAAGACAGAACTGAAACCGAAGGCTAGTTTTTAGCCCGAAATTTTAAAAGCTCCCATTCACCCCCCCTCTGGTCGCCGTTTCCGGTCCAACAATTGGTATCAGAGCAGGTTAAGATCACCAGTTGACCTTAACCGGCTTTGTGATCTGTTGGCGACATGGATAGAGGCAGTAAAATTCCTCTGTTTGATGGGACTGATTTTGCATACTAGAAGGTGCGCATGGAGGCTTACTTGTTAAGCCAAGGAAATGCAATTTGGGAGATTGTGGACTCACAATACTCCATCCCTGAGACTCGCACCTCTCAAACAGAGAAGGATCAGTATAATGCCAACTCCAAGGCAAGAAACATACTGTTCATTGGTTTGAGCCGGAGTGAGTTCGATAGGGTGCAGCACCTTAGGACTGCTAGGGAGATTTGGACAACACTCACTGTTTTTCATGAGGGCTCTACACAGATTAAGGCCAGGCGCCAAAGCACATACAACCAACAGTATCAGCTGTTTGTGTAGGCACCTGGTGAATCTATAGATGCCATGTTTTCTCGCTTTGATGCGATAGTGAGTAACTTGCGATCCAACGGGACGCTTGCTTACAATGATCATGATAGGGCTATCAAGCTTCTCTATGCTCTTGATCGTAGCTTATGGGAAGTGAAGATATCCAGCATTGAGGAGTCTGCAGGTTATGACACATTGACCTGTGATGAGCTCTTCAGCAAGCTGAAGTCCACAGAGATTGCAAAGGCATCTCTTGCTTTGCACAGAAGCTCTTTGCCACAGCCATTGGCATTGGTTTCTAGCACTAGCCATGGCACCCCTGCAGAACCAAGCACATCTGGCACTTGTGTTCTTGCAGATGGTTTTGCTTTGTCCTCCCTGGTCTCCGTCACAAAGGAGCAGGTGGACACTCTAGATGATGATGAGCTTGCTCTCATTGCCCGGAGGTTCACCCGTTTTCACCATGAGAGACAGGATCAGAGGAGAAGTGGTTTTAGTGGTTGTTTTGAGTGTGGCGACACTTCTCACATCAAGGCTAATTGCCCCAAGCTCAAGAAGAGAGATGAGAGTGAACGCCCCAAATACCACAAAAAGGAAAGGAAGCCTTTTGTGAAGGGCAAGCGCGGCAAGATGGCTAAGAAAGTAGCCAAAGCCGCTTCCAGAGCTTTTGTTGCTGCTCTCAGCGACATCGACACTTCCTCAACTGAGGAGTCGAGCTCTGAGGAGGAGGAGTCCCCAAGGAAGGAGGACAAGAAGGACAAGAAGGGACGAGATTTCACCAGCCTTTGCTTCATGGCCGACAGCGATCACAGTGGCGATGAGCTTGACTCATCTGAGGTAACTCTATCATCTGACCAGCTATTGATTAAATTAGATGAGCTGAATGAAGTAGTTCTTGGTCAGGATAGATTACTTGTGCAAGCCGCTAGAGAAAGAAAAGACCTTAGACTTAGGCTAGAATCTGTTTCTACTGAATATGCCATGCTTAAGTCTAAAGTTAATGATGCTGAATGTGATTCTTGTACCACTGTCATGGGTGAGCTTGCTCAGTTGCATTATGTTCATGCTCAAACTCTTTCTGAGCTTGAGACTGCACAGAAGCAGCTTTTGGAGGTGGATTCTAGACCTCATGATGTTATTGATTGCATGAACTGTTCTTTATTGCGCGAGAGCACTAATTTACGTGATAAACATGTTCATGATTTAGAGGCTAGACTGTAGAGGGCCGGTAGTTCTAAGGATGTGCAGCCTGTGTGTGACACTTGCATCACCCTTAAGGATCAGCTAGGCACTGTTAGAGAGCGAGCTGAAAACCTCATGTCAGAAAATGAATACCTTCTTTCCGTGGTTAATAAATGCACTGAGGGAAAGGGTAGGATGGATTTGCTCTTGGCCAAGACCAAGTTGTGTGCTGACAGAGCAGGGGTAGCTCTAGGTTTGGGTTTTGAGAGGATTCCTTCAGACAGTAAGACCAAAATTGTTTTTACCTCTCCCACTACCTTAGAGAAAGAGAGAGCTCTGTTAGACACCCCATCAGCCAAAAAGCCTACCCGACCACCAAAGAAAACCACACCTCCTGCCAAGAAAATCCCTCCCAAGAAAACCACTCAGAAGAAACCCAAGGAGCCTGTGAGAGTTGCTCCTGTGACCCATGAGAGTGCCCCGAGGAGAGTTTTTCACTGTTCCTACTGTCAGCGGGCGGGTCATTTGGTTGGGTTCTGTTTTCGTCGCATCAAGGATGAGCGATGCTCTCAGGCGATGAGTTACCAGGACATGCATTACCCATCTTTAGGTATGCATGAGTCTGAGTTTTACTATCGTCCTGCTTTTGAGGCTCCTCGTGCTTCTCGGAGAGGTTTTGCTCCTCGAGGTGTTCACCATGTTCCATATGGTGGTAGACCCCGGGCGAGTAACTTTGTACCTCGTCAGAGTAGGAGACCTCGACATGTTGTTCGATCACAGCATGTAGGTAGACCTCGCACTTTGCATCATTTCGATTTTCCTGTGCGTAGACCGTCTACTTTTGCTGCGCCTACTACTCGTGTCACTCAGTGCTGGATGCCTCGTCATTTTTTCACTCACCCCAGCACTGAGCGATCGAGATAATCTTATCATGTGTAGGCGACAGATCGAGGCTTGGAGGGCACGTGGATCATGGACTCCGGTTGTTCGCGCCACATGACTGGAGATGCAGCATGGTTCTCCAGCCTCACCACAACCAAGCAAAGGGAACATATCACCTTCGGAAACAATCGAAGGAGTAGAGTGAAAGGTAAAGGTGTGGTAAGAATTAACTCGAATTTCACTCTCAAAGATGTTGCTTTGGTTGAGAATCTGGGATACAATTTGTTGTCTGTATCTCAGTTGCTTGATGAGGGCTTCGAAGTGCGATTTCATCGCGATACTTCGCAAGTACTCAATTCTGATGGTGTTGTGGTGTGTAAGATCTTTAGAGTAGGGAGAGTTTTTGGAGCTGATTTTTCAGAATCGTCTGGTTCTTCTCATTGTCTTGTTGCACATTCGACTTCTGAGCTTTGGAAGTGGCATAGGATACTGGGGCATATGAGCTTTGAGTTGCTCGCTCGTCTGAGCGCCCTAGATCTGATCCGAGGATTGCCCAAGCTCAAGTTTGAGAAGAATTTAGTTTGCGCTCCTTGTCGACATGGAAAAATGATTGCCGCTTCGCATTCGCCAGTCACCACAGTGATGACTGAACAACCCGGAGAACTTCTCCATATGGACACTGTAGGTCCTTCTCGGGTTAGTTCTTTAGGCGGCAAGTGGTATGTTTTAGTGATTGTCGACGATTTCTCTCGCTACTCTTGGGTCTTCTTTCTTGCCAGCAAGGATGAAGTGTTTTCACACTTTCGGAGCTTGGCTTTGAGACTTTTTACTGAACTCCCTGGTGCATTGAAATTCATTCGAAGTGATAATGGCACTGAGTTCAAAAATAGTCTCTTTGTTGACTTTTGCATGGAGCATGGCATAGAACATCAATTCTCTGCTCCGCGGGTTCCTCAACAGAACGGTGTTGTTGAGAGGAAGAACCGCACTTTGGTTGAGATGGCTAGGACGATGCTTGATGAGCATAGGACTCCTAGAAAATTCTGGGCTGAGGCCATGAACACAACATGTTACATCTCAAACCGGATCTTCTTGCGCTCAATTTTGAACTTGACATCTTATGAGCTACGTTTTGGGAGACAGCCCAAGGTTACTCATCTTCGAGTTTTTGGCTGTCGCTGCTTTATCCCAAAACGTGGTAACTTGGATAAATTTGAGTCACGATCTTCTGACGGAATCTTTTTGGGTTACACTACACATGGTCATTCTTATCGTGTTTATAACTTGGAGACTAACACTGTCATCAAGTCATGTGATGTGACTTTTGATGAATCAACCCCCTCTGTTAGTTCTGCTTTTGAACAGGCAAATGAACACGACATGGAACAGACCTTATTCGAAGAAGAAGATCCCGGAGAATTCGAGGATGAACCCCTACTACCCTCGACATTGACCCCCGAAGCTGACCCCGCTTCGACTACTTCGGCACGAGGTCCCAAAGCAACTACCTCGACATCGGTCATCTTGGACCACTCCAACGCACAAGTTGAGGGGGAGACTGCATCCCGCCGCGAGGCTCCACACCATGTTCAAAGGATGCACCCTCCCGAGCAGATCATTGGTGAGCTTGATCAAAGGGTAACACGTTCTCATGCTCATTTCATTGATTCAGCTTTTGTTGCTTCTTTCGAGCCCTTAGATGTTAGTCATGCACTTTCTGATTCTAGTTGGATCAATGTCATGCATGAAGAGCTTGAAAATTTTGAGAGAAACCAAGTCTGGTCATTAGTTGATCCTCCACCAAATGTTCATTTCATTGGAACAAAATGGATTTTCAAAAACAAACAATGGGAGGATGGGACTATAGTTAGAAACAAGGCTAGACTTGTAGCTCAGGGCTTTTCTCAACTAGAAGGGATTGATTTTACTGAAACTTTTGCACCTGTTGCTCGCCTTGAGGCCATTAGGATTTTGCTTGCCTTTGCGTCATCCCGGGGATTCAAACTCTATCAAATGGATGTCAAAAATGCTTTTCTTAATGGCTTCATAGGCGAAGATGTTTATGTAAAACAACCCCCTGGTTTTGAAAACCCCAAGTACCCACATAAAGTCCTTAAACTTCATAAGGCTCTTTATGGACTCAAGCTGGCCCCTCGGGCATGGTATGATAGACTTAAGTCTTTTCTGCTTGAGTGAGGTTATTTGATGGGCTCTGTTGATCAAACACTGTTTACTCTCAAGCATGGCAAAGATTTCCTCCTAGTGCAGATTTATGTGGATGATATCATCTTTGGTGGCTCTTCTCATGCTTTGGTTGCCGAGTTTGCAGATACCATGGGCAGGGAATTTGAAATGTCCATGATGGGTGAACTCACCTTTTTCCTTGGTTTGCAAATCAAGCAAAGCAAACAAGGTACTTTTGTCCACCAGATAAAGTACACCAAGGACCTGCTCAAGAAGTTTGACATGTCCGATGCGAAGCCCCTCGCCACTCCAATGGCTACATCTGTAGCATTGGACCCTGACGAAGATGGAGAAGCCGTAGATCAGAAGGAGTTCCGAAGCATGATCGGCTCCCTCCTCTACTTGACTGCTACGAGGCCGGATATACACTTCGTTGTGTGTCTGCGCTCGTTTTCAGGCTTCACCACGAGCTTCGCACCGTCAAGCGGTAAAGCACATCTTAAAATATTTCAAACACCCCCTCGAATTTGGCATATGGTATTCAGCATCTTCATCTTTATGTCTTCGAGGTTATTCCGATGCGGATTTTCCTGGGTGTAGGATTGATAGGAAGAGTACCTCTGGTACTTGTCATTTTCTGGGTACTTCTTTGGTTTGCTGGTCTTCCCGCAAACAGTCTAGTGTTGCACAATCAACGGCTGAGGCCGAATATGTTGCTGCAGCTAGCTGTTGCTCTCAGATTTTGTGGATGGTTTCCACTTTGCGGGATTTCGGGTTAGATTATAAGTGTGTTCCACTTTTCTGTGATAACACTAGCGCTATTAGTATTGCAAACAACCCGGTTCAGCATTCCAGAACCAAACACATTGATGTGCGATATCATTTTTTCAGAGATCACAATGAGAAGGGTGATATTGAACTTCATTATGTTGATACCCAACACCAGCTTGCCGACATTTTCACGAAACCCCTCGATGCTTCTCGATTTGCTTACTTGCGTGGGGAACTTGGTATTTGTCATCCTTACGGCATTTTGTGAGGGGGAGCAGTTTTCGATGGATGTGCATTTGCTAATTGTGTGTTGAAATTGCATTTACATCTTTTGCACTTATATGCCTGATTATAATCCATGACATCATAACAGCTCAGCTCTTTTTAATTTATCTGAAACATTCATATGCATGATGTTTTTTAAATCAGATCGTGCTCACTGCTTAGTCTTGAATCTAGCATGTTTAGGCAGGACTGCTTTAGCTATCTTTTATCTGCTTGATAGCAAGCCACTGTTCATTGGATGCTAAAAATTGCAACTTGAAAACTTGTTCTACATTTTCATGGATATTCATAAAGTGCCAAACAATTGGTTCACTTAGTTAAAATCAAAAACTCCATGATTTGCATGCTTTAAGTGAAAAGATCCAGGAGGGTTTGTTTGTCGCACTACTATATTCTAGACTGCTTTCCATCGCACATTGGTCTGAACTGGAATAATGTAGTGTATGCCAAAATCATTGCCTTAAGCTTCTTATGGTTTTCATGCCTAGGCTTGGCCTGATTGGAAAGTATAAGGTGGAGAAACAAATAACCCCTGGCACTAAGAAAAGAACAACAAAATTCCTTGATCATCAAGTTTGCTTTCATGCTCCATTTGAACTGGACTTGTCTGTCTAGAGTAGAATTTGACTAGCTTTGCGCAGTCCCTGCTTTTACTTGTCTAGTTTCCTTGACTAAGTGGTGATGCTTTTATTTCAAAAATGATCAAATCACATGCTTCATCATGTTTTTAGAGAATGTTAATTTGAGCTGAGCCCATGATCATTGGTGTTATTATTGGCATATTTTTGCTTTATATGTCTTTGCAACTCTGCTCATTTCCAAGCTATGCATCTTTTTCATGCTCCTTGATGCTTGCATTGCCAAAGGGGGAGAGACTTGCTACGTTCTCTGCCGCAAGGGGGTATAATTTCCAAAGGGGGAGAAAATTTGACATAAAGGGGGAGAAGGTTCTTTGTTGCCAAAAAGGGAAAACTTAACTCAGGGGGAGTTTTTATCTTGAGATTTGCCGAAGGGGCTTTTACTCTTTTGAAAAGGGGGAGGAAAATTCTTTTGTCAAGTGACATGATTTGGCTCTTATCTGAGTTTTTATGGTCACTTGTGTGCTGAAAGTTTTTAAATTTTCTTGGACTTAAAGTTGGTTGTCAATGCACTCATCAAGGGGGAGATTGAGAAACTAAGGGTTGGTTTCAGTGTTTGTGATGAGTGATTGACAGGATTTTAACCTCTGTTCGAAGGGGTACCTCCGAAGGGTGTTCGGAGGTTGTACCTCCGAAGGGTGTTCGGAGGTGGTATCACCGAAGGGTGTTCGGTGGTTTGGTTGCTGCAGCTGTTGCAGCGGAGTGTGCGTGTCGGAGGGGTCCGACAGTACACGATGACTGGATGTGTACCGAAGGCTTCGGTACTTTGGGCGGTACACCGGAGTGTGTGCCGGAGGTTGCTAACCCAGAGAGGTCTCCGGAGTACTGGATACACTTGTCTGTTTGTCGGTGGTGCGCAGGGACTTCGGAGGCGACGGACGGTTCACGGCAGGTGAACCTAGGTCAAGCGGGAGGCTTGATGCCAGGGGAGCGGGGAGCTCCTTCATGGTGGCTGCGAAGGGGTCTGGGTCGGTCCTCGGGTCGAGGCGCGCCAGGTGAAGGCAGAGAGTGCGGAGCGTGGCTCCGGGTGAAGGTACTCTGAGACAAAGTCCTCGGAGGTGAGGCACTTCGATGGTACTCCGAATGGAGTGACTTCGGAGTTGGTGGATCAAGTCCTCTGCGGAGGCAAGGTGTTCGAATTGTGCTCTGGAGGGAGACATTCGAAGGTACCCAACGAAGGTCTCAGAAGTCGAGGCGCATCGAAGGCATGGTCTGGGTGAGGCTCGTCGAGGAGTGTGCTCGGGGAGAGACACTGCGATGAAGTGCTCATGGAATGCTTCGTGCGGAGGCCTTGGATAAAGGAGGGACTTCGAAGGGTGGTACTCCGAAGGTGGGGCTTCAGAGTGAGGAAGGCTTCGGAGCGAGGCTAGCTCCGGAGTGTGGTTGTCTTGTGGTACTTCGGCCTGCATGGCTTCGGTACACGGACTGACGGAATTCGAGCTGGGGGAAAGCTGCGAAGCCGTGGTGGTCCACTTCGGAGGTGTTGGTGCGAAGGCCCAAGGGCTTTGACGGCTTCGGCTCAAAACCGTCACTGTATCGAAGGCTGACTTCGGTGAAGTGAAGGCCTTCTGGCTCAAGGCTTCTCACCGAAGATACCGCACCCCTCGCATGCGAAGGGGGGCTTCGGAAAGGTCAAAGGCTGCAAGTTTGACAGTGTCTGCTCTGCAAAAAGCTGGCGCTGTCCCCTCTGCAAAGGCTGACAGAGAAGCCTCCAATAAAGTTGACTACCTTTTGTACCCCTCAGTTCTGTAGAGACAAAACCAATGTAAACCCTAGGGGTAAAGTAGTCAATTCCTTTGGGTGAACTGTGGGCTATAAATATGGGGGCTCGGTAGGTAACATTTAACACTTTGAGCATTTACTGTTGAGCTCCTGTAGCCATACACTTCGTTGTATTTCATCCAGAGAGTTCATTTTCTGTGTTCCTTGTTCAAGCGGCGAAGCCCTGCTTCTGTGTGCTTTTTGCTTGAGCTCTCTTTACATACCTCGCTAGTTATAGTACACCGAAGCCTGTCTAGGCGAAGGGTGTGTTGTGCGAAGTGTGTTTTTCAGTGCGCGTTCGCTCTGTGTAACTTGAGGCTAGACCTCACTGCTTACTAGCGAAGCCCTGATCGAAGCCCGTCTTGCTTCTTGTGTCGAAGCCCCTAGCGAAGTCTATTAGTGTGCGTTTAGACCTTCGTGTACGAAGCCCAGCACCAGTTGCTGCTGCCAAGTACTTGGTCGAAGTCCTCAGTGGGGTGTCCACTCTTGCGAAGGGTGAAGTGCGAAGCCTGCTCGAAGCACCCTGTGTGCGGAGCCTGCACTGACTTAGCAGAGTAGATTTTCGAGGGTTGTTAGTAGAGCGAAGTCTTCTTGGCTTCGAACTTTTGCTCCTGCGAAGCCTGTGTTCGGAGCTGTAAAAGCACCTCCGAACCAGACCTCCGAAGGTATTGTTCGAAGCCTGTTCCGCAGAAGACAGAACTAAAACCGAAGGCTAGTTTTTAGCCCGAAATTTTAAAAGCTCCCCTTCACCCCCCCCTCTGGTCGCCATTTCCGGTCCAACAAGCAATCTATCTTGTGAAATAATCGCATCATGTAATTCATCATTTTGAACAAGTAATTTGTCATGTGATAGACTAACCTCAGATGAGTCATGCTCATCGCTGTTGTACTTGTCATTTGTCATGAAGTAGAGGCTATGGAAGTCCCTCATCTTTTCCTTCTTTTCTTCACTCTTGTAAAATTCTTTTTCATCAGAGCTTGGCTCTTCACTCGAGGTATTGTCGATGTCGAGTTCATGTGAAGAAGGATTTTTTGTCTCTTTTCTGGTGTTTGAGTTCATGTTCATTCTTTGAGTTCAGTTTTGGGCAATTTGCTTTAATATGATTAAGATCACCGCACTCAAAACACCCTCGAGAGCCTCTTCTTCTTTGATCTCTTCTATCATTGTAGAACCTAGTGAACTTTTGTCTATAAGAGCAAGCTCTTCATCGTCCAATGTGTCCACTTGTTCCTTTTTTATAGAGACCAATGAAGACAAGGCAAACCCCTAGATAAAGAGCAAACTCCAGATACACTACCTCCAGATGAGGTGCCACTGCCAGGACTGGAAACCAAAGCAATCGAAGGTAACAAAGATTTTTGAGCTCCCGATCGAGATGCCTTGGCAATCTCTGTGGACTTAAGCTTACTAAAGAGTTTGTCGCAAGTCAGAGTGTCAAAACCTGTGGACTCTTCAATACTAGAGATCTTCACCTCCCATATTCTACGATCAAGAGCATAGAGAAGTTTGATCGCCCTATCATGGTCAGAGTAAGCCAAAGTCCTAGTGGCGCGCAAATTACTCACAATTCCATCAAAACGCGCAAACATGGCATCTACAGATTCACTGGGCCTTGCACATACATTTGGTACTCTTGATTATATGTGCTTTACCTCCTAGCCTTAATCTGGGTAGTGCCCTCATGAAAAGTTCTCAAAGTGGTCCAAATTTCACGCGCAGTTCATAGGTGCTGGACCCTGTCAAACTCTTTGCGACTCAGGCTGACAAAAAGTATGTTTCTTGCTTTGCTGTTGCACTCATACTTTGATTTATCAGACTCAGAGGTTCGAGTTTCAGGAATCTCATATTAGGAATCGACGATATCCCAAATAACACTTCCTTGGTTTAGTAAATAAGCCTCCATGCGCACCTTCCAATACAAATAATCATGACCATCAAACATCGGGATTTTTTTGTTTCTCTCCATGTCACCAAAAATAAGGATCACAAAACCGATTAAGGTCAACTGATTATCTAACCAGCTCTGATACCAATTGTTGGATCAGAATGGCGACTAGAGGAGGGTGAATAGGCACCTCGACAAATTCTTGAGAATATGATGGCCTTTCCAAATCACCCAATGCACCTCTAAATGAACAAGCGGAAGCAGATGTAGTAAATACTCCGATAAAAACAGATGCTATCACCCTTCTATTTGATATTATGTCAAATGATAGATCGAGGGATCACCAGCACTGAATTTGCACACATGGTGAAAAGCATCACTGCATACGGTAACACATGATCGGCAAGCTGGGAAAGAAAAATATTTATAGATTCAACTTTGAGCCTTCAAGATTTACAGGAAATGATCACCTTCCAGAATTTTTGTAGCATATAGATGAGCCAAAAATAATATGTAGCTTTGTTCAGAACATTTTGCAAACTTTAAACAAGGAACCCTTGTAACTTGGATAGGAAAATATATGCAGAAGTGGTCAAAACCTTCAACAAATTTCGAACATGAAACCCTTGAAACTTGGACAACAAAGTTATGTATAACTCAGGTCCAAGAACAGTACAAAAATATATCAAGAGTCGCCTCAAAGATTGAATCCAGACTGAAGACAACTCAATCAACAGAAATCATAAGTTTCCAGAATTGTTTAGGAACATTGTTGGACAGAAAAATATATGTAAAAGCGGTCAAAAACTCTTGAAAATTCCCAAAATGAAACCCTGGAAACTTGATCTTCAAAGTCTATGAAGAACTTGGATCCAAAAACAGTACCAACAAATCAAACATTTCCTCAAAGATTGAATCCAGACTGAAAACAAAACATTGTACTAAGCAGAAATTAAAGTGTTCAGAATCATTTAGGTACTTTATTGGACAGAAAAATACATGCAGAAGTGATCAAAAACTTTTGAGAACTTCACAAATGGAACCCTGGAAACTTGAACATCAAAAGCTATGAAGAACCCGGATCCAAAATCAGCACAAAAACTGCTCAAAAATCGTATTCAAAAGTGATCACACAAGAAAACTAATATGGTATCAAAACTCTTAGCTGGAACAAAACAAAATGGTAGAAAGGATTAATTCTCAATTTCTGCAAAAAGGGTTATGGAATACCTTTGAATCCCTTCAACCATGATATTACTCAAGAAACAACCCAAGAATCAGCCATGATATTGATGAACACTTAAAGAAACATTTCATCAAACATGTAGACGGCTACACAAAAACTTAACCATTTCAGCTAGAGTTAAAGTCCAGAACTGTGATGCCTTGTTTGATCAGCAAAAGAAATACTAAGGAATCTCATAAATCACTTGCAACTTTCGAAAATAGATCATTCAAATCATCCTCAACAAAAGATGTATAAACATCAACATCAACTTCTGCACTAGATTCACCAGAAATCGCTGGACAAAATCGATCACAACCACAATTGCATGCGCTGGAATCCTTGATGCATTCACTATAGCTCATGCAAGATGATGAACAAGGCGCACAAATCAGCAAAATAAAGCAGGTATATTATGAATTTGATGTTGTGGTTCAGCAAAAGGAACAGCCAAAAAATCTCCGCCCTGCCCATGGATATTGTCCCCTATTTATAGGCCAACCATGGGGGGTATTTTCTAAAAAGAACCCTCTAGAATTGAAAATTACACAAAAGTCCTATTCCTTGTAATATATATTTTTAGAATTAGAAAATTCTGAAAAATATACTAAATGAGTACATAACTCTAGACTCACAACCTTTTATTTCACATTGACTCAAAGTAAAAAGACCCCAAACTATTAAAATTAACAAAACTAGATATGCGGGTGTTTTCAGCAAAAACCGACAAAGCCTCTCAACCCTTCGACTCGTGACACCGCTTCACGACTCCGAGCGCCAGCAAGCCACTTCCGCTGTCGATCCCCTCGAGCCGCCTGAATTCTTGTCCTAGCCTCCGTCTCACAAACACGGTCGTCACGCCGTCATAGTCAGTCGTCCATCCAAGTCTTGCTTGGTCTCTTTGTGCACTCTTGAGATCTTCTCTAACTTTGCTCGGCCTCCCTGATCCTTCAGCATCAAGCTCCTCCCTCGACCCTCGATCACCCACCATTGACAATTGGTCAGCATCCCCTCCCTGCACATACAAGACTAGCCAAAACAAGAACGCGACGCACCGCCAAACCCCTCGGCAACCAAACCTCCATTTCACATCGAAACCCTCGATGCACTCAACCAACCTCAACCACTCAACCGCTCAAACACTTATACTTGTCAATCACTCATCATTCAGACCGAAACCACCCTTGGTTTCACAAATTATCTCACCGATGATCTGTTCAGGAGGATGCATTCCCTGAATACGAAGTTGTGCTTCTCTCTGCGACAAAATCTCCCCCTCAACTCTTGCCGAAGTCTGCTCCAAGCTACCGGAAGTAGAATCTTCAGGTCCTCTTGTTGATGTAGACGAAGCTTCTAGAGATGCCGTAGAGGGAGGTAGTTGTATAGCATCATGATCTTCACCATCTAATGGAACTTCTTCCTCAAAAAGAGTTTTACTCATATCGCGCTCACTTGCAAGTTCAAAATCAGAACTAACACATGGAGAGGTATGATCAAAAGACACATCATAAGATTGAAGTATAGTGTTAGATTCAAGATTGAAGACACGATAAGAGTGACCATGCAAGGAGTATCCCAAAAAGATTCCATCAGATGCGCGTGATTCAAATTTCCTCACTTTAGGATGAAGCAACTGCATTCAAATACTCTTAAGTGAGTTACCTTGGGCTTCCTCCCAAAACGAAGTTCATAAGAAGTCACATTCAACAAAGAGCACAAAAAGATCCTATTGGAGATGTAGCATGCTGTGCTCATGGCTTCAGCCCAAAATTTTCTAGGAGTCCTATGCTCATTGAGCATCATCCTAGCCATCTCCACAAGTGTGCGATTTTTTCTCTCAACAACACCATTTTGTTGAGGGACTCTAGGTGCAGAAAACTGATGTTCAATTCCATATTCAAGGCAAAAATCTGCAAAACAGGTATTCTTGAACCCGGTGCTGTTGTCACTTCGAATAGCTTTCATTGCACTGGGGAGTTCATTGAATAGCCTCAATGATAAGCTCCGAAAGTGTATGAACACTTCATCCTTGCTTATAAGAAAGAAAACCCAAGAGTAACGAGAGTAATCATCAACAACAACAAGAATGTACCATTTTCCACCTAATGAGCTAACCCAGGATGGACTCACAGTATCCATATGAAGAAGCTCACCGGGTTGCTCAGTCATTACCATGTTTACGGGTGAATGTGAGGCGGCAACCATTTTTCCAAGACGACATGGAGCACAAATCAGGTTCTTCTCAAATTTGAGATTGGACAATCCTCGGATGAGTTCTAGGGAACTCAATCTCGCAAGAAGATCAAAGCTCATGTGCCCTAGTCTCCTATGCCACATCCAAAGCTCATATGAAGGCTCAGCTAAAAGGCAATGAGAAGATCCAAATGATTCAGAAAGGTCAGCTCCAAGAACTCTCCCTACTCTCAAGATTTTGCAAATGAAAGCACCAGAAGAATCAAGCACATGAGAGGCATCACGACCAAAGTGAACCTCAAAACCCTCATCAAGCAATTGAGAGACAGAAAGTAAATTATAGCCTAAGTCCTCAACCAATGCAACATTAGTGAGAGCGAAATTTTCATTGATTTTGATCATACCTTGGCCTTTCACTCTACTTTTGCAATTGTTTCCAAACGTGATGTGTTCTCATTGCTTGGCTGAGGTGAAGCTAGAGAACCATGATGACTTTCCGGTCATGTGGCGCGAACAACCGGAATCAATAATCCACTTGTCCTCCAGCCTTCCATGCCTCCCTAAGTAGAGACGGAAGATCTCGAGTACTCAGTGTTGGGTTTAGAAATAAAGTGCGTAGATATCCAGCATTGAACTACCCAAGAGTTAGGTAAAACAAGAGACTATGTAGGATGAGAGTCATACTGAACATGAGGTCTTCTTGCAAAGTGTTGAGGTCTCCTAAAATGATTTGGACCAAAACCCCTATGTGGTCTAACATCATATGAAGCATGATATAAACCGTGATGGGCATAGTCACTCATATAGCTATGTGGAGCCTCATAATCAGAATAATTATGATAACCATATTCATACAAATCAAGTGAAGAATAATCATGAAATTTTAAAGCATGAACATGACGTTCATCTTTCATACGATGATAACAAAAACCAATCAAGTGACCTACACGATGACAATAAGAACAATGAAAAACTTTCTTGTGTGTAGGTTGAAAGGTTTCTAGTGCAAACCTCACAATTTTTCTTGGTTTTTGCTTGAAGTTTGTCTTGGGTGGTGAAATGATTATCCTTTTAGGTTGGGTAGGACTTTTGGCTTTCTGAGGGGTGTCTAACTGGGCTCTCTCTTTCTCAAGGGTAGTAGGTAGAGTGAACACAATTTTGCTTAGGGTATTTGATGAAGTTCTCTCATAACTCAACCCTAGAGCTAACCCTGCCCTGTCAGCACACATTTTTGTTTTATCCAAAAGCAAATCCATTTTAGCCTTCCCTTTAGTGCATTTGTATACCATGGAAAGAAGATAATCATTCTCACGCTTTAGTTTTTCGACTTTCTCTCTAGTGAAGTTGAGTTGGTCCATCAGGATGATGTAGGTGGAACATGACGGCTGCACATACTTAGAACACTCTGCACTCTCCAATCCAGCCTTAAGCTCATCAACATGCTTATCTCTCAAATTAATGCTTTCAACAAGTAAAGAATAATTCAAGCATTCATTGATGACACAATGACTAGAATCCACCTCCAAAAGTTGCTTCTGAACATTTTCAAGTTGTTCAAGATTTTGGGCATGAATCAGACGCAACTGAGCAAGTTCATTCATTACAACAAGACATGACTCACATTCCACATTTTCAAACTTTGACTTCAATAAACCAAGTTCAGTAGAAAGAGATTCAATTTTGAGTTTTAGTTCCTTTTGTTCTTTAGCAGCATGTTTGAGTAGTTGGTCATGAGATAGACTAACCTCAGATGAGTCTAGCTCATCGCTGTTGTGCTTGTCATTGGCCATGAAGCAGAGGCCATTGAAGTCTTTTCTCTTTTCCTTCTTTTCTTCACTCTTGCATGGTTCTTCTTCATCAGAGCTCATCTCTTCACTTAGTGTTGTCGATGTCGCTAAGTGCAGCTACGAATGCTCTAGCCACTCTTTTTGCCACTTTTCCTCTCTTGCCTTTCAAGAAGGATTTTTTGTCTCTTTTTTGGTGTTTGTGTTCATGTTCATTCTTTGCTTTTAGTTTTGGGCATTTTGCTTTGATATGATTAAGATCACCACACTCAAAACATCCTCGAGAGCCTCTTCTTCTTTGATCTCTTCTATCATTATAGAATCTAGTGAACTTTTTGACTATGAGAGCAAGCTCTTCATCGTCCAATGTGTCCACTTGTTCTTTCATGATAGAGACCAAAGAAGACAAGGCAAAACCTCCAGAAAAGGCACAAACTCCAGACAAGTTACCTCGGTGGAGTCGGTGGATTGAAGGCAGAAACTAGTGCCATGGATTGTGGCAAAGAGTTCCCAATTCCAAAACAAGATGCCTTGGCGATCTCGGTGGACTTAAGCTTACTAAAAAGTTCATCGCAAGTCAACGTGTCAAAACTGATGGACTCTTCGATACTTGAGATCTTTACTTCCCATATGCTATGATCAAGAGCATAGAGAAGTTTGATCGCCCTGTCATGATCCGAGTAAACTAACGTCCTAGTGGAGCGCAAGTTACTAACAATTCCACTAAAACGTGCAAACATGGCATCTATAGATTCGCCGGGGCCTTGCACAAACATTTGGTATTCTTGGTTATAAGTGCTTTGCCTCCTATCCTTAATCTAAGAAGTGCCCTCATGAAATGTTCTCAAAGTAGTCCAAATCTCACGTGCAGTTCTAAGGTGTTGGATCCTGTCAAACTCATTGTGACTCACACTGATGAATAATATGTTTCTTGCTTTGCTATTACAATCGTACTGTAACTTCTCAGTCTTTGAAGTGCGAGTTTCAGGGATCACATATTGGCAATCAACAATGTCCCAAATAGCACTTCCTTGGCTTAGTAAATAAGCCTCCATGCGCACCTTCCAATAAGCGTAGTCTCGACCATCGAACATCGGAATCTTAGAGTTCTTATCCATGTCTCCACAAAGATCACAAACCGGTTAAGGTCAACTAGTGATCTAACCAGCTCTGATACCAATTGTGGGATCAGAATGGCGACTAGAGGGGGGTGAATAGACACTTCTACAAACTATTTTGAATCAAATTTGATGTTCAATTTCAGGACACTAAATGCTTCTTCAAGAATCAAGAAGTCAAACAGATCTTCAATGAAATTAATATTTCAGTTTGACTCGACAAACACCGTAGCTAATCCGAAAAGATATCAATTAATTCGATTCAGCATTTACTGTAGCAAAACCAAAAGTTCAAATAAGCAAACTCAATTGATATTCATGATGTTCAATTGACTCTTAACCTTGCATGAGACTCACACCTAGCCAATATGAACAAGATACAATTAATTCAAATTTTGCTCAAACTTAGATGATGGACAATGTCAAGTCATTTAGTTCTAGACCAAAGTGGCAAGAATCAAAGTTGTACAGTCTACTTGATAAACTGAACAGTTTCAACCTGAAAATAGTATACAACAGCAGATACATAGATTCTTGTATGTAGTTGTTTCACAGCATTGCAATGTAATGTCAGAATATCAAATGTAGAGGTACAGATTCAACTCAAGCTCATGAAACTATCTATAGTATTGTTTCAGTTTACCAAAACACAGATTGCAGAAATACTTAGCACTAACTCATGTACTTTCAGCAGTTCTATTCAGCAACAAATTAATGATTCTGAATAATACATTTTAGACACAACAAAACTCACAACAACCTTTTAACAAATTTTTCTGCTATAAACTAACGTTCCTTTTCAATATAGACAAAGTGCATTTGATCTGTTTCAGAGAGTACTGTAGAGTATCTGAAATCCCATTTCTGAAATACATGCACAGCAACAGAACCTTGATGAGGAATAAGAGAAGTATGAAAAATTCAAAACAGCTGGAAGAGAAGTGATTTTTCTATATGATCTCCATTCCTCAAGATTAGCCAAGATCCTTCAAAACTAAATCACCCTAGATATCCTCCTTATGTTGTAATTTCAATGAAAACCAGAACAAAACAATATTAGAAGATCAATTCACTTGTATCTCTTAGACAACAATAATCAAATGAGATATAAGGACTTCAGGAATACTGCACTTGTGTGCTTGTATTGTTGAACAATCTGGACACAAGTCATAGCAAGTTCATGGATAAAGAATAGAGTTCAACAGGACATGCTGATGACAACTTGTTATTCTGCAGCTATTACAAAACTGCCAAATAAATCCAACCAGTCAAACCACATAGACCAAGAAATGAGTAATCACAATAGCAAGAACAAAAATCAGCACATTCATCTCTGCAACTGACAATGAACAGGAAAATCAGAGGAAGATCACAGAATTGTTTCAGTTGAGTAAAGTGCGAAGAAAGAAAATATCAATCAAGTCAAAACAAGAGAGTAGTAAAACTTGAAGAATAAAATGACAACTCAAGGTTGAATGTGCTTTTACACAAAGAAAAACACTGAAGATAGTGAACTTCAGTCATGTGCTAGCATTTTAGTTCAAGAGCACCAACTCAAATCAGCAGTACTTGATTGAATTTAAGGACACCATATCAAAAACATGCAAGGTCTGTATGATCAATATCACAGAACTTGTATTATCTGAAGCCCTGATGAACCACACATAGAAACATCCAACCAAAAATCTCAGATGAAGTGATGTTCTAGATCAACACGACAGTGCTCTGTGATAGAACAATTTTTGTTCAGGCAAAACATCCTTTGCTACAGAATACACTCTTCAGAGAATTGAACACTGCAGTGCACTTGGGAATTTTGATTCAGTGGATCTGATTGCAATGATGTCAAAGAAAATACTCACACCACCACTTGCTTTTCTGCACATTTAGATGAAATCAGAAAACTAGAAACTACAGTATCTGCTCATGTATTTAATCACCTCGAGAATCAAACAACTCAGCATGACCATTAACGCAGGAATTTTTTTATCAGATCTTAGCAGGAGAACAACAACAATCAAACACTCATCAAGAAAATTGAGTATAGTAGATGCACTAGAACACACCTGGTGGTAGCCATTGATCCTTGTATTGATTCCCTGAGGCGGCTTGTTACTTTTACCAGGGGATTCCAGCGGCAAGAGAAGATGAACTCAGAACAACCCAGCAGCACACAAAACTAGTAGAGATTACACGCTACAGTGCCAAAAATACTGTATCGAGTAATGGAGTCTATTCGGTATGGATATTTCTTGGAGTATTGAGATTAAAAGCCTAATCAATGTTCTAGCCAAACCATAGGGATGGATGCCCTTAAATAGGCACGCCCTAGATGGCAGCTTTACACATAGACCCTCAAAATTTTAAGTTTAACACAAAAGGACGAGTCATTTTCAGAATAGTAAATTCTGAAAATTATACATATAGACCTCTACTAACTTTTATTACAAACGACTCTACCCCTTTAATATATTTTCAGAAGTTGGAAGTTCTGAAAAAATACTAAACGTTTACACATTACTCTAAATTTCTCAAAACAAAAAGACTCCTAATTATTGAATTTAAAACATTTAGAGATGCGACGGTTTTCAACAGAAACTAACAAAGCCTCCCCGATCGTCGTCCGTCCGTGAACTCGACTGCCAGCAAGTCTCTCCCGCTCTCGATCCCTCAAGCCGCCTTATCACTTGAACTGGCTTCCCTTTCACTGACTCAACCGACACCTCATCTTGATCAAACTTCAGCACACGTCCTACTCGATCTCCATGCGTACATCTGAGGTCACTCTTAGCTTCGACTAACACTCTCGACCATCTAGCATTAGACTCCCCGTCTAACCCTAATCCCTTGCCATTGACAGTTGACGAGTATCTCAACCCTGCACACACGAGACAAACATAGACACACACACATATCCAAGCATCCACACATGAACCTCATGACAAACCCCGTCAACCACTCATCATAACCTTGGACCATAGTGAAGATCCTCACTAGGTTCCTCAGATGATGATCTAGATCCTGAGCCACTATGTGCATTACCCATTGATGATCAGCAGACAATCCGCAAACGGACTAGGACAAAAGTAGATAGCAGTGGTCCCTATTATATGACACACGTGGCTCAAGGTATGGCATCATGATCACAAACCTTGCGGATGCGTACAATTAGGTAATGAGGGGTATGCGATGCCTTGCCTTTAGTTGGTATTGTGGAGGGCATAATCCGTGGAACCACCCGATACTTCATCGACCGCCATACTGCTTCGGTGGTGCACAACGATGAGTGCTATCTATACTACACAAAAATTATAGAGTACTTAACAGAAAAAGTAAGAAGGCCACACAACATCGTACAATTAAAACGAGTTCCTGGGAGCTCTGTTTCGAGGTAACATGTCAGGACAAACGAAGACAGGGAACAAATCAAGAACATATTGTCCATGACTGCATTGTTACGGACATTTATTAGTGTAGCTATTACAAACCATCACTATACCATCGACCATGCAGTCATGTCTGTTGGGGAATAGGGGAGCTACGCTAGCCGACAAATTCAAAAATTTCCACCCTATGGCCCTAGGCTCATGCGCGTGTGAGATCAAAGATCGTTACCTTCTAGCACAAGACGCGCTAGGTGCAGCGGAAGAAGATGTTGGAGCAGTGCGTCTAGCCTCTCCTTGATTCGTCCTTGTCGTCCTTTGCTGATCTGATCGATGAAGACGATGTAGTCGTTCATATCAGAACTTCTGAAGTAACAATTGCTCTCTGTATCGAGACCAAAAATTAACCGGAACTTCCGATACTACCTATCGAAATTTCTGATCCACGTAATTTTCTTGGGCATTTCCTTCAATGTCATCACGGTGTGCGCTACATTTAATATGCATGCTAGAACATATTTGTTAGAGTACTTCGACAAAGACAACATTCTCAAGACTTGGAGAGGTGAACTTCGTGGGTATGGCATTGTGAGCTCATTCACAGCTGCTCCTCCAGATGGCGCACGTCTATGAGTTCTAGATTTTCAACATGTCAACTCAAAGGTGGGAAGAAGGAATACACGACACATTTGCAATGACATGGATGAATCAGAAGCAGGACAAAGAAATAAAAAATTCTCTATGTGCAACATGACTAGACACACCTACAAGAATTGCACATAAGCCAGCACAAGCAGGGGAGGGCCCACAAGAAACAAAACAGAACATGACATAAATTGTACATATTACTGACATGTATGTATAATTTTTACATTAGTTCAATTTCTTAAATGTTTTTTAGAACTACTAACAAATTCATAACATGCAGATGGCCGCTAATGATGCTTGGTCGTAGGAGCTTCTCTCCCCTTCTGTGGATGCTCACCACTAGGCACAAGCACTGACAGCCCCCCACAGCGGGTGAGGATAATCTTGGGCATCTGAGAGTCCAGACACCGTAGTATTCCTAGACCATTGATGATCGATGGGTTTGCAGGTTAGTTATTCGTGTTTAATGGGGGATCATTTTTAATTTTTTATGTCACTAACAGATTGGTACATTAGGTTGCGTGGTGTTGGTTTACTTGGTATATCTAGGATGGTGGATGGAGCCAGCAGGTTTCCATCTGATCGATCTCTTCTGAAAGCGTGGGTCGACAGGTGGAGGCCGAAGACACATACTTTTCACCTGCTATGTGGGGAGGTGACAATCACATTGCAGGACGTATCGATGCTGCTAGGACTACCATTAGTAGGATCACCCATTGTGGTAGAAGATGTGCACCCATCATGGTGAGAACACTTGCTTGACCGATTCGCTGACGTCCATCCTGTCCTGCCACATGTAGTATAGGACATCATGTCCTCACATGGGCCGACACAGAGTTGGTTGCGTAAATATTAGATACATCATTTTTATTTTGTAATAAAGTTAAGCATTACTTTCTTTGTAGTTGTTCCGTACTAACGGACATTTTTTGATAGGTCGAGCACCTCCACCCTAAGGCAGATGCCTACTCAGTGAGTCATCATCTGGAGACTTACATTTTGTGGCTTTTTGGTTGGGTCATGTTCACAAGCACACACGCAGATACCATGGACAAACACTTAGTGCAGTTTGCTCGAGCCATTGACGATGCCCCCAATGATGTTGTGCCACAATACTCGTGGGGATCTGCTGTTCTTTGCGTGACATACCGTGCTCTTTGTGGGGCACGTCGATGACTGACGTCTGGCGCATCGATCACCAGTTGTCCATTGTTGATACAAATCTGGTCATACGAGAGTGTGTGCTTTGGTCGGCCCCGGGTTGACACGACACCATACCCACCAATGTAGGATCATACGATGGGCCACATTTGGACTCACATAGAGGTCAGTGTTTCTTACACTTGCAAATGAACTTACATTAATTGTGTATTAACATGCCTTCTTTGCAGGAAACATGGGTACACTCATAGACCCACCGGTCATACCTCGACTACACTACGCAGATGGACAACTGTTGGTGTGTTTTTTGTCACACTTTGACACACATGTGGCCTGGGAGATCTGCTTTACTCTAGTGTAGGTCCTAGGTTCTTAGAGAAAGGGTTTAAGGTGTGCCGATCAGTTTGACTCTACAACTGAAAAGGGAACATAAAATATGACATTGGTAGCATTGCCAATCAGCTATCAAGCCGATGACCACGACGAGGATTGGATATTCGTGGAATATCATGCCGATTGGCCATAAGGTCGATGAACTAAGAGGAAGCGATCGGGTAAGCATGCCATCGACCGATAAGATGAACAGTGAACCGTGCAGACCGATGGATGCTTTTTCGATAACTTATAAGATATGTCGTGGTATCGAAGATAACCCATCGGCTTGTATTACGATGGAAATAAATAAAACGTGCCAAATAACAATTCTATATCATGAAAATCATCACAATAACTAGATCGGACCTAACCGAGATAGTAGCTAGTCACAATGATCTTAATAATATATCAAAGAATCAAGCATGCTTTATTTAGATGAACGGTATACAGCATGAAAGAGATACAATAGAAAGAGATGTCAGACATAACCGATGAAGCCTCAAACTATCACACCTAGATCACATTAATCTAAGAGATCAAATTGAACTGTTGCAGCCTTAGACCTAGCTAATACACCGAGAACAACCGGCGACCGTACTGTTTCAAAGTTCACCTCAAGAGATCAAACTAAATCGATGCAGCCATGAGGATACTGATCTAATCGGTATGGACGTCGGGGGTGGTGGGACTCACCTCTTCGTTGGAGATCAAAAAGATGCAGTCCAGCATCGAGTGCCAAACCCCGCTAGAATAAACCTTGGAGACCAAGGGTGGCAATGCACCGAGTAGTTGGTTGACAAAGATGTGTCTTTCTAAGCTAACTGGGGATACATATTTATAGTATGGAGACTTACCGTCTAAGTACTCTATCTTAACTAATTTTGGATAATCTTTGTCTTCTCTTTTGCACACCTTATCTCCATTGGCTCCTTCTGTGTCTGATCATCTTGTAACAGTATGGACGGGCTTCCTTGTCTTTCTTTAACCGGACCTCTTTGACTTCTGTTGACCGTACGATGTCTTCAGTGGGCCTGGGCTTAACCAAATCTTGGCGTCCACACATGCCCCCTGTTGATAGCAAAAAAAGGAAACAATGGTTAAGATTGTCAAAATATCAATTTTGGTAATTTGGGCCAAAAATACACATGTCCTGGGTCAGGCCAAAGCCCTATAGCGCCGAAGGACCATTGGGCTTTGGGCTCCAGAAGCTTTCAGCCAGCCCATGGCCTTTGGCCATGAAGCCTTCCGAGGCCCACGACCCCGAAGCTTCGACCCAAGGAGCAGGCTTCGATGGGCCTAGCCGAAGGCCCACTTCGGCAGAGATAGAGTTGGACACGATTCAGGCTATGTTTTTATCTCTATTTAGCCGAATTATAGCAGATTAGATTAGAGGTATAGCCCCTATAAATATAGAGGCGAAGCCAGTTCAGAGACCCCCCAACACAAATCAACCACAAAGCCCTAGCTTTGAATCGCATTTACCTTATCTTTACTTTTTTGTACTCTTCGTGGGTTTGCTTGGAAGCCATCCGACTGCCACTTTGGAATAGTGGTAACCCTTGTTACTTCACTTGGGAAGTATCCATTAATCTACGTAACAGATTGCTATCACCTTGTTACTTCGCCTGTGAAGTATCCGCTAATCTGCGTAACAGATTGCTATCTTCACTACTAGTGCAACACTTGGCAGGATTCGGTCCTCAGGCTGAATTAGTACTTTGAATCTTATCTGTTGCAGGTTACCTATGTTTGGAGCTACATCGTTGAAGGTGTCCAGAGCTGAGAGATCGGTTTCGGAGGTTGCCAAAACACCCTTCGGTGAGACTTTTGCTTCGACAGCGCACTCCATCAGCAGACTTCGTCACGACAGGCTTCGCCATGCTCGCACCCCGCTCCAGACGAAGTCACGGTAGCGCATTGAGTTTGATCCATTATCATGTATCTTACTGTATCAGAGACTTCGCGCCAAACCCCGATGTTCGGAGGTGATTGTCGCGTCCAGATCCGTTCAAAGTTCATCTTCAGCAAGATCAGTCCGAACACCGAAGGTACCCTTCAGCGGGACACTTCGCACTAGACACCGAAGGTACACTTCGGCGACCCCCTTCATACCATACTTCGAAGCAGATATGCTCTGACCGGTTTGCTGATTTATTATGTTTAATATATTTCATTCGGCTAATTGGACTATTTTGTGTGATCTGATTGCCTGGCGACTCCACCCCCTTACCACGGCTAAGGGTAGTCGGAACGCGACGTCGGTGCTATGTTACGCTTAGGCTTGTCCCTAAGTATCCGCACACTTTTGGATCGTCAAACTGACTCAAGTGCGGGGGCACATTTTCGTGTCAACACACTTTTTGGCGACTCCGTTGGGGAGAAGCTACGCCAACATGACGGGTACGTCTATATCGACCACCGGTACATCTACAATGACTACTACGTCTACACCGCCGATGGACACCATAGGAGGCACGCATATCGACAACCGCAACATCCTAACACCTACTCTTGAAGATATCCCCCAGAAGACCGAGTAGAGATCGAGGCAAAGTTGAAGGCGCTCCAAGACATGATGCTTGGGGACTACGTCAAGACACGCGAAGGCTTCATCAAGCGTGACATCATCGCCCCTGACCTTACTTGGACCCAGGTAACACCCGTATCGCCTCGTTTATCCTCTTTAGAGATTGAGCAAAAAATAGCTGCATCAGTAGATCAGGTCGTTAGCGCTTCGCTAGCCAACCGTTTATATTCGGTAGTTAGCTCCCAAGTAGAGGCAACACTTAGAAGGTTCAGCTTTACTGAGGCCATACCATCAGTCCCTATTGCTAGTATACCTCCGGTTAATCATGTGTATAGCAGAACTGACGGTAGCACTATCAAGACCGTTATGTCTCTGGCCCTAACACACGCGGCCGAGACTAGTCATTATGCTTACAGCCAAACTAGCACCATGTATCACGCGAAACCACCACCTGCGCCGGTACCAGCCCTACCCGCGCTACTCGTACCACATGCGTAGGCACCCGAGCACAAGCACGTCATACATATAGCGTGTACGGAAGAGGCCCATGGCCGACACGCCGATATCCGCCACATGTCACGCCCCCGCGCGAGAGACGTGCGCAGGCGGCAGGCCAAGATGACCTAGAGGAGCAGATCCACGCACTATTTAGGGAATGCACCGGCTTCATGCCTAAGGGTTGGGGTAGGGTTTACCGTAAGCCATTTCGCGACCATTTCGATACAGTTCCCTACCGCCGCGGCTCTAGAATCCCCGAATTCGCTAAGTTCGATGGCGAGGGTAGCAAAACCAGACTAGAGCACGTTAGTCAATTTTTAGCATAGTGTGGAGAAGCTAGTGGGACAGACGCTCTAAAATTAGACTATTTTCTCTCTCGCTATCCGGCACCGCTTTCACTTGGTTTTCGGTGCTCCCGCCGAACTCCGTTCAGATGTGGGATGATTTGGAACGAAAATTCCATGATTACTTTTACACAGGAGAGACATAACTTAGGCTTTCACACTTGACATCGGTTAGGCAAAAATCTAACGAGAACGTCTCGGACTACAGCAAGTGTTTTAGGGATACTAGAAACCGATGTTTCAGCCTTAGTATTTTAGAAATGGATCTAGCGGAACTAGCTTTTAATGGGTTGCATCCCGAGATTAAAGAAAGATTAGACAACCAGAACTTTTTAGAGGTTAGCCAAGTCCTGCAGCAGCCTCTGGTCCAGGAAGGTCAAGCCAAAGATAAGAAGTTTATTAAAACGTTTAACAAGCCTAGGGCTGAAATCCACGTCATGGAACGCTCCGATGAAGAGGAATTAGAAGAGGAGGATTCAGCTGACATGTACGCGGCCGAATGGGTTTGGAACGCTAAGAGTAAACCAATCACCTATTCCGAATTACGGCCGTCTCCCACAAAGAATCGGCCTAGTGAGGTCAAGTACTCATTCGATATAATTAAGTGTGATAAAATATTTGATTTTCTCTTAAAGAACCAACTTCTCAGGTTGCCTAAAGGTCAAGTCATTCCCTCTGCCGATGAGTTGAAGAAACATCCATACTGTAAGTGGCATGATTCACATTCACATAATACTAATGACCGCAATATTTTTCGGCGGCAGGTTCAATCGGCCATAGAAGAAGGACGGTTGAAAGTAGACCACAATCCAAAAATGAAGCTGGACAAAGATCCTTTCCCCATCAACGCCGTCGACCTCAGTGAGAAGAAGGTATTGATTCGGTCAGAACAGGCCGAGTCAACTAAAGGGAAGGATGTAATTGTTGCACTAATCATGCCATGTGTCTTAGACAATATGTCTTTTGCTATACTTGTTAGATGTTATAATTGCAGTCAATCATATCTGAGAAGCATGCTTTCTACACTCCACCTACACCCTAGCTACATTCATTGCCTATTCTGAGGGGGAGCTGCACACGGGCGGCGAGCGATTGCCGGGCTGAGAGAGCTGCGGAATCGGGCCGGCCCAATCCAGGTACCCGGTGCAAAGACGATGGACGCTTTGTCAATTTCGGTGCCAAACTGACAACTGTTGATCTCGGATCTGACCGTTCTGAGGCGAAGTCGTAGTCGCTACGAAATCTCCGCTTCAGGATAAGTCATTTGTAATTAGGAGTTTACTATTTTGCCTTTAGGCCCACAGTCTGTCAGTCGAGTCTATAAAAATATCCTAACGACATTTTGGTCTTTTCCATTTTATTTCAGCGTCTGTAAAAACCCTAAGGGTCTTTTGGTATTTTCCTAGGCTATTGGGCTGCCTATAAATAGGGCCCCAATCCCTAGGGTTAGGGTTACCCTTTCTGATATTACTTTACTAATACAAAAGATTGGGTCACTTTTCGGTGTTCTTTTCCTGGAGCATTCTTTCTCGTCGCCGCTACTCATCTCGTTTTTCGTCGTGATCAGTTTGTTTAATCATTCGGGAGGTAGTGAAACGAGGTGCTGGTTCTTAATCTCTCAGCGATTAATCGTCACGCAGTGGAACCATTTTTATATTGTCTCGAGTTGCGTGTTTTTTGAGTTCATCGCCAGGATTATTTCCGCCTCACTGTTTTCTTTTATTCTCATCGTCCTGAGCATTTTAGTGTTGATTATCTCCAGATTGTTTATTCCTGATGGCTTATTTTATTCGGGAGCTTCTGTGAATAGCCACAGGCTAGCTAGCAATCTAGGATTGTTTTTTGTGTATCTTCAGCCTTTGTGTCTAGTCGGCAGACTTTTTGCTGTGTAGCACCAGCAGCTAGAAGAGTAGCCCTGGAGGCTAGTGCTAGCTTCTTGCATGGAGCAACACACTTGCATTCATTTCTCTAAACGCACAGCGCATGGCATTAGTACTCTGATTTCTTAAATATTTTGTCTCGGTTTCTGTGTGTGGCTTTGTATTTTCATCACGACTCTTTGAGTAGCACTGCAGCAGCTATACTATTTTTGGTCGCTTGACAGAAGTAGCACAGCGTTTGTTTGCGTGTAGTCTTCGGCTGCAGTGACGAAGAGTTCGAGGTTCGAAGTACAGTTTGGGCCCCACAGTTTTCAGCATAGTCATCGCTGATCAGCAGGCTTCGCGTTGTTGCTTCGATTTTTTGTTTTGCTTCGGAGACCGCGAAGTAGTATTCGGAGTTCAGTGTTTCAGCCACTCAGCTTCGCAGAACATACTTCGCTGAACTGTCGGCTTCGGAGTGTCTGTTTTGAGTTTTTCCCTGTTTGCTTCCAAGTCCGAACAAAATGTTTCGAAGTCCTAGTCTGGGTGTTTGCTGTCTTCTCTTGTGGAGGCTTCGCTGATCTTCACCGAAGACTTCGAAGCACATGTGCGAAGTGTGTTGTGAAATGTGACGGTACCTAAGTCGACTTCGGTATCTTCAGTCGGGCTTCGACTCCAGACTTTGCATAAGGACTTCGAATAGGCTTCGTCATGTACTGAACAAGAGACAAATTTTGAATAGTAAAACTTTCATCTCTTTTTACATGCACTCAAGTTAAATGCCTGTGATGTTCTACTTTCATGAAGCTTGAAATGACCGTGATTTAAATGCTCTGCTAACCTGCCTTCGAACACTGTGTTGGTGTCTTCTTGCTTAGGACACCAGTTTTTTTAGGCTAGATTATTTTCTTTGTTTAGATCTGCTAGCTTCAACTGGTTGTTAGTCGAGGTGCATTGTGTATTGGGAAAAGGCCATTGATTCGCAAGAATTTTTTAAGGCGCCCATTCACGCCCCCCCCTTTGGTCGCTATTTTCGGTCCTACACCCCGAGGTGGGTGTGTGGAAACAGAACATTAACATCCCTTCGGCTATGGCTCACAAGAGGCCAAAGGTAACATACAAGATGTTGTTCAACAAGCATCAGAGAAAAGCCAAGAAAGCAAGCCCCCGCGCTAAAAAACTAAGTCAGCCGAAGGGTCCAAGGCGTTCGGAGGGTGGCTTCGGACCACAGTGTCCGAGTCCCCTCGTGATGGTTTTGGGCCACAATGGCCGAACCCTCCGCACGGGGACTACGGGCCACAGTGGCCTAACACTCCGTACGGTGGCTTCGAACCTCAGTGGCCGAACCCCCCGTACAATAACTTCGGACCCCAATGGCTGAACCCCGCACCACTCTAGACAAACCCTTAGACAGGAGGCTTCGGCCCACACTGGTCGAACGTACCTCTGGCTTGGTAGGACCCCTCACTGATATGGTCCGAGACACCGTTGACTGTGCCGAACCCCCCTTCGAGTAATAGGTTCGACTCACAGTGGGCGAGGCCACTGGAGCCTCCGATGCCTTCGCCGTACAACTGGGCGGGAACTCCGTCGGCTCCGAACATATCACAGCTGGAGTACCCTCCGTAACTTAACGCTATGCCTTGTTTTCTTTCAGAGTATTATGAATAGTAGGGACAAACAAATGCAGTGGAGGGAGGCATCGTCCACAGGCTATCTGTGGTACCTCCGAATCGGACCGTGCAGGGCGAAATTGAAGACTACAGGCGCGAGGAAGCCGAAGATAGGGAGTCTGAAGCTGTCATAGTCAAAGTAGGGTCTCAAGAAGTCCCAATCCCGAAGGCCTTATCACCGAAGTCTGACGGAGGTAAGCCGCTTGCTTCGGCCGGAGCCTGTGCCGAAGCCTAGTACGATCGGCTGAACAAGGCCGGTCCGATTGTCGGGGTCCGCAGCGAAGGCCCCTCCAAATATAGAGTGCACGAGGCCGAAGGAGGCTGTACCACTTCGGCTAGAGTTGATAGGAACCAGGCAGTAGCACCTGGCACCAAGCCACAACCATCTTGGGCACCTCCAGGCATGTCCAAATAACAAAAGAGACATCTGCAATGACTACTAGCACAGGAGATGCGCGAGAAGAAAGCTGAGGACGAGCGCGGCGCTATTTTTGAAGAAATCCGCCCTCGACTAGCTACAAGACAGGTATGGAGGGCGAAGCCGGTTGAGATGACCAACCCGACACCTAGCCCAAGTGACGACGACGATGACGACATGCTCAACGAAGACTACTCGCCTATCTCTGAGGGGCTTGCACCTCAGGCAATGGACATCAACGTCATCACGCTGCCCGCCAAGATTTCCCTCTCGTAGGACAAGGCCAAGGTCCCTCAACTGAACCTCAGCCCACACAATGCTATTTTTAGAAGCCCGAGGACTCGGCTCGCCATCTGAACCCTCCCTACGTCAGATGTCACATTGACGGAAAGCCGATTTCCCGGATGCTTGTCGACGGTGGTACCACTATTAACTTAATGACTTACTCGTTATTTAAGAAACTTGGTAGGGACGAGGATGATCTAAAGAAGACCAACTTGATGCTCAATGGCTTCAACGGCGAGAGTTCCAAGGCCAAGGGCGTGCTCTCCATGGAGTTGACAGTGGGCAACAAGACATTGCCAATAGCATTTTTCATCGTTGATGTACAAGGTAAATACAGCGTGCTGCTTGGGTGCGACTGGATTCACGCGAATTGCTGCATTGCTTCTACTCCGCACTAGTGCCTAATTCAGTGGGCCGGCGATGAAGTAGAAGTCATTCCCGTAGATACTTCGGCCCAAGTGGCATTAGCCGATGTATCAGTTTACGCCGTTCAAAACAAGGTAGAGTGTCTGTCGGGTAGAGATCTTTCGGATTACGATTTTGTTAGCGTGTCCGGAGGACGTTTTGTAATAGTGTCTGTATAGCCGGGTGGTGTAGCATGGCTGTTTTTGTATTAGTAGTCATGTCTAGCAAGTGTAATCTGGATTGGCTAAAGTCTCGTGTAGAGCAGTATCGGTCTAATAAAGATGGTATTGCCAAGGCCATCGAGGACTTTAGCGAAGTAGAGAAATTAGGACAAGGTTTTGCGTCGGCCGATCCCTTAGAAGAAGTTGACATAGGTGATGGTAGCATCCCAAGGTTGACTTTTGTAAACCAACATTTACAGCCCGATGAAAAGGCTGAAGTCGTAAAGTTGCTTCGGTCGTATGTCGATTGTTTCACATGGGAGTATAGCGAGATGTCGGGACTAAGCCTCGAGCTTGTGGAGCATCGGCTACCTATCAAGTCCGGATTTAGGCCTTATAAACAGCCTCCTCGTCACTTTAATTCGTCCTTCTATGACCGAGTTAAATAGGAAGTAGAGCGACTGCTCAAAGCTAGATTTATTAGGCCATGCAGGTACACAGAATGGGTCGCTAACATTGTGCCTGCAGAAAAGAAAGGGAGCGACAAGATACAAGTATGTATTGATTTCAGGGATCTGAACAAGGCTACTCCGAAGGACTTGTATCCGATGCCGATAGCCGACATGCTAATCAACGATGCTTCACGGCACAAGGTACTATGTTTTCTTGATGGCAATGCGGGTTATAACCAAATCTTTATGGCCGAAGAGGACGTCTACAAGACTGCCTTTCGATGCCCTAGGTTTTTCGGTTTATTCGAGTGGGTCGTCATGACTTTTGGTTTGAAAAATGCTAGCGCCACATATCAGCGTGCTATGAACTTAATCATTCATGACTTGATAGGAGTTATGTTAGAAGTTTACATTTATGATGTTGTAGTCAAATCGGACGTTATGTGAAACCATTTAGCCGATTTAAAAATTGCTTTTGATAGGATGCGACAGTATGGCTTAAAAATGAAGCCACTCAAATGTGCTTTTGGCGTGTCGGCGAGTAAGTTCTTAGGTTTAATGATTCATGAAAGAGGCATAGAGATTGATCCTAAGAGGCTTGAGAAAATTAGAAACGTTATGGTGCCGACATGCAGAAAAAGATGTGCAAAAGTTGCTAGGCAAGATGAATTATTTTCGTCGCTTTATATCTTACTTGTCTGGCAAGATTGATGCCTTTGTCCCCATACTCCGGCTAAAGAACGAGGCCGAGTTCACTTGGGGGGCAAGCCAGCAAAACGCCTTTGAAAAAATCAAGGAGTGCTTGTCATCACCGCCCGTAGTGAGAGCACCCAAAGCTAGAATTCCGTTTCGGCTGTACATCGCTGCCGAAGATAGTGTAATTGGGGCCATGCTAACCCAGGAGGTAGAAGGAAAAGGGTACATTACCACATTCTTGAGCCGCCGCCTGCTGGACGCTGAGACCAGGTATGTGTTTGTGGAATGTTTGTGTTTATCACTTTACTACGCGTGCACCAAATTGCGCCACTGTTGGGGGAAAATATCTCATCTTCGGGGTTATTGCCGAAGCAGCATAAAGGCAGACAGCAGGTTCGAAGGTGCCTAGAAGATCATCTTCGAAGATACCCGGAACCAAGTTCAAAGTACGAAGTTAGGCATTGGTTCGGAGTACATCTTCGAACTAAGGCCCTCCAAGATCTTTTCTGCCAGCTAAGATGGAAGACTTATCTTCTTTCTCATTAGATTAGTCTTTTACCATTTTAGCCCTATTAAGGGAACCGAATAGTTTCCACTATGTCGGTTGTAATAGAGGGGTAAATAGGTCTTTTCCTTAATGTTTGGGCCTATAAATACCCCCCATTTCACCTTGTAATAGGGACCGAATACAAGTTATTCAATACACACATTCGAACTATTCTAAGTTATTATCCTTTCGGAGGCTTAGAACAGTTCTCTTCGCAAACACTTCGTTTGTTAGTTTCTCTTCTACAGAAACCTGTTAGCGTAATCTTTTACGCCAACAGTTGGCGCCGTCCGTGGGGAACCTAGTCCGAAAAACTTCGTTCTCTACCAACCTTTTACATCATGCCTCCTAAGCGGAGCGCACCCCGCAATCCCACTCGGAGGTCCTCTCGGATCTCCGGAGAAATACCCTTCGACACAGTTGAAGTCGGAGGTCCTTCGACATTCCCTCCACAAACTCCGGAAGGGGCTTCCATTCCTCGAACATACGAAGCTTCTCCGCCAACCCCTTCCATACTCCGACTGCCCGGAGTCCCTTCTCCACCCTCCATACCAATTCGAACTGATCCTATCAGTTCTCAAGACCCGGAAGATCCTTCCGGAGGAAATGAAAATAATCTTGGAGATATGGCCACTCAAATGGCCAACCTTCAAGCTGAAGTGGCAAGGTGGCGACAGGAAGCTGCGAGCAGGCTTCACTCTCAAGCCACCCCAACTATCCCAGAAGTGCCCGAAGACGATGATCTTGATTATCCCGAAGCCCCGGAGAACGCCTCTTACGACAATGAATCTCCGTTGCATCCTGAGCTGCAGAAGGTTCGCTTTGATCCAAAGTTTAAAACTTCAAAGCTCTGTAAGTATGCCGGAGATGAAGATCCCGGAGAGTTCGTGCGTTCTTATGCCCTAGCGATTGAGGCTAGCGGCGGAGTTAGAGACACTATGGCGAAGTGCTTCCCGTTAGCTCTTCAAGGAGTGGCATTGAGATGGTTCTGGTCTTTGAAGCCAGGATCAATCAATTCATGGTCGCAGTTGAAGAGGAAGTTTATAAGTAACTTTCAGGGCACCTTCGTGCCCCCTATGTCAACAGGAAGCCTTTTCCAAGTGAAACAGCTCCCCGGAGAAACATTGAGGCAGTACTTTAAGCGCTTCGCTCATACGAAGTCGCAAATTCGGGGGCTGTCCACATCCTCAGTGGTTGATGCAGCTCGGGAAGGCGTCAGTCATCAAGGCCTTCTGGATAAACTGCATCGGAAGAGCATCTCCTCAGTCTCTCAGTTAATGTCATACTTCGAGGAGTATGCGAGGTCAGAAGAGGGTTGGCTTCGGAGGACTGCTGCTACTTCGTCTATATTGCAAGAAGTCAAAGTAGAAGTGAAGACTTCGGCGCACCCGCAGGAACCAGTCTTCGAAGTGCAACATGATCGGAGAAGAGGGCAAAAGCACCCTCGCTCTGAAGTCTTGAATATTGCACCCCCATAGAAGTTTGCACCAAGAGCTCCACAGTCTACGGGGAACAAGACCAGTGGCTGGAGGCCACCAGGGAAAACGGCTGGCAAGGGCCAGACCCTTTTCTGCTGCATTCATGGAGAAAATCGAAGCCATGCAACTGACACTTGCAAGGCTATCCTTACCCTAAGGGGAGAGTACTTGGAGAGAACTTCGGGTCGAGGCAGTACCGACCGAAGTCCAGCAGCAACGCGCCCAGAGCCGGTCCAGGCTGTGGCGCGGATAGAAAATTTTGATGCTGCAAGGCACCCTCCGGTGGCCAATGTTATGCCACCTCCGAAGCAAGAGGAAGGGCAAGATAGAGGAAAAAGAGTAGTTCTCCCTATCTCCGGAGGAGGTACCCTCGGAAGCATGTCCAATAGACAGCGAAGAGAGTACGTTCGGGAAGTAGGTCATATTGGAACTTCGTCATCTGCAGCTGCAATGCCGGAGTGGTCTCATGTTCCGATATCTTTCTCTGCGGAGGATGCAGCTGGTATTAAGTTCCCGCACGCAGATCCATTGGTTATCACTGCTGATATTGCAGGGACTGAAGTCCGAAGGGTGCTAATTGACGGAGGTACTTCGGCAGATATCATTTTTGTACAAGCCTTCGATCAGTTATGCATTTCCAGGAAGCATCTCCTTCCAGCGGCTCGTCCTCTGCAAGGCTTCGCAGGACCTCCGCTTGATGCACTTGGTCAGATAGGCCTCGAAGTTACCTTCGGAGAAGGTTTATTAGCCCGGACTGAAGAAGTTATCTTTGATGTGGTAGATGCCTCGTATGCTTATAACGTCATTTTCGGACGGGGCATGCTGAACCAGTTCGGAGCTGCGGCGCATCACAATTACTTGTGCATGAAGATGCCCACACAAGCAGGAGTCCTTACGATCTTCGGAGATCAAGCCATTGCTCGGAGAGCGGAATATGGTCATGGTCCCCCTCTTGATCCGAGGCAAGTAAACAGTGTGCAAAATAATGAAGAAATTTTTTCAGCCTCCTCCGAAGCTTCGAAGAAGTCTTTTCCGAGACCAAGTCCCGAAGGAGAGATTGCAACGAAGGTCATTGTTAAAGATGGTAAAGAGTATACTTTTCAATTTGGTAAAGATTTACCTCCTGAAGTTGCAACCTCCTTGGAGAAGGTAGTGGAAGAAAATTTGGATGTCTTCGCTTGGTCTGACGAAGATATCACCGGAGTCGATCGGGATATTATCGAGCACAGTTTACTTGTAAACCCGAAGGCCCGGCCTGTTCGACAAGGACTCCGGAAGATGTCCGCAGAGAGAGCTGCTCTAGCTAAGGACGAAGTTGAAAAATTATTGAAGGCTGGGATTATCAGAGAAGTGGCTCACACAGAATGGTTAGCCAACCCAGTCTTCGTCAGAAAGAAGTCTTCCGGGAAGTGGCGCATGTGCATTGATTTCACATCTTTGAATAAAGCATGCCCACGTGACCCCTACCCCATGCCCCGAATTGATCAACTGGTTGACTCCACCGCAGGTTCGGAGTTACTAAGCTTCCTCGACACGTATTCTGGTTATCATCAAATATGGTTGAAGCGCGAAGATGAAATCAAGACAAGCTTCGTAACTCCTTCGGGAGTCTTCTGCTATGTAAGAATGCCCTTAGGCCTAAGAAACGCCGGGGCTACTTTTTCAAGATTAGTTGCTAAGGCTCTAGGTCATCAACTAGGTCGTAATGTGGAGGCCTATATGGATGATATTGTAATAAAGAGTGCTTTAAAGCACCAACATAGCCTAGACTTAGCAGAAACATTCAATAGCCTTCGGGCATGTGGGATCCGTCTTAACCCCGAAAAATGTATATTCGGAGCAAAGGCTGGAAAATTGTTAGGGTATTTAGTTTCAAGTAGGGGAATTGAAGCTAGCCCTACTCAAATAACTGCGCTGCAGAAGATGGCTCCTCCGGAGAATTTAAAGCAAGTGCAAAAGCCGACTGGGCGTCTGGCCGCACTTAGCAGGTTTTTATCAAGGTCTGCGGAAAGGAGCTTGCCAATATTCAAAGCTTTGAAAGGGTCCGAAGATTTTGTATGGACACCGGAGTGTCAGAGAAGCTTCGAAGATATTAAAGATTATCTCAGTAATCTTGCTACACTCACGGTGCCTACTGCGGACGAAACCCTACTCCTGTACCTTGCAGCTACACGTTCAGCTGTTAGCGCAGTCCTTGTCAGAGAAGTGGATTACAATGGGAAGTTGGTCCAAAATCCTGTTTATTTTGTATTCGAAGCATTATCAGGAGCGAAGACAAGATACTCCGAACTTGAGAAGTTCGTTTATGCTCTGATAATGGCTTCGAGGAAGCTAAGACATTATTTTTTGGCTCATAATGTAATTGTACCAACTTCGTATCCCTTAGGAGATATGCTCCGAAGCAAAGATTCCACTGGAAGGATTGGAAAGTGGGCAGTCGAGCTAGCACCCTTCGGCATATCTTTCTTGGCAAGAACAGCTATCAAATCCCAAGTCCTAGCAGACTTCGTAGCAGAGTGGACTCCACCTTCGAATTTGACTCCGGAGAAATCAAGTGACGGAGTTTGGACTGTTTACTCCGATGGGGCTTTCCAAGCATCCGGAGCAGGCATTGGGGCAGTATTGATTTCACCGTCAGGGCAAAGAGCAATGTACTCCGCAAGACTCAACTTTAAGTCTACCAACAATATAGCGGAGTACGAAGGGATTTTATTGGGACTTCGAAAAGCACGTGCTCTAGGGGCTACAAGAATAATTATAAAAACAGATTCTCAGATAGTAGCAGGGCACGTAGACAAAAGTTTTCAAGTTCGGCATCCACAGCTTGCAAAGTACTTAGAAGAAATCCGCAAAATCGAAGCACACTTCAAGGTTATTTCCATTCGGAGTATACCAAGAGCAGAAAACGTGCAAGCGGATATTTTAGCGAAGGCTGCAGCCGGAGCTGTGGATGTGCCTGAAGAAGCTTTCTATGAGGAGCTTAATATACCTTCGGTGCCACAAATTGCCTCTGCGAAGATTCTTTGCATTCCTAGTGCAGATTGGAAAGATTTGATCATAGAACTCTTGCAAGGAGGAACAAATTTGCCCGAAGAGCCCCAGTTGTCAAGATTAAAGCTCAGAGCCAGAAACTATCAGTTAATCAACGGTATATTATACAAGGCCGGAGTATGTTCCCCTCTACTCCGATGTATATCTCAAGCCGAAGGCCAAGAAATTCTTCGAGAAATTCACGAAGGCCTTTGTGGAAGCCATTTAGCCCCTAGAGCTCTGGCAGGAAAAACACTTCGCCAGGGGCTTTATTGGCCCACAATAACAGCTGATGCGGAGAGCTTGGTCCGCACATGTCAAGGATGCCAGTGGATGGGTCGACGGAGTCATCGCCCACCAACAGCTCTTCAAGTCATTGCTCCGGTATGGCCTATGGCCAGATGGGGTATGGATTTAATTGGACCCTTTCCAGTAGCAAAGGGAAATCTGAAGTTCGTAGTGGTAGCTATTGAATATTTTTCTAAGTGGGTGGAAGCAGAACCCTTAACAGCTATCACTTCGAACAATGTGCAGAAATTCTTATGGAAGAACATTATTTGTCGGTTCGGAGTGCCTAGATACCTCACAGTTGATAATGGAACACAGTTCGACGCAGAACCCTTCAGGAAGTTTTGCGAAGACCTAGGCATTCAGTTATGTTTTGCTGCAGTGAGGCATCCTCAGTCGAATGGAGCTGTAGAACGAGCCAATGGAAATATTTTATCAGGGCTAAATCGAAGAATAGTAGGATTAGCAAAGAGACTGTGGACCGAAGAGCTTCCGAAGATTTTGTGGTCCATTCGGACTACGCAAACAAGGTCCACAGGTTTTACTCCGTTCAGACTACTATTCGGAGATGAAGCTATGACTCCAACAGAGCTCAAAGGGGGATCATTTCGCAGCACCGAACCGGATATTGAAGAAGAAAGACAAGCTTTGTTAGATTTATCAGAAGAAACAAGACTTCGAGCTGTAGCTAATTTATCAAAGTATCATCAGCAGACGAAGGCTTGGTATGACCCGAAGGTTAAGCTCAATGAACTAAGACCGGGTCATCTTGTTCTACGAAGCATTATAGCACCAGGGAAGTTAGGCAATAAATGGGAAGGTCCATACCTAATTGTCCGCTCAGGGCGCCCTGGTTCATTCAAATTAGCTAATTTAGAAGGTGAAGAATTAGCACATACTTGGCATGCGGAGCACCTAAAGCGATACTTCGCATAAGGGCTCCTTGTAATTCACTTGTAATCATCTCCTAAATTAATAAAGCATATGACCCTGATAGTTGCCTTCCCCTCATAGACTTCCAGCTTCCGAGTGGACGCACTGGAACCGCAGGGTCGACCGAGAGGGAAGTGTCATTAAGCTGGGTTGTATTTTCGGACTTCGAACCCATAAAGTTCGAAGCATCCGATGTGGGGGCTGACATAATCCGGAGCCCAGGCCACCGGCTTGTAGGCATCCGTAAAAGAGCCCAAAACCACACCCTACGGAGTCCAAGCCATTGGCTGGTAGACTTCCGTAAAAAGAGTCGAAGGTGGCCAAAACCTACGGAGTCCAAGCTGCAGCTTGTAGACTTCCGTAAAAAGAGCCGAAGGTGGCCAAAATCTGCGAAGTCCAAGCCATTGGCTGGTAGACTTCTGCAAAAAGAACCGAAGGTGGCCAAATTATACGGAGTCCAAGCCATTGGCTGGTAGACATCCGTAAAAAGAGTCCAAAGAGACCATTGCAAACTCCGAACCATTGGTTCGTCAGAGATCGCAAAGACAAGCCGAAGGTGGCTAAAGCAAAACAGCATTTAAGCCATGAGCTTCGAATGTCTGTTAACATAGTCCAAAGTGACAAATTTTTTAAGACACTAAAGTGTCCTGAAAGTTATCTCAAGTGATTTCTTTCATAAAACAAAGCTACTAAGCTACCATTTCTTCCGACTGCAAAAAGTCGAAGACATTTCATAAGATTTCAAAAGATCTTTAAATGACAGAGGGGCTCCGAACCCCCAAAAAATTGTACTCCGAAGTTTTTCTTTGAGCATAACCATCTTTGAATACATTTTGAAGTTGCTTATACTCAAAGAGGGGCTAGTAAATATGGAGACAATTTTAAATCGGCATTCATTATTGAAATAAATGTGTTTACAGATTACACTATGAAAAATTGGTATCTATACCAAGAAGGAATCGGAGACCTCTTCGGTCCCGAGAGCTAGGGGTGGAACGACTAGTTCCAACATCGGAAGTTCTAAGAACCTTACGTTTAACTCTCTTCCTCCCCTTCGAAGCTCTAAAATCCTTTTGCTCTTGTTGAAGCTCGGCCCAAGTTCGAAGCCGTTCAGGGCTTCTTTCCCAGCTTCTAAGATCTTCAGATCTTTTATTTCGAGTTTCACCTTCGTCTTCAGACCAAATAGTGTCTTCAGAAGACGAGGTGTTTGCGTTAACCTCTTTCTCTTCCTCCTTAATATAAGACAATACGTCTTTGATTACTTCGGGCGCAATTACGCCGGAGTCATCTGGAGGAATAAGAAATCGAGGACGCTTATAACTCTTTAGAAGTTCGAAGGTGTTCCATAACGAGCGAAGTTTGTTGTTAAGCTCTAAAACTCCGATGTCTTCCATAAGAGGCAAAGCCTAAAAATATAACAAACAAGATTTTCATTGATAAATGTTTACAAGCATGAGCTTTACATAGTCAAAAATCCTAAATAATTCCTAAACCTGCGGGTTCGGAGGAGGCTGACTGCTCGAAGCTTGGCTCCGAACTTGCTTCTGGCGTTGGCCTTCATCGATCCAAGCCTTGATCGCGGAACGGCCTTCGGCTCTCCATGAGGTTTGAAAGGCTCGCCAGGCGGCAGTCACGCCTTCGGAAGGATTCAAAAGCCGCTCGTCGTCGAAGGTAATGGAGCCCTCTGCGCTCGGAGTAATTGTTCGGCCCAAATCCTCGTAGTAACGAAGTAGTCCGAGGGCAGACACTTGTCCGGAGAGTTCTCCATAACGAATGCCCGCCGTCTTCATTTGCTTCGCTGCTCCTTGGATCCTTTTTAGCCGGCGCAGTAGAGTCACATTGTCATCCGAAGGAAGTGATCCAGTAGTACCGAAGTACTCCAGAACACCTAGCATCTGTTCGATGACCTCCGTAGCTACCTTCACCGACTTGAGCTTTTCTTCAGTTAGTGCATCCTTGCTCGAAGTCGTTTCTGCCAAAACTCCAGAAATCCTAGCATTCTCCGTAGTTAAAATATTCTTCTGGTTTAGGAGTTGGCTAGCTTCTTCTTGGAGCCTTACAAGTTCGGACCCAGCACTAGCATGCTCCAACCGCATCTTTTCAATTTCAGCCCGAAGCACAATTCTTTCTGCTTCGAACTCCTTATTAGCAGCCTCCAAGCCCTGTCTGGCCCTACGCTCCGTTGAAATCATATTATCCATTTGAAGTACTCTAGCTTCGGAGAAAGATATGTTGCGTTTAAGAGCTTCATTTTCTTCCTGAAGCTGAGCAATTTCATTCTCGCTTGATAAAGTTGCAGCGCGGGCCAAGACTGCTTGCTGAGAAAAGAAAAAACTAAAGTAAGAAATTGTTCATGTTTTATTTGCTGCTGGTTCGAAGATGTACTCCGAACCCAATATAATTTGCGGAGCTCGAAGCTCCGGCTTCAGCTGTCCTCTTCTTGGGTCCTTTCTCCGAAGGCACCCAGTCCATCAGAGGGGGCGGAGTCAACTCCAACATTCCCCATACTCTGTTAAACCTCTCCCAACTCCCGACCAATTTAACTCTCCATTCTTTTTCAGTCGGAGTTGGTGCACCCAAAATCTTCTCCGAAGCCCTTACAATTTGCTCTGAAGTAATAGGGGCTGAAGAAGCTAAAAAATAAATCAAATTAGTCTTTCTTCGAAGTAAATATGTATAATGCATGTTGGTTTCGAAGTTACCTGCAGGGCTCGAAGTTAAGTTGATCTTGCGGAGACCGCCTTCCGAATCATCCTCGAAGACGATAGGCCAGTTGGCCATCAGTGGAGGAATTTGAAGTCCGAGAAATTCTTCGGCTAAGTCCCGCATGCTTAACCTTCGGCTAATCTTTTGAAGCAGGTTAAGACGAGCTTCGAGTTGGCCTTCGTTGGGCTGCACTAAGGCTTCTTTCCGGAATTGAATTTCTTTAAGGGGCCCAGCCAGAGGACTGCTTGCTCCAACTTCGGCATAGAACCATCTCAGAACCCAATCAGTGTACCATCTAGCATTGATGGCCTTGGCAGGAAACTGAAGGGCATACTCATCTCGAAGTCTAAAGTTGATAGAGCCGAAGGATATCACCACTTTTTCACCTCCGGAGCCTACGAAGGTCTTCGGCTGGCAAGTTGCTCTATGAAGTGCAGCGAAGATTTCTGCCCTTCCCTCACAACCTTCGGCTCTCAGCGCCCATTCAAAGATAGCTAATCTAGCTACTGCGTTCGGAGATAATTGGGGGAGGGTTACATGGAACAGATCAAGTACCTCCGCCAGGAAGTCCACTGCAGGGAGGCCCAAACCAGCTTCGAAGAAGGCTTCGAATACCACCACTTCTCCGGGTCTTGGCGATGGAATTGATTCTTTGCCTGGCTTCTGGATCATAACTCCATTACTAATTTTTCCCCCTGCTGTGATTGCCAAAGACTCCCTCTTGCAGGTAGAAGGCCCCAACTCAAAAGATTGATCCAAATATTTCGTCGATGGCGGGCACAGACCTTGGTCATCGGCGATTTGGGGATTTCTCCCCCCTGCCACCATGGATGTCATCGCCGGCATCGGAGGTGCCGCCGCCAACGCTGCTGCCACTGCTGCTGCGGCCGCCTGCTGCCGGGCCAAGGCCGACGGAGGTGCAGATCCTTTAGTCTTCACCATCGTGACCGCCGGATTGCTCTGAAGAAATGGAGGCTAGAGCTCAAGAACTCAAAGGGCTAAAAAGTTTTTGATTGCAAGAATGCGATGAAAAGGTAACCAGGTAACTTCTAGGCCTTCTATTTATAGCCTAGATTTCACTTTTTATCGTTAGTTTGTGTCGTTTCGCATTCCTGCCGTTACTTTTCCCGAGATTAACGCTTACTACAGTTTCCGTTGGAAACAGAAACTTAACGGTTGTTTTCTCTAAGTCTAAAAGACTTTCGAACTTCTTGAGTCGGTTCTAAGATAGTTCGAAAAGCAATTACCTTAAGACTGATTCGAAGTTCATATCTTCATACATTTTGGAGATAAAATAAAAACCAATAACCCCTATATTTGGTTATTTTTTCCTTCCGTATACTGCTCTCCTAACGTTACAGGTCAAACGGAGAAGCGTATTCGAGGGGCTACTGTTGGGGGAAAATATCTCATCTTCGGGGTTATTGCCGAAGCAGCATAAAGGCAGACAGCAGGTTCGAAGGTGCCCAGAAGATCATCTTCGAAGATACCCGGAACCAAGTTCGAAGTACGAAGTTAGGCATTGGTTCGGAGTACATCTTCGAACTAAGGCCCTCCAAGATCTTTTCTGCCAGCTAAGATGGAAGACTTATCTTCTTTCTCATTAGATTAGTCTTTTACCATTTTAGCCCTATTAAGGGAACCGAATAGTTTCCACTATGTCGGTTGTAATAGAGGGGTAAATAGGTCTTTTCCTTAATGTTTGGGCCTATAAATACCCCCCATTTCACCTTGTAATAGGGACCGAATACAAGTTATTCAATACACACATTCGAACTATTCTAAGTTATTATCCTTTCGGAGGCTTAGAACAGTTCTCTTCGCAAACACTTCGTTTGTTAGTTTCTCTTCTACAGAAACCTGTTAGCGTAATCTTTTACGCCAACAGCCACTATCTTCTCCCTACTACATGTGTTGTCATTTGCCAAACCGATGATATAAAACACATGTTGCAAAATCCGATTCTAAGTGAAAGACTCGGAAAGTGGGCTTACACTTTGATCGAGTATGATTTGGCCTATGAACCCCTAAGAGCTATGAAAGGCCATATCGTAGCCAACTTTATAGTTGATCACCACATAGATGTCAGTTGGAGTGACAATGTTGCTTTGATTGAGGTAATACTGTGGAAACTTTACTTTGATGGTTCATCTTGCAAAAATGGCCAAGGTATTGGAGTGGTTCTCATATCACCTAGCGGAATGCACTTTGAGACATCGGCTCGTTTAGAGTTTCCTTCTACTAATAACCAAGCTGAATACGAGGCTTTACTGCTAGGGCTTGAATTGTTAGATTTCGTGGGTGTTAAACACTTCCATGCGCATGGTGATTCCCTATTAGTAGTACAACAAGTGGCTAAGAGTGCTCAGTGTTTTAATGGCTTGCTAAACAACTACTTGGATAAGTGCCTAGACATAGTTGCTACTTTTGATGACTTCAAAATTTCTCATGTGTCAAGAGAGGCCAATTCAATTGCAAATGATTTGGCTCAGCAAGCATCTGGGGTTTACAAGTCAGGAGAGGAAAGTTTTCTGTATGGGAGAATCCGATGTTTGGTCTCACTACCGAAGCCAGTGAGTTCGGATAGGCACACCCTCTGTGTCAGACTCCTTCGGCTGTTGAAGGCTACCGCGCGCCGAGGTACCGAGACCAGAGTGCTCTGCCCATCGAAGAGTCTGGCACACCGGAGTCCATGAACCAGAGTCCCCTAGACAGTGAGGGTTTCCGGGAGTCCGGACCCTCCGGTAGGAGGCTTCGGCCCGATGCGCTTCGCACGGCCAATCCAGCCAGGCTTCGGTAGAAGCAGGAAGGGCTCGGGGGGCACCCCGAAATCAGTAGCCTAGAGACTTTTTCAGGGAGTGAGCTAGCAAAACCCTCCGAAGCACATAAGGGCGATTAGAGAATTCCAATCGTCCAGTATTTGAGAGACCCTAGACAAAGGGTTGATCGGAAGGTTCAGCGACAAGCGTTTAAATTTGTGTTGTTAGACGACACACTGTATCGCCAAACCATTGACGGAGTACTGTTAAAGTGTCTAGACCACGAATGATCCCAGGTGGCTACAGGAGAACTCCATGAAGGACTTTGTGGCACTCATCAGTCGACCCAGAAAGTTGGATGCTCAAAACAATGGGTTTCTACTGGCCGACTATGACTGAGGATTGTTTTAAGTATTATAGAGGGTGTGAAGCATGTCAGAAGTTTGGCAATATTCAGTTAGCTCCTACTTCATTACTCAACCCTATTATCAAGCCATGGACATTCTGAGGTTGGGGTTTAGACTTCATCGGCCAAATTCACCCTCCTTCATCAAAAGGGCATCAGTTCATGTTGATGGCGATGGATTACTTCACCAAGTGGACCGAGGCCATGCCTCTCAAGAACATGAGTCATAACGAGGTAGTTGACTTTATCTTGAAGCACATCATACATAGAATTCACATTCCTCAAACTCTAACTACAGATCAGGGTAGCTCATTTATTTCTAAGGTAGTGAGGGACTTCGCCGAATATTATGGTATTAAGTTGATAAAATCTTCGCCCTACTATGCTCAGGCCAATGGTTAGGCCGAGTCAGGCGCTATGGGCTTGTAGAATTGCAAAGCACGGTTCTACCAAAGTTAGTCTGCATGAGTTAGTGTATGGACAAGAAGCCGTTCTACCTGTAGAAGTAGATCTTGGCTCTCTAAGGGTGTTAAAGCAAGATGGCTTATCGGTCGATGAGTATGAAACTCTCTTGAAAGACAACCTAGAAGAAGTGACCAATAAGAGATTGAAGGCTTTAGAAGCCATAGAAGTAGACAAGAGGAGAGTAGCTCAAGCCTACAATAAGAAGGTCAAACAAAAATCGTTTCAACTGGGTGACTTGGTTTGGAACACGATTTTACCTTTAGGCACTAAGAGTCCCAAGTTTGGTAAATGGTCACCTAGTTGGGAAGGCCCTTTCAAAATAGCCGAAATCGCTCCTGGCAATTCATATGTGTTAGAATCTATGCAAGGAGAGCGGTTTCGAAGGGCTTTGAATGGTAGATACTTGAAAAGGTATTTTCCAAGTGTGTGGAAAAAAGCATAAAAGGTGTCGAAAGGCTGATATGGAAGGTATCGTCTTTAGCTCGTTGTGTTTTTAGTTCACTTAGTTCACTAAAAGGCAGGGGGGCATGTGTTGATAGCAAAAAATGGCATCAATGGTTAAGATTGTCGAAATATCAATTTTGGTAATTTGGGCCAAAAATACACATGTCCCGGGTCAGGCCGAAGCCCTATAGGGCCGAAGGACCATTGGGCTATGGGCTCTGGAAGCTTTCAGCCATCCCACGGCCTTTGACCAGGAAGCCTTCGAAGGCCCACGATGTCGAAGCTTCGGCCCAAGGAGCAGGCTTCAACGGGCCTAGCTGAAGGCCCACTTCGGCATAGATAGAGTTAGACACGATTCCGGCTATGTTTTTATCTCTATTCAGCCGAATTATAGCAGATTAGATCAGAGGTATAGCCCCTATAAATATATAGGCGAAGCCAGTTCAGAGACCCCCAACACAAATCAACCACAAAGCCCTAGCTTTGAATCGCATTTACTTTATCTTTACTTTTCTTTACTCTTCGTGGGTTTGCCTGGAAGTCCTCCGACGGCCACTTCGGAACATTGGTAACCCTTGTTACTTCGCTTGTGAAGTATCCGTTAATCTCCGTAATAGATTGCTATCGCCTTGTTACTTTGCCTATGAAGTATCCGCTAATCTGCGTAACAGATTGCTATCTTCGCTACTAGTGCAACACTTGGCAGAATTCGGTCCTCAGGCTGAATTAGTACTTCGAATCTTATCTGTTGCAGGTTACCTACGTTCGGAGCTACTTCGTTGGAGGTGTTCGGAGTTGAGAGATCGGTTTCGGAGGTTGCCAGAACACCCTTCGGTGAGACTTTTGCTTCGACAGCGCGCTCCATCAGTAGACTTCGTCATGACAGGCTTCGCCACGCTCGCACCCCACTCCGGACAAAGTCATGTTCGCGTGTTGCATTTGAGCCATTATCCTGTATCTTACTGTATCAGAGACTTCGCGTTGAACCCCACTGTTCGGAGGTGATTGTCGCGTCCAGATCCATTTGGAGTTCATCTTCGGCCAGATCAGTCCGAACGCCGAAAGTACCCTTCGGTGGGATACTTCGCACTAGACACCAAAGGTACACTTCGGAGACCCCCTTCACACCATACTTCAAAGCAAACAGGATCCGATCAGTTTGCTGATTTATTCTGTTTAATATATTTCTTTCGGCTAATTGGATTATTTTGTGTGATCTGATTGCCTGGCGACTCCACCTCCCTTACCACGGCTAAGGGTAGTCGGAACGCGACGTCGGTTCTGTGTTACGCTTAGGCTTGTCCCTAAGTATCCGCACACTTTTGGATCGTCGAACTGACCCAAGTGCGGGGCACGTTTTCGTGTCAACACCCCTAGTTTTGGAGTATCAACAAGCTTTTGATGCTTCGAACTAACATTCATTATTTTCTGCAGCCTAGCCTTTTCACATGATATTTTCACATTTATTACTGTAAGTTGAAACTCTTTGTCTTCTGAAATCTCTTCATGTTTCGGCCCCAAGTAATTTCTTTCTTTCTTCGCCGGTATTGGCCAAGCGTGGTAGACAAAGAGTCATTTTGGCCAATAAGTACTCAATTTCCCTCTCCCTTGTTGTTTATGCCTCTTTCATATCACTCCTTTCTTCTACCATGGGCTTGCCTTCATTAGCCTTTAGTGCTCTTCTGACTGTCACCACCTTGTCATCTTTTCCTTCTTTGTCACCCTGTATTGAAAGGGCAATGAGATGGCTGATCTCGACAGGATCCCTGTGGTGAGTCTCTGATCTTTCATTCCTTGGCTTCTTCTTTCTATTTTCCGGTTTTCATTTTTGCCTTCTTTTCTCTTTTAACCCATTTTCTTATATGCAGGCCCTTCAGAACTATGTTTTTATTCCAATAGCCACTCATCCATATAGTTTCTTCTTGTGTCCCCAAGGTAACCCTAATCCTATCGACCTCATAAATGCCAAGACATACCAAATACCTTTCAAATGCTCTTCCATGCACTCCTCTGACTGGCGTTACTAGTATCTTATAGTATCAGCCACCTATCATGCCTTATGGGATGATATAGACATCGGCCATTTCATCGACCTCTCCCTTGTTGAGCCCTATCAAAACGAGCAGATGCTAGGCGCATCTTGCTATTTTTGGTCTGATGCTTTAAACACCTTCATTTTTGGACATGGGACGATGAGCCCTACTTTGCTTAACGTCCATTTATTGTCCTTCCTTGATATCGTTTCTTCAGTCAATCCCTTCTCTCTCCACCTCCAGTCGTCCTACAACTTAGGTATTGGCACAAGAAAACTGGCGCTGTAGGCACTCGCGAGCATATTGCCTTCCTCAACCTCTGGTTGGAGGAAATTTTTTCTATGTGTCAGCTCCAGCTTCGACCTTCCAGTTCCAATCCCTTGCCGAACGGTTAAACGCCCATGTATCGCTTCCTCCTTGGGGCCACCTACCATCACCTCCATTCTTTATCGGCCAACCTGTCGGTTGGTACCATCATCAGTCGACCCAAGGGGCCCTAGTGGTTCCTCCAACTTTTGCTCAATGTCTATACCGCTGATTTCATTTGGGGAGCCCCTCTTTCTTGTTCGTACTTTCCTGTCGATTTTCCTGAATCAGTCGTTCCCTCCTACCGCCGTTGTTCTTCTCTAGGTGAAGCGGTGGTTGAGGAGCCATGCTGAATAGCGTGGGCCTCATGGCTCCAGACGTGATGATTCATTGTCAACGATAGTCAAAGAGGACAGATGAAGAGAGGAGATCTGCTGTTTCATGGGCCACGTGTGACTCAAGTACACGGGCAGCGAGCAACTGTCGGGCTGAGAGAGCTGCGAAGTCGGGCTGGCCCAATCCGGGTACATGGGCCAGAAGCAGTAGAAGACCCACTGGGCTGTTGACCAGGGTTGACTCAGGTACACGGGCGGTGAGTGATTGCCGGGCTGAGAGAGCTGCGGAATCGGGCCGGCCCAATCCGGGTACCTGGTGCAAAGTCGGTGGAGGCTTTGTCAGTTTCGGCGCAAAACTGACAACCGTTGATCTTGTATCGGACTGTCCAGAAGAGACGTCATAGTCGCTACGAAAGCTTAGCTTCCGGATAAGTCATCTGTATCTCTAGGCCCACAGTCAGTCAGTCGTGTCTGTAAAAAATTCCTAAGGGCAGTTGAGTCTTTTCCTTTATTTTAGCGTCTGTAAAAACCCTAAGGGGCTGGTGGAATATTCTAGGCCATTGGGCAGCCTATAAATAAGGCCCCAATCCGTAGGGTTGGACTACCCTTCCAGAATTCACTTTTCAATCTATTGGGTCACTTTTGCTTCCTGAAGTTTCTCTCTCCTGTGGGTGCACCGCCAGGCTGCTTGCTGTTGTTCATCCTGTTTGTTCCCTGTTTTGGATGATTTTATTCCTTCTGCTTCATGTGTAGCATCTTATTATTAGCTCTGCTGTTTCATTTTGTTGCGCACAACAAATTTATTCCTGAGTTTTGGTGCTTCTGTTGCCTCTGTTCTTCACGCAAGTAATACTAGTTTTTGCTGTTGCAAGTAGTACTACTTCTCTATAGCAACAGTACACTAGTACTATAGCTTTCTTTTTACTGCGTAGCTTTTTGATCGAGTTGACAGGGCCAAAGTCCCTTTTCTTGTGTGAAGTCCAACTCTGTGAAGCAGGCTTCGAATCTGCATACTTCGAATCTGCAGACTTCGAATCTGCATACTTCGAATCTGCAGGCTTCGAATCTGCATACTTCGAATCTGCATACTTCAAATCTGCATACTTCGAATCTGCAGACTTCGAATCTGCAGACTTCGAATCTGCAAGCTTCGAATCTGCAGACTTCGAATCAGCAGACTTTGAATCTGCAAACTTCGAATCTGCAAGCTTCGAATCTGCAGCCTTCGAATCAGCAGACTTCGAATCAGCAGACTTCGAATCAGCAGACTTTGAATCTGTATACTTCGAATCTGCAGGCTTCGAATCTGCATACTTCGAATCTGCAGGCTTTGAATCTGCATACTTCGAATCAGCAGACTTCGAATCAGCAGACTTCGAATCTGCAAGCTTCGAATCTGCAGACTTCGAATCAGCAGACTTCGAATTAGCAGACTTCGAATCTGTAGACTTCGAATCTGCAGACTTCGAATCAGCAGACTTTGAATCAGCAGGCTTAGAATCTGCAGGCTTCGAATCTGAAGGCTTTGCCAAGTAACTTACTGGAGACAACTTTGGATAGTAATATCTCAATCGATTGCTGTGATTTATTTTTGTGAAGTTTTGATCGATCTGTTTACGTCTTGCTCCTAAGTCTTTTGAGGTGCGTTGGGTGTTGGAAGCAGGCCATTGTTTCGAAAGAACTTTTTAGGCGCCCATTCACCCCACTCTGGTCGCTACTTTCGGTCCTACAAGTGGTATCCGAGCGAGGTTAGGGTTTTTCCATACCTTAACCGGTTCTAAACCCCAGTAGTGACTATGACGTCTCCTGGCAAGGTCCCGTCCTTTGAAGCCTATGGCTATAACTATTGGAAGACTCGCATGCGAGCCTATCTCATGAGCCAGGGTTCGGACATTTGGGACATTTGCATTCACACCACGTTTTTCATATTGCCAGTCACTGAGCAGGGTACTGTTGGTATCATTGCTCAGCATCTGAGCAACAGTAAGGCTGTGAACATTCTTTTCTCTGGTTTAGGTCCCACTGAGTTTGAGCGTGTGAGCCATCTCTCCACTGCGAGAGAGATCTGGGCTAACCTCAAGGCACACCATGAGGGAACAGCTCAGGTCAAGGCTCGACTCTATCAGACCTACCGGCGTGAGTACGAGAACTTCACACAAAAGCCGGGTGAATCTGTTGAAGCTTTGTTTGGTCGCTTTCAATCGATCATTAACAAGCTTCGGGACAACAAGGCTGAGGGTGCTCTGTTAGTCTCAGATCATGAGCAGGCGCTCAAGGTTCTCCATACCTTGGACCCAAAGATCTGGGAGATCAAGGTATCCTCTATCGTTGAGAGCACTTCTTACGATACCTTGACCATTTCTGAGTTATTTAGCAAGCTGAAGGCCACTGAGGTAGATATCCAGTTGAGATCAAATCTCACTGGTTCTGGATCAAAGTCCCTGGCCCTTGCTACACCTTCTGTTGATCCTTCTGCTGTGAGCTGTGCTGGGTTCTACTTGATGTCTATCACTGAGGACCAGCTTGAGTCTTTGGGAGATGATGATTTGTGTTTCTTTAACAACCGGGTGCGTCGTATCTATGACAAGAGAATGTTCAAAAGACACGGCACAAAATCCGGATGCTTTGAGTGTGGTGATCCAGGACACTTCATCGCCGACTGCCCCAAGCGCAATGGACACAAGAAGGGCACCGGTGGCAGCTTCCACGACTCCGGCAAGCATGAGAACTCATCCTTCAACAAGGGCAAGCCAAAGACTCGATTCTTCAAGAAGGCCCTGAAGGACTACCGGCGAGAGAACAAGAAGCACGACAAGGCCTTCTTCGCCGAGATGGAGAAGAGCTACTCCAAGCGGTCCACGTCTTCTTCCTCTTCATTGAGCTCAAGCGATGAGGAGATCGCCATCAAGAAGGACAAGGATGATCTGGTAGGCCTCTGCTTCATGGCCTTCGGAGACAGACCGAAGAGCCACTCACACCAGCGCCGAAGATCCCGCAAGAGCTTCTACTCAATGGCTCTTGGGGATAAGGAAGAAAAGAGCTCCTCAGATGACTCCGACGACGACAATGAAAAGGTATCATCTTATGAGCGTGAAATTGTTGATTTACTTGAGAGCAATCGTCAGGAGTTAAAGTATCGGGAAAAACTGCTTAGGGGGGCCAAGAAGAGGATAGATGAGTTAGAGAGTGAGCTTTCCATAGCCAACGGCAGAATTGAGAGTCTATCTTCTTCCCCTTGCTTAGGTGATAGCAGTGAGTGCCCGAAGTGTGAGGTGCTTCTGTGTGACCTGTCGACTCTGAAGTCCAGGTACACAGAAAGGGTTGATGAGAGGGACGCTTTGGCCACTGAGCTTGAAAGCGCTCAGCTGGAGCTGAAAGATGCTCAAGCCACTGTCGTCGCACCCTGTGTTGATTGCCCATCTCATCTAGCTGCCTTAGCTGAGCTGAAATCCAAGGGCGATGAACATTTGGGTGATTTGGAGAGGTTGAGAGCTGAGCTTGCGCAGACTAGGCTAGAGCTTGAGACATTGTCAGTTCCACCCACTGTCTGTGAGAACTGCCTGTCTCTTAGACTTGAGTTGATCAAGCTGAAAGCCGAAAAGTCTGTCCAAGTAGAGAGTGAGTGTGAGACTTGTTTGTCTCAGGTGGAGGTTCTAGCTTCTTTGAGAGAGGAGCTAGCAGATTCTCAGAATGAGAACTTTTACCTCCGTTCCATCCTGAGTTGGATCAGTGCTAGAGAGCCTTAGCTTGGCATGATGATCCAGTAGTTCAAGAGGTAGGATGGGTTTGGAGTAGGTTATACCTACACCAAGGCTGACTTTGAGAGTGCCATTAGCCGGGCAGTGGAGTGGAGTAAAATGACTCCAGAGCAGAGGTATCCCAAGACTCACTCCACTGAGTCCTCCCAGGCTTGTCAGCCAAAGGATGGTGTGATTCATGAACCATCCAAAGCTCCACCCAAGAAGCCTATCTGGGTCCCTAAGCCCAAACACATCCACTCTTCTCTAGACTCTCTTCCTGGACCTTCTCAACCCAAGAAGACTACACCTAACACCACCAAGCCCAAACATCCCAAGCCTCAACCACACCCCAAGAAGCCCACCTATCATTGTGAGTACTGTCAGAGAGACGGGCATCTTGCGGAGTTTTTCTTCAGGAGGAAGCGGGTTGAGAGAGTAGAGAGAGCTCGTGGTGATCAGGAGCAGTTTTACCAGCAGGGTGGTAGACTGGGTGTTTCTCGACGCGGGGAGAGGCTGGAGGCCAGGCCGCGTCGTCTAGGTGGTGGTAGAGGAGACGACTTTCTTGCCCGTACTCCAATTGGTGGTGTCCGTTCCGGCAGAGTTCCATACCATGTTGGCTATGGTCCTGGACCTCGTGGCCGCAGGTTTAGGCAGAACCGAGGACCGCACTTTGAGCGGCGTTTTGGTCCAAACTCTTTTGATGGTTTTCGCTTTCCATCTTTTGACTAGATGGCTCGACACTGGTTTAGCTCTTTTGCTAAACCTGGTGCCGGACCATTTCCTCCCACTTATAGCCACTGATTGTGCAGGATCGGGGACTAGAGGACGTTTGGATCATGGACTCAGGATGTTCTCGCCACATGACGGGACATCGCAGATGGTTCTCCAGTCTCACTCCCCCGAGCTCCAAAGAGTACATCACTTTCAGGAACAGTGGTCAAGGGAAGGTAAGTGGCATAGGCTCTATTCGCATTTATGATCATTTCTCTTTGAAGAATGTTGCTTTGGTTAAGAATTTGAACTTCAATTTGATTTCTGTTTCGCAACTTCTTGAGGATGGTTTGGAAGTGCGTTTTAAGAAGGGCAATTCTTCTGTGTTTGATTCTAGAGGGTCTTTGATTTGCCAGATTTTACCATTCGGTAAAGTTTTTCGAATTGACTTCTCTAGTTCTTTTGGCCCTTCTCGCTGTTTGATTGCTGGATCCTCCTCTGAGCTCTGGAAATGGCATAGGAGGTTAGGTCATTTGAGCTTTGATCTGCTAGTCAGGTTGAGCTCTATGGACCTCATCTGAGGGTTGCCCAAGCTTAAGATGGAGAAGGATCTAGTTTGTCATCCCTGTCGTCATGGGAAAATGGTTGCCGCATCTCACTCACCTGTGACTCAGGTGATGACTTCGTATCCAGGCGAGCTTTTACATTTGGACACTGTAGGTCCATCTCGGGTACGCTCAGTCGGTGGGAAGTGGTATGCACTTGTGATTGTTGACGACTTTTCTCGATTCTCGTGGGTTTTCTTTTTGGAGTCTAAGGATGAAACGTTTTTGTTTGTTCATGACCTAATTTTGAAGCTAAATAATGAGAACAATGGTCGGATGCGAGCAATTTGCTCCGACAACGGCTCTGAGTTCAAGAATTCTCAGTTCGTCAGCTTCTGTAGTGATCAGGGTCTGGACCATCAGTTTTCTTCTCCTTACACTCCCCCACAGAACGGCGTTGTGGAACGAAAGAACCGCATGCTAGTCGAGATGGCCAGGACGATGCTTGATGAGCACAGGACTCCTAGGCATTTTTGGGCTGAAGCCATGAACACGGCTTGCTATCTGGCCAACCGCATCTTTCTTAGAGCTTACCTTGGTAAGACATCATATGAACTGCGGTTTGGCAGACAGCTCAAGGTGAGCCACTTGCGAGCATTTGGCTGCAAGTGCTTTGTGCTCAAGAAGGGAGGGCATTTGGACAAGTTTGAGTCTCGTTGCTGAGATGGTGTTTTTCTTGGCTACGCTTTGTATTCTCGAGGTTTTCGTGTTTGGAACCTCGAATCCCAGCTACTTGTCGAGACTTGTGAGGTTTCATTTGATGAATCCTTGCCTTCTTTGACTCCTTCTTTTGAGCTTTCTGGTGATGATGAGCTCGGAGAATCCATCTTCGAGGAAGATGAGGATACTCCAGCTGCTGATGAGGGTGGGCCTTTTGCATCCCCCGCAGAGCCCACACCTTCTGAGACTTCGACTGAGGATGAGGGCGGACCTCTGATCACTTCTTCCACTTCGATCGAGCCTCCTCAGTCGAGTCTAGAGGTGCCTGTTGCTGACTCTGGTGAGGTGACTTCAGATCACCAGGGAACCCGAGCAGTTCAGCGTGACCATCCCTCAGAGCTCATCATAGGTGATTTGACTGAGAGAACTTTGCGTTCTTCTACCTCTCTTGCTGTGTTTGCCGAATCTGCGTTTGTTGCATCTTTTGAGCCCAGAGACGTTTCTCATGCTCTTTCTGATTCTAATTGGATTAATGCTATGCAAGAAGAGCTTGAGAACTTTGTCCACAATCGGGTTTGGACATTAGTTGAGCCGCCACCAGGATGCAACCCCATAGGCACCAAGTGGGTATTCAAGAACAAACAAGGTGAAGATGGGGTTGTGGTGCGCAACAAGGCTCGACTAGTTGCCCAGGGTTATTGCCAGAAGGAAGGTATTGATTTTGAAGAAACCTTTGCTCCTGTTGCCCGTCTTGAGTCCATTCACATTCTCTTAGCTTTTGCCGTTTCTAAGGGTTTTAAGCTTTTTCAAATGGATGTCAAGAGTGCTTTTCTGAACGGGTACATAGAAGAGGAGGTTTATGTTAAGCAACCCCCGGTTTTGAGAACCCTATGTTTCCTCGACATGTGTTTAAGTTGCAAAAAGCTTTATACGGGTTGAAACAAGCCCCCAGGGCTTGGTATGACCGGTTGAAGCAATTTTTGTTGGGGAAGGGCTTTGTGATGGGTTCGGTGGATAAAACTCTTTTCTTGCTCAGAGATGCTTCAGAATTCTTAGTCGCTTAGATTTATGTTAACGATATTATCTTTGGCGGTACTACTGATTCTCTTGTGTCCAAGTTTTCTGAGCAGATGCACAGCGAGTTTGAGATGAACCTCATGGGTGAGCTCAAGTACTTTTTAGGGCTCCAGATCAAGCAGACCAAGGACGGCACCTTCATCCACCAAGGTAAGTACACTTGTGATATGCTTAAGAAGTTTGACTTTGGTGGTGAATTGAAGCCGCAGATGACCCCGATGGGCACATCTGGGGGTCTGGACAAGGACGAGAGTGGCATCAAGGTCAACGAGAGGGAGTTTCGAGGGATGATCGGTTCGCTGTTGTACTTGACGACAACCAGACCGGACATTCAGTTCGCCGTGGGACTGTGCGTGCGCTTCCAGTCTTCACCATGCGCGTCTCACCGGCAGGCTGTCAAGCGCATCTTCAGGTATCTCACTTATGCGCCCGATCTTGGTCTTTTCTATTCAGCATCATCTTCTCTCGATTTATCTAGCTTTTCGGATGCCGACTTTGGTGGGTGCCGGTTGGATCGCAAGTCGACTTCCGGTACTTGCCAGTTTCTCGGTTCTTCTCTTGTTTCTTGGTCTTCTCGAAAGCAATCTGGAGTTGCTCTTTTGACCACTAAGGCTGAGTATGTAGCTGCTGCCAGCTGCTGCTCACAGTTGGTTTGGATGATTTCCACTCTGCGAGATTTTGGGTTGTTCTTTCCTACCAGGGTTCCATTGTTTTGCGACAGCACCAGTGCAATTAGTGTAGGGAAAAACCCATGTCTTCATTCAAAAACCAAACACATTGATGTGCGCTTTCACTTTCTGAGGGATCAATATGAGAAAGGTGTCACTGACCTTGTTCATGTTGATACCCATCATTAGTTGGCTGATATTTTCACCAAAGCCCTAGATCAGTCTACTTTTGAGCGTTTACGAGGGGATTTGGGTGTTGTGTATCCTTTCTAGGATATTTTGCATGAGTTTTCTTTCTTCTTTACTCTTTTCTTGAGTCTTTTTGTGTGTGTTCATATCTTGCATATTCACATATCACACCTTAGAGATGCTTCTGTTATATGATTGAACTGCTTTACTTATTCTAACTGGTACATGCTCTTGAATACTTGTCAATGATCATGCTTTGGTCCAGTTCACTTGATATGTCTGATATCTGTCATATGCATGGCTTTTATGCTTTAAACTTGAAAACATGATCACCATTGCTTCTGGTAACTAGCATGCGTAGGCTGAATGTTCTTGCTATCTGTTAACATGCCTGGTATCTAGTTCCTGACTTAGATGCAAACATGCAACTTGGACATCTTTCTGCTTTAAAACATGGAAATGTGCGTTAAAAATGATAAAAATCAAGAAAAATGTAAATTCCATGCCTTTTTATGCATAACTTGAAAAGATCCAGGTGGGTTTGCTTTGTCGCATTACATTGTTTTGGACTGCGTACCATAGCACTTTGGTATGAACTAGGACAGTGTAGTGTCTGCCAAGACCAAATGTCTTAAGCTTCTGATGGTCCAGTTTTGGCCTAGGCTTGACTTGGTCGGTCAGCATAAGGTTTGACATGCAAATAACCCCTGGCAAAAATGAAAAAGGAAAGAGAAAAAGCCTGAAAAATGAAATGATAACAAGTTTGCTGAAGCACTTTGTTATGGATAATGCTTATCTTGGTAGATATCAGATAGCTTTTGCATCTCATGCTTTACCTTGCTTGTTTACTGGAAATGTGGTGATGCTTTTGTTTGCAAAAACTGGAACATGCGTGCTAATGACTTTCTTTAGATATCATCTGTTGCACTGATCATGCCATGTGTCCTAGACAGTATGTCTTTTGCTCTACTTGTTAGATGTTGTAATTACAGTCAATCATATCTGAGAAGCATGCTTTATTCACTCCTCATGCACCCCAGTTGCATTCATTGCATATTTTAAGGGGGAGTTGCATTTCAGCGGGAGTTTGTCTCTCTTTTGAGTGCTTGATGAGTTCACTTGTCAACAAGGAGGAGAAATTTTGGGATAAGAGTTCAAGGCGGAGTTTTGGCTTTCTCTGGGATTTGTTTCTTACTCTTTTGATATCCTTGTTATTGTTTCTGAGATCGCACTCATTTTGAGCTTTTACCTTAACCATAATGACCGTTTCTTGCGTTTGCTCGGCTTTTGGTCATTAGGGTTAAACTTCGACTTCATTTTCTTCTTTGGTTTTCTTGTGTTTTGTTTTTGTGTTTCCACTGTTGCTTGCAGATTTTGAAGAGCTGAAGAAGTGAAGTGTTGACAATGCACTCATCAAGGGGGAGATTGAGGAGCCATGCTGAATAGCGTGGGCCTCATGGCTCCAGATGTGATGAGTCATTGTCAACGATAATCAAAGAGGACAGATGAAGAGAGGAGATCTGCTGTTTCATGGGGCGCGTGTGACTCAGGTACACTGGCAGCAAGCGACTGTCGGGCTGAGAGAGCTGTGAAGTCGGGCTGGCCCAATCCGGGTACATGGGCCAGAAGCAGTAGAAGACCCACTGGGTTGTTGACCAGGGTTGACTTAGGTACACAGGCGGTGAGTGATTGCCGGGCTGAGAGAGCTGCGGAATCGGGCTGGCCCAATCCGGGTACCTGGTGCAAAGTCGGTGGAGGCTTTGTCAGTTTCGGCGCAAAACTGACAACCGTTGATCTTGTATCGGACTGTCCAGAAGAGAAGCCGTAGTCGCTACGAAAGCTTAGCTTCCGGATAAGTCATCTGTATCTCTAGGCCCACAGTTAGTCAGTCGTGTCTGTAAAAAATTCCTAAGGGTAGTTGAGTCTTTTCCTTTATTTTAGCGTCTGTAAAAACCCTAAGGGGCTGGTGGAATATTCTAGGCCATTGGGCAGCCTATAAATAGGGCCCCAATCCGTAGGGTTGGACTACCCTTCCAGAATTCACTTTTCAATCTATTGGGTCACTTTTGCTTCCTGAAGTTTCTCTCTCCTGTGGGTGCGCCGCCAGACTGCTTGCTGCTGTTCATCCTGTTTGTTCTCTGTTTTGGATGATTCTATTCCTTCTGCTTCATGTGTAGCATCTCATTATTAGCTCTGCTGTTTCATTTTGTTGCGCACAACAAATTTATTCCTGAGTTTTGGTGCTTCTGTTGCCTTTGTTCTTCACGCAAGTAGTACTAGTTTTTGCTGTTGCAAGTAGTACTACTTCTCTGTAGCAACAATACACTAGTACTATAGCTTGCTTTTTACTGCGTAGCTTTTTGATCGAGTTGACATGGCCAAAGTCCCTTTTCTTGTGTGAAGTCCAACTCTGTGAATCAGGCTTCGAATCTGCAGCCTTCGAATCTGCATACTTTGAATCTGCATACTTCGAATCTGCAGGCTTTGAATCTGCATACTTCGAATCTGCATACTTCGAATCTGCATACTTCGAATCTGCAGACTTCGAATCTGCAAGCATCGAATCTGCTGAGTTCGAATCAGCAGACTTCGAATCAGCGGACTTCGAATCTGCAAGCTTCGAATCTGCAGACTTCGAATCAGCAGACTTTCAATCAGCAGACTTCGAATCTGTATACTTTGAATCTGCAGGCTTCGAATCTGCATACTTCGAATCTGCAGGCTTCGAATCTGCATACTTGGAATCAGCAGACTTCGAATCTGCAAGCTTCGAATCTGCAGACTCCGAATCAGCAGACTTCGAATCAGCAGACTTCGAATCTGCAGACTTCGAATCTGCAGACTTCGAATCAGCAGGCTTAGAATCTGTAGGCTTCGAATCTGAAGGATTTGCCAAGTAACTTACTGGAGACAACTTTGAACAGTAATATCTCAATCGATTGTTGTGATTTATTTCTGTGAAGTTTTGATCGATCTGTTTACGTCTTGATCCTAAGTCTTTTGAGGTGCGTTGGGTGTTGGAAGCAGGCCATTGTTTCGAAAGAACTTTTTAGGCGCCCATTCACCCCCCTCTGGTCGCTACTTTCGGTCCTACAACGGTGTTCTTTCCTCCTCTTCCTTCCTCTTGGGTAGCATTGGCAGCTTTCTTCAAGGCTTTTTATCTTGGATTCTCCAACCGAACCACCTGATTCCCTTTCGGGTACCATTCAGAGTATGAACGGCCTCGCCGACCCATTCTTCCCAATATGTCCTAGGATGCAGGGTCCTTCCGTATCTTCTCGGTAGCCACCTTTCCTGTATAGTTCCCGTTGAATTTGCCGATGATTGCTCCTGGTGGTGCTCCTATGAGTTCTACCACCCTTCGGTTTCTTCACGGCAACTGGGCTTTAGAAAACTCCCGCCGTATCTATACTTCATCGATCGGATTCAATCCCGTGGGAGGGTTATTAATGCCTTGGAGTGGGATCATTTGTTCCGCATGGCCGATCAGATACCCACCTGGGTGACTTGTCGAGCGACATCTTCTACCTTCCATGAGTGGTGGGGCGAGTTGAAGCTTCACATCTTCAATCATTCCTCATCGGTCTACCGGGAACGACTTCATCCGGTCGGTGCCAAGGTGGACCCTAATGTAAGTGTTCCGGCGTTCTCTTTCTCCTTTGGCCGTTTCCACTCTTATCTGATCAGGACTTGTCTTTTGCAAGATGTTGATCAAGACGCCCCTTCGATGAGCCTCAGCAGATAACCGATATGATATGGATCGGTGTCAGCCATAATGAACCTGGGTACCGACGCCCCAACTCCCACGACGTGGGTCAATGGGAGGCGGTCCTAGACTGATGGCCACTCCGAGGGTCTTCGATTGGCCTATGATGAAGGGAGCCATCTTGAGGATGGAGTCGAAGTGAGCCTACTAGGTCTTTAGTGTATTTGCCCCATAGCCTCTGCTGGTGACCTTCCCCGGTCATGGGCCTCTAATGTCGTCTCGGTGTGTAATTTTGCACACCATACTTATAAAATATGTGTTCTTGGCTTTCTTTACTTGCGTATCAAGCTTCTTCTGCACCTAGTTTGTTAGTCTTAGGGCGATGCCTTTTCATCGACCATATCAAGGTGATGCCATATGCATCGGCTATTTGCGCCTCATCGGAATTATTACAAAGTGTTTATATAATCACCTCACTCGGCTTCTTCCATCTCTGAGCTTCTTGTGTTGTATTCTGGCTCTAACGGCGATGCCTTTGCATCGGTTGTCTCAAGGAGATGCCATCGGCATCAGCTGTTTAGGCTTTGTCCAAACAATTGATGACATTCTTTCAGTGTACCTATTTGGCTTTTTCCTAGATCTTGTGAAGCAATCTTCAGTCCGCTCCTTTTTTGTCGAGGTCCTTCTGCTTCCTTTAGCATCGTCCTTTATAGGATGAGTTTAGGGAGTTCTTTGGTGATTGGCTTGATACCGTCATATGACACTTCAAGAAAATTGAAGTCCCAAGCTTCTACCAATAAACAAGCGATTCCTTTTGCTTCCCACACTGACAAATTGGTTGTAGCTATGTTAACCGATTTATCGACAGGAACTATTTCCACCTGGTCGCCGACACACTATATGAGGTTCTAGTGCATTGTCGAGGATATGAAATAGTTTCCATGTATCCAATGATGTCCCAATAACAAGTTGTAGGATCCTTTTCCCTCTATCTTGAAGAACGTGGTCGGCATTGTCTTGCGTCCAACTGTCAGCTCTGCATTTAGTACTCCCATTGTGTCTGACGAGTTGCTACCAAAATCCCTCAATACCATGTTAGTCCTGATGAGGTCTTTCAGTGTCTTTCCAAGCTTGCGGAAGGTGGAATAAGGCATTAAATTGATAGTCGCCCCTCCGTCTATCATCATCTTTGCCATCGACTTCCCATTAACTAACCTCTTGTTGTACAGAGGTCTTAGGTGTCGATGCTCAAGGTCTTCTAGTTAATCAAAGATTGCTAGTTTGGGAGCCAACGTCAACTGAGCCATTGTATCGGTGTGATCATCGTCATCTTCACGGGCCGCCCGATACTTTGTGGGGAGGAAGAAAACCATGTTTACCTCCGCGTCCTTCTTTTCGCCGTTCTGATCGGCCTTGTCCTTTGGTCGCCATTCACTTTTAATTCTTCGTGGATGATCAGTCTCCTCTTCGCATACCTTTGCCTTCCTCTCTTTGTGCCTCAAATGCTGCACCCTTCTCTTCTGGCTTCTCATGAAGATCCCTAGGGGACACCATAGTGGTCTCTTTGTCGTGTCTTCATCATCATCGACCGTCTGGCAGATTGCTTCGGGCTTTAGGGGGCCGAGTCTTTCCAGCACCGGTACCTGTGGAGATGAAAAACTTTGGTGCACTGTGTCTCGATCATGTGTCCCGAGCTTGATGTTGTGTGGACAATTACCGTCTTGCGTTCTTCCTTGAGCACCGCACTACAGGAAGTCATCTATGGATGGTAGGCGTAGTCCTTCGTTCTAGAAAATCTTGAAGAACTCACAGTTCCAATGAGGATTGAAACGCGAGTGGCCCTGACTGTCTTCATTGTTCTGCCTCTCTTCTGAACTCCTTTGATATTTCCTGATGAGGCCTAATGAGTTGACCTTGCTGCCGATTCGCCTTCCTTCCCATCATCGAACTTGATTCGGCCTTATTCCATGTCCGATTGGATCTATTGCCTGAACACTTTGCACTCATTAGTATGACTTGATAGGGAGTTGTGCCACTTACAATATTTTCTCTTCTTCAGCTCTTCGGCAAGTGCTATTACGTGGCTAGGTGACAGGTGGGTTTGCTTCTCTTTAAACAGCAGGTCAAATATTTTGCTAGCCTTGTTGACATCAAAGTCATATTTATCTTCCTTCTCGGTTGACTTCACCCATGGGCAAGCAAACTACTTCTCATTCTTAGACCACTCGTACATGCTGACCTCCGCATCCGAGTTGTTGCTCTCGTCGGAGTCCAAGTGGTATATTTGGGTATATGCCACCTTCTTCTGGTAACTGTCCCTCTTGGCTTCTTAGAATCAGCTCCTATGTGCCGATACCCTTTGTAACAGTTGCGATAGGCTCTCAAACTCGTGTGATGAAAACCTCTCCTTAATTGGATTCAGGAGTCCTTGAAAAGCCAATTCTGCCAACTGATTGTCACTAAAGCTCAAGATGTATCATCTGCTCCGCACGTCCCAGAACCTCTAGACATAATCTTGTACTGACTTGTCCATCCTTTGCTTGACGAACATCAAGTCGGTAAGCTTCATCTCTTGGATGCCGGTGAAGAAGTACTTTTGAAATTTCTTCTCCAGGTCAGCCCATCCTTAGATGGAGTCTGCCGACAGTGATGAAAATCACGTGAAGGCTGATCCCGATAGGGAGAGTGGGAAGAATCGGACCCTCAGTTCCTCATTAGCTGATGCCTCTCCGCACTAGGTGAGGAAGCGCCTAATATGCTCGATCGTGGAGATCGAGTCTTGTACCAAAAATTTGGTGAACTCAGGCACCTTGTATCGGCCAGGCAGCGGCACTCGAACGAACCATTCTATATATGGTCGTCGATACAGGTACGTTTGCTCCTTGGGCTTCAGCCCAAATTAATCCCTGATGACCTCAGTGATCTGATTCACCAATTCATTTTCTTGCTGCCTCGGCGTCGGATATTGGTCAGGTGTTGGAGCCTGTTGATATTTCTCCTATCGGACAGCCTTGCTCCCATACTGCTCCTCATCACCGTAGGGTTCTGCGCCATAATACGCCGTCTGATGATACCCAGGAGGGATGCCATCAGGTGCCCCTCTTATCAGCACAAGGTCTGGAAGTGTGTTCTTGGCGATGCCATATGTCACCAGTGGCACCCCTTGTCTTGGTGGTCTTGCGTCGAACACTGGGAATGACGCTGATGCATTACAAGGCCCTACTAGATGTGCCATCTTGTTGGCGTCATGGCTGAGCGAAGTGCCAGCTACTCTAGACTCATCGGCCCTTGCGGTTGTAATGTCGGCCGAGTGTGTAGCAATTTTGTCGGGTCATCTGGTAGGTACGCTGGGCCTTACAGTGGCCTAGTGACTACGGTGCCTTCGATGGCTTTCTTGATCAGCCCTTGCAGAGAGGTGACCAATGCCCTAGGCTGGTTGGCTAGTGTGTGTTAGATTGCTTGGTCCACGATTTCCAGTAGATTGGCTTGAGAGCTCTCAATTGGCTGGCCTCCCTCTATTGCCAATACTGGTCTAGGCAATGGACTCTTCTGTGTAGGCCTCGTCCGATTCATGCCATAGGACTACAGGCATGACTTTTAGAACTCCTATATGTGTTGTTGCATGTCTAGCCTTTGGTCTTCAGTCAGGGCTTCCATGGTGACTGGGATGATGTTTTTGTCATTGATCTCGTTCGCCATGGTCGAGTTGTTGGAGATGGTCCCACTAGGCATGCCAATAAGTATGTTGTTGCATTTTTTGGTTACACTTTGACACACTCGTGGCTTGGAAGATCTGCTTTACTCTAGTGCAGGTCCTATGTTCTTAGAGAAAGGGTTCAAGGTGAGCCAATCAGTTTGACCCTGCAACTGATAAGGGAATAGAAAATATGACATTAGTAGCATGGTCTATCGGCTATCGAGATGATGACCGCAATGAGGATTGGATATTCATGGAATATCATGTCGATCGGCCATAATGCCGATGCCCTGAGATGAAGCGATCGGGCGAGCGCGCCATCGGTCAATAAGATGAACAGTGAACCACGCAAGCAGATGGATACTTTTTCGATAACTTATAAGTTATGTCGTGGAATTGAAGATAACCCATCGTCTTGTACTCCGACAAAAATAAATAAAACGTGCCAGATAACAATTCTATATCAGGAAAGTCATCACAATAACTAGATAGGACCTAACCAAGATAATAGCTAGTCACAATGAAATTAATAATATATCAAAGAATTGGGCATGCTTTATTTAGATGAACGGTTATGCGCACGGGTGCCCGATCTTCCATCAGGGGGGTAAACTCGATTGGTGGAGGACTCAACGTTGACGATCCGGCTTCCGATCACCACAGATCCAAACCCCGCAATCGCTACACCATGGCTCCATTGGTTATCAACCACGCACGAACACGATTGACCTCACCAAGAAGGATTATCCCTGCCTACGAATGGAGAACACAAGCAAGAACACAAAAACACAATCTCGCAAACAAAAGAGAGATCGATTCCTCAAGTGGGGTTCTGCAATCTGACCAAGTCAGAGTTCAATCTACAAGAGATTCGAAAATAAGAAAAACCCAGCCCTAATCCCTGGCGGCTACAGAGTATTAATACCTATGGTTTTTTGAAAAGTCGAGACTAATGTTGGGCTTAAGGTCCCAAACAGCTACAAGGCCCGACATGGCCCAAAATGGTGACGCATCACCAGATGACTTGTTCGGACGACACAGAATGTTTCGTAACGAACCAGGACTTGGCACTAGACCCATTGGAAATATATTTTCGTTATCTTTCCAACGCCTTAAAGAACGCCTCAATCCGACTCCGTACGAGAAAGTTATGCCCATTTTACTGAAAGGTGCTCCGCTGAATACGAACCGAAATCAGAGTTTGAAGTGGAATTTGAGTTGGATTGTTGTGCCGCCTCTCCCCCTTGTGTTTTATCCAGAAGTGCTTATTCCATGTTCCTTAGAGTCAAAATATCATCCATAAGTAGCATCCCATCCATATCCATATCATTATGTAAAGTAAAAAACGAACACACCTCATAATTAAGCTTCCGTGCACGGGAGCGAGTGATTGGTATAAGAATGATAGAGTGTTGGATGTCTTTATCATTGTTATCGATGTCCTCATCATCCTCCCGTTCTTGAATTGGAGTTGTCCTTGACTCGAACTCATCTTCTTCTCCCAAATATGGCTTCAAATCTGAAATATTAAATGTGGGACTAACCCCAAAATCTGCAGGCAACTCAAGCTGGTATGCATTGTCGTTAATTTTCTTAACTATTTTGAAAGGTCCATTAGCTCGAGACATCAATTTAGACTTTATCAATTCTGAAAATCTATCTTTACAAAAATGTAACCAAACAAGATCACCTATTTCGAAGGTTATATGTCTTCTACCCTTACTACCAGCAATTTTGTACCTTTCGGTCATCTTCTCAATGTGTTCTTTAGTTGTGGCATGTAATTTCAGAATAAAATCAGCACATGTCTTAGCATCTAAATGCACATGTTTAGAAGTAGGCAATGGCAAAAGATCAATAGGGGCACGTGGATTAAAACCATACACAACTTAGAAATGACTCTCCTTGGTGGTAGAATGTACTTCTCGATTATATGCAAACTCCACATGAGGTAAACATGCTTTCCACATCTTCAAATTCTTCTTCAAAATAGTCCGCAACATGGTGCCTAACGTACGATTAACTACCTCGGTTTGTCCATCAGTTTGAGGGTGGCATGTGGTGGAGAACAGCAGCTTGCTACCCAACTTACACCACAAACTTCTCCAAAAGTGGCTCAAGAACTTCGCATCACGATGAGAGACAATGGTGGTGGGTACTCCATGTAGGCGAATGATGTCCCTAAAAAACAAATCAGCAATGTTTGTAGCATCATCGCTATTATGACAAGGTATAAAATGTGCCATTTTTGAGAATCGATCGACCACCACAAATATACTATCCCTCCCCCCTCTTTGTTCTAGGTAACCCTAATACAAAATCCATTGATATATGCTCCCAAGGGACGCTAGGAACAGGAAGGGGCATATAAAGCCCAAAGGGATTCAAACGTGACTTAGCTTTGTTACATGTAGTGCAGCGTGAGACATAGCGCACAACATCCCACCACATCCTTGGCCAAAAGAAGTGTGTTGACAACATGTCCTAAGTTTTCTTCGCTACAAAATGTCCCATCAATCCTCCCCCATGGGCTTCCTGTAAAAATAAAAGGTGAATGGAGCTTGCTGGGACGCATAGCTTGTTAGCACGATATAATAAGCCATCATTCAACACATATTTATTCCAAGTTAGGCACTCTCTACAATTTTCAAAAGCATCCTTGAAGTCTAGATCAGTAACACATAACTCCTTTATTGTTTCTAGACCAAATATCTTATGATCAAGCTGAGATAACATAGTAAAACGCCTAGATAAAGCATCTGCAATGATATTGTTTTTACCACATTTATGTTTAATGATGTATGGAAAAGACTCTATGAACTCAACCCATTTTGCATATCACTTATTGAGTTTTGCCTGACATCTAATATGTTTAAAGGATTCATGATCAGAATGAATGACAAACTCCTTAGGCCAAAGCTAATGTTGCCAAGTCTCTAACACCCTAACTAGAGCATACAACTCCTTATCATAAGTAGAATAATTCAGATTAGGTCCATGCAATTTTTCACTAAAGTAAGCAATAGGTTTACCTTCTTGTATGAGAACTCCTCCTATCCCAATCCCACTAGCATCACATTCAAGCTGAAACGTCTTACCAAAGCCAGGAAGTTGGATTAGAGGGGCATGTGAAAGTTTGTCCTTAAGCATGTTAAAAGCTTGTTCTTGTGCTAGACCCCATATGAATGAAGCTCCCTTCTTTGTCAACTCATTGAGTGGTGCAGCAATGGTGCTGAAATTCTTCACAAACCGTCGATAAAAACCAGCAAGTCCATGAAAACTTCTCACTTGCGTAACGATTTGTGGTGTTGGCCAGCTCTTGATGGCTTCAATTTTCGCTTCATCTACCTCAATACCCTGTGGAGTAACAACATAGCCAAAAAAAGAGACTCGATCCATGCAAAATGTACACTTTTCAAGGTTACTGAATAAGCGTGCATCTCTCAAAGCATTAAAAACAACACGCCAATGATTCAAATGTTCATCAATAGATCTGGTATATAGCAAGATATCATCAAAGTAAACCACCACAAATTTGCCAATAAAAACTCTCAATACTTCATTCATTAAACTCATGAAACACTACTACAAATCGCTACTGTAGTGGCGTTGGAGTCTTCCATTGTAGTGGCGGGCCATTAGATGCCCGCCACTAGAGTTGCTGGTGCTGACGGCAGCACCAGCGCCCGCCACTGCTATTGGTAAAGTAGTGGCGGTCGGTGCTGACATCATCCCAGACTTTGTTTTGAAAGCTGTTTTCCATTCATCTCCTAATTTCATTCGAATTTGGTGGTATCCACTACGCAAGTCAATCTTAGAGAAAATGATAGACCCACTCAAGTCATCAAGCATATCATCTAACCTAGGAATAAGATGATGATACCTTATTGTAATATTATTGATGGCTCTACAATCAACACACATACGTCAACTACCATCTTTCTTAGGGACTAAAAGAACAGGAACAACACATGGACTAAGTCTCTCGCGTACGTACCCACGGTCCAGCAGTTCTTAGACTTGTCGCTGAATTTATTTAGTCTCCTCTGGATTTGTTCTATATGCAGCACGGTTTGGCAATGTCTCTCCTGGGATCATGTCAATTTGATGCTCAATACCTCGAATAGATGGCAGCCCCAGAGGCATCTCCACTGGAAAACACATCCTTATACTCCTGCAAAAGGTTTGTGACAGCAGGAGGCAAAGAACTGGAAGAATCCTCAAATGAAATCAAGACTTCTTTGCATATCAATGCATAACAAGGAGAATCAAACTCATTAACATCAACCAAATCAGATTTAGTAGCAAGCATAACACCCCCTTTCAATTTAATTCTGTCCGACTTAGAGCTATTGTCTTTTTTATCTTTCTTAGGTGGGAAGATAGTGTTAGCTACTTGCTGATTTTCAGATTGTGGTGCAGTCTCCTTCTTGCTCTTCTCAAAACTCTCTTTGTCACATTGCATAATTTCAGTGGCAGTCATAGGAAGCAAAGTAATTTTCTTTCCCTTATGCATAAGTGTATATTTGTTACTCCTACCGTGGTGTGTGGCATCCATATCAAATTCCCATGGACGACCCAATAATAGTGAACATGCTTGCATGGATACAATATCAAAATCAGCAAAGTCATGGTATGTACCAATGAAAAAGTGAACTCTCGCAGAGTGTGTTACCTTGACCTTACCACTATTGTTGAACCACTGAATATAGTAGGGATGAGGGTGTGGGCATGTGGTCAACCCAAGCTTATTAACTAGTTCTATGCTCACCAAGTTATTGTTGCTTCCTCCATCAATTATGACACGAACACGACGATCATTAACAATGAGGAACATTTGAAATAAGTTATGTCGTTGTAGTGTGTCCATTTGCTCCACTTGAGTGTTTAAAACACGTTGTACAATCAATGTCTGATACTTCTCTGTGGCGGTAGTACCTAAAACCTCTTCGCCATCACTTTCAGGCTCTTCATCATCACCTGCATCGTCAGTACCACCATCTTCAATATCACTAGTACTAACATACCTTCCATCCTCAGTAGCAATGAATGTCCGTCTCTGGCTTGGGCAATCTCTCATGAAATGCCCCTTCCCTTTGCAATTGTGGCAAATGACTCCACTGGTTTGGCCTGTAGAAGCAACCGATGAGGAACTAGTAGCTGGTAGGTTTGTCTTACTCTTCTCCTCTGGTGGTAGTGAAGAAGAAGGTGCTGCTGAACGCGCCCTAGATACGAAGGGGGCAGCAGACCGTGCAGGAGAAGGTAGTGTTGATTTTCCCATTGCAGATGCCGGTCTTGTGTCGGTGAAGTTACCCTTCGACTTCGGCTGTCGTCCCTGCAATTCACTTTCTGCCTTCATAGAAAGGTGAAACAATCTATTGAGTGTATTATATTCCTTATAATCTACTATGTCCTGTATTTCTCTTCTTAACCCACCAAAAAATCTAGCCATTTTACTCTCCTCATCATCAACTACATCACAACGCAATATTCCTATTCGCAGTTCTTGGTAGTACTCCTCTATAGATTTATTTCCCTGGTTTAAACGCTGTAATTTTTGAACCAAATCACATTTATAAGTAGTAGGGACAAATTTACCACGCATAGCTCTCTTTAGCCCATCCCATGTGTCAGGTGCTAAGCCTATACTTGATGTCTCATTCCACCAAATAATAGCAAAATCGGTAAACTCACTAGTGGCTTGTCTAACTCTATGTATTTTTGGAACTTGGTGAGAGTTAAATTTTTGTTGTACTGTCATCTCCCAATTCAGATATGTTTCAGCATCATAAGAGCCAGAAAAAGAGGGTATGCTGAATTTAACCTTAGCAAACGAATTATCAACACGAGGGTTGTTTCCATTATTACCTCCCATACTTTGACGATGTGGATTTTGTTGATGGGGAGGTTCTTGAGGAAGAGGTTGCATATGATCTTGATTTATGTTGTTTGCCTCGAGATCTTCAGCCCTATCATTTGGTGGCGGTGGTTGTCTCTCTATGTTCTCGATCTTGGTGATGAGGGTGGCAATGTTCCTCTCTATTCTCTCCAATCTGTGCTCATTGTCCTGGTTACTCGTAACGATGTTTGCATTGAGTTCGTGCAGCAACTTTCCAAGTTCTAACTTGGACACACATTCATCTCCATCACCTTGGTGTGATCCTGCCATGGTTAGTGAAAACACAAATAAGCTCACAAGTGCGTTAGTTTCCTATGAACTACTAGGATGTGGAGTCGCTCACACTCAAGCGTTACACCAAGTTCTTGCAAGGTTCTTACCAATCATAGCAAGTGGCACAACCGGTTAGCTTGGGGATGATACCATTGAAGTCGTGAGTATAGCGATTGCCGGCAGGAAACTGTACTGTTCAGAAGGTAAGTATGTGGAGCTATAGGAAGGCCAAATATTTGAGTGGAACACAATTCAATAACAGATAGTAATGCTAAATAAATGTTCAAACTATTAGTCCTAATTGCTGGTCTACTCGTGTTCTAAGAACAATAGTGACACAAGAAGGAATCAAGGATGTTGGGGGAAAATATCTCATCTTCGGGGTTATTGCCGAAGCAACATAAAGGTAGTCATCAGGTTCGAAGGTTCTCAGAAGATCATCTTCGAAGACACCCGGAACCCCGTTCGAAGCACGAAGATAGGCATTGGTTTGGAGTATGTCTTCGAACTAAAGCCCTTCAAGATCTTTTCTGCCAGCTAAGATGGAAGACTTATCTTCTTTCTTATTAGATTAGTCTTTTACCATTTTAGCCCTATTAAGGAAACCGAATAGTTTCCTTAATGTCGGTTGTAATAGAGGGGTAAATAGGTCTTTTCCTTAATGTTTGGGCCTATAAATACCCCCCATTTCACCCTGTAATAGGGACCGAATACAAGTGATCCAATACACACATTCGAACTATTCTAAGTTATTATCCTTTCGGAGGCTTAGAACAGTTCTCTTCGCAAACACTTCGTTTGTTAGTTTCTTTTCTACAGAAACATGTTAGCATAATCTTTTACGCCAACAGTTGGCGCCGTCCGTGGGGAACCTAGTCCGAAAAACTTCGTTCTCTACCAACTTCTTACATCATGCCTCCTAAGCAGAGCGCACCTCGCTATCCCACTCGGAGGTCCTCTCGGATCTCCGGAGAGATACCCTTCGACACAGTTGAAGTCGGAGGGTCTTCGTCTTTCCCTCCACAAACTCCGGAAGGGGCTTCTATCCCTCGAGCATACGAAGCCTCTCCGCCAACCCCTTCCATACTCCGGCAGCCCGGAGTCACTTCTCCACCCTCTATCCCGATTCGAACTGATCCTACCAGTTCTCAAGACCCGGAAGGTCCATCCGGAGGAGATGAAGATAGCCTTGGAGATATGGCCACTCAAATGGCCAACCTTCAAGCTGAGGTAGCAAGATGGCGACAAGAAGCTGCGAACAGGCTTCGCTCTCAAGCCATCCCAACTATCCCAGAAGTGCCCGAAGATGATGATATTGATTATCCCGAAGCCCCGGAGAACGCCTCCTACGACAATGAATCTCCGTTGCATCCTGAGCTGCAGAAGGTTCGCTTTGATCCAAAGTTTAAAACTTCGAAGCTCTGCAAGTATGCCGGAGATGAAGATCCCGGAGAGTTCGTGCGTTCTTATGCCCTAGCGATTGAGGCTAGCGGCGGAGTCAGAGACACTATGGCGAAGTGCTTCCCGTTAGCTCTTCAAGGAGTGGCGTTGAGATGGTTCTGGTCTTTAAAGCCAGGATCAATCAATTCGTGGTCGCAGTTGAAGAGGAAGTTTATAAGTAACTTTCAGGGCACCTTCGTGCCTCCTATGTCAACAGGAAGCCTTTTCCAGGTGAAACAGCTCCCCGAAGAAACATTGAGGCAGTACTTCAAGCGCTTCGCTCATACGAAGTCGCAAATTCGGGGGCTGTCCACATCCTCAGTGGTTGATGCGGCTCGGGAAGGCGTCAGTCATCAAGGCCTTCTGGATAAACTGCATCGGAAGAGCATCTCCTCAGTCTCACAATTGATGTCATACTTCGAGGAGTATGCGAGGTCAGAAGAGGGTTGGCTTCGGAGGACTGCTGCTACTTCGACTGTATTGCAAGAAGTCAAAGCAGAAGTGAAGACTTCGGCACAGCCGCAGGAACCAGTCTTCGAAGTGCAACATGATCGCAGAAGAGGGAAAAAGCACCCTTGCTCTGAAGTCTTGAATATTGCACCCCCACAGAAGTTTGCACCAAGAGCTCCACAGTCTACGGGGAACAAGGCCAGCGGCTGGAGGCCGCCAGGGAAAACGGCTGGCAAGGGCCAGACCCTTTTTTGCTGTATTCATGGAGAAAATCGAAGTCATGCAACTGACACTTGCAAGGCTATCCTTACCGTAAGGGGAGAGTACTTGGAGAGAACTTCGGGTCGAGGCAGTACCGACCGAAGTCCAGCAGCAGCGCGCCCAGACCCGGTCCAGGCTGTGGCGCGGATAGAAAATTTTGATGCTGCAAGGCACCCTCCGGTGACCAATGTTATGCCACCTCCGAAGCAAGAGGAAGGGCAAGATAGAGGAAAGAGAGTAGTTCTCCCTATCTCCGGAGGAGGTACCCTCGGAAGCATGTCCAAGAGACAGCGAAGAGAGTACGTTCGGGAAGTAGGTCATATTGGAACTTCGTCATCTGCAGCTGCAATGCCGGAGTGGTCTCATGTTCCGATATCTTTCTCTGCGGAGGATGCAACTGGTATTAAGTTCCCGCATGCAGATCCATTGGTTATCACTGCTGATATTGCAGGGACTGAAGTCCGAAGGGTGCTAATTGACGGAGGTAGTTCGACAGATATCATTTTTGTGCAAGCCTTCGATCAGTTACGCATTTCCAGGAAGCATCTCCTTCCAGCGGCTCGTCCTCTGCAAGGCTTCGTAGGACCTCCGCTTGATGCACTTGGTCAGATAGGCCTGGAAGTTACCTTCGGAGAAGGTTTATTAGCCCGGACTGAAGAAGTTATCTTTGATGTGATAGATGCCCCGTATGCTTATAATGTCATCTTCGGACGGGGCATGTTGAATCAGTTCGGAGATGTGGTGCATCACAACTACTTGTGCATGAAGATGCCCACACAAGCAGGAGTCCTAACAATCTTCGGAGATCAAGCCATCGCTCGGAGGGCGGAATATGGTCACGGTCCCCCTCTTGATCCGAGGCAAGTAAATAGTGTGCAGGATAATGAAGAAATTTTTTCAGCCTCATCCGAAGCTTCGAAGAAGTCTTTTCCGAGACCAAGTCCCGAAGGAGAGATTGCAACGAAGGTCATTGTTAAAGATGGTAAAGAATACACTTTTCAATTTGGTAAAGATTTACCTCCCGAAGTTGCAACCTCCTTGGAAAAGGTCGTGGAAGAAAATTTGGATGTCTTCGCTTGGTCTGACGAAGATATCACCGGAGTCGATCGGGATATCATTGAACACAGTTTACTTGTAAACCCGAAGGCCCGACCTGTTCGACAAGGACTCCGGAAGATGTCCGCAGAGAGAGCTGCTCTAGCTAAGGACGAAGTTGAAAAACTGTTGAAGGCTGGGATTATCAGAGAAGTGGCTCACACAGAATGGTTAGCCAAACCAGTCTTCGTCAGGAAGAAGTCTTCCGGGAAGTGGCGCATGTGCATTGATTTCACATCCTTGAATAAAGCATGCCCACGTGACCCCTACCCCATGCCCCGAATTGATCAGCTAGTTGACTCCACTGCAGATTCGGAGTTACTAAGCTTCCTCGACGCGTATTCTGGTTATCATCAAATATGGTTGAAGCGCGAAGATGAAATCAAGACAAGCTTTGTAACTCCTTCGGGAGTCTTCTGCTATGTCAGAATGCTCTTCGGCCTAAGAAATGCCGGGGCTACTTTTTCCAGATTAGTTGCTAAGGCTCTAGGTCATCAACTAGGTCGCAATGTGGAGGCCTATATGGATGATATTGTAATAAAGAGTGCTTTAAAGCACCAACATAGCCTAGACTTAGCAGAAACATTCAATAGCCTTCGGGCATGTGGGATCCGTCTTAACCCCGAAAAATGTATATTCGGAGCTAAGGCTGGAAAATTGTTAGGGTATTTAGTTTCAAGCAGGGGAATTGAAGCTAGCCCTACTCAAATAACTGCGCTGCAGAAGATGGCTCCTCCAGAGAATTTAAAGCAAGTGCAAAAGCTGACTGGATGTCTGGCCGCACTTAGCAGGTTTTTATCAAGGTCTGCGGAGAGGAGCTTGCCAATATTCAAAGCTTTGAAAGGGTCCGAAGATTTTGCATGGACACCGGAGTGTCAGAGAAGCTTCGAAGATATTAAAGATTATCTCAGTAATCTTGCTACACTCACGGTGCCTACTGCGGACGAAACCCTACTCCTGTACCTTGCAGCTACAGGTTCAGCTGTCAGCGCAGTCCTTGTCAAAGAAGTGGATTTCAATGGAAAGTTGGTCCAAAATCCTGTCTATTTTGTATCCGAAGCATTGTCAGGAGCGAAGACAAGATACTCCGAACTTGAGAACTTCGTTTATGCTCTGATAATGGCTTCGAGGAAGCTAAGACATTATTTTTTGGCCCACAATGTAATTGTACCAACTTCGTATCCCTTAGGAGATATGCTCCGAAGTAAAGATTCCACTGGAAGGATTGGAAAGTGGGCAGTCGAGCTAGCACCCTTCGGCATATCTTTCTTGGCAAGGACAGCTATCAAATCCCAAGTCCTAGCAGACTTCGTAGCAGAGTGGACTCCACCTGCGAATTTAACTCCGGAGAAATCAAATGATGGAGTTTGGACTGTTTACTCCGATGGGGCTTTCCAAGCATCCGGAGCAGGCATTGGGGCAGTGTTGATTTCACCGTCAGGGCAAAGAGCAATGTACTCCGCAAGACTCAACTTTAAGTCTACCAATAATATAGCGGAGTACGAAGGGATTTTATTGGGACTCCAGAAAGCACGTGCTCTAGGGGCTACAAGAATAATTATAAAGACAGATTCTCAGATAGTAGCAGGGCACGTAGACAAAAGTTTTCAAGTTCGGCATCCACAGCTTGCAAAGTACTTAGAAGAAATCCGCAAAATCGAAGCACACTTCAAGGGTATTTCCATTCGGAGTATACCAAGAGCTGAAAACATGCAAGCGGACATTTTAGCGAAGGCTGCAGCCGGAGCTGTGGATGTGCCTGAAGAAGCTTTCTATGAGGAGCTCAATATACCTTCGGTGCCACAAATTGCCTCTGCGGAGATTCTTTGCATTCCTAGTGCAGATTGGAAGGATTCGATCATAGAACTCTTGCAAGGAGGAACAAATTTGCCCGAAGAGCCCCAGTTGTCAAGATTAAAGCTTAGAGCAAGAAACTATCAGTTAATCAACGGTATATTATACAAGGCCGGAGTATGTTCCCCTCTACTCCGATGTATATCTCAAGCCGAAGGCCAAGAAATTCTTCGAGAAATTTACGAAGGCCTTTGTGGAAGCCATTTAGCCCCTAGAGCTCTGGCAGGAAAAACACTTCGCCAGGGGCTTTATTGGCCCACAATAACAGCTGATGCGGAGAGCTTGGTCCGCACTTGTCAAGGATGCCAGTGGATGGGTCGACGGAGCCATCGCCCACCAACAGCTCTTCAAGTCATTGCTCCAGTATGGCCCATGGCCAGATGGGGTATGGATCTAATTGGTCCCTTTCCAGTAGCAAAGGGAAATCTGAAGTTCGCAGTGGTAGCTATTGAATATTTTTCTAAGTGGGTGGAAGCAGAACCCTTAACAGCTATCACTTCGAACAATGTGCAGAAATTCTTCTGGAAGAACATTATTTGCCGGTTCGGAGTGCCTAGATACCTCACAGTTGATAATGGAACACAGTTCGACGCAGAACCCTTCAGGAAGTTTTGCGAAGATCTAGGCATTCAGCTATGTTTTGCTGCAGTGAGGCATCCTCAGTCGAATGGAGCCGTAGAGCGAGCCAATGGAAATATTTTATCAGGGCTAAATCGAAGAATAGTAGGATTAGCAAAAGGACTGTGGACCGAAGAGCTTATGAAGATTCTATGGTCCATTCGGACTACGCAAACAAGGTCCACAGGTTTTACTCCGTTCAAACTACTATTCGGAGATGAAGCTATGACTCCAACGGAGCTCAAAGGGGGATCATTTCGCAGCACCGAACCGGATATTGAAGAAGAAAGACAAGCTTCGTTAGATTTGTCAGAAGAAACAAGACTTCGAGCTGTAGCTAATTTATCAAAGTATCATCAGCAGACGAAGACTTGGTATGACCCGAAGGTTAAGCTCAACGAGTTAAGGCCGGGTCATCTTGTTCTACGAAGCATTATAGCACCAGGGAAGTTAGGCAATAAATGGGAAGGTCCATATCTAATTGTCCGCTCAGGGCGCCCTGGTTCATTTAAATTAGCTAATTTAGAAGGTGAAGAGTTAGCACATACTTGGCATGCGGAGCACCTAAAGCGATACTTCGCATAAGGGCTCCTTGTAATTCGCTTGTAATCACCTCTAAATTAATAAAGCATATGACCCTGATAGTTGCCTTCCCCTCATAGACTTCCAGCTTCCGAGTGGACGCACTGGAACCGCGGGGTCGACCGAGAGGGAAGTGTCATTAAGCTGGGTTGTATTTTCGGACTTCGAACCCATAAAGTTCGAAGCCTCCGACGTGGGGGCTGACATAATCCGGAGCCCAAGCCACTGGCTTGTAGGCATTCGTAAAAGAGCCCAAAACCACATTCTACGGAGTCCAAGCCATTGGCTGGTAGACTTCCGTAAAAAGAGCCGAAAAGGTGGCCAAAATCTACGGAGTCCAAGCTGCAGCTTGCAGACTTCCGTAAAAAGAGCCGAAGGTGGCCAAAATCTGTGAAGTCCAAGCCATTGGCTGGTAGACTTCTGCAAAAACAGCCGAAGGTGGCTAAATTATACGGAGTCCAAGCCATTGGCTGGTAGACATCCGTAAAAAGAGTCCAAAGAGACCATTGCAAACTCCGAACCATTGGTTCGTCAGAGATCGCAAAGACAAGCCGAAGGTGGCTAAAGCAAAACAGCATTTGAGCCATGAGCTTCGAATGTCTGTTAACATAGTTCAAAGTAACAAATTTTTTAAGACACTAAAGTGTCCCAGAAGTTATCTCAAGTGATTTCTTTCATAAAACAAAGGTACTAAGCTACCATTCTTCCGACTGCAAAAAGTCGAAGACATTTCATAAGATTTCAAAAGATCTTTAAATGACAGAGGGGCTCCGAACCCCCAAAAAATTGTACTCCGAAGTTTTTTCTTTGCGCATAACCATCTTTGAATACATTTCGAAGTTGCTTATACCCAAAGAGGGGCTAGTAAATATGGAGACAATTTTAAATCGGCATTCATTATTGAAATAAATGTGTTTACAGATTACACTATGAAAAATTGGTATCTACACCAAGAAGGAATCGGAGACCTCTTCGGTCCCGAGAGCTAGGGGTGGAACGACTAGTTCCAACATTAGAAGTTCTAAGAACTTTACGTTTAACTCTCTTCCTCCCCTTCGAAGCTCTAAAATCCTTCTGCTCTTGTTGAAGCTCGGCCCAAGTTCGAAGCCGCTCGGGGCTTCTTTCCTAGCTTCTAAGATCTTCAGATCTTTTATTTCGAGCTTCACCTTCGTCTTCAGACCAGTTAGTGTCTTCAGAAGACGAGGTGTTTGCGTCAACTTCTTTATCTTCCTCTTTAATATAAGACAATACGTCTTTGATTACTTCGGGCGCAATTACGCCGGAGTCATCTCGAGGAATAAGAAATCGAGGACGTTTATAACTCTTTAGAAGTTCGAAGGTTTTCCACAATGAGCGAAGTTCGTTGTTAAGCTCTAACACTTCGATATCTTCCATAAGAGGCAAAGCCTAAAAATATGACAAACAAGATTTTCATTGATAAACATTTACAAGCATGAGCTTTACATAATAAAAAAAATCCTAAATGATTCCTAAACCTGCGGGTTCGGAGGAGGCTGACTGCTCGAAGCTTGGCTCCGAACTTGCTTCTGGCGTTGGCCTTCATCGATCCAAGCCTTGATCGCAGAACGACCTTCGGCTCTCCATGAGGTTTGAAAGGCTCGCCAGGCGGCAGTCACGCCTTCGGAAGGATTCAAAAGCCGCTCGTCGTCGAAGGTAATGGAGCTCTCTGCGCTCGGAGTGATTGTTCGGCCCAAATCCTCGTAGTAACGAAGTAATCCGAGGGCAGACACTTGTCCGGAGAGTTCTCCATAACGCATGCCTGCCGTCTTCATTTGCTTCGCTGCTCCTTGGATCCTCTTTAACCGGCGTAGCAGAGTCACATTGTCATCCGAAGGAAGTGATCCAGTAGTACTGAAGTACTCCAGAACACCTAGCATCTGTTCGATGACCTCCGTAGCCACCTTCTCCGACTTGAGCTTTTCTTCAATTAGTGCATCCTTGCTGAAGTCGTTTCTGCCAAAACTCCGGAAATCCTAGCATTCTCCGTAATTAGATCTTTCAACCGCAGCACTAGCATGCTCCAACCGCATCTTTTCAATTCCAGCCCGAAGCACAATTCTTTCTGCTTCGAACTCTTTATTAACAGCCTCCAAGCCCTGTCTGGCCCTACGCTCCGCTGAAATCACATTATCCATCTGAAGTACTCTAGCTTCGGAGAAAGATAAGTTGCGTTTAAGAGCTTCATTTTCTTCCCGAAGCTGAGCAATTTCATTTTCGTTCGATAAAGCTGCAGCGCGGGCCAAGACTGCTTGCTAAGAAGAGAAAAACTGAAGTAAGAAATTATTCATTTATAATTTACTGCTGGTTCGAAGATGTACTTCGAACCCAATATAATTCGCTAAAAGATATTGGTTCGAAGGTGCTCAGTACCTGGTAGGCTGCTCGTTCCAAAGCAACATTGAGCTCCGAATTCTTCGCCTTGCTTAATTTTGCTACCAGCTCTGTCTCCCCAATCTCCCGACTCACTCGACCTAAAGGTTTGAGCAAAGTCCGAAGCCCTTTTCTTTGCTCCAAAAAAGGAGTTAAAAGAGGGAGCAGAGCCGAAGCCTTTTGGTCTTCCCTGTTTAGCGAAGCTCCGGAGTGTTCTCCTGAGGTCCTTGGAACTTCCGAAGATGGCCCCCCTCAGTTGATTCACTTTCATCTGTTGACTCAGACGAAGTTGATCCTTGAGTAGGGAGAGGCTCTATGTGCCTTTTACCCCTTCCAGGCCCCTATTGAGTAACCTCCGGGTGTGGCTCCGAAGTTGTCGAAGGCCTTTGAATTGTGTCTTCGTGATGTACTTCTACAGCAGGAGGCTCTGCAAAAACAAAAATATTATACATTGTATAATTTTGCAGAAAATGATAAAGAATTATGCAAAATTTACCTTCGACATTCTACGGGAGATCGAGCACTGGACTGCTCGGAGGATCGAAGGTAAAGTCATCATCTGAATCCACAGTTAAATTTTCTGCTGTCGGAGTATCTCCGTGAGCAGTCCTCCCTTCCTCCACAACTGAAGTTGTAGGAACTTCGACTTCATCTTCACCCATAGGGGCTTCGATTTGCTCCTCTTGAGTATCCGGAGCTCTTACTTCTTCGATGTTAGCTTGGGGCTCCGGTATACCTGCAGTATCTTCAATGTGAATATTTCGTTGAGCTGCATCTTCATCAATCAATCTCACTAATAATATACCTTCATCTTCTTTAGAACCAGAGATTGAGGTTCTTGAGCTCGAAGGCGCAGGATTCGAAGGTGCGAGATTTTTTGGCTTCCGAGCCACCTTCTTCACCAGAGTCCTTGCGGAGCTCGAAGCTCCGACTTCAGCCATTCTTTTCTTGGGTCCTTTCTCCAGAGGCACCCAGTCCATCAGAGGAGGTGGAGTCAACTCCAACATTCCCCGTACTCTGTTAAACCTTTTCCAACTCCCGACCAATTTAATTTGCCATTCTTTTTCAGTCGGAGTTGGGGCACCCAAAATCTTCTCCGAAGCCCTTACAATTTGCTCTGAAGTAATAGGGGCTGAAGAAGCTAAAAAATAATTCAAGTTAGTCTTTCTTCGAAGTAATTATGTACAATGCATGTTGGTTTCGAAGTTACCTGCAGGGCTCGAAGTAAAGTTGATCTTGCGAAGACCGCCTTTCGAGTCATCCTCGAAGACGATAGGCCAGTTCGCCATCAGCGAAGGAATTTGCAGTCCGAGGAATTCTTCGGCTAAGTCCCGCATGCTTAACCTTCGGCTAATTTTCTGAAGCAGGTTAAGGCGAGCTTCGAGCTGGCCTTCGTCAGGCTGCACTAAGGCTTCTTTCCGGAATTGAATTTCTTTGAGGGGCCCAACCAGAGGACTGCTCGCTCCAACTTCGGCATAGAACCACCTCAGGACCCAATCAGTGTACCATCTAGCATTGATGGCCTTGGCAGGAAACTGAAGGGCATATTCGTCCCGAAGCCTAAAGTTGATGGAGCCGAAGGATACTACCACTTTTTCACCTCCGGAGCCTACGAAGGTCTTCGGCTGGCAAGTTGCTCTATGAAGTGCAGCAAAGATTTCTGCCCTCACCTCACAACCTTCGGCTATCAGCGCCCATTCGAAAATAGCTAACCTAGCTACTGCATTCGGAGATAATTGGGGGAGGGTTACATGAAACAGATCCAATACCTCTGCCAGGAAGTCCACAGCAGGAAGGCCTAAGCCAGCTTCGAAGAAAGCTTCGAATACTACTACTTCTCTGGGTCTTGGTGATGGAATCGATTCTTTGCCCGGCTTCCGAATCATAACTCCATTACTAATTTTTCCCCCTGCTGTGATTGCCAAAGACTCTCTCTTGCAGGTAGAAGGCCCCAACTCAAAAGATTGATCCAAATACTTGGTCGATGGCGGGCACAGACCTTGGTCATCGGCGATTTGGGGATTTCTCCCCCCTGCCGCCATGGATGTCGCCGCCGGCATCGGAGGAGCCGCCGCCAACGCTGCCGCCGCTGCCGCTGCGGCCGCCTGCTGCCGAGCCAAGGCCGAAGGAGGTGCAGATCCCTTAGTCTTCACCATCGCGACCGCTGGATTGCTCTGAGGAAATGGAGGCTAGGGCTCAAGAACTCAAAGGACTCAAAAGTTTTTGGTTGCTAGAATGCGGTGAAAAGGTAACCGGGTAACTTCTAGGCCCTCTATTTATAGCCTAGACTTCACTTTCTTACCGTTAATCCATGTCGTTTCGCATTCCTGCCGTTACTTCTTTTACGAAATTAACGCCTGCTACAGTTTCCGTTGGAAGCAGAAACTTAACGGCTATTTTCTCTAAGTCTAAAAGACTTTCGAACTTCTTGAGTCGGTTCTAAGATAGTTCGAAAAGTAATTACCTTAAGACTGATTCGAAGCTCATATCTTCGTGCATTTCGGAGATAAAATAAAAATCAATAACCCCTATGTTTGGTTATCTTTTCCTTCCGTATACTGCTCTCCTAACGTTACAGGTCAAACGGAGAAGCGTATTCGAGGGGCTACTGTTGGGGGAAAATATCTCATCTTCGGGGTTATTGCCGAAGCAACATAAAGGCAGTCATCAGGTTCGAAGGTTCTCAGAAGATCATCTTCGAAGACACCCGGAACCCCGTTCGAAGCACGAAGATAGGCATTGGTTTGGAGTATGTCTTCGAACTAAAGCCCTTCAAGATCTTTTCTGCCAGCTAAGATGGAAGACTTATCTTCTTTCTTATTAGATTAGTCTTTTACCATTTTAGCTCTATTAAGGAAACCGAATAGTTTCCTTAATGTCGGTTGTAATAGAGGGGTAAATAGGTCTTTTCCTTAATGTTTGGGCCTATAAATACCCCCCATTTCACCCTGTAATAGGGACCGAATACAAGTGATCCAATACACACATTCGAACTATTCTAAGTTATTATCCTTTCGGAGGCTTAGAACAGTTCTCTTCGCAAACACTTCGTTTGTTAGTTTCTTTTCTACAGAAACCTGTTAGCGTAATCTTTTACGCCAACAAAGGATGAACAAGATGAATTGCAAGGACAGTGTCAACACGACACTAGCAACACTATGAAACAAACAGTGTAGGGCCTTCAGTATTGCCTCTTTTTTCTCTCCTTTTTTTGTCTTCTTTTTTTTTCTCTTTTTTTGCAACCAATTACCAAGTGCTAAGTAGCAACAATATACCCCAAGATTGAGCATAGCACCGAGTTTCAGCTCAACCCGATGGAAGATGATATCGGTACAGGAAACCCTAAATAACCGGTGCTGAAACATCGGAGCCCAAAACAAAAGCCTTACTGATTTTTTTTTTAATTTTTTGACAACACCGATACCAATGAGATCTACCTGTGCTGAAACATCGGAGCCCAAAACAAAAGCCCAAGCTGACTTTTAGAGATCTACCTGTGGTAAAAATTTCAGCTCAATCAGAGTTACGAGCGAAAAGTTATGGTCGTTTCAAGGAGAACCCTCCGAAATCGGATCTGTTCCCCCTAAATCAGATCTGCTGGTTGTGGCAGAAACAGAAGCAGATGGGAATCGGTGGGGTGTGGAAAAATTATGCAGCAGAGTAGGGGAATTGTGGTGAGACACGAACCGACCTAAAACATGAATTAACCAGCAACGAGACACAAATTTGGACACGAATTCAACACTACGGACTCTAAAATAGAATTATGCAAAAGGCTAACAATGTCTCAGACAGAGAATTTTTGTGTTCGGCTTTTCTGTGGACTCTAGGATGAATGCGAAATTGACTCGAACAAGGGAAGACGAACCTACGAACCTGGCGATAAACATGGGCTCTGATACCACTTTATGCCCACGGGGGCCCGATCTTCTGTCAGGGGGGTAAACTCGATTGGTGGAGGACTCGACGTTGACAATCCGGCTTCCGATCAACACAGATCTGAACCCCGCAATCGCTACACCACGGCTCCGTTTGTTATCAACCATGCACAAACGCGATTGACCTTGCCAATAAGGCTTATCCCTGCCTGCGAATCGAGAACACAAGCAAGAACACGGAAACACAATCTCGCAAACAGAAGAGAGATCGATTTCTCAAGTGGGGTTCCGCAATCTGACCAAGTCAGAGTTCAATCTACAAGAGATTCGAAACTAAGCAAAAACCAGCCCTAATCCCTGGCGGCTACAGAGTATTAATACCTAGGGTTTGTTGAAAAGTCGAGAATAATGATGGGCTTAAGATCCCAAACAGATACAAGCCCCGACATTGCCCAAAATGGTGACGCAGCACCAGATGACTTGTTCAGACGACACAGAACGTTTCGTAATGAACCTGTACTTGGCACTAGACCCATTGGAAAGATATTTTCGTTATATTTCCAACGCCTTAAAGAACGCCTCAATCCGACTATGTACGAGAAAGTTATGCCCATTTTACTGAAGTGTGCTCCGCTGAATCCGAACCGAAATCAGAGTTTGAAGTGGAATTCGAGTTGGATTGTTGTGCCACCTCTCCCCCTTGTGTTTGATCCAGAAGTGCTTCTTCCATGTTCTTTAGAGTCAAAATATGATCCATAAGTAACATCCCATCCGTATCCATATCATTATGTAAAGTAAGAAACAAACGCACCTCATAATTAAGCTTCTGTGCACGGGAGCGAGTGATTGGTCCAAGAATAATAGAGTGTTGGATGTCTTTATCATTGTTAGCGATGTCCTCATCAAACGGTATACAACATGAAAGAGACACAATACCAAGAATGTTGGACTTAACCGATGAAACCTCAAACTATTACACTTAGATCAAATCAGTCTAAGAAATCAATCTGAACTGATGCAGCCTTAGACCTAGCTAATATACCGAGAACAACCAAAGACCGTACTTTTTAAAGGTTCACCTCAAAATATTAAACTAAATCGATGCAGATGTGAGGATACTATCCTAATCAGTATAGATGTCAGGGGTTGCGGGACTCACCTCTTCGCCGAAGATCGAAACGATGCTGCCCAGCTCCGGGTGTTGAACCTTGCCGAAATAAACCTTATAGACCAAGGGCGGCGATGCACCTTGTAGTTGGTTGACAGAGATGTGTCTTTCTAAGATAACTAGGGATACATATGGTGAGGACTCGACCTTGGGGTGGCCCGATCTTCACGGCAGTAGAATCTCGAACACGATAACTTGCTGCGAATAGCGGGTAACTTGCTGCGAACAGCGGGGAACTAATCTGACAGGCCGGTGCAGCCGAACTGGAAGCCGACAAGCACAGATTAGGGGAGCTTTATACCTATCTCAAGGTTTGGCTGCAGTCAAGCGACGGGGAGAGAGGCACCGAAACCACGAGGACTTCGACTCGATCTCCAAACGATCACAGAACCACAAGCCGGGACCAATCCACACAATACGGTGCGGCCGAACCGGAAGCCATAAGCACGAAATGGGGGATCTCAGAGAGATCTTTCTCACAAGCGCACGATGAACTTGCAAGAACAAGGGTGAGTAGACACTCAAGCAGCTCTGCTGCAATATACCATAGAGGTAGGTTTAAATGATCAAAAGTTGAGATTGATAGACCTAGGGGGTATTTATACTAGGAACAACCCTCCTAGATGAGTATGAGTCGTGCTCTCCATGCAGAGAGGGTGTGAAACCAGCTGGTGGAGTATTCAAGAGGCTGTCTTGTGAACTCGCGCGTCTGTTCGACTGCTGGACTACTCTTCAATGTTTTAGCCATAACTCAAGCTTGGCAACTCCAAAAGACGAACGGTTTGTTGGGTGTGAAAGCTGACTTGATGGCCTTACCAACCATAGGTCATAGAGCCCCCTTATCTTAGTATTCTAACCGTGGTGAATCTCGCAAGTGGGGCCTTCTGTCAGCCTGGATTTCCGATCGGCTCTTGCTGTTCTCCGTGCTCTTCAATCAGGTCTTGGTGCTTCATTGCTTCATGTGTGAACCTGAGCAAGATCAAAGTACACGATTTAGGTAGTAAACAATTCTCATTAGTTACATCAATGGTGTGAAGGAGCGAATTAACCTGATGGTGTAGCGTCTTTGAGCGACTGCGAGTGATCGGACCTTTATAACCGGTGATAGCGATCGGATTTTTATGCACGGTGATCGGACCACTGATAGGACCATGTGCTGGGATGTCCTCATCAACATATTTATAGTCCGGAGACTTGCCGTCCAAGTACTCTATCTTAACTAATTTCCAAATAATCTTTGTCTTCTCTTTTCCACACCTTATCTCTATCAGCTCCTTCTGCGTCCGATCGTCTTGTAATAGTATGGATGGGCTTCCTTGACTTTCTTTCACCAGACCTCTTTGACTTCTGTTGAACGCGTGACGTCTTCAGTGGGCCTAGGCTTAACCAAATCTTGGTGTCAGCAACAACATTCGGGCAGAGGACTTCCGCTGAATATCGTACGTGCTATAGTACGTGCAGAGTCGTGCGCCTTATAGACTCTCACCGCTGTGCTTGCGGGATGCAAGGTGGAGGAGGACACATCGATGCATTGTTTTTGAAGTGATGATCGAGGGATATGCACTGTGTTTATCGATAGTTTAGGAAAGCACAACACTTTCATCTTCCTATTCAGGCCCTTGTGCCTACCGATGAGCACAGGTAACTTCCTATAGTACTTATCATGTTTGGATGTTATGTACAACAACTTACACTTGTTTGGTAAAGGCGAAAGCGTATTGTGCAGGGTGGCGATCCATTGTTCTCAAAGATGCAGCCATGGATCTAGCAGTGGTTATGTGCATGACAAGACACAGAGTATGATCCTACAACATACTATGAGTACCTTTGATGGTACTAAGTTCGGACTAGGGTTCACCTCGTACGAGAACGGGCAACTATACATTATGACGACAATAATTTCACTATAAAATTATGATTATCTATTACTCTGTATACCTTGACGGTTTTCTCCATTATGTCAACTAATCCTAGGGGACCGAACATCCAATCGGAGTGCCATCATGGCTTCAACGTTCAAAGTGTCATTGCAAAGAATGTTGTCAGGTAATGACCGCAATGTCATGACAAGATGCTGGTAGAAGATACTTCATATGTCCCAGCATCGATGATGACTTCGTGGTATGAACATAAACATTAATTTAGTTCGCACATACATAAATTAACTTAACAAGGTTTGCTATTGCAGGATAATCCAAGGAAGTATCTTTTCACCCAATGGATCGATGATTCAAGCCAACGATCCGGTAGAGCGAATGTAAGACAAGCCGATACTACGGAGGAGTACACCAGAAGGAAAAAAGAGCATCTACTCAAGGTTAAGCATGCTACTTCATTTTGGATGACAAATCCTCTAGGAATTTCTAAGTGGGAGCAATGACCTAAGTGCGCATGTGGGAGTCATTCTATTATATGAATATCACTCTGAGGCAACTCAAGGGGAAGGAGACAATTTGTGTGCCCTAACCTACATGAGCACGTCATGGTAAGTGATGAAAACAATTGAACATGTTTAATTTCATATGATTTTGTAATGCAACAGTGAACTCACTAGTTATCGTGGCAGCAAAATATTATGATATGCTCATTCTAACGGTGGATAGATGTCACTCAACCTACACGCGAGGATGATTCCATCATAGAGGAGGAAAGTCACTCTGAGTATAAAACGAGAAGGATTGAAGCTGATATTCGAGCGAGGACTGTGAGATGGAGTGAAGAGGATAGACAACGAAGGGAATACAACTGGTAGAAACAATTTAGGTACAGAGAGCAACGAAGACGTGCTAGGTGATAGAGAATGGAGAAATCAGTAGGATGACATTTGTACTATCCAACTGTGTTGAACTATTTGTATAGACCTACGTTGTTTTCTCAAAACTTTCGACGAAAAACATCTACTAGCAATTTGATGAACAAACTCGTATAGCTCAAAGTGAAAATTACGTACTAATTAAAACAGTACAACACAAACAACACATAATGGAGTACACAACATAACACAGTACAACACAAATTTAAAAAAATACAAACTACACTACGTGCCTACTGAGTGCACCGAGGGTACTTTCTCTTCCTTATGGCCTCCGATCCTACTGCTTGCACACGACAAGCCCTCTCACGCTTCCTCTCTTTCCTTGCGCTCCACCTCCTCTCTCCTCTGAAATTCTTACTCGCGCTCACATTCCCTTTGGTATCTCATCTCACTAAGCTCCTTGTTGAACACATGGTGCCTCATAAGATGGGCCCAGTCGTGCAGATCCAAATCTTTGTCGATCCATTCGACAAAGTCACATAACGGAGGTGGCGACAATGGACGAGTTACTTACACGCATAAATATTAATATACATATTGCAAGTGATTGATTCAAGACAAATATAAAAAAGAACAAAAAAATTATTAATACCGGTTTATTTGCATGTGGTCCACGCTTTGGCCTTGGATTTATCTTTTCTGGAGTCCAAGAGTAGTTCGCACACTTCCAATACCTCATCTCATATGTGAGGTCATCGTGGCTTCTCATGAATTTTCATGTGTCTCCACGGTAATCGTGAGTAGCTATATCTTTTTTGACTATATTCCAATGTATCTACATAAATTTAGTAAATTAAATATTTATCTACATTTTCTACAAACTACACGTAAAAGGAAATGATACTACTCTAAATCATATGTAAAACTTGAAAAAACTCTACAATATGTGTAATATAATACCACATTACTATTATATTACTTCTAATCTATGACAATTAATTTAAAGTTAATATATACTATAGTTTGAAAAATTAGGGAGGAGATAATTACTGAGAAGAAGAGGAGAAGTAGGCTGCTCTGGGATTTTAAATCTGCTCGATGTGTTTGTGGGTGTGTTGAGAAGGGGTTTTGCCCCCCTTTATATAATAGGGGAGTCGACCGTTGAAGGGTCGAGTAGTGCCACCTTAGCAGGAGTTAGCCATTCAATGGCCGACTGGCGCTGACGTGACGCCAGTCAGCCGAAACTAGCTGTTGTGTGCCCGAGCCGACCATTGCGTGCCAGCGTGGCGGCTAGTCAGCTTTTGGTCGGCCGACTAGCGCTGAAGTGGCAATAGTCAGGTGACCATGAAAGCAGTCGGTCTATGAAGAGCCGACCGCTACCTATTTCTGATTTTTTTTTAAACCGCTATACAAATTTTATATATTAGTTACAAAAATATTATTTAAAAAATCCAGAGGGCAAAGACCGGAGCGAAATTATAGGGAAGTTTTTAGCAGAGACCAGAACCAGCTGCGGAGATAAGCCTAAAGCAATTAGGATTTAAAATCTAGACTTGTCTCCTTAATAACTCTTAAAATTACATTAAAACTATGAATTATGATACAATTTACATAGCGGCTCCTCCCTCATAACCACACGACCTGGAAAGTTTATATACTACTCTCGACAAAATCACAAGACTAGCTGATGATTACGAGGACATCTAGTTGTGGCATACGCAATAAAATTAGGGATGGGTATGGACGTGTATCTTATTCGACTAATTATAAAAATAGATATCCGTATTTATATTTGAATTAAATAAGGACGATATTCAGAAACATCTGATTTGTTTTACAAATATGGATATAGAAACGGATATTCGAATTTTTGTTGAATGTGGATATGAAAATGTATACATCCGTATTCATCTTAGGATTTCACACAAATTAAACTTTTAGGGAGTCAATATGTATGGTTTATTTATTATTTATGAAATTATGGCACACTTAAGTTACTGAATATTAATATATGTGGTTTTGTGGGATCAGAATGGAGACTATAGGGGGGGTGAATAGGCGCCTCGACACTTTTTCGTGAATTTGATGGCCTGTTCAGATCACCCAACGCACCTCTAACAATACAAAATCAAATACGTGACTCACTGTACACAACCAAAACAAAATTCACCCTCAATATTGATTTTTTTCAAAATCAGAGTTTGAACGGTCGATCTGTATTGTCGGTATTTGAAACTCCGAAATACAGCTGCTATTTCGGCAAATAAACAATTGACAGGAGGGTGTCGATCATTGAAACTCTGACAGGTTTCAGAGAAACAGAAAAGCACTCAGAAATTCAAATCAAGTTTTAGAAGCTGAATTATATTGACACTATTTGATTTTAGATGCAAACATAAGAATTCTAAAAAAATTTGGAAGTGAATAGAATTGTTCAGATTCAGTTTTCATTCAACATGTAGAGTTCAACTTCATATCAGGTTTTGGTTCAACTTCATAACATGTAGATTGATTCAGATCAGCAAGAAACCAGCAGAAATTTGACGGAATTGATATTTTGGTTCAACAAAAAGAACAGCAACCTGCCCATGGATATGTTCCTCTATTTGTAGGCCAACCATGGGGGGTATTTTCTTAAAAAAACCCTCTAGAATTAAAATATTACACAAAGGTCCTATTCCTTGTAATATATTTTCAGAATTAAGAAATTCTGAAAAATATACCAAAGGAGTACAATAGATCTAGACACTTACTAAAATTAAACCTAATTTATTACACAAAGACTCAACACTAAAAAGAACTCATAACTATTAAAATTAACAAAACTAGATATTAGACGGTTTTCAGCAATACCCGACAAAGCCTATCAACCCTTCGACTCATGACACCGCTTTGCGACTCCGAGCGCCATCAAGCCACCTCCGCTCTCGATCCCCTCGAGCCGCCTGAATGCTTGCCCTGGCCTCCCTCTCGCAGTCCCGGTAGTCACGCCGTCGAAACCATTCATCCGCTCAAGTCTTGCTCAGTCTCTTCGTACACTCTTGAGATCTTCTCTAACTTCGTCCGGCCTCCCTGATTATCTGGCATCGAGCTCCCCGCTTGACCCTTGATCACTCACCGTCGACAGTCGGTCAGCATCTCCACCTTGCACATCCAAGACAAGCCAAAACAAGAACATGACGCACCGCCGAAACCCTCGGCACACAATCCTCCATTTTACATCGAACCCCTCGATGCACTCAAACCAACACTACATCGCTCGATCTCTCAAATTCTCCTCCTTGTCAATCACTCATCATTCAGACAGAAACCACCCTTAGTTTCACAAGTTTATTTATTCTTTATGTAATTATGAAATACTTATGTTAGTGAGGGTTTTCAACTTTTCTTGAGCTTGAACATTTTTTATAATCAAAATACAACATAAATTATTATATTATATTTAATTTTTTATTTTTCTAGATGAGTTTTCTATTTTTAATTCATTAATTTTGTTTCTAGGATTTAAATTGAAATATGTGGAATTTGAATTGCAAGCACCTAACATAATGCACCAAAATTTATAGAAAAATCATATTCATGTTTTTAATCAAATTTTAGTCCCTGTCCACTAAATTGAAAGAATTTTTAAAAATCTATGTCACAACACCCGATCAGAAATGTGGAGCTTAACGATTTTTAAATTTTAGAATAATCAAATAAAGTCTGAAAAACATGAGACTTGTCATGTTTTTATGATATCATACATAGATATTTTTATAAAAAATTGAAAATGTTTCAAGAATGCTATCACATAAGATATTAAGAAACTCGACATTCTTTTGGAAGTAATTAGGGTACGGAGAAGTAATAGGTTATGACAAAAAGTAAATCTATGGTTAATTTTTATTTTTAACTTGATTTTTTTATAATCAAAATAGAACATAAATTATTCAATTTAAAATGTTTGTATTTTTTAGATGAGTTTTCTATTTTTAATTCATTAATTGTGTTTCTAGGATTTAAATTGAAATATGTAAAATTTAAACTACAAGTACCTAAAATAATGCACCAATATTTATATAAAAATCATATTCATGTTTTAGTCCATTTTTAGTTCTTATCCACTCAATTGAAAGAAATCTTGAAGAATCTATGTCATGACACTCGATCGGTAATGTGGAGCTTAACGATTTTTAAATTCTAGAAATATCAAATAAAGTCTGAAAAAATACAAGACTTGTCATGTTTTTATGATATGATATGTAGATATTGTGATAAAAATTTAAAATGTTTCAAGAAAATTATTACTTAGGATGTTAAAAACTCGATATTTTTTGAAAGGAATTAGGGTTTTGAGAAGGAATATGTTATGATTGAAAGTAAATAGATCGTTAATTTTTTTTGAACTTAAAACTTTTTATAATCAAAATAAAATATAAATTATTATATTTAAAATATTTGTATTTTTCTAGATGAGTTTGCTAGTTTTAATTCATTGATTTTTTTTCTATGATTTAAATTGAAAAAAGTGAAATTTTAACTACAAGTGCATGAAATAATACACAATTTATAGAAAAATTATATTCATATTTTTAGTCCATTTAGTCCCTATCCAATAAATTTAAATAAAATTTTAAAAAATCTAGATTGCGACACTCGATCGACAGTATGGAGCTTAATGATTTTTTAATACTTACAAAAACAAATGAAGTCTAAAAAACACGAGACTTTTCATGGTGTTATGATATGATACATAGATGCTATGATAAAATTTAAAAATGTTTCAAGAAAGTTGTCATCTAGAATGTTAAAAAATCAAAGATTCTACTAGAAGGAATTAGGATTTAGAGAAATAATGTGTTAATGTTTAAAGCAAATCTATGTTTAAAAATTTGTTTGAATTAAAAAAATTACAATCAAAGTGTTGACACGAAAATGCGTTCACACACTAACGTCAGTTCGACGATCCAAAAGCGTGCGACCGTTTCAAGGATAAACCCTAAAACGTCGCGGGACGCTGACGTCACGTTCTGATGACCCTTAAACAGTGGTAAGGGAAAACGGAGTCGCCAGGCAATCAAACAAATATTTAGAAATAAAGTTCAATTAGCCGAAGTGTTGGAAAAATAATTAAACCGAAAATATTTAGAAAGAATGTTCAATTAGCCAGCTAAAACCAATTAGACGAAAACAAGATAGTTGGTTGGACCAGCCAAGTAGAGCCGGTTGGACCGCATAGTACAGATAACGTTACTGAAAAGGTAAAATGTCCAAAGGGCTCCGTGGGGAGGCTTCGGCCTGCTTGACGGTCGGACCAGGGAATAGACCTCGGTCGGACCGACACCGATGCGAAGGGGTATCATTGAAGGGGCTCTGCGTTCTATGCGAAGGGTTCAATTCAGACTCCGGGCGGTTGGACCGGTGAAGCGTTCCTGGTCGGACTGATGGGAAGGCCTCGGTCAGACCGAGGGCTCCAGTGCTGCAGGATCTGATCCGAGGTGGCTTCGGTGCGAAGTACCTCAATTACGGATGGGGCCCTCGGTGTGCACTCAGCCGGTCGGACCGACCAATCTCCGTCTGTCGGACCGACTGTTGTGGGCAACACCCTAACGAAGGCAGCATGGATCGATCGGACCAGGTCCACGCCATCGCTAAGAATGGCGACTATAGATCTAATCGTCGGTTTCGTCCGGTGGTCTCCTTGCTGATATGGGACGGAACCCAAGATCTTTGGCGATGAATGTGAAGACGAAAACCTACAAAAATACCAGGATCAAGTAATAACTCAGCCTAGAGGGCGAATTTCCAAGGGTAGTCGAGGAAAACTGATAAAACGATAAAAATATGTTTCGTGGATTAAACGGGAGATTCACGAGCGAATCAACAATGGTTACCGTTATTTTGATGCGGCGAACGGAGTGCTTTCAGCGCAAACCCACGAATATGGACGTTACTTGGCTAATCCTAGGGCGAGGAAAATAGATTGAAAGGTAAAAGTACGATTCAAAGTGAGGTCTTTATGTTGATATGAAAGCGGGGGCCTCATGAATTGGCCTTGCCCCTATATTTATAGGGGGTGGACTTAGTGTTTCCTTGCGTCCAATTGGAGTAGATTTCGGCTAAAACTAGTTAGGATTTAATTGGAGATAAAATCAGCCCAAAACCATCCTTATTTCTAAATTTCAGTTTTGGGGCCGGTCTGACTAGACCCATTGGGCCGGTCTGACCAGACCCATTGGGCCGGTCTGACCGGGTCTACATGGCCGGTCGGACCGGCCTGTGCTAGGACTTGCACATTTTTGGCCAAAAGTATCAATTTTCGGTATTTTCTGTATTTTGGCCATTAGTGCCATTTTTTGTTGTAAAAACATGCCCCCTACCTTTTAGCAAACTTGGTGAGCTAAAAGCACAACGGGCTGAGGGCAATACAATTTATATCGGCCTTGTAATTCCTCAAGTGTTTTTTCTGAGCTCTAAAAAGTACTCGAAAGTTTTGTTTGCCCACCAAATCGTCCATTTCATAACTCAAAATGCTTGAATTTAATGAGGACGATTTGCATAGATTATTAATATGTCTAGGTGACTTAAGTGCCAGATTTTCCATCTAATCGGCCTTCAGTCATTTTACTCGTCCTGCCCCCCCAAGTCCCTTTGTATGGTCTCACTCCTTCTCAATGAGACTGGAAGTTGTCTTGCTAACCAACTTCGGTCTCCACACCTGAAGTGTCTTTGCTAGGGCCTTGGCCTCGCTGAGCGGGTCATCCCCAACTTCTTCGGCCTTCTTCTCTTTAAGATATTGGGCACGAAGATGTTGTAATCACCTCTTTTGGGACTTGGTCATCCCAGGAGGCGCCCATGAAGGTTGTGGCTTAGTTCCGAGCGTCACAAACTTGCTCCCATAACCTTTGGCTGGATGGGACAGATCTGGACCATCCTCGACAGTCTTGCATTCAGTGGGGTTGATCCCCTGGCTTCAATCGGTTGGACCGGCCATAGTAGGTCGGTCAGACCGGGGTCGTGCTGGTGACCTTATATACTGTGGGCCAAACTCATGCCTTTGGTGAGGGTTCGGCCTCCTTGGCGGTTGCGGCAGAGAGCGCTTGTTCTCGGCCCTTCTCTTATGCCTCTAGAGCAGCAACCCAAAAGTTACCTTCGGCTTTTTGTGGGATTTAGCCGAAGAGATTGCTTTGACATTCACTTTCCACACTCGTACTTCAGGGTTCTTTGGTACGAGCATGCATGTGCGAGGTTTCCCAATGACGACCACTTTTCCTTTAGATGCCTCGGCCTGTTCGGGCCGAGTCGGTACCTTCTTCTCACTGAGGTCAATGTTGTTTATGGGGAAGGGATCCTGGTCTAGCTTCATCTTAGGGATAGGATCTATTTTCATTCGTCATTTATCTATGGCCGATTGAACCTACCGATGAAAAACATTGCAATCATTAGTAGTGTGGGAGAGCGAATCATGCCACTTACAGTATGCACGAATCATTAGCTTGCTTTTCAACAAAAAAATCAAATACTTTGTCACATTTGGTCACATCAAATGAATACTTAACTTCATTGGGGCGACTCTTAGCGGGAGACGGCCGTAGTTCGAAGCATGTGATCATCTTGGAGCCACTCGGCCAGATCCATTCGGGCGTGTATATGTCAGCTAAATCATCTTCTCCTCACGGTTCTTCCTTGGAGTGCTCCACAATGTGCAGCTCGGCCTTAGGCTCACAAAAAATTCTAACAGATTTCTTGCTCTTGGCTCGGCCTTCCTGGTCTAGAGCCTGCTGCAAAACCTGGCTGACCTCAAAGAAATTCTGGTCGTCTAATCTTTCCTTAATCTCGGCATGCAAACCATTGAAAGCTAAGTCGGCCAAATCCCTTTAGGAGATGTTTAAATTAAAACATCAGTTTCTAGTGTCCCGGAAATGCCTAATGTAATTAGAGACACTATCATTGGTTTTCTGTTTAACCGATGTTAGATGCGAGAGCCTAAGTTCGGTTTCCCTGGTATAAAAATAATCATGGAACTTTTTTCTAACTGGGCCCATGTCTAGACGGAGTTCGGTGGTAGCGCTGAAAACCATGTGAAAGCAGTGCCAGAGAGTGACAAGGAAAATAATTTGAGCTTAAGTGTGTCCGATCCGCTCGCTTCGCCACACTGCGCTAGGAATTGGCCTATGTGCTATAGGGTGGTCTTGCTACTTTCCCCGTCAAACTTGGTGAACTCTGGAACCCAAAAGCCGCACGGATATGGGATAGCGTCAAAGTGGTCTGGGTACGGCTTACGGTAGACCCTAATCCGATCCCGAGGTGTGTAGCCGGTGCATTCCCTAACAAGCGCACGAATTCGCTCATCAATATCCTCTACGCCTTCTTCCTGCGTGCGTCTCTCTTGTGGGGGCATGACACGTGGTAGTATATTAGGGTGTCGGCCGTGCGGCTCCTCCTCTTGTGTCAGCTCATGATAAATAGGATGCTTAGTCCTACGCGGGTATGCGGGACTAGGAGGTGTGGGCAATGCATAAAAAGGTAGTGTAGGCATTGGTGGCGTGTAATAAATGGGGGCAATCTAACTGGCCATAAGGCCAGTTTGACCGTAGGCATGCTGGCCGGTCGGACCGGCCTAGTAGTCGGTCTGGTCGTATGTGCATTGGCTGGATGGACCGACGTGGTAGCCGGTCGGACCAACCGTTGCTGGCAGTGGGGCTTGATACGTGTCGGTCTAACCGATCCAAGGGTCGGTCTGACTGACAGTGGTATATGTGGTCTCGGCCCTAGAGTTTGGGAGCGGAGATGCGACGACTTTTCTAGTGCTTCCATCTTTTCTACTATATATGTGATGCACGGGGGTAGGCTAGCAACCGGAGTGTGAGAAGCGGCTTTGGAAAAGCAGAATCTCTTAAACATCGCTTCCATTTTAGGCCCTAGATAGTTTGCGAATGCAGCACTAACGGCCTGATCCACTGTAGCTGCTATCTCCTGCCTAATCTCTAAGGGGGATAGAGATGGGAATTATGGCAGTGGTACCTCGTTTTCGGAGAGATCGGGGATGTTGATATCACGCTTGATGAAGCCCGTGTGAGTTTTTGTGTAGCGCCCGAGCATGAGGGCATGAAATTCCTTCTTCCTTGCTTTGATGTCGGCCCGATCCTCTTCAGGGATGTCCACAAGGGTGGGGAAGATTATGTTGCGGCTGTCAATTTCCGTGCTCATGCCCCCCCCCCGGGTCCATCGGCGATAGGGGTACTGTTGTCGTAGTCGTAGTAGCCGTGGTCGATGTACCTGCAGCCTATGTAGACGTTCTCATCATGTTGATGTCATCCCCAATGGAGTCGCCAAAAAGTGTGTTGACACGAAAATGCGCCCACACACTGACGTTGGTTCGACGATCCAAAAGCGCGCGATCGTTTCAACGATAAACCCTAAAACGTCGCGAGACGCTGACGTCGCATTCCGACGACCCTTAAACAGTGGTAAGGGAAAATGGAGTCACCAGGCAATCAAACAAATATTTAGAAATAAAGTTGAATTAGCCGAAGTGTTGGAAAAAATAATTAAACCGAAAATAAATACTTCAACCGGCCAGCAAAAACCGATTAGACGAAAACAAGATAGTCGGTCAGACCGGCCAAGTAGAGCCGATTGGACCGCATAGTACAGATAATGTTACCGAAATGGTAAAAAGTCCGAAGGGCTCCAAGGGGAGGCTTTGGCCTGCTTGCCGGTTGGACCGGGGAATAGACCTCGGTCGGACTGACACCGATGTGAAGGGGTATCATCGAAGGGGCTCCGCGTTCTATGCGAAGGGTGCAATTCAGACTCTGGGCGGTTGTACCGGCGAAGCATTCCCAGTTAGACTGATGGGAAGGCCTCGGTCAGACCGAGGGCTCTAGCGCCATAGGATCCGATCCGAGGTGGCTTCGGTGCGAAGTACCTCAATTACGAAGGGGGCCCTCAGTGTGCACTCAGCCGATCGGACCGACCAAGCTTCGTCGGTCGGACCGACTATTGTCGGCAACACCTAGACGAAGGCGGCACGGATCGGTCGGACCAGGTCCACGCCGTCGGTCAGACCGGCGACTGTAGATCTAATCGACGGTTTCATCCGGTGGTCTCCTTGCTGATATGGGACGAAACCCAAGATCTTTAGCGATGAATGTGAAGAAGAAACCCTACAAAAAATACCAAGATCAAGTGCTAACTCGGCCTAGAGGCCGAATTTCCAAGGGTAGTCGGAGAAAACCGATAAAACGATAAAAAATTGTTTCATGGATTAAACAGGAGATTCAGGAGCAAATCAACAAGGGTTACCGTGTTTTCAACGCGGCGAACAGAGGGCTTTCAGCGCAAACCCATGAAGATGGATGTTACTTGTTAATCCTAGGGCGGGGAAAATAGATTGAAAGGTAAAAATACAATTCAAAGCGAGGTCTTTGTGTTAATATAAAAGTGGGGGCCTCAAGAATCGGCCTTGCCCCTATATTTATAGTGGTGGACTTAGTGTTTCTTGGCGTCCAATTGGAGTAGATTTCGGCTAAAAGTAGTTAGGATTTAATTGGAGATAAAATCAGCCCAAAACCATCCTTATCTCTAATTTTCGGTTTTGGGGCCGGTCTGACCGGACCCATTGGGCTGGTCTGACCAGGCCTACATGGCTGGTTGGATGGGCCTATTATGGCTGGTCAGACCGGCCTATGCCAGGACTTGCACATTTTCGACCAAAAGTACCAATTTTCGGTATTTTGACCATTAAGGCCATTTTTTGTTGTAAACACAAAGTACAACATTGCTCTTTCTGTGTAAAAATTTAGTATATATATATATATGTTTGCTATTTTTAATTCATTAATTGTGTTTCTACGATTGAAATTGAAATATGTGAAATTTGAACTGCAAGTGCCGGAAATAATATACCAAATTTTATAGAAAAATCTAGGTTGTGACACTTGATTGACAATGTGGCCATAATGATTTTTTAACTCTTAAAAACCAAATGAATTCTAAAAAACATGATACTTTTATAGTGTTATGATATGATACGTAGTTACTATGATAAAATTTAAAAATATTTCAAGATAAATTTATCATGTAGAATGTTAAGAAATTAGAGATTCTCCAAGGATAGACTAAGATTTAGGGAAAGAATGTGCCAATGTTGAAAACAAATTAATGGTTAAATCCTTGTTTGAACTTAATTTATTTACTATCAAAATACAACATTTCTTTTCCCATGTAAAAATTTAGTATTTTTATGTGTACGGTTGCTATTTTTAATTCATTAATTGTGTTTCAAGGAATTAAATTGAGACGTGTGAAATTTGAACTGCAAGTGCCTGAAATAATACATCAAAATTTATACAAAAATATTATTCATATTTCTAATCTGCTTAGTTCCATTCCACTAAATTTAAAGAAATTTTGAAAAAAATATATGTTGTGACACTCGATCGAATATGGTGCTATTTTTTTTTAATTTTTTTAAAAATAAAGTATAGAAACACGAGACTTTTATGGTATTATGATATGACAGTAGATGGTATGATAAAATTTTGGTATTTTCTAGGTAAATTTACTATTTTTAATTCATTAAGTGTGTTTTCTAGAATTTAAATTGAAATAGGTTAAATTTGAACTGAAAGTACATGAAATAATGAACATTTATATTTAAGAATTCTTGTACTAACTGCTAATATAATTTGATATACTCATAACTTTAGACTTTTAGAAAATTTGTGAAACGATGACCATGCGAATACAAATTCATTTCAAGTTAAACTGAGTAAACATCCGAATGCGTATTTGTATTTGGATTATCTATTTTATATTCGTATCCGATAATATCCAAATTTGTATTCGTATTTGAAGTAAAATGTTGTAAATATATAGTGCTATTCAGATTCGTTCGTTTCCATCTGTTCATCCGAATCTATCCCTAAATAAAATTGGATCCCTACAAATCGGATAGCACAAATGAGACAAATAATTAAAGCTGCCTCCACCGGCTCACATCACTACAACAATCCAGGCAACTTCCGTCGGCCAAAGCCGACGGAAGTTAGCCCTTTCCCGACGGAAGAAGCCAACTTCCGTCGGCAAAACGCTAACTTCCGTCGGCCTTTGGCCGACGGAAGCGAGGCGACGGAAGTTAGCTAACTTCCGTCGGCGGCCGACGAAAGTTAGCTAACTTCCGTCGGCTTGACATGGCCGACGGAAGTTAGCCCCGAACTCTGCCACGTCAGCAGGGGGCTCTAACTTCCGTCGGCCAGCCTGGCCGACGGAAGTTAGGGGCAGCTAACTTCCGTCGGCGGCCGACGGAAGTTAGCTAACTTCCGTCGGCTTGACATGGCCGACGGAAGTTAGCCCCGAACTCTGCCACGTCAGCAGGGGGCTCTAACTTCCGTCGGCCAGCCTGGCCGACGGAAGTTAGGGGCAGCTAACTTCCGTCGGCTAGGGCCAAAGCCGACGGAAGTTAGCCTTTCTGCCCACGTGGCCGAAACCAGCTAACTTTCGTCGGCTATGGTCAAAGCCGACGGATGTTACCTGGTATTTTTTTTATTTTTTCCTGGTTCCCCTACTCACACTCACATCCAACCACAATTTCACATACATTCACAATACACATCCAAAATCACATTTCACATCCAAAATCACATTCAAACTTCACATATAACATCCAAAATCACATCTCACATCCAAATTCACATCCACACTTCACACATCACATCCAAAATCACATAATATAACTTAATTCACATCCAAAGTCACAGTACACATCTGAATTCACATATAACATCCAAATTCACATACAAATTCACAAAACACAGCGAGAGCCACATACAAAGTCATATTTGTCCATATACTCACTCATCGCCCACATTTGGGTCGTGGGTGCCGCCGCTGCCTCCCGCTTCATCCACATTTGGGTCGTGGGTGCCGCCGCTGCCTCCTGCTTCATCCACATTTGCCCGAGAGGCTCCATCCTGGCCAGACATACGGAAAGTCTGAAGAAATAGACAAAATTAGAGAACGAATTAACTCAACTACTCTTCTAAACACTAACTTAAGTATCTGAAGTAACGATATGTCAGGAGGTACCTCAGGTGATATAGAATATAATGGTGGTGGTGGGGGAGGTAGTGGTTGGAAATTGGACATGTCCAATCCACCATGCTGCTGGGCTAGTTGCTACACATGTTGTAATGTAATCAGTTAGTTCTAAACCTATTTATGAATACTTTTTAACTACAACACTCCAAACTAAACTTACTTGGATCATCGCCTGCTGTTGTGCTAAGCAGGCGGTATAGTACTCGTCGCGCCGCCTCATTTCCTGCTTCATTTCCTCCCTCACCCGATCCACCTCCGGGGTTTCTGAAGAGCGACGACGGCTGGAGCCAACTCCGACGGAGCTCTGCGACGACTGAGCTGACTTCTGAGCTCTCACCGCTCTCGAGTCAATAACTCCATTGAACATGGAGTACCTGCAACATTGAATGAGTTAGTTACCATCACAATACCATACACAAAACATTAATAAAAACACCGTCTCACCGTCCATGGCTTTTGCCACCTCCGCTGGAGTACACGGCCATTTGGTCGACAAGTTCTCTCCGCCAATCATAGTCCTCTCCATGGAGTCGAACCATGTGTTCACCATACTGCGTCTGCAAAAAACATGTCCGATTAGCTAGACGCAGAAAAATGAAATTACGTAAACTCTTAATAACATCTCACCAAATGGTCCGTGGCTGTCTGGCTACACAAGACATCTGGCTGTGTAGGATCGCTTCCTTTGTGACCGGAGGTATACACCTCTATGTCACTTGGCACGTTCCCAGATTTAACTTCCTGTACATTAGAAATGAGTTAGTCACATTACAATGTATCTATAGCTAGAGAGTGATAGAAGGAGGTCTTACCAAGCATTTAGCGTGACGAATATGTCCGTCGGCACCATATCTGTGCTTTGGATCCGTCCCGCGGCATTGTCTTTTCTGCTCGGAAGTCTTCTTAAATGCGGCTAAAGACCAAATCTTGCAGAATTCAAAATATGCGTCCTCGCGGTTTGCAAACCACGGAATCCTCACCTGAACAGAGATGCTATTTGTATTATATGACAACAAATCTCAACAATCGAAGATTTAAAAAGTTAGAATTGTTTACCGAACGGTATTCTTCTTCAGTCAAATAGATTGACGATGAGCCCGTCGCCTTGCTCATTCGTTGCCCTAGCTTCTCCTTGTAGTAAGCATTGTTCGCTTGAATGCGGGCATACGAAATGGCGTCCTTCACCACCTTATGTGCATTGTTGTTGAAGACTTGAAGGGCATGGTTATGGTGATTGCCGACTTCTGGCAAGAAAAAGCGTAACTGCAAAAGTAATGATTAGTAAAGTGTTGTAACTCGAAAAGCCTAAAAGAAGATTGAAAAAACACTTGCATACCTAGAAGTCATGAGACACCGCCCCCTGAGCAGTTCTGTGGCGCCCGTCAGGAGCAAACCGGTACTGGTCCCATGTCTAGCATAGAACCCGCTCACCGGTCGGCATTGTCAGCACCCCTGGGTAGTGCAGACGGCACAGGTTACCCAATATCTGGTTAACCTGCCTGACCCTCGAAGTGCCGTTAAACCGAGAGTCAATCCAAGATCTAGAAATACATAATAAATAAAGTTAATTAGTTTAGTGAAAGAAATTTTTTGAAAAAAAAACAAAACAACAAAAGAGTATTACACTTACCCGTCACCAACAGGCGTAATCTCGATCTTGGCTCCACCGGAAGAGACTACTGGTGGGGCGACCAGGTGGCTCGTCCTGAAAGATACTGAGGACCCGCCGGCAGCCTCAGCACCTTCCTCTTGACCCGCACCCTCCGGGAGATCCCCCTGCCCCGCACCCTCCGGGTCATCCCCCTGCCCCACACCCTCTGGGTCATCCCTCTGTGCCGCACACTCTGGGACATCCCCCTCCTGCCCCCACCCACCAGATGATCCTCATGACCCGCACTCTCCAAGTGTTCTTCCTCCTACAAAACTGGAGGCGGTGGCACGGGGCAGTGGGCGTGGCCGGCGGCGGCAGGAGGAGCTGCGACCGCCGGGCGGCCGGGCGGCGGCACGGTCCGGAGGATGGCGGCGGCGCGTGCGCGCGGGAGGCGGCGAGGGCGGGCGGCGGCGGCCGAGGCGGGAGGCGGCCGGGCAGGCGGGCGGCGCCGAGGCGGGCGGCGGCGGGAGGCGGCGAGGGCGGGCGGCGGCGGGAGGCGGCGAGGGCGGGAGGCGGCGGCGGGCTGGGCGCGGGAGGCAGCGGCGGCGTGGGCGCGTACAGGGAGTTAGGTCTCCCTGTACGCGCGCGCGGTTGGGGGAAAAGGCCCCTAACTTCCGTCGGCCAGCATTAAAGCCGACGCTAACTTCCGTCGGCTTTAATGCTGGCCGACGGAAGTTAGGGGGATCCGATCGGCCGCGGAAAAATCCCCGCTAACTTCCGTCGGCTACTGTCAGAAGCCGACGGAAGTTAAGTTAACTTCCGTCGGCCTCTCCGTCGGCCCCTGGAGGCCGACGGAAGTTTATCGTTTTCCTGTAGTGCATGTACTCATTTCATTCCATAATTTTTTTTATTTTGACATGAAATTTATAAATTAGTGATATAAATAAATAAATGTGTTTTATTAATAAAAATATTATTATGAATTGATAAGTATGTTATTAATAAAATATATTCCCTCCATCTCAAAATGTAATATTTTAGGCTTGAGCACAAATATTAAAGAAATGTATAAAACACTATAATATCCTTCTCATGATCGATGAGTATGGGTCTGGAAGTGATTAATTAGAGTAATGAGCAGTAAAATCTAAGGGTAATATATGTATTTTAGAGTTAAAGTGATATTTTATATGTACTAAATTGTATATTTGAGAAAAAAAGAATTATAAAAGTGCTATGTTTTGAAATGCAATGAGTATCGAAATAATAAAACTTGTTAATTTACAAAACATTTAGCAAGGTAGAAATAAAGTCTTTTAAAAAATTAAAGATTATAAATGATATAGCATTCGTAAAACCTCCACGTTACTAAGGCGAGGCGAGTTTGATAAAGATCCAAATTTTCAGAAAATATTTTAGATCCAAATTTTGTGTAAAACATTTCAATATATAGCCCAAAAGAGAAACATTTTTTCTGTTTTCAATTCAAAACACTTCACATAAATAGTTAAAACACTGTTTAGCAGCTATTAAAGCGATTTTTGTCAAAAACTGAAATATTTTTAAGTATCAAACATGACCTAAGTTTAGAGTCCACAGACCGTTGGACGCTAGAACTTAAATGTGGAAGAGCAGGTTGATTGATCTGGCTACAGTAAATAACTATTTCATCTATTTTATAATATGCCAATCTAATATCTGAATGTAGACAATGTCATTGTGGATTATGGTATTGTTTAGATTTGTTATACTATAAAATATCTCATCTAATATTAGTTTGACATATTATGCAATTGGGAACATATATACATGTTACTTGTGTTGTGTCAAGGTGAAGCATTTTGATGATTATAGCTGCAAACATATATTTTAGCTGTATATATAATCCTTTCAGTTTAATAATAATGTATACATCTCAACAAATAGCTTAGTCAAAAGTTTATTTATATAGTATAATTTTGCACCTCTTCTATTTTGATTTAGTTCCGTTGGTGTACCTAGTCTAGTACAGATTAATGATGATTAGAAATGAAGACACATGTCGATCCAACATTGAAACAATATCAGTGATGATGTGGTTGCGCTAATAAATTTCATGGTTTTTTCATGCATTTAGGATTTTTGGCATTATTTCGTATTTAATTCTTTATGTGTTAATTTTGAATAGATGTTGAAATTGTCCTTGCTCTAGAGGAAGTTGAGGACATTGTTAAGTAAGGAAAGGCAAGTACCAATTTGTTTCACAATGTTGTGCGTACACTTTTATTTTAAATATTATAGCTATTTGCAAAATGATATTTATGTCCTAATTATTGTTTTAACCATGTTTCTTCATCTTAATCAAAATTAAATACACAAATCATTGTATCCTAAGAGTGGTTAGAGAGCTTCACTTTGCTCAAATTTGTTTTTAATTGCTTGAATAGGCAACCAGATGCTTAGGCATACTTAGATTATACTGTATTTTCTTTATACAAAATTTGTTGGAACCGAAATAGACGACCAGAGGGAGGTGAATAAAAGCTAAAAACTTTTTCTTGGACTCAGCTCCAAAAACAGCCTTCGTTGGTTCTAGTTCGAAGGTAATGATAACACACCGAACTGGACTTCACACTATGCCGTGCTTGGGAGCCCAAGAGGACTTCGCACAAGACTCAACACACATAAAAGATTTCCGAGGAGTATTTCGTACTAGACTTTGCACTAGTGACTCCCACTAGGCTTCGTCGAAAAGGCATACTCACATTGAATCCCGCAGAAGAACTTCACACAATGAACTTCATACATAACATTCAAAATGATCTCCGTAGAACTCGATATTACTAGTGTATTTTTGAGGTCTGGCCTCCGTTACACAATAGAGCAATATATGTTGCAAAAATTCAAGAATCGTAGAGAAATAAAAACATTTGTGTAACCTTGTTCATGGATTTTCAGGGGTTCACACAAGGTGAAAGAAGTAAACCATGGAAAAACAAGTTATTAATGCATCAGAGAAAGTTTCTTCTTGTGAGGGCAAAAGCACTAAGAAATTTAATAGTACTAAGAATACTCAAACACAGAATATAACAAACAGAAAGAAGTTCATGCAAGATATGAATCAAAGATCAAACATATATTTCATTGCAAGAAAAGGAACACAAAACAACCTTCACAGACCTGATGATAATAGTTAAAGAGAAGGTTCTAAACCTAGGAAAAAGTATTGTACTCTAGACATCAGCCTACCATTTCTTTTATAGACTATTTAGACATGTGAAGAGACTACAATACCCTTAGGATTTATAATTTTTCTGCCTCATACAATCGAGGAGGTATTACAAGTAGTCCTACTTTATACTTTATTGGAAGCTCCGAAGTTCATCAACATTTTGGATTTGTTTCGATGGAGCTTTGCAGCACATGACGAAGTGCCTAAATGATCCGCCCGGTTGCAGACTCTGAAACAATGAGGCTTCGCTGCACCGAAGTCTTGACTTCGAGTATGATGGTTTTGAGCCAAATCCATCAAAGCCCTTGCCACCTTCACACCATGTCTCCAAAGTGGACCACCATGACTCCACAACTTCTCAAGCTTTGCCATCGTCTGTCCATGTACAGAAGCCAAGCATGGTCAAAATCACAACAAGTCATCCATACTTTGAAGTGCCCCTTCGAAGTACACCTTCGAAGTGCCTCCCTCCAGAGCACACCTTTGAAGAGCCTCACCTCGAAGGTCTTTGTTCGCCTTCCCTCGAAGTGTCTCTCTGGAGCACACCTTCAAAGTGCCTCACTTCGGTGGTCTTTGTTTACCACCCTTCAATGTACCTCCCTCTAGAGCACACCTTTTAAGTGCTTCCTTCCAGAGGTCTTGATCTGTCTGACTCCTTTTAGTGCACCCATGTCTGAGACCCTCCATCCAGAGAGCCTACGAACATATTTGGACCACCCTTGACTTCTCCTAGCCTCCTTGATCCTCCTGTAACAGACTTCCCATCTGGTCATGATCACATGTTGTTGACAGTCAAGTTACAACCACATTCCTGCACATCGCGAGACAAGCAAACATCTTTTGCAATATGTTTCGGTAGACACCGAACCCTTTGGTGAACCCTTTGAGGTACCAACACCCTTCAGGACACTCCGAGATACCCCTTCGGTGCACACATTCGAATACAAAATACTGAATCCCTCGCTAACCCTTCATGCATAGATACTTGTCAATGACTCATCACATAGACTAACCAAGGCATATCTCAACTTGGTTTCTCAACCTCCCCCTTAATGAGTGCATTGATAGCATATGACAAAAAATTAGAGATAATTTAATGATTAGCACACAAGTGACCATAAAAACTTAGAAAAGAGCCAAACTTCTCACTTCTTTAAATTCTCCTCCAATTTTAGCAAGGAATAACTTCTCCCCCTTTGACAATGCAAGCATTAAGGTGACACAAATGATGAAAGATTAATGAGTATGTAGGAGAATGCATGTGGGGAGTAAATACAAGCTTCTTAACGATGATCAATAGTAATTATAAGATCTAGCAAGTATGGCCTGAGAATATTATCCTTAAATATTGCATGACAAGATCAAGTGAATAATATTTAGAGAAAATCATAAGCAAGCAGTTTCAGGTTTTGGCAAACAAAGGCATCACCACTCAGACTAGCTGACTAGGCATGATAAGACATGATATACAAGAACGAGCAAATATCTACCCAAATGAGATATCCAAACACACGAAGCTTCAACCAACGTGATAAATAATATTTTTGAGCTATTTAATTCATTTTTCTTTTTCGATTTCATACTAGGGGTTATTTTCTTATCCACCTTATGTTAACCGACCAAGCTAAGCCTAGGCTAATACAGGACCATCAGAAGCTTAAAGCATTAGTCTTGGCATACACTGTAGTGTCCTACTTCAACCAAAGTGCTATGGTAAGTAGTCTAGAACCAAATAATGCGACAAAGCAAACCCACCTGGATCTTTTCACTTTGGCACAAAAAGCATGAATATTAATTTCATGAAAAGCATGTAGAAGATCAAGTTGCATATTTGCATCCAATGAAAAGGACTTAGCTACTAGGTATGTAGAAGATAGCAAAAGCACTCAACCTACACATGGTAGTTACCAGACTCAGTGGTGACCATGTTTTGAATTTTAAGACATAAAAGCCATGCTTACAACAGATATAAGATATATTCATGAGAGCTTAATCAATGTGATTAGTCGACATACAACCAAAAGCCTATACAAGCAAGGACATGTAAAATAATTTAATCATATAACAGAAGTTTGTTTTTTTGTGCGAATGCATGAAATGCACACAACAAGACGAAGCGAGACAACTCCTCACAAAATGCCATAGGGATGACACACACCAAGATCTCCTCTCAAAAATGTAAATATTTAAGCATCAAGAGGCTTGGTAAGAATGTCGGCCAGCTGGTGTTGGGTTTCAATATATATAAGCTCAATGTCTCCCTTCTGATTGTTGTCTCTCAGAAAATGATATCTCACATCAATGTGTTTAGTTCTAGAATGTTGTACTAGGTTGTTGGATAAGATAATGGCACTAGTGTTATCACAACGAAATAGAACATTCTTAAAATCCAACCCAAAATCCCGCAAAGTAGAAACCATCCACAAAATCTAAGAGCAACAGCTACATATTCAGCTTCAGTAGTAGACTGCGCAATGCTAGACTATTTATGTGAAGACCAACATACAAGAGATGAACCTAGAAAATGACAAGTACCCAAGGTACTTTTCTTATCAATTCGACAACCAACAAAGTCCGCATCAAAAAAATCCCTGAAGACAAAGAGATGAAGATGCAGAATACCAAAGAACAAACTCAAGAGTATGTTTGAGATACCTCAAAATGTGTTTCACGGCTTGACAATGAGATGAACTCGGTGATGCCTGGAAGCGAGCATGCAAGCAGACTACAGAGTGGATATCTGGTCTTGTTGCTGTCAAGTACAAAGGGAGCCGATCGTACTTCTAAACTCCTTCTAGTCCACTTCCTCTCTATCTTCATATGGATCAACAATAGCTGAGGTAGCCATTGGTGTCGCTAGTGGCTTCGCATCACTCATGTCGAATCTCTTCAATAGATCCTTGCTATACTTCATATGATGAGTGAAAATACCTTGTTTCCATTGCTTTATTTGCAAACTAAGGAATAAAGTGAGCTCTCCCATCATTAAAATCTCAAATTCCTCGCTCATAGTTTCTACAAACTCAGCAACAAGTGCATGAGAAGAGCCACCAAAAATGATGTCATCCACATAAATCTAAACAAGGAGAAAATCTTTGTTATGCTTGAGAGTGAACAAGGTTTTGTCTACAGAGCCCATTTTTTACCCATACTCTAGCAAAAAGGACTTAAGAAGATCGTACCAAGCTCTAGGTGTCTGCTTGAGCCCATACAAGGCTTTGTGGAGTTTGAAAACTCTATGTGTGTATTTGGGATATTCAAAGCCAGGGGGTTGTTTAACAAAAACACCTTCTCCTATAAAACCATTTAGGAAAGCACTTTTGACATCCATTTGAAAAAGCTTAAAGCCACGAGATGATGCAAATGCAAGAAGAATCCTAATGGCTTCTAGTAGAGCAATAGGACCAGAGGTCTCTCCAAAATATATCCCCTCAACTTAAGAAAAACCTTGAGCAACAAGTCTAGCCTTGTTCCTCACAATAGACACATCCTCCCCCCGTTTGTTTTTCAAAATCCATTTGGTTCCTATGATCTGAACATTGGGAGGTGGTTCTACAAGGACTCAAACTTAGTTGGTCTCAAAATTTTCAAGATATTCATGCATGGCATTGATCCAACTTGAATCAGATAAAGCATGACTAACATCTAAGGGCTCAAAAGAAGCAAAGAATGCAGAATCGGTAAAATGAGCATGAGATCATGTTACCCTCTCATTGAGTTCACCAATGATCAAGTCCGGAGGGTGATGTCACTAAACGTGGCGAGGGGCCTCTTGTCGAGATAAAACCTCCCTCTCAACTCTTGCTAGATAAAGTTCGATGTTGGCCGAAGTTGATGCAGATGCTTTGAGACCCTTTACCGATGTAGAAGAAGCAGAATTTCATTCTGGAGAAATTGAGGAAGTATGATGTAGTGGATGTTCCTCGTTATCGTCAAGCTCTAATGCATATTCTTCTTCAAAAAATACTTTCATCCATCTCCTGCTGACTTGCATGCTCAAAATTGGTGGTTGCACAAGGGGAAGTTTCATCAAAGGTTACATCACATGACTCAATAATATTGTTAGTTTCAAGATTGTAAAAACAGTAAGAATGCACGTGAGGAGAATATCCTAGAAAGATGCCATCGGAAGAATGCGACATAAACTTGTCAAGATTACCATGTTTTAAGATGAAGCACCGACATCCAAATACTCTTAAGTGAGTAACTTTGTGCTTCCTCCCAAAACACAACTCATAAGACATTAAGTTCAAAATTGAGCGCAAGAAAATCTCGTTGGAGATGTAACGTGCAGTATTAGTGGCCTCAGCCCAAAAGCTCCTAGGAGTCCTATGCTTATCCAACATCATCCTAGTCATCTCCACCAAAGTTCTATTCTTTCTCTCAACAACTCCATTTTGCTGAGGAATACAAGGGGCAGAATATTGATGTTTGAAGCCATGCTCAAGGCAAAATTCATCAAAAAAATGTTTTTAACTCAGTGCCATTATCACACCGAATTGCTTTTAATGCACTAAGGAGTTCCTTAAACAATCTCAAAGCTAAGCTCTAAAAGTGCGAAAACACTTTATCCTTGCTATCAAGAAAGAAGACCCAAGAATAGCAAAAGTAAACATCCACCACGGTAAGGACATACCATTTGCCTCCTATTGAATTAACTCTAGAGGGACCAACTATGTCCATATGGAGAAGTTCTCCAAGTTGTTCAATCATCACGAGAGTGACTGGTGAAAGGGAGGCTGCAACCATCTTTCCATGTTGACAAGGAGCACAAACAAGGTTATTTTCAAACTTAAGCTTGGTCAATCCTCAGATCAAGCCTAAGACACTCAAATGATCGAACATATCAAAGCTCATATGCCCTAGTCTCCTATGCCACATCCAAAGATCTGAAGATGGTTGCGCAATTAAATAATGAGAAGAAACAAGCGACTTAGAAAAGTCATCTCTAAAAACTCTCTCTATTCTTGAAATCTTACAAACCAAAGTGTCAGATGAATCAAGAACTTGAGAAGTATCGCATTTGAAATGCACTTCCAAGACCTCATCAAGAAGCTGAGATACATACAAGAGATTGTATTCTAGATGATGCACTAAAGCAACATCTTTAAGAGTGAAGTTTTCATTGATTTTTACCAATCCTTTATCTTTCAATCTTTCTATTTGATTATTCCCAAAAGTGATGTATTCGTGATGCTTCATCGGGGTGAGGCTGGAGAACCATATGATTTTCTGGTCATGTGGTGCGAACAACCTAATCAATGAACCACTTGTTCTCTAGGCATCCGTCTGCCACTTACATTATATGAGACAATCTCGAGTGCTCAGTGCTAGGGTGAGTGAAAAACTTTCTGGGAATTTAGCACTGGGAAACTCGAGGAAAAGATGTAGAAGTAGTAGTATGCATAAGTGGATGAGACAAATGATGAAGAGTACATGATCTCCCTAAATGTCGAGACTTAAAACCTCTTACACGAGATCTAGAACCATATGAGTCATGGTAAGATCTAAGCTGGGTAAAGCCTCTAGAATGAAAATGGGGAGCAACACCAAATCGAGAATGAGAATGGGAAATAGACTCATGTATACCGACAGATGGGTGATACATGTCTAGAATAGTCATCTCCCAAGAGTGTCGCTCATGTTTCATTTGATGAAAATAGAAGCCAAGCAAATGACCCTTTTTCTAATAGTAAGAGAAATGGAAAAACGTTTTTTAAACTTCGGCAGTGATTTCTCGAACACTCCTTGCATACTCTCTTGGGTTTGCCTGAGTAGCACTCTTTGGTAGTGAAGGTGCCTTTTTCTTGATAGACTGAATAGGTTTCTTAGCTCTTGATGAAGTATCTAGATTGGCTTTTTCATTCTCAAGGGTAGTGTATGAAGTGAACATAGTTTTTCCATTTTTATCTGGTGTAGTTCTCTCAAAGCCTAACCCAAAGCTAAGCCAGCATTGTCGACACACGTCTTAGTCTTGACTAAGAGCAAATCCATCCTTCCGTTGCGCTTAGAGTATTTTTATACCACGGAGAGAAGATACTCATTTTCAGTCATGAGTTTCTGAGTTTTCCCTCTAACAAAGGTTAGTTTGTCCTGAAAGATAGTGCAGGTGGAATATTCTGGTTGTACATCGTTAGAACTCCTAGCACTCTCCAATCTAGACTCTAACTCTTTGATAAGATTGTCTTTTACTTCAACAGTTTTAGAAAGTAAAGAAAAATTTAAACAAGCATCTGAAAGAGAGGGTCTAGACTCCACCTCAATGAGCTTCCTTTCGGCATTCTCTAGCCGATCGACGACTTGAGCATGCACGGAAACTCAGTAATCTTACTCATGACTAACATACAAGACTCACACTCATCTTCATCCATCTTAGACCTAATCATAGGAAGTTTAGTTGAGGCAGGCTTATACCTAGGTCTAAGATCTTTCAGTTCACGCACAACTTTCCTAAGTAATCTATCCTAACTAATGAGTGCATCATTTAGAGTATGTACTCAAATGAAAAGTTGGTCATAGGTTAATGTTACCTCAGAGGAATCAAGCTCAATGTCATTTTCATTGTCGTTAGCCATGACACAAAGACCGTTGATGTCCTTTGCTTTCTTCTCGCTCTTTTCATGTGGTTCATCCACATATGATATCAGCTCCTCACTTGATGATGTGTCAATATTGCTGAGGACCTCCATGAATGCCCTAGAAGCCGCTTTGGTCACCTTCTTGGCCATCTTGTCATGGTTCTTTTTGAATGAGTGCTTCTTGTCTCTTTTCTGGTGTTTGTCACAATCGCTCTCTTCTCTCATTTTGATTTTTGGATACTTGACCTTGAAATGAGAAGTGTCACCACATTCAAAATAATCATGAGAACCTCCTCTCCTTTGATCTTATCTTTTATTGTAGAACCTAGTGAACTTTTTGACAATAAGAGCAAGCTCTGCATCATCTAAACTGTCCGCTTGCTCTTTTGTGATAGAGACCAATGGGTATAATGCAAAGCCACCCATTAAATCACTTGATCTAGAAGAATTGGTTCCAACTAGGTTGCCACTACTAGGACCTGAAACTAGTGCCATGTTCGGAGGCAAAGAGTTTCCATGTCCTAATGCATTGTCAATCTCTATGGACATAAGCTTACTAAAGAGTTCATCGCAAGTTAACATGTCATAACTTGAAAACTCTTCAATACTGGAGATCTTTACTTTCCATATGCTACAATCGAGAGCATAGAGAATCTTGATCGCTCTCTCATGATTAGAGTAATCTAAAACTCAAGTAGAACAAAGATTGCTAATGATCCCATCAAATCTAGCAAACATGGCATCTATACATTCACCAGGGCCTTGCATAAACATTTTATATTCTTGATTTTATGTGCTTCAGTGCCTGACCTTGATCTGTGTAGTGCCCTCATGAAAAATAGCTAGAGTTTTCCAAATTTTACTAGTGGTGCGAAGGTGTTGCACCCTGTCAAACTCATTCTTGCCTAAGCTTGTGAACAATATGTTTCTAGCTTTGTTGTTGCAATCATATTGTTCAGCCTGAGGCTAAGTGGTACGAACAAGGGATCTCATAGTTTGAATCAACTATATACCAAATAACACTTCTTTGGCTCTGAAGATAAGACTCCATGCCCACCTTTCAGTAAGAGAAATCTCGCCCATCAAACATAGGAATATTGCCATGTTGTTCCATGTATCCAACTGATCACAAAACTCGGTTAAGACAACTAGTGATTTAACCGAGCTCTGATACCAATTGGTGGACCAAATTTGATGACCAGAGGGGGGTGAATGGGAGCTAAAAACTTTTAATTGGACTCAGGCTCTGAAAACATCCTTCGCTGGTTCTTGTTCGAAGGTATGAATAACACACCAAACTGGACTTTGCACTGTGTTGTACTTCAGAGCCCAAGAGGACTTCGCACAAGACTCAGTACACATAAAAGATTCCCGAGGAGTAGTCCCTACTAGACTTCACACTAGTGACTCGCACTAGGCTTCACACAAAACGCGTACTCAGATTAAACCCCATAGAAGGACTTCGAAGAGGACTTCACACAATGAACTACACACATCACTTTCAAAATGATCTTATTATAACTCAATATTTCTAGTGTATTTTTGAGGTTTGGCCTCTGTTACACAATAGAGCAATATATGCTGCAAAGACTCAATAATCACAGAGAAACAAACACATTTGTGTAATCTTGCTCATGGATTTTCACCGGTTCACACAAGGTGAAAGAAGTAATCCATGGAAAAACAAGTTATTCATGCATGAGAGAATAGTTTCTTCTTGTGCAAGCAAAAGCACTAAGAAAATCAATAGTACTCTGTATACTCAAACACAAAATATAACCATCAAAAACAAGTTCATGCAGGATATGAATCAAAGAACAACCAAATATTTCATTGCAAGAACATGAACACAAAAACAACCTTCTAACTTCGTTTCGATGGAGCTTCACGACACTTGATGAAGTGCCTGAAAGAACCCAGTTGTAGACTCTGAAACATTGAGGCTTCGCTGCACCAAAGTTTTGACTTCGAGTATGATCGTTTTGAACCGAAGACGTCAAATCTCTTGCTGCCTTCGCACCATGTCTTCGAAGTGGACCACCATGACTCCACAGCTTCTCAAGCTTGGCCATCATCTGTCCATGTACTGAATCCAAGTATGGATGAAACCACGACAAGCCATCCATACTTCGAAGTGCCCCTTCGAAGTACACCTTTGAAGTGCCTCCCTCCGGAGCACACCTCCGAAGAGCCTCACCTTGGAGGTCTTTGTATGCCTTCCTTCGAAGTGTCTCCCTCTAGAGCACAACTTCGAAGTGCCTCGCTTTGGAGGTCTTTGTTTGCCACCCTTCGAAATGCCTCACTCTGGAGAACACTTTCAAAGTGCCTCTCTCCAAAGGTCTTGATCTACTTGACTCCATTCAGTGCACCCGTCTCCGAGACCCTCCATCTAGAGAGCCTCCGAACATCCCTTGGACCACCCTTAACTTCACCCACCTTCCTTGATCATCCAGCACTAGACTTCCCATCTAGTCCTAATCACATGCTATTGACAGTCAAGTTGCATCCACCTTCTTGCACATCACGAGACAAGCAAACATTTTTGCAATACCCTTTGGTACACAGCGAACCTTTGGTGTTATATGGTGTTACTTGAGTACCAATAGGGGAATTGTTCGTTAACGTCGTTTAAGGATTGAACTTTATAACATAGGCTAATAAAATTGATGCAATCATATGTGTTAGTATGGAACGATATTAATTGAGAAATTTCTTGATGTCTTATTCTTACATTAGAGACGACGTTTTAGTAGGAATGGGATATGTTCCTAGTAGATCCAAATTTTGTCTAAAACATTTCTATATCCCAAAAAAGAACTTTTTATGTTTTCAATTCAAAACACTTCACATAAATAGTAAAACATTTTTGTCAAGAACTACAACAATTTTGTATCAAACATGACATAAGTTATGGTCCATCGACTATTGGACACTAGAATTTAAATGTGGAAGAGTAGAAAATAACAAGTTGATTGATCTGGCTATAGTAGATAACTATTTAATCTCTCTTATAATATGACAATCTAATATCTGAATGTGGGCAATGTCATTGTGGATAATGGTATTGTTTAGATTTGTTATACTATAAAATATCTCATCTAATACTAGATTGCCATATTATGGGATTGGGAACATGCATGGTACTTGTATTGTGTGAGGGGTGAATCGTTTTGATGATTCACTACAACAATCCAGGAAACTTCCGTCGGCCAAAGCCGACGGAAGTTAGCCCTTTCCCGACGGAAGAAGCTAACTTCCGTCGGCAAAAGGCTAACTTCCGTCGGCATTTGGCCGACGGAAGCGGGTAGACGGAATTTAGCTAATTTCCGTCGGTCGCCGATGGAAGTTAGCTAACTTCCGTCGGCCAAACCTAGCCGACGGAAGTTACCAGGAAATCGGTAACTTCCGTCGGCCAAATCCTAGCCGACGAAAATTATTTTTTTCTTTTTTCTTTTTTCTGTCGACGGGCCAATAACTTCCGTCGGCTAATGTTGGCCGACGGAAGTTAACTAAAAAATCCAAAAAAATAAATTTTGCAAAATGACTACCGAGCAAAAGTTTCAGAAAAATATGCTGCATGTACAAGTGTATGGTACAATCAAATCATTAAGCCAAAAGCATAAAAACTAACATCCATATGAAAACTTCGTAGAATCTCGATACTCCCTCCAAACCAAACTATACAAGTTGTGACCAGCATCCAAATATTCAAGAAGACCAAATCTTCAAAGCAACCTTATAGAAGCTTCAGCTGAACCATAAGCAAGCATGTAGTTGATCTACATAAAAACAAAGAAACTTTGAATGTCAAACAATATACTCTAACAGTACTGCAATCAGACTACCTTCTGAATATTACCCAGCAGAAAATTCAGATGAGTTTCAGTAACAATTGACTTCAGTTCTCGATTTTTAGATGAATCATGGCACAAACTAGATAACCAGTGTAAAAATGGATCTGAACTGAAACTCTATTCAAGACAGATTCTGAACCAGATTTAAGATCATAGATAAAAAGGTTTCAGACTGACATTGTGCACTAAATCAGAACACACACTTCTGTTGATATTCACAAACAGTATTGATCAGTTCAGAAGTTAAATGAAAGTGTAATTGAATCAGAATCTATTGACATCAACTTGTTTACAAGGTCAGTGGATCAATTGGCACAAGAGCATCTGGTACACCTAATATAGGCACCACACGTCGCAAAGTTATAGATTGACCAACCACTAACCTGGTACAACACTGTTATAATCATCCAATGTAGAAGTGTACAAATGAAGGTGCCTATCAAAGAATGAACTAAAAATTTAACAAACAGACAAACCTGTCCCCAGAGGAAGAGCAAAGATCAGTGCACTGAATCTTCACAAGTAAACACTAGAAAAAAAGACTGCATATCTGAATGAACAGAAAGGTGGCATGGCCCTGGAACATTCCAATAGGCAATATGCTATCACAAGTAAACACTAGAAGAAGAAAACACTGCATGGCATGGTCCTAGAACATTCCAATAGGATATAATAAGTAAACACTAGAAGAAGAAAAAAGTGCATATCTGAATGAACAGACCAGTCGTGCTCACTCGATCTACACTCTACAGCTCTACACTTACCTGAACCAAAATCTCATAAACCTATGCAAGTTCGATTCACCCATGGCAATCACCTATTCCACCGACTAACTTGCTACAATCAAAGGGTAAAAGTCGAGAGACTCGCCACATTGGCACCGAGAACTGCACAACGCAAGCTCACCGACGACAGACAGACGTACCCATACCCGGAATCAACACGCACGACAGCTAAAGTGGAAAATGAGCAAGGGGATGATCCAGGAGCATCCGATTAGGCCCCAGTTTGGGCGATCGGGCTGCTTCGGACGGCAACCCACTTCGATCGCGCGGCGCGTGCGGGCCAGGGACGCGAGGAGCACATACCTGCGGAGGTGGTGGAGGCGGTGGAGGCGGCGGAGGTGGGCGGAGGCGGCGGAGGCCGTGGAGGCGGCGGAGGCGGCGGAGGTGGGCGGAGGCGGCGGAGGCCGTGGAGGTGGGCGGAGGCGGCGGGAGGCCGCGGAGGCCGCGGAGGCCGTGGAGGTGGGCGGAGGCGGCGGGAGGCCGTGGAGGCGGCGAAGGCGGCGGGAGGTCGGGGAGGCGGGCGGAGGCGGCGGAGGCCGTGGAGGCGGCGGAGGTGGGCGGAGGCGGCGGGAGGCCGAGGAGGCGGGCGGAGGCGGCGGGCGTAGTCGCGCGGAGGCGGCGGCGGGGAAGAAGAGAGAAGGGAAAACCTAGGGTTAAAACAAGGCATGGGCTGAGAAAAAGAGACGCGGCCTGTGAAAAAAAAGCGCGTGTACTTAACTTCCATCGGCCACATCTAAAGCCGACGAAAGTTAATTTTAACTTCCGTCGGCTTTTATGTTGGCCGACGAAAATTAAGGGATTTATACCGGGCGGGGAAAAATGCCTCTATCTTCCGTCGGCCACTGTGAAAAGCCGACGAAAGTTAGCTTAATTTCCGTCGGCTCCTTTAGGCCGACGGAAGTTAGCTAACTTTCGTCGGCTTTTCGAAAAGCCGACGGAAGATAAAATAGCCGACGAAAACTTTCTGTTTTCTTGTAGTGATTATAGCTACAAACATATATTTGAGCTGCATATATAATCTTTTCAGTTTAATAATAATGTATACATCTCAACCAATAGCTTAGTCAAAAAGTCTATTTATATTAGTATAAATTTAAACCTTTTCAATTTTGATTTAGTTTTGTCGGTGTACTTAGTACATATTAATGATGATTAAAAATGAAGACACACGTCGATCCAACAATAAACAATATCAGTGATGATGCAGTTGCGCTAATAAATTTCATGGTTTTTTCATGCATTTAGGATTGTTGGCATTATTTCGTATTTAATTCTTTATGTGTTACTTTTGTATAGATGTTGAAATTGTCCTTGCTCTAGAGGAAGTTGAGGACATTGTTAAGCAAGGAAAGGCAAGTACCTATTTTTTTCACAATGTTGCACGTATACTTTTACTTTTAAATATTATCACTATTTGCAAAATGATATTTATGTCCAAATTATTGCTTTAACCGTGTTTCTTGGTGTTAATGAAAATTAAATACACCTATCATTCTATCCTAAGAATGGTTAGAGAGCTTCACTGTACTCAAATTAGTTTTTAAATGCTTAAATAAGCAACAATATGCTTAGGCATACTTAGATTATATTGTATTATCTTTATACAAAATTTAATATCAATATTTTGGGATGTTTTCAATTTATGGACAAAGGAACCAACTGTGTCTATTTGAGAAAAAATTATGAAATATGTTGATAATTTAGATCAACAGGATAAATGGTACTTATACGGTGTTACTTGACTACCAATAAACGAACTGTTTGTTCACGTCGTTGGACTGTCGTTGGACTGATCTTTATAACGTAGGCTAATAAAATTGGTGCAACCATATGTGTTAGTCTGGGACGATATTAATTGAGAATTTTCTTGATGGCTTAGCCTTACATTAGAGGGGATGTTTTATGTAACACCCTGATTTTCATCAGGCGTTAAAAATAAAATAAATGAATTAATAAATAAATTTCAAGAAAAGGGTTCAGTATAAATTGATAAATAGGAAAGCTAAAATACAAGCTTAAAATTTCATTTAAAAATAAATCGCAACTAGTGTAATTTTCCCAAAATTCTCCTAGCCTTAAATTGTGTCCTAAATTTTTTTCGGAATTTTTGGCACAAAGGAATTAAATATAATCAATATCATTTCATCGTAAAACTGTAACACTAATTAATAAAATATATTTCAACAAAAATTTTGTGTGAATAAAATATATGATAAATCATTTCAATTAAAAATAATGTAAAACTAAATAAAATTCGGCTAGAGAAATTTCTAGTAAATTTATTCTGCATCAAATAAATTTAGGTTTTTATTAAGAATTTTTAACTAGAATAGTAACCCATAATATTTCAATAAATAACTTTGATTGAAAAAGTAATTAAATCACCCTCTTTCCAATCGAATTTGAATCATCATTTCCGACTATCTATATCTTTTCCAAATAAAAAATCTTGAGGAATCAACATTCTATTTTCTTTCGTGAAATTAAAATCCCATTTTAACTGCGTATTTCAATTCCATTAAAAATCACTTTAAAAAAATATTTTTATATTCCCAAAAATGAATTAAAAACATTGGTTTGGTGTTCATGTTTGGAATTTATAATTTTGAAGTGAATATAAAATTTATTGATTTTCCAAACCGCCGTTTATTCGCGCGCTATTTCTTTGAAATCCAAATTTTCTAAATTTATTTTAAATTTCAAACATTCTAAAAACTTTTCACTTTTTCACAAAATGCCAAGTTTTAATTTTCAGAAAAATATTTTTATTTTTCCCTATTTTATTTTCTTTCCTTTTCCTTTTTCACTTTCTTTCTTTTCTCTTTCCTTCTTTTCTCTTTCTTCCTTCTTCCCTTCTCTTTCCTGGCCATGTGCGCATGCATGAGGGACGTATGTCCCTAACAGGACAGGTTAAAGGAAAGACAACATGTGTAGTGTGTGTGGACCAGACAGAATCTATGCATCTTCCATCATTCGTTAAGACAATATATACGCGACACCGTAGATTTTTACCAAAAAAACCACAAATATTGAAGAAATAGGAACTATTTCGACGGTACAATCGAGCTTGGACAGCCTCCACGACATCGAGATGACAAATTTCTATTCGAAATGGTAAAGAATATCAAAGTTGTTTTCGGAACGAAGAGGAAGAAATCTGAAAAAATTTCAAAGGACGCTCCATTTAAAAAGCAGTCAATCTTCTTTAGATATTTGCCGTATTGGAAGGAGTTGGAGATTGGTCATGCTATCGATACAATGCACGTTGAGAAAAATATCTTTGAAAGCACCATCGGTATTTTGTTAGACATACCAGGCAAATCAAAAGATGGACTCAAAGTACGAAGGGACCTTCAAACTCTCGGAATTAGACCCAAGCTTCACCCACAGGAAAGAGCCAATGGAAAATTTTTCCTTCTGGCTGCAAGCTATAACCTCACAATTGATGAGAAAAGATCAATCTGCTGGTGTCTACATGGAATTAGAGTTCCAACAGGATTCTCAATGAATATAAAGAATATTGTCTCCGTAGCAGATTTGAGGATGAGCGGCTACAACACTCATGATTGTCATGTTATGCTTGGGCTATTCCTCGCTGTCGTAGTAAGAGTAATCAAACATTCATTTCTGAAGATGGTGATAACATGCATGTGTCACTTCTTCAACGTCATATCAAAGAAGGTGATCGACACTGAAGAGTTAAATGAATTACGTAAACAAATGAGGGAGACTATGTGTCAGCTTGAGATGTGCTTTCCTCCTTCATATTTTGATATTATGGAGCACTATACGATACATATAGCAGACCAAATCTTTGTTCTCGGTCCAATGTACCTGCACAATATGTATGCGTACGAGCGTCTAATGGTTATCTTCAAGGGTTACGTACGAAATCGTGCTTATCTACAGGGTTCCATGATAGAGGGCTACACGACTGAGGAAGTCATTGAGTGCTACGCAGATTACATAAGATATGGAAAACGAATAGGAGTTATCGTGTCCCGGCACCATGGAAGACTAACCGGTAAAGGAACTAAAGGCAGGAAAATCATACGAGACAATAGCTACCAAACAATAAGAGAATCACATTACAGTGTAATGCATCAGTTGGCGATTATGAGACCATATATTGAACAACACCTGCAAGAGCTTCACGAAAAGAATGAAGATCACGATGAACAATGGATTATGAAAGAACACAAAATTCATTTCACATCATGGCTGAGGGATCTAAACCTTTCGATTGGAGAAACTGACGAACAGATGATGATAAATAAATTGTCTTATGGTCCATTGAGCATGGTTAAAACATGGAAAGTGTATGACATCAATGGTTTCACATTCTATACCAAAGCAAAGGATCAAAAGAGTCAGCGCCAAAATAGTGGTGTCAGAGCAGATGCAGAAGATAGCACTGGACAAAAGAATGCTTACTATGGATACATCGAAGAAATATGGGAACTTAACTACGGAAACTCTATAGAAATCCTTGTATTTAAGTGCCAGTGGGTCAGACATCCAGAAGGTGTGGAGGTGGATGATTACGGGTTTACGATAGTTGACCTTCATAAGGTGGCTTATAAAGATGACCCTTGGATACTCGCTCAATCCGTGGCATAAGTATTTTACATACTTGATCCTAAAGACGATAACAAATACATCATTGCTCCAGGAAAACAAAGAATTGTTGGAGTGATGGAGTCAAAGACGAAGAAGAATACAATCAGTTTGATGAGGTGCCGTTTTTCGTTGACATATCAAGGATCAATGTGGTTGAAGCAAAACTGTCATTTGCTAGTGTCATTCCTTATCTACGCACCGATGGTGATGAAAAATTAGTGCAAGGCTAGATCATTTATGTTTACCGTGCGTATTTGTAAAATCAATTATGTCATTTTGTTTAAGATATTGGTAATATATATATGTTATTATTTAATTATAGTTAATTAATAATACATGTCTAACGTAAACCGAGGGGGGAAATACCAATTTTTTTAAATTTGATAAGTTATGATGTATTTTTATTGTTAAAAAAATTAAAGTTCAAATGAGGATTTAAACATCAATACAAAAAGTGCTGAAAATTAGAGGCCAGCAGCAAGGTTCAAACCTCAAACCACCTGCCGGCAGCAAGGTTCGAACCTCGAACCGGATGGCAACAAATCAAACACCCGCACTACTGCACTACAAAGTGTTTCTTGAAATATAAGCACAACGTATATTAGATAATCCCTACCACTATTAGTAGTGGCGGTCGGGTGTAATCAGTGGCGGGCATGCTGACATCACCAGCCTGCCACTGCTATTCCTTTTAGTAGTGGCGGTCGGTGACGTCAGCGGCCTGTCACTACTAAGTCGAGCACCAGCGGCAGGCGGATTAGTAGTGGTGGGCTGATGACGTCATCGCCCGCCACTACTAAGAGAACATAGCAGTGGCGGGCAGGATGACATCAGCATGCCTGCCACTGCTAATACATCTATATAAATTTTTTGCTCCCACTGTCTGAAAAATACGTTTCATTTCTAAACCCTAAACTCCTCCTGCCCGTTGCTGCAGCTCCCGAAGCTCGCGCCGCCGCCCTCAAAGCCCATCGCTGTCGTCCCCGAAGACCATCGCCACTGTTGGTGTCCCCAAACCCCTCATCGCCACCTCAGAGTCGTCACAGTCATCCCGAAGCCCGTCATCGAAGCCCACGTCGGTGTCCCCGGACCCGTTGCCACCGTCTCGGAGCCGTCGCCGCCATCCCCGTCCCAGAGCCCACGTTGTCGCCCTCGGAGTCCGTCGCCGTCGTGCCCGAAGCCCATCGATGCCGTCGCCCCGAACTCCACTCATCACTGGAGCCTGCATCACTGTCCTCGGACCCCGCGCCACTGTCTTGGAGCCGTCGCTGCCGTCCCCGTCCCCGAGCGCACGCCACCATCCTCGTTTAGGTTGCTAAAAAGTTTCTAGGGTTTATTGTCCTTACATTTGGAGTGCCCATAATTCTTCATTAATATGAATACATGACAATGTATAAAACATATTAGGTATTTCTATCTCTGTTCAGGAAGATGGAAAAACAGGAAGCAAGATTGAACAACATTTGAAAATTAGGACCTGGAAGTCTTAAGGAGTTTATCAATTTAAGAATTTCTAGGAAATAGTGGCTTTTGGTTCACTATTTGCACATATCAACATGAGAAGTGAAATTTGTGGATAGTTATCATTTTGTTCTATGTTATCTCTGTTACTAAGAACTTAACTATGTGTGTAGCAGCATTCTAGGTTCAGGAGATGTGGAAATTACTTTGTACCTATCCTAGTTAACTGCCTAAAATTTAGGGTGCAAAATGTAGGAAAAAATGTGATCTCTTATGCACATATGCCTCTTTAGCATTAGTGTATGCATGCTTACTTCTTTAGTTTTGCATTTTGGTTAAAGGATCATTTGTAGAACCACTGTATACTACTTTGTTACACCTGTTTTGGCATTGATTAATGGAAATGTACCATTCACCCAATATATATTAGTCTAGTTTTGGGTGAAGTCTTCTATATCTAAGTTATGCCATGAGAAATATTGCATACCACATTACCACCTCACATCTCTTGGCATATATGTTAGTGTGCTATTTTGTTCAATATTGTGTTTTATGCACTATGTTGTATATAATACATAGTTGATGACTTGATTGATGCATGAATTAATGAAAAAAAGTATATATATATTATTCGTCTTGCCCCCCACTTCTAATACACCTATATATAGTTTTTGGCTCTTGCTCGGACGAAACCCTAGATCAATTGCAAATCAAATTCATGTGCTCGTTGCCACCGTCTCAAAGCCCTTTGCCGTCCGACACGTCCATTCCTTTCAACAACTTTTTTAGAACACTGCTAGGGATTAGATCTTCAACAACTTTTTTAAAACAACTTTTAGAGGACTATGATGCAAATTGTAATTGAGTTATCTCATGTATGTCATCAAGCCGTGTGACACATCCATTCCCATCAACAACTTCTTCTTTCTCGTGTTGCTGGCAGGGAATGGATGTGCTCACGGTTCCATGGCAGCCATGAATATATTTGAAAAACAACACAAAATATGCTGACGCCTCAACAACACTAGAGAGAGAACAACACAATCTCCTAACTTGAGGATTAATATAGTAGCTTCAGAAGTAATAGCTGACTATTGTAGCCAAGAAGTGTTTTTATACAATTCCCACCTTTGACACTGTGATCAGTTTACTACTGCTATTACTTCTGAGGCTACTATACTAATCCTCAAGTTCATCTGGCTGAAGACCAACATTAGATTCAACAATTCCTTTTAGAGGCCTATGATGCAAATTGTTATTGAGTTATCTCATGTATGTCATCAAGCCGTGTGACACGTCCATTCCCTTCAACGACTTCTTCTTTCTTGTGCTGCTGGCAGGGAATGGATGTGCTCATGGTTCCATGGCAGCCATGAACATATTTGAAAAACAACACAAAATATGTTGAGGCATCAACTGAGAAACCATGTTGAAGAGCATGGTTCTTATGCTCCAGATGTGATGAGTGATTGTCAACGGAAGTTAAGAAGAGACATGAAGACCTACCGTGTCTGGGGCGCGTGTGAATCATGTACACGGGCAGCGAGCCATAGTCGGGCAGAGGAGCCGTGGAGTCGGGCTGGCCCAATCCGAGTACATGGGCTAGGAGCGGCAGAGGATCCATCGGTCTGTTGATAGGGTTTGACTCAGGTACACGGGCGGCGAGCGATTGCCAGGCTAAGGAAGTTGTGGGGTCGGGTCGGCCCAATCTAGGTACCCGGTGCGAAGACGATGGACGCTTTGTCAGTTTCGGCGCAAAACTGACAACCGATGATTATTTTATTATTAGGATATTAATATTTAGTATTTGAGTCCAGAATATTTGGTATTCGAGTCAGTTGTTTTTTAATTCCCGCGCACGGCAGAACTTTTTCAGTAGCTTTTGGCGGGATCTCTGCGACACGCAAGGGAGTTATTTTTTTCCGGCCAGGTCACATCGCAGGCGTCGTGCGGCGCCTTTCCATGGGACTCAAGCACGTTCCTCGGCGCACAAAAGCAACGTAAATATCCCGGTGCACACGGCAAAGCTACGTGGCAGCCCGTGGTGTTGTAGGCAGTCGAGCGGCGCAAAGCGTGGGCCCCACCCCGGCAGCGCTTTCTTCTTCAGCGGGCGGGCCCCACAGCTTTTTCATGTGCACAGCAGTTGCTTGCGCAGATCAAAGCTGCATGCGGCAGAGCTCCCTCGGTGTGGCTCACGGCAGAGCAGCGCAGGCTTTCGGTGGGGACTCTTCAGGCACGGCGACGGTGACGTGATGCAGGTAAGTGTTTTCTAATCTAATCTCCTATTTCCTAGGTAGATTAATTAGATAGATAATCATCCATTTTAATTAGCCTGCAAATTTGATTATTAATTTCGTGGTTAATGTTTATCTGCTAGAATATTATTAGTACTCGCATAATTTTTATTTAAGTATTTTTAATCTGCTCGTATAAAAAGAAAACAAAATTAATTAAGATATTATTAGTCGCAATAATATTTTTATTCTCTATTTACGTGAAATATTTTAGGTTTATTTCTGAATTAATTTTTGAATAATCCATGTTTTATTCATTTGATTAGTATTTCATTTTTATACTGCTATATAAATATTTCATGATATATCTAGGTGTTTTTATTTTCTGCAGTATTTTTATTTAGTTTATTTTTAAATATCATTTTAATTAGGACACCGATCATTTTTTAGGCTAGACAACTTTAGTTATTGTGATTTGCTTTTCTACTGTTGTTTGTTTGGTTAAGTACGTTTGGGTGTTGGGATTAGGTTTTATTGTTTAGCAAGAAATTTTTAGGCGCCCATTCACCCCCCTCTGGTCGCTAATTTTGGTCCTACAAGTGGTATCAGAGCAAGGTTAGGGTGTTCTCATACCTTAACCGGTTCTAAACCCAGGTAGTGATCATGACGTCTTCTGGTAAAATCCCATCCCTTGAAGCTTTTGGCTACACTTATTGGAAGACTCACATGCGAGCCTATCTTATGAGCCAGAGCTCGGACATTTGGGATATTTGTGTTCATCCTACTTTCACCATAGTGCCTATTGCTGAGGGTACTTCTGCTGATGTAATTGCCCAACATCAAAACAATAGTAAAGCGGTGAACATTTTATTCTCTAGTCTAGGTCCTAGTGAGTTTGAGCGTGTTAGCCATCTCACCACTGCTCGAGAGATCTGGGCTACCCTCCAGGCACACCATGAGGGGACGACTCAGGTCAAGGCTAGGCTCTATAAGACCTACCGGCGTGAGTATGAAAATTTCTCACAGAAGCCGGGTGAGACTGTTGAGGCTTTGTTTGGTCGTTTTCAATCGGTCATTAACAAGCTTCGGGTCAACAATGCCGAGCGTGATCAGCTGGTCTCAGATCATTAACAGGCGCTCAAGGTTCTTCATACCTTGGACCCTAAGATCTGGGAGATCAAGGTTTCTTCTATTGTTGAGAGCGCTTCCTATGATACCTTGACTGTCGCAGAGCTTTTTAGTAAGCTCAAGGCCGTAGAGGTCGATATCCAGTTGAGATCAAATCTCACTGGTTCTGGCTCAAAGACTCTGGCACTTGTGACACCGTCTGCTGATCCTACTGCCTTGAGTTGTAGTGCTTTTTCCTTGATGTCTATCTCCGAGTAACATCTTGATTTTCTAGGAGATGATGATCTGTGTTTGTTTAACAACCGGGTGCGACGTGTTTATGATAAATGAATGGTTAAAAGACACGGCACAAAGTCCAGATGCTTTGAGGGTGGTGATCCAGGTCATTTCATCGCTGACTGCCCCAAGCGGAAGAGCTACAAGAAGGGAACCGGCGGCAACTCCTATGACTCTGGCAAGTACGACAACTCCACTTCCACAAAGGGCAAGCCCAAGACAAGATTCTTTCGAAAGTATTTGAAGGACTACAGGCGTGAGAACAAGAAGCGAGACAAGGCCTTCTTCGTCGAGATGGAGAAAAGCTACTCCAAGAGATCTTCGTCTTCCTCCTCATCCTCAAGTTCAAGTGATGAATAGATCGTGATCAGGAAGGGGAAGGACAGGGACGATACGGCGGGCCTCTGCTTCATGGCCTTCGGGGACAAGACAAAGAGTCGCTCACGTCATAGCCGAAGACCCCGCAAGAGCTTCTGTTCAATGGCTCTTGGGGATAAGGAAGAAAAGGGCTCCCCCGATGACTCCGACGACGACGACGATGAAAAGGTATCCTCCTATGAACAAGAAGTTGTTAATTTACTAGAACAGAATCGTCAGGAGTTGAAGTATCGGGAGAAACTGCTTAGAGGGGCTAAGAAGAGGATAGATGAGCTTGAGAGTGAGCTTGCCATGGTGAATGGCAAGATTGAGAGTCTGTCGTCTTCCCCTTGCTTGTGTGATAGTAGTGAGTGCCCTAACTGTGAGGTGTTATTGTGTGACCTAACGACTCTTAAGTCCAGGTACACAGAGAGAGTAGATGAGAGAGACGCTATGGCCAGTGAGCTTGAAAGCACTCAGCTGGAGCTGAAAAATATTCATGCCACTGTCGCCGTATCTTGTGTAGACTGCCCATCCCATTTAGCTAGTATAGTTGAGCTGAGAGCCAAGAGTGATGAGCAGGTGGGCGAGTTAGCTGGAGTGAGAGCTGAGCTGGAGCAAACTAAGCTAGAGCTTGAGACCTTGGCAGTTCCACCCACTATTTATGAGAACTACTTGTCCATGAGAATGGAGTTTATCAAGCTTAAAGTTGAGAAGTCTGTCGAAGTTGATAGAGAGTGTGAGATCTGCTTGTCTCAGGTGGAGGTGTTAGCTTCCTTGAGAGAGGAGCTAGCTGATGTTCAGAACGAGAAATTTTACCTCCGTCAGATCCTGAGTTGGATTAGTGCCAGAGAGCCACAACTCAGCATGATGATCCAGCAGTTCAAGAGACAGTATGGGTTTGGGGTAGGTTACACCTATACCAAGGCTAATTTTGAGAGTGCCATTAGCCGAGCAGTGGAGTGGAGTAAGATGACTCCTGAACAGAGATATCCCAAGACTCACTCCACTAAGTCCTTTAAGGATAGTCAGCCCAAGGATGGAGTGTTCCAAGAACAACCTAAAGCTCCACATAAGAAGCAAATCTAGGTTCCAAAGCCTAAACCTCTCCACACTTCTCTTGATTCTTTACCTAGACCCTCTCACACCAAAGATACTACACCCAACACCACCAAGCCTAAGAATCCCAAGCCTCAACCACATCCCAAGAAGCCTACCTATCATTGTGAGTTTTGTCAGAGAGACGGGCATCTTGAGGAGTTTTGCTTCAGGAGGAAGCAGGTTGAGCGAGCAGAGAGAGCTCAAGGTGGGCAGGAGCAGGTCTACCAGCAGGGTGGTAGACAGAGAGTTCCTCGATGTAGAGAGAGGCTAGAGGCCAGGCCACGTCGTGTAGGTGGTGGTAGAGAAGACGCTTTTTATGACCGTGCTTTGGAGGGTGGTTTTCATTCCGGTAGAGCTCCAGACCGTTATGGATACGGTTTTGGACCTCGTGGCTGTGATTTTAGGCGGAACAGAGGACCGTGCTTTGAGTCGCGTTTTGGTCCAGACTCATATGATTCCTTCTGCTTTCCTACTTACGAGCAAATGGCTCGACACTGGTTTAGCACATTTGCTAAACCTAGCATTGGACCATTTGCTCCCACTCATGACCATTGATCTTGCATGATCGAGGACTGGAGGATGTGTGGATCATGGATTCAGGATGTTCTCGCCATATGACGGGACACCGCAGATGGTTCTCCAGCCTCACTCCCCCGAGCTCCAAGGAATACATCACTTTCGGGAACAGTGGTCAAGGGAAGGTACAAGGTATTGGGTCGATTCACATCTCTGATTAATCTAATTTCTATTTAGCAACTTCTTGAGGATGGTTTAGAGGTTCGCTTTAAGAAGGGCATGTCTTCTGTTGTTGATTCTGGAGGATCTTTAGTTTGCCAGATCTTACCTTTCGATAAGGTTTTTCGTATTGATTTCTCTAGTTCTTCTGGCCCTTCTCGCTGTCTGATGGCTGGATCCTCCTCTGAGCTCTGGAAGTGGCATAAAAGGTTAGGTCATTTGAGCTTTGATCTGCTTGTTAGATTGAGTTCTATGGACCTTGTCCGAGGATTGCTTAAGCTTAAGATGGAGAAGGATCTAATATGTCATCCATGTTGTCATGGGAAAATGGTTGCCGCTTCTCATGCACCTGTGACTCAGGTGATGACTTCGTACCCGGGAGAGCTGTTGCACATGGATACAATAGGTCCAGCTCGAGTACGCTCAGTCGGTGGGAAGTGGTACGCCCTTGTGATAGTTGACTATTTTTCTCGATTCTCGTGGGTTTACATTCTAGAGTATAAGGATGAGACTTTTCAGTATGTTCATGACCTGATTTTGAAGCTAAGGAATGAGAACAATGGTCTGATGTGAGCAATTCATTCGAACAACGGCTCTGAGTTTCAGAACTCTCAGTTCGTAAGCTTCTGTAGTGATCAGGGTCTTGATCATCAGTTCTCTGCCCCTTACACTCCCCCATAGAACGGTGTTGTGGAACGAAAGAACCGCACACTAGTTGAGATGGCCCGGACGATGCTTGATGAGCATAGGACTCCTAGGCGTTTTTATGTTGAAGCAATGAACACAGCTTGCTATCTAGCCAACCGCATTTTTCTGAGAGCTTACTTAGGTAAGATGTCATATGAGTTGCGGTTTAGCAGACAGCCCAATGTGAGTCACTTGCGAGCTTTTGGATGCAAGTGCTTTGTGCTTAAGAAGGGAGGGCATTTGGACAAGTTTGAGTCTCGTTGCTAGGATGGAGTCTTTCTTGGTTATGCTTTGCATTCTAGAGGCTTTCGTTTTTGGAACCTAGACTCTCAGCTGCTTGTCGAGACTTGTGAGGTTTCTTTTGATGAGTCCATGCCTTCACTAACTCCTTCTTTTGAGCTTTCTGGAGATGATGAGCTTGGAGAGTCCATCTTCGAGGAAGATGATGACACTCCTGCTGATGATTAGGGTGGGCCCTCTGCATAGCCTGCAGACCCCACACCTTCTGAGACTTCGACTGAGGATGAGGACGGACCTCTAATCACTCCTTCTACTTCGATCAAGGCTCCTCAGCTGAGTCCAGAGGTGCCAGGTGCTGACTCCGGTGAGATGACCTCTCAGCCGAGTCCAGAGGAGCCAGTTACTGACTCTGGTGAGGTGACTTCAGATCAACTAAAATCCCGAGTAGTTCAGCGTGATCACCCCTCAGAGCTCATCATCGGTGATCTTACTGAGAGATCCTTACGTTCCTAAGTTGGTTCTCTTGCTATGTTTGTTGAGTCTACTTTTGTTGCTACTTTTGAGCCCAGAGACGTTTCTCATGCTCTTTCTGATTCAAAATGGATAAACTCCATGCAAGAAGAGCTTGAAAATTTTGTTCGCAATCGGGTTTGGACACTAGTTGAGCTGCCACCTGGATGCAACACCATAGGCACCAAGTGGGTGTTTAAGAACAAACAAGGTGAAGATGGAGTTGTGGTGCACAACAAAGCTCGATTAGTGGCACAGGGTTTCTGCAAAAAAGAAGGTATTGATTTTGAGGAGACCTTCGCCCCTGTTGCCCATCTTGAGTCCATTCGTATTTTGTTGGCCTTTGCTGCTTCTAAAGGTTTTAAGCTTTTTCAAATGGATGTCAAGAGTGCTTTTCTAAACGGGTATATAGAGGAGGAGGTCTATGTTAAGCAGCCCCTCGATTTTGAGAACCCTAAGTTTCCTCGACATGTTTTCAAGTTGCATAAGGCTTTATATGGTCTGAAGCAAGCCCCCAGGGCTTGGTATGATCACTTGAAGCAGTTCTTGTTGCAGAAAGGTTTTGTGATGGGTTCTGTGGACAAGACTCTTTTCTTGCTTAGAGATGGCTCTGACTTATTGGTTGCACAGATTTACGTGGATGATATTATTTTTGGTGGTTCTACTAATGAGCTTGTGTACAAGTTTTCTAAGCAGATGCATATCGAGTTTGAGATGAGTCTCATGGGAGAACTCAAGTACATCTTAGGACTCTAGATCAAGCAGACCAAGGAAGGCATTTTCATCCACCAGGGTAAGTACACACGGGACATGCTGAAGAAATTTGATTTTGGTGGAGAGCTAAAGCCATAGATGACCCCAATGGGTACATCTGGAGGTCTGGACAAGGACGAGAATGGTGTCAAGGTCAACGAGAGAGAGTATCGAGGGATGATCAGATCGCTGCTATACTTGACTGCGACTAGACCGGACATTCAGTTTGTCGTGGGTGTGTGCGCATGTTTTCAGTCTTCACCACGCGCATCTCACCGGCAGGTCGTGAAGTGTATTTTCAGGTATCTTACTTATGCTCCTGATTTAGGTCTTTATTATTCTACATCATCGTCTCTTGATTTAGCTGGTTTTTCGGACGCTGATTTCGGTGGGTGCCGGCTAGATCGCGAGTCGACTTCCAGTACTTGCCAGCTTCTTGGTTCTTCGCTTGTTTCTTGGTCTTCTTGAAAACAATCTGGAGTTGCGCTTTCTACTACTGAGGCTGAGTATGTAGCTACTGCTAGCTGTTGCTCCCAGTTGGTTTGGATGATTTCTACTTTGCGAGATTTTGGGTTGGTCTTCCCTACTAGAGTTCCTTTGTTTTATGATAGCACTAGTGCAATTAGTGTAGGGAAAAACCCATGTCTTCATTCTAAAACCAAACATATTGATGCGCGTTTTCACTTTCTGAGGGATCAATATGAGAAAGTGGTCATTGATCTGGTTCATATTGATACCCATCACCAGTTGGCTGACATTTTTACCAAACCCCTAGATCAGTCTACTTTTGAGCGTTTGCGAGGGGATTTGGGAGTTGTGTATCCTTTTTAGGATACTTTGAGTCAGTTTTTTTCTTTCTTATTTATTTTTATTGAGTCTTTTTGTGTGCGTTCATATCATGATCATCAATCACATTTTGAGCTTGCTTCTGTTATATGATTAAATCTGCTTTACTCGCTCTAGCTAATATATGTTTTTGATTACTTGTCGATAATCATGTTCTTCTTCAGTTCACATGATATATCTGATATTTTTCATATGCATGGCTTTTATGCTTTAAAATTGAAAAATGATCACCATTACTTCTAGTAACTAGCATGTGTAGACTGAATGCTTTCGCTATCTTTTACATGCCTGGTAGCTAGATCCTTACTTAGATGCAGATATGCAACTTGGACATCTATATGCTTTAAACATGAAAAATGTGTTATAAAAATGATAAAAATTCAGAAATGAAAAATTTATGCATTTTTATGATTATTAGAAAAGATCCAAGTGGGTTTGCTTTGTCGCATTGCATTGTTCTGGACTGCTTACCATAGCACTTTGGTATGAACTAGGACGGTGTAATGTATGCTAAGACCAATGTCTTAAGCTTCTGATGGTCCAGTTCTGGCCTAGGCTTGACTTGGTCGGTTAGCATAAGGTTTGACATGCAAATAACCCCTGGCAGAAATGAAAAATAAAAAGTAAAAAGAAAAGGTCTGAAAAATTTAAAAAGATGACAAGTTTGCTGAAGCACTTTTCTATGGACAATGCTTATCTTGGTAGATATTAGTTAGCTTTTGCATCTCATGCTTTACTTTGCTTGTCAACTATAAAATGTGGTGATGCTTTTGTTTGCAAAAATCAAAAAATGTGTGCTAATGACTCTCTTTAGATATCATTTGTTGCACTGATCATGTCATGTTTCTTAGACAATATATATTTTGCTATACCTATTAGATGTTGTAATTGCAGTTAATCATATCTAAGAAGCATGCTTTTTACACTCCACCAGCACCCCATTTGCATTCATGGCATATTTTGAGGGGGAGCTGCATTTCAGGGGGAGTTTGTGTCTATGTTCTTTAGAGTGCATTTAGTCTCACTTGATGAGTCCAATTGTCAACAAGGGGGAGAAATTTTGGAGTTTAGGGGACATTTTTGGCTTTCTGTTGGCTTTCTATGGGATTTATTTCAGGGGGAGTATTTCAGTCTTTTGCCTTTACTCTGTATATCCTTGTTGGTAGTTCTCAGTTTGCACTTGTTTTTGAGTCTTTATTTTTGGTTAACCATAGTGACCATTTTCTTTGCTTTTGTTTGGCTTTTGGTCATTAGGGTTAAACTTTTATTTTCTTCCTTCTATTTTGTTTTGTTTTTGTTTTTGTGTTTCCACATGTTTTGGAGGTTCTGAAGAAGTGCTGAAGAGAGTGTTGACAATGCACTCATCAAAGGGGAGATTGAGAAATCATGTTGAAGAGCATGGTTCTTATGCTCCAGATGTGATGAGTGATTGTCAATGGAAGTCAAGAAGAGACATGAAGTCCTGCCGTATCTGGGGCGCGTGTGACTCAGGTACACGGGCAGCGAGCGACAGCCGGGCAGAGGAGCCGTGGAGTCAGGCTGGCCTAATCCGAGTACATGGGCTAGGAGCGGCAGAGGATCCACTGGTCTGTTGATCGGGTTTGACTCAGGTACACGGGCGGCGAGCGATTGCCGGGCTGAGGAAGCTGCGAGGTCGGGTCGGTCCAATCCGGGTACCCGGTGCGAAGATGGTGGACGCTTTATCATTTTCGGCGCAAAACTAACAACCGATGATTATTATGTTTTTAGGATATTAATATTTAGTATTTGAGTCCAGAATATTCGGTATTCGAGTCAGTAGTTTTTTTAAGGGTATTTTAGTAATTTCGAATTTTATTTTAGAGTTAGTGTAAATTTACCCTTGGGGTAAATTAGTCTTTTCATGTATTAGTGGGTCACCTATAAATAGGGCCCTACCCCCCTAGGGATAGGGTGACTGTTTTTCCCAAGATCAATCTACAGTCCACATATTATTTTCTGCCGCCAGTTCTCTTAGATCTACGATTTTCTCTTCGTCGGTCGTCGGCTATTCAATTTTTCCTTGCGTGCTCCAGCAATAGGCGCACGGCTGCCTAAGCTATGCTGCATGCCTAGCGTGTCTAGCCTGCAGGCAATGCGGCAGTGAAGGACGCACGCAAGGGAGGACACTAGAAAGCAGCTACATGCTCGCGTTGATTCCCACACACGATAGAAGTTTTTCAGCAGCTTTTGGTGGGATCTCTGCGGCACGCAAGGGAGTTATTTTTTTCCGGCCAAGTCACATCGTAGGTGTCATGCGACGCCTTTCCGTGGGAATCAAGCACGTTCCTCGGCACACGAAAGCAACGTAAATCTCCCAGTGCACACGGCAAAGCTACGCGGCAGCCCGTGGCGTTGTAGGCAGCCGAGCGGCACAAAGCGTGGGCCCCACCCCGGCAGCGCTTTCTTCTTCAGTAGGTGGGCCCCACAGCTTTTGCATGTGCACAGCAGTTGCTTGCACAGATCAAAGCTGCATGCGGCAGAGCTCCCTCGGTGTGGCTCACGGCAGAGCAGCGCAGGCTTTCGGCGGGGACTCTTCAGGCACGGCGATGGTGACGCGATGCAGGTAAGTGTTTTCTAATCTAATATCCTATTTCCTAGGTAGATTAATTAGATAGATAATCATCCATTTTTAATTAGCCTGCAGATTTGATTATTAATTTCGTAGTTAATGTTTATCTGCTAGAATATTATTAGTACTCGCATAATTTTTATTTAAGTATTTTTAATCTGCTCGTATAAAAAGAAAACAAAATTAATTAAGATATTATTATTCACAATAATATTTTTATTCTCTTTTTACGTGAAATATTTTAGGTTTATTTCTGAATTAATTTTTGAATAATCCATGTTTTATTCATGTGATTAGTATTTCATTTTTAGACTGCTATATAAATATTTCGTGATATATCTAGGTGTTTTATTTTCTACAATATTTTTATTTAGTTTATTTTTAAATATCATTTTAATTAGGACACCGATCATTTTTAGGCTAGACAATTTTAGTTACTATGATTTGCTTTGCTACTGTTGTTTGTTTGGTTAAGTACGTTTGGGTGTTGGGATTAGGTTTTATTGTTTAGCAAAAAAATTTTAGGCGCCCATTCACCCCCCTCTGGTCGCTACTTTCGGTCCTACATCAACAACACTAGAGAGAGAGAACAACACAATCTCCTAACTTGAGGATTAATATAGTAGCTTTAGAAGTAATAACTGACTACTTTGTGCATTGTTTCATACATGAAAATATGACATCTGACCTTTTTTGCATAACCAAAATTCTAATACATTAACCTCTTATCTATGAATAGTTAATCTATGGTGGAAGAAGGACGTCCCATCGAGGAGCTCATCTACGAGTCTCCCACAAAAACAAATAAAGAGGGTTCATCTGAAGGATCCTCCAATAGTGAATCTTTGTACCACTCTCTGGAGAATGAACATCCAATGGAGCCTAGGAAGAAGAGAACAAGAGAAGACGCCGATGAGGATTACATTCCTGAAGCTCAAGCGAAGGTAATTATTGCATTAGTAATAAGTTAGAGCAGATTCTAACCGAGGATTACATTCCTGAAGCTCACATTGTCTATCGTTGTAGGATCGTCCAAAGCGAGGAAGCAAGCGTCGATTATTTCAAATCGAGAAAACAACAACTATTGTCCCAGCTGTTGAGTCATCTGAGCCAACAGCTATTGAGCCCACAGCCACTACATCCTCTGCAAATGCGAAGAGGAGAGGAAAATGGGAGAAGAACAAGCTGCATACAACCATCTACGAGGTTGAAGATGTGTATGTTGATGGGGCTCCAAAGAAGCCGACAGAAATCATAGCTAAGTGCCGCAATGATTGTGGATGTCTCGCCAGGGAGCGGTGTAAGATAGTTTGGAAAAACTGGAAGATTGTCCCTGAAGTTACGAAGAACGAATTGTGGGAGCATATAAAAAGACATTATAAATTCCCGGAAGATCGCTTAGAAGATGCTAAAGATGCCACATTGAAGACTATCGGGAAGTCTCTCCGTACGTTCAGGACTAAACTAAACACATAGTACGTTCAGAAAGGACAGTCGCCGCTCAACGACTATGGATTTATCACGCCAAATGAGTGGAACAAATTCAAATTGCAGCATTGCTCGGAAGAAGTCAAACAAAAAAGCATCATGTTCAAAGAACTTAATAAGAAAAAAATAAGTTCCCACATAAACTTGACCAAGGTGGATATAAGGCCAAGGAGGATGAGTGGAGTAGAAAGGAGGAGCAGGACCGTGCGGCTGGGTTACCTGAACAATTTTCAGGTGCTGATTAGCGCAGTAAGAGATGGATCCTAGGTCGAGCTAAAAAAACACGCGAGGGCCAATATATGCTCTCCGACTCAGGGACTAGTGCAGTATTTCAGAAAGCACAGGAAATCGCTGAGTTGGATAAGGCTGGAAGGTTCAAGCCCGAAGGATGTAATGACCAGCTTACATCTGCTCTCGGAAATGAGGAACGTCGAGGGCGCACCCGAGGTGTCTCTTCTATAGCACCCTGGAAAAATACTTTCAAGAAACGGGAGGGTGCTACATACAAGAAGCGTCAAGCACGCACAGACGACGCCACAGAGCGCCGTGCAGAGTGGGAGCGACACTTTTTTGAATTTATTAATAAGAATCCCAACATAATGCAGACTGCAGCGGGACATATAATTGTGCCAAAGGTACGACTTGACGTACCAAGCAGTGTTGGCTCAGTACAAGAAAGATTTCCTGTAAATTATATTAAAGAGGACACACCATGCAGCCTGCATGTACCGATAGGGCGCAAAGGGCATTCCCAAGAGGCTACACGAGGCATTGCTATGCCTAGGGATTTATTTCACAATCGGCCTATTCGTGCTGAGTATACCAATGTTCAAGTAAATGAGATCACCAACGACAGATTTATTAATGATCCCTTGGATCTTCCAATGCCTGATGAGGGATTGAGACAATTGGAGATGCACTGAATAACTTTGTCCTATGGGTGAGCCGAGGTATCAAATTACTGTAGACAAGTTCTCAGAGTAAATCGCCTATTGTCTCATCACAATCCCCCACATATCTTTCATCTTAGGATGTGCAAAATATAGTATCTTTATCACCTGTTGATGAGCGTGAGATAGAGGAAGAGGCAGAGAAAGAGCTAGTGCCCAATAAAGTGGCAGAAGTGACAGAACCGAAAGTGGTGAAGCCTAATTAAGTGAAAGAGTTAGTTCCGGCCGAGCCAAATCAATTGCCACTACCAGTTCCGACCGAGCCTGAAGTGATAGAGCCAGTGCTAGTTCTTGAGCCCACTGAGCCCAACACAAAAGTGCTAGAGCCTGATCAAATGCCAGTGCCAGTTCTAGCCAAGCCTCAAGTGCCGGTGACTGAGCCCACTGAGCCCAACACAAAAGTTCAAGTGCTTGTGGCCGAGCCTGAAAAACAAGATGCACGCCCAAAGCCAGCAATCCACGAGACAATTGTTCAAGCTGGGCAGTGTTTTGCGCCGAAATCTAAAATGCTTAAATTTTTTACTACTGTAGGGCAAACATGTTCTACGCCCATAGCGTCTCCCATAAAGTCTACAGTACAAAAGCAGGCGGGCTCACTTTCTATTGATAAATGGACCTACAGAGATGAGGATTATATCGAATATGAACTAGGCAAACCATTATTATCCCAACGAGTACTTAAGAGTATGTGTTGGCAGATGAGAATATTGCATGACTGGTACCTCGAAGCGTCTTCGTTAGGAGTTACACAAATAGAATTGAAGGTTCCAAAAGAAATATTCAACTGTCCAGAGTTTACTCTTGCATTATTTTTCAACGACTTCCATCGAATGTTCCGTCTGTAGTGAACCGACATCACAAGCATGATGCCCTGGTGCATATAAGTACTTTTTACTTTGTCAATACAAAGCAAAAATCAATCATGTCTTATATTGACTATTGTTTCATAACATATGCAGTTTGAATTCATGTTGTGACACATCTAATAAATATGGGTACTTGAACCCGTCATTGATAAGCCAAAGTGCACTGAACCCGACACTAAATCGGAATGATGACAAGTACTGGACCGCGGGTCAGAAAAATTTTCAAAGGAAGATATTCAATAAAGGCCAAGACACAATTAAGAAGAGTAAAAGGAATTGTGCCGCGTTGAACATTGCGCGGTGCATGTTTCAATGGAAGGACAGAGAAATGATAAGGGGGGCATATAACTTTAAGTAAGTATACCCACTATATCCACTTAATCATGTTTTATCGATTATGAAACTAACATAATCATATATTACTTCTTTCGATAGTGATCATTGGATTGCACTTTTGATATACCCGAAGTACTTAAGGGTTTATGTGCTCGACTCTCTCGGCAAACCCAAAAAGAATATCAAGATATATAAATGTTATTCAGAGTGCATACAAATACTACATGGAAAGGTTAGGTGGCCCACATGATCCATAAAGGCCGAGAGATATGCTTATCAGAACCAACTATCCGGTAATACTATATTTTGAAATTTCTTAATTCAATTGATAAAGCCAAACTATATATCGTTCTAACTTTGTCTATTTTGAAGTGTCACAAACAATCTCCTGGTTCAGTGCATTGCTGGTATTATACTTGTGATTTCATGAGCAATAACTTAGGAAAGTTTGCGCGGACAGTATCTGAGGATACTAAAGAAGTAAGTTGATTTATTGTGTGTTAATCTAATATAACTTGCAGCGTATGTACTTATATGTTACGTATGCAGACGTCAGGTCCATCAACCGTTAACGTTGCCCAGAAGAGCCAACTCTCAGAATCAGAAATGTACGACATCGTATCAAGGATGTGCCGCTTAACGATGAATGAAGTTCTTCATGAGCTTGGAGTATTCTTCAATCCCGAGGGTGAATGAAGTAGCCAAGCATCCAACTCTATATGATTGGGCTGGACGAATGAAAAGGCAAGTACAACAAATCGATAAGAATTTTGAAGCTGAGAAGCAAAAAAAAGATGCGTAATATATGAGTTGGCCTTCCAAGAAAACATAAACCGCATGAGCATGTATTTGTGAAACAATGGTTAATTTTGAAATTTTGATAGATGTAAACTTTTTAAACTTAATGTGTGATGAAATGTAAACTTTGTAAATTTGTAAATTGATGAGATGAGTTGTTATTGTGTTGATGTGTTGCTGTTGTGGATGTGTATGTGGATATGTGGATGTTTTGCTGCTGTGTATGTGGATGGCTGTGTGAAGCATATAATTTCTGTGTTTTGGTTTGTGGAACTGTGTGAATTAAGGTTTACAACAATCTATGTACTAGGGTAAACACAGTAGTGGCGGGCACAATGACATCATCTGCCTACCACTGCTATTAGCAATAGCAGTGGCGGGCAGATAAGGTCAGCGCGCCCGTTACTGCTATTGACATAGTGGTGGCGGGCTCGCTGACATCATTTGCCTGCCACTGCTATGGCTAACAGCAGTGGTGGGCAGATGACATCAGTGTGCCTGCCATTGCTATTGACACAGTAGTGGCGGGCACTCTGCCTGGCGTTAGAGCAGTAGCGGACTAGATGCCCGCCACTACAGGTCATTTTTGCCCGCCGCTACTGTGTCGCTTTGTAGTAGTGAAATATGGGGCGTGACATTTTAGTAGGAACGAGATATGTTCCTAGTAGCTACTTATGTGAACTTGGAGGGAACAGTTAGTTCCCCTCAACTTCTACCAAGTACCTATGTGAACTTTAAGGGAACATTTAGTTCCCCTTGACTCCTAGTGTGGTTGTGTCTAATACAATTGTGTTGTATCACCTGAAAATTTCTACCGTCTATACTATCCACCCATGATTGCCCTATCCAATCCTATCATCATTAAAGGTCACTTAATGAGGGGTAACACACACATCATGCTCGTATATATAAGGCTAGATTAATGAATTGACTTCATCATGAATTGGTAAACTTGGTACTTTTAGGTATTATATGCCATGCATGACATGATTACCTCTATGCACCATATAGGGAAGTGTATAGGCTCGCTAAAATTTAGGTCTAATTAATTAGTCGTGCTTGTGTTATGAGTGACATTATTTATGGTCATGGGTATAGGCTTGTGAATTTAGAAATATTTGTGAAATACAGGTGATTGGAAAAATAGTTGGCGTTGTCACGGGTTGGTAGCCAAATGAAGTGGCTTGCATAAAACCATGGATGGTTATAGGTGTTTATTACATATATTGTTCTTTATCCTATTTATATAATGTTTTTTATTACAAATTATGTTTTCTTATTTCTCCTAAATTGAATATTTCTTTATGTTAAAAATTAGCTATATATAGATTCTCCTTGTTTAAGCGTTGTATGTATGGTAGGTTTTCTAATTACTACTTGGAACTTGCTAGTACTAAAAGATCTCAGTCCTTGAGTTATGTTGAGTTTTAGTGATTCATGATAACAAATATTGGGACTAAATATTTTCAAAATTTTATGTGTTAGGTTATGTTTCAGCATCAAACAAAAATGTTGATTGCTCATTATTAAGAATCAACAAGTAAAATATTGATCATGAAGGAGATTGGAAATATTTTAAGTTATATTCAACTGGAAGTTTTGATCAAAGGTGATGGGGGAGTGGTCCCGATCTTCCGATAGGTAAAGGATAAACTTGGGTTGGTGGAGAATCTCGACGTTGGCGATCCAAGGCTCCGGTCCGGCGGATCAAAACCTTGCAATCGTTACACCACTGTCTCCGTTGGTTATCAACCACGCAGAACGCGATTGACCTCGCCACGAAGGCTAATTCCTGCAAGCGAACCCAAGAACACAAGCAAGAACAGGAAGGATACAAATCGAATGCCAAATCTCAGACAAACGAAGATAAGGTGAGGTTTCACAAACGCCAATGCAGCAGCCAATCGGTCCGGTGCAAGAGGCGGGATCTAAACACAACAGTGTAGATGCAACAAAGCAAAACCTAACCCTAGAAGTGGCTGGCGTGAGAATATATAGGGCGGCGGTCTGTGGAAGGGGAACAGACTTGGGCTGTGGGCTAGAAGATGTACAGACTCAGATTATGGCCAACATGGCCCAGTTCTGTCACGCAGGACTGTTTTAAATACATAGGTCGACTCGAGACTCCAAATTATGTGAAACCAACGGCAAAAGATCCGTCTTCTCCTCAGCTTTCCAAAAAGTCCAAGAACGCGCCAAGCGGACTTCGTATGAGGAAGTTATGCCCATTTTGGTGAATGGTGGTCGATGTAGTCCGAACCAGCGAATTCTTGACTTCAAATCATCCGTGCGGCTCCGTCTTCAACTCCAACTCTCCTATTCCATCTCCCATGTTCCTAAGCAACAAAATATCACTAGTATTCAGTAGCATCCCATCCAAACAAATATAATCAAAGCTGCTAAGGAACGAATTAACCTCATGGTTCAAGCGACGGGCACGGGCGCGTGTGATTGGTCCTTGTAGTTGAATTGTAGGTGGAGGCTCCATGTGTGTATCATGTGAAGTGATGTCCTCATCAAAAGGTCATTTAGTCAATCTTCATTGAATATAGAAGCTTATTAAGTACATATTGATGTATATGATAAATACAAGGTAAAGTTAATGATTGAAAATAAGCTAAGAATCATGAAGAATAAAGTGATTTATACCTTTGATTATATATTGAGAATCAAGTGGAATATTTATCACAAAGAACAATGTGATTTATACTATTGATTATATGTTTAGAATCAAGTGGAATATTAATGATGAAGATGGTTCATACAAGCTTGTTATGTCTATATTAATTTACTTGGAAAATATAAGCTAAAGTTGATGGTTGGCAAGAACTTGAGTATCATGAAGCATAAAGTGATTTATATCATTGATTAATATGAATTAAGTAAACATATTGAAGATGTAGGATAAGAAATGGTTTTTTATAGCAAGACGGTGAAGGGCAAGTGATACTCGCCTACGAGAGACCATGCAAGGGTGAAGGGCAAGAAAAGGCTTGGCACTAAAGGACCAACGTGATGGTGAAGAGCGAGTGTAGTCTTACCACCGATGAACCATGTATATCTATGAAAAACTATAGGTGATGCACATCAATTATTTAAGGAATGCAAGAAGTGATAAAGACAAGAGCAAGTTCAAACTTCTTGTATTGAAGGATGTCGAGTGATTTGAATATATAAAACTATCCACACTTCATGTATTTAACTACACCAAGCAAAAATTCAGAGTGAATATTGCTCAACACAAAGTTATAATGTTTTGGGACTAACATGTTCAACTAGTTGTATGTAGGTGAATAGTCCCAATGATGAAATGGTTTTAACTTTGTCATCCCTCAAAAGTAAAGAAATAAAATGGTATCAGGGTGTTCCTATTGTTATAAATCATTTATATTTGCATTTGAGTATAAGAATATCATACTATTAAGAGGGATATAACGTTGATATGTTTGTATATGTCTCGGTGTTCAAAGTGATATATCCCATTGCTATCTTACGAGAAAACCAAAGTCATATTTTTTTGTCCTTGCAGTTTTAAGTCTTGTTATTTTTTGGGTTGGATATCCCATTGCTATCTTAAGAGAAAACCAAAGTCATAAGCTTTCCAAAATATCCATGATCATTAAAAACGGACATCAGAGTCAAAATTTATAACCTGTTTTCTAGAGTGCTCCTAGGGATTTCAGAAGTTCTGGATCAAGCTAGAACATCCGAGATCTCCTAGTCCAGACCCTCATGACCTAACCAAAAGTTTCAAGATCTCTAGGTCCAGAACCTCTAGAATGAATCAAATGTTCCTAGATTATGATTATGTTTTGGCCCGGAACCTCCGAAAAGGACCAAACGTTTTAGTTTTGCTGTAACTTTTTCCCCAATGGTGAGGGCTATATAAACCCCTCCTCTCTTTTGAGACAGAGTTCAACACCCCCATTTCCCCTAAGATTCAAAAACTTCTAGGGTTCATCTCACTCTATATTTGGTTCGATCTAGTGAAGATTAGTTAGTTGGGTTGAGAGATTTATGGGAAAGAGTAGGTAAGATTCATTCCAATCTTTAAGGACTTAAGTTCATAGCATGCAAATCAAATTTATTTCTATCAATCTTAAAGGTGATCCATCCTAGATGTCTTAGCGTCGATCCGCAAACACCCAAACAATTGTGGATGATCGGACAAGTTTGTACAAGGCTTTGTCTCAACTTCAAAGAGGTAACCTAGTGGAAAATCATGGCCAACCTCGGTGGACGTTTGGTGAGAAAAAAGTTGAAAGAGACCTAGTCTTTTTGGGCCCCTCAATGGAGACGTAGGATAGGTAGATCTCAACTTCGGGAAACAAATCATGTGTCTAGACATATGTGTTTTCATATTCATGATCTAGCTTATCATATTCATATGTGTTTTAGCCCGATCTATATGATGATGCTTATTTGATTGCAATTCATAAATGTGATAGCTTCATAATACCTATTATAATGTGTAAAAACAATTAGTTTGAACTATAACTCATTAAAGGATACTTGATCTATAGTTTGTCAGTTAATTACATTAATTACTTGTTTTAGCCTGGTCTATAAATCTACCTGTACATCTAGTTTTCCTTACCTAGACATGTTCCTAATAACTTGTGCTTACTTTCTATTCTTATAGAATTACTATAAAAAATCTTGAAGAATCGACTTTGTGCATCTCTTGTTATTCCCGTAATATCCGGTTGGAACATGAAGTTCTAGACCCTGAAACTTCTGATTCATCTCGGACCATCTGGACCCGAATGTTCTAGAATAAACTAGATATTCTAAGAACGTTAACCTTTCTATTTGAAGAATTTTTAGGATTGTCTATTCACCCCCTTTATGCGACATCTTTCAAGTATTTGTAAAAGTACTTACCTTACTTTAATTATGTTACAATATGTAAGATGGTTGAGGATGAGATGTTTCACAATAATGGGTTTGTCATGTGCATCGAAAATTTTTAGGATGATTCATTGTATTGTTTTTCCTCTAGCCAAATACCTACGGGATTGATAAAAAAGGCAATCTAGGAACTTAGCGTACTCTGCTTATCCTATATAAAATTGTTATACTTTGATCAACTTTAGGCTTTTATAATACTAATTCTTTAGGATAGTTAATGCCATGACTAGATGATAATGCACAAATCAATCACTATCATGGATATTGATTAATGCACGACACAACACTTGTGATCTTGTGTAATGGATGATTGTTAGTAGTGACATTCAGATCGTCTAAATATATACCTTATGTCAAGGACTCTAACATCCAAGACAGCGGGGCCTCGGCTATGGAGTTCGTAGCTCTGGCTGGTAACGGCACCGGGGTTGTTGCCCGGCTGCCCAATGGTGAAGAGGGGAGAGATTAAGGAAGAAGAAGGAGAATTAGAGCTATAGTTCTTTATTAATTTCCATATTGTCAATTACATCCCCTTTTATAGCCATTAGGCCTACTAACAAACTTATAACAAAGTTTCTTAGCTTGCCTCATAAGCCAACCCGCCAACTTCTGCTTGTGCGCGTGAATGACGCTGATAATCCTCCCCCACATGACATCCCTCCCTCCCTCCCTCGATGAGCAGCTTGTCCATGATCTGGTAGTTCGAGTAACTATCCATGAAGCTGTCGGCGTCTTCCCATGTTGCCGAGGCTACAGATTCACCCTTCTAGTGCACCAGTAGCTAGCGTACACCTCTGGCCAAGCGAGAACGGAGAATGTGTTCTAGCTCTAGAACGACAGCACCATTGTGAATACGTGGAAGTGTTGGTGGAGCGGATGGAGGCTTGCCGATGAATCCCTTCAATATGCCGACATGGAACACATCATGGAGCCGAGCGCGGGGAGGTAACTCCAGTTGATAAGCAATAGCATTGATGATGTCCACAATGTTGAACGGTCCGTAAAAACGTGGTCTCACTTTACCTAGTGCTGGAACATGAAACGAAGAGGTAGCCCGGTGGTGTAGTCAGAGCCAGACCTAGTTGCCCACCTCGTATCGAACATCCCTGTGAAGCTTGTCATAGTGATGTTTGTAAATGGCCTGGTCTTGTTCGAGGCGGAGGCGAACATCCGCGAGAAGCTCATCCCATTCTGCCATGGTCTTGGTGACCGCTTCTACTCTTGTGTCACCTGGTTCATAGGAGCGGATGGAGGGTGGCTCCTATCCATAGACCACTCAGAATGGCATGTCATGGAGCACCGACTGGTAAGCAGTGTTGTAGATATACTCTGCCAAGTAAAGCCAATGCAGCCATTGTCGAGGACGATCACCCGTGAAGCAGCGTAGGTACATGACGATGACCTTGTTAGCGGCTTTTGTCTAGCCATCGGACTATGGATGGAAAGCCGACGTCATGTGTAGCTTGGCGTTGATGAGCCGCATCAATTCATGCTAGAAAATTGAGGTGAAGACGGGATCCCGATCTAAAACCATAGACTGGGGAACACCGTGAAGGCACAAGATCTCCGCGAAGAAAGCCTATGCCACTGACTCTGCCGTGTATGGGTGTGCGAGGGGAATGAAGTGGTAGTACTTTCTGAAGCGATCCACCACGGTGAAGATAACCGACTTCCCACCCACTCGTGGTAATGCCTCGACAAAATCCAACCAAACGTATGACTAGACAAACATGGGCACCAGTAAAGGCAGAAGAAGACCAGCCATATGTAGATGATCCTAATTGTAGCATTGGCATGTGGTACAAGTGTGTACAAAGTCCTAGACCGCTCGCCGTAGATTAGGAGAGTGACAATCATGGTGTAAGCAATGCAATGTACATTGGACACCATCATGGACTTTGTCCTGTATGGCTGAGATGAGCTCGTGTAGGAGTGGCGATGCCGGTGGAATGTAGAGGAGGCCATTAGACGCCACCAACCCATCAAGGATGGACCACGTAGCAAAACATTGGCCTGCTGTGATCTCGTCCTTGATCGTCCTTAAACTTGATCAGTGGCGTGTGTGTTTGGCGAAGGCAATCGATGAAGATGAGATCTTGGCCTGAGATTGTGTGGAGCACTGGTTCATCCGTGTCACGCCGGGATAGAGCGTTATCCACTATGTTGGAGCTACCAGCCTTGTATTCCATCGAGAAATTGAAACCTAACTTGATGCTGAAATGATCTATCCGAACAAGAAAATGGTGCCCCCAGAGGTACGGTCTCCAGTGTCGAATGGCAAGAACAAGACCAATGAGTTTGCGCTCGTACGCTGCAAGAGACCGATGACGTGGGGAAACAACCCATCTGAAGAATGCCACTGGGTGTTGTCCTTGGAGGAGAACTGCGTCAAGGTGTCACACTCAATGATGAAGGATTGGCCAAAGTCAGGCAGCGCAAGCATGGGCGCCATGGTGATGGCAACTTTGAGCACCATTGAGGAGCCAGATGTGATGAGTGAGATTGTCAATGGAAGTCAAGAGTACAAGAAGAGAAGAGAAGACCTGTTGTGTCTGGGCCGTGTTTGACTCAGGTACATGGGCAGCGAGCGACTGTCGGGCAAAGGGGCCGCAAAGTCGGGCTAGCCTAATCCGAGTACATGGGCTAGGAGCAGCAGAGGATCCACTAGTCTGTTGATTGGTATTGACTCAGGTACACGGGCGGCGAGCGATTGCTGGGTTGAGGGAGCTGCGGAATCAGGCCAGCCCAATCCTGGTACCCGGTGCGAAGACGGCGAGCGCTTTGTCAGTTTCGGCACAAAACTAACGACCGCTGATCTCAGATCTGACCATTCTTAGTTGAAGCCATAGCTGCTATGAAAGCTCCAAATCATGACAAGTCATCTGTATTTAGGATCTTACTATTTCAGCGTCTGTAAAAACCCTAAGGGTCTTTTGGTATTTTTCCTAATCTATTGGGCTGCCTATAAATAGGGCCCCAATCCCTATGGTTAGGGTTACCCATTCTGAAATCAAGTTTAATTCCACAAAAGTTTGGGTCACTTTTCTAGTTCTCTCCTTCTTCCTGCGTTGCTCCGCCACCATCTCTGATGTTTGCCACCTGACCGAGTCCACAAAGCCAGCAACCGTGCTCACGTGAGTCAATCTCGCGGTCGTCCAGCATTCCAAGCAGTTACAGCGGCTCACTACACGAGGCAAGTTTTTTGCAGTAATGGTGTGTTTCTGGCACATAGGCTGCAGCTCTTGAGTGCATCTTGTGTTGTGATTTCTCGTTATGCACGTGAGATGTTTGGAGTTTTTGTGCATAGGCTCGTAGGTTTCTAGTACCTGGTCTTCTAGGCTCTGCTGTACTACATCTGTACGTGGCATCTTTTGGCTTCTCAACACGACAACAGCACAGAGTATTGTAACATCCATGCGAAGTCGGGCTTCGTTAATGAAGCAGGCTTCGACTACTGGCTGTGTCTTCGGCACTTTGAATGTGTGTAGTCTCGTGCGGAGCCAGGTGTGCAAAGTCCCAATTCGAAGCACAGACTTCGACATCGCTGGCTTCGATGTAACAAGATTCAGAGGCAGCCTTCGTTTTGGCCTCAGCATGCTTCGGACCTACACTGTTCGAAGCTTAGGCTTCGCTAAGGCTTCACTGTGGCTTCGTTGAAATACACTTCGAAGTGAAGGCTCGTAGGCTTTGACATATTCTAGTGCAGGCTTCGACAAGTAATAACCAGGAGACAAATTTGAATAGTAACATTTCTTCTCATTTTGCGTACACTTGAGTACATTGCATGTGATGTTTCTTCTAATGATGCTTGAAATGCTTATGTCTTGAATAATCTGTTAATCTGCCTTTGAGCACTGTTTTGGTGTCATTTCATCTAGGACACCAGTTTTTTTAGGCTAGATTATTTTTAGCACCTGTTGCCTGTTTACTTCCACTTGTTGTTTGTTGAGGTGCGTTGGGTATTGGGAGAAGGCCATTGATTCGCAAGAATTTTTTAGGCACCCATTCAACCCCCCTCTGGTCGCTACTTTCGGTCCTACAAGTGGTATCAAAGCCTTGTTAGAGTTTTTCCATATCTTAACTGGTTCTAAACCCAGGTAGTGATCATGACTTCTTCTAGCAAGGTCTCGTCCCTAGAAGCTTTTGGCTACACTTATTGGAAGACTCGCATGCGAGCCTATCTCATGAGCCAGAGCTCGGACATTTAGGACATTTGTGTTCACGCTACTTTTACCATACTTCCTGTTGTTGAGCGTACATCCCCCGAGATAATCTCCCAGCATCAGAACAACAACAAAGCGGTGAACATTTTGTTTTCTGGTTTAGGTTCCACTAAGTTTGAGCGTGTGAGCCATCTCAGCACTGCTAGAGAGATCTGTGCTACCCTCCAGGCACACCATGAGGGGACAGACCAGGTCAAGGCTCAGCTCTATCAGACCTACCGGCGTGAATATGAAAATTTCACACAGAAGCCGGGTGAATCTGTTGAAGCCTTGTTTGGTCGTTTTCAATCGATCATCAACATGCTTTGGGCCAACAAGGCCGAGGGAGTTTAGCTGGTCTCAGATCATGAGCAGGCGCTCAAGGTTCTTCATACCTTAGACCCTATGATCTGGGAGATCAAGGTATCCTCTATCATTGAGAGCACCTCTTATGATACCTTGACTATCTCAGAGCTTTTTAGCAAGCTCAAGGCCACAAAGGTTGATATCCAGTTGAGATCAAATCTCACTGGTTCTGGCTCAAAAACCCTGACCCTTGCGACACCGTCTGCTGACTCCTCTTCTTTGAGATGTGCTGGGTTCTCCCTGATGTCTCTTATTGAGGACCAGCTTGAGTCGCTAGGAGATGATGATATGTGTCTGTTTAACAACTAGGTGCATCTTGTCTATGATAAGCGAATGTTCAAAAGACACGGCACAAAATCCGGATGCTTTGAGTGTGTTGATCCAGGTCACTTCATCGCCAACTGCCTCAAGCAAAATGGTCACAAGAAGGGTACCGGTGGTGGCTCCTACGACTCCGGCAAGCACGACAGCTCCACCTTCACAAAGGGCAATCCCAAGACAAGATTCTTTCGAAAGGCCCTGAAGGACTACCGACGTGAGAACAAGAAGCAAGACAAGGCCTTCTTCGCCGAGATGGAGAGAAGCTACTCCAAGCAGTCTTCGTCTTCTTCCTCTTCATCAAGCTCAAGCGATGAGGAGATCATGATCAGGAAGGGGAAGGACAAGGACGATCCGGCGGGCCTCTGCTTCATAGCCTTCGGGGACAAGCCGAAGAGCCTCTCGCACCACCGCCGAAGATCCTGCAAGAGCTTTTGCTCAATGGCTCTTGGGGATAAGGAAGAGAAGGGTTGCCCCGACAACTCCGACGACGACGACGATGAAAAGGTATCCTCCTATGAACAAGAAGTCGTTGATTTACTTGAAGCGAACCGTCAGGAGTTGAGGTATGGGGAGAAACTTCTTAGAGGGGCTAAGAAGAGGATAGATGAGCTTGAGAGTGAGCTTGCCGTGGCAAATGGCAGGATTGAGTGTCTATCTTCTTCCCCTTGCTTAGGTGGTAGCAGTGAGTGCCCTAACTATGAGGTGTTACTATTTGACCTGACGACTCTGAAGTCCAAGTACACAGAGATTGTAAATGAGAGAGATGCTTTGGCCACTGAGCTTGAGAACGCTCAGCTGGAGCTGAAAGATGCTCAAGCCACTACCGTTGTGCCCTGTGTTGACTGCCCATCCCATTTAGCTAGTTTAGCTAAGGTGAGAGCCAAGAGTGATGAGCAGTTGGGTGAGTTGGAAAGAGTCGGAGCTGAGCTAGAACAGACTAAGCTAGAGCTTGAGACATTGTTAGTTCCACCCACTGTTTGTGAGAACTGCTTGTCCCTTAGATTGGAGTTGATCAAGCTGGAAGTTGAGAAGTCTGTCCAAGTCGATAGAGAGTGTGAGATCTGCTTGTCTCAGGTGGAGGTACTAGCTTCCTTGAGAGAGGAGCTAGCTGATGCTCATAATTAGAACTTTTACCTCCATCAGATCCTGAGTTGGGTGAGTGCCAGAGAGCCACAACTCGGCATGATGATCCAGTAGTTCAAGAGGCAGGATGGGTTTAGGGTAGGTTACCTACACCATGGTTGACTCTGAGAGTGCCATTAGTTGAGCAGTGGACTAGAGTAAGATTACTCTTGAGCAGAGATATCCCAAGACTCAATCCACTGAGTCTTTCCAGGCAAGTCAGCCCAAGGATGGAGTGTTCCAAGAACAACCTAAAGCTCCACCTAAGAAGCCCATCTGGGTCCCAAAGCCCAAGCATCTCCACACTTCTCTTAACTCTCTACCTGGACCCTCTCACACAAAAGAGTCTACACCCAACACCACCAAGCCCAAGAACCCCAAGCCTCAACCACATCCCAAGAAGCCTACCTATCACTGTGAGTTTTGTCAAAGAAACGGGCATCTTGGGGAGTTTTGCTTCAGGAGGAAGCGGGTTGAGAGAGCAGAGAGAGCTCGAAGTGGGCAGGAGCAGTTCTACCAGCAGGGTGGTAGACAGAGAGTCCCTCGATGCGGGGAGAGGCTAGAGGTCAGGTCGCGTCGTGTAGGTGGTGGAAGTGGAGACGACTTTCATGCCCATGCTCCGGAGGGTGGTTTTCGCTCCGGCAGAGCTCTAGGTCGTTCTGGATATGACTTTGGACCTCATGGCCGAGACTTTAGGCAGAACCGAGGACCACGCTTTGAGCCGCATTTTGGTACGGACTATTATGATTCTTTTTGTTTTCCTTCCTTTGAGCAGATGGCTCAACACTGGTTTAGCTATTTTGCTAAATCTGGTGCCGAACCATTTGCTCCCTCTTATGACCACTGATCGTGCAGGATCGAGGACTGGATGACGTGTGGATCATGGATTCAGGATGTTCTCGCCACATGACGGGACATCACAGATGGTTCTCTAGCCTCATTTCCCTGAGCTCCAAGGTTACATCACTTTCGGGAATAGTGGTCAAGGGAACCTACATGGCATTGGATCAATTCGCATCTCTGATCATTTCTCTTTGAAGAACGTTGCTTTGGTTGGAAACTTGAATTTCAATTTGATTTCTATTTCGCAACTTCTTGAGGTTGGTTTAGAGGTTCTCTTTAAGAAGGGCATGTCTTCTATTGTTTATTCTAGAGGATCTTTGGTTTGCCAGATCTTACCCTTCGGTAAGGTTTTTCGGATTGATTTCTCTAGTTCTTTTGACCATTCTCGCTGTTTGATTGTTGGATCCTCCTTTGAGCTCTAGAAGTGGTATAGGAGGTTAGGCCATTTGAGTTTTGATCTGCTAGTCAGATTGAGCTCTATGGACCTCATCCGAGGATTGCCCAAGCTTAAGATGGAGAAGGGTCTAGTTGCCATCCCTGTCGTCACGGGAAAATGGTTGTCGCTTCTCACGCACCTATGACTCAAGTGATGACTTCATACCTGGGAGAGCTATTTCACATGGACACTGTTGGTCCGGCTCAGGTACGCTCAGTCGGTGGGAAGTGGTATGCACTTGTGATCGTTGATGATTTTTCTCGATTCTCATGGGTTTTCTTTTTGGAGTCTAAGGATGAGACTTTTTAGTTTGTTCATGACCTGATTTTGAAGTTGAAGAATGAGAACAATTGTTGGATGCGAGAAATTCACTCTGACAACGGCTCTGAGTTCAAGAACTCTCAGTTCGTCAGGTTCTGTAGTGATCAGGGTCTTGAGAACTAGTTTTCTGCTCCTTACACTCCCCCACAGAATGGCATTGTGGAACGAATGAACCGCACGCTAGTCGAGATGGCCAGGATGATGATCGATGAGCATAGGACTCCTAGGCATTTTTGTGCTGAAGCCATGAACATGGCTTGCTATCTGGCCAACCGAATTTTTCTCAGAGCTTACTTAGGTAAGACGTCATATGAGTTATAGTTTGGTAGACAGCCCAAGGTGAGTCACATGCGAGCATTTGGCTGCAAGTGCTTTGTGCTCAAGAAGAGTGGGCATTTGGACGAGTTTGAGTCTTGTTGTTGGGATGGTGTTTTTCTTAGTTATGCTTTGCATTCTCGAGGCTTTCGTGTTTGGAACCTCGACTCCCAGCAGCTTGTCGAGTTTTGTGAGGTTTCTTTTGATGAGCCCATGCCTTCACTAACTCCTTCTTTTGAGCTTTCTGGAGATGATGAGTTTGGAGAGTCCATCTTCGAGGAAGATGATGACGCTCCTGCTGTTGATGAGGGTGGGCCTTCTGCATAGCCTACAGACCCCACACCTTCTGAGACTTCGACTGAGGATGAGGGCGGACCTCTGATCACTTCTTCCACTTCGATCGAGCCCCCTTAGTCGACTCCAGAGGTGCCAGCTGCTGACTCCGGTGAGGTGACTTCAGATCACCTGGGATCCCGAGCAGTTCAGCGTGATCACCCCGCAGAGCTTATCATCGGTGATTTCACTGAGAAAACGTTGTGTTCTTCCATTGACACGGTTGCTTTTTTTGTTGAGTCTGCATTTGTTGCCTCTTTTGAGCCCAGAGATGTTTCTCATGCTCTTTCTGATGTAAATTGGATAAACGTCATGCAAGAAGAACTTGAGAATTTTGTTCACAATCGGGTTTGGACACTGGTTCAGCTGCCAACTGGATGCAACCCCATAGGCACCAAGTAGGTGTTTAATAACAAGCAATGTGAAGATGGTGTTGTGTTGCGCAACAAAGCTCGATTAGTTGCCCAGGGTTTTTGCTAGAAAGAGGGTATTGACTTTGAGGAGACCTTCGCCCCTGTTGCCCGTCTTGATTCCATTCGCATTATTTTGGCATTTGCTGCTTCTAAAGGGTTTAAGCTTTTTCAAATGGATGTCAAGAGTGCTTTTCTGAACTGGTATATAGAGGAGGAGGTTTATGTTAGGCAGCCCCCCGGTTTTGAGAACCCCAAGTTTCCTCCACACGTTTTCAAGTTGCAGAAAGCTTGATACGGTCTGAAGCAAGTCCCCAGGGCTTGGTATGATCGCCTAAAGTAGTTTTTGGGTGGGAACGGCTTTGTGATGGGTTCTGTGGACAAAACTCTTTTCTTGCTCAAAGATGGCTCATATTTCTTGATTGCTCAGATTTACATGGACAACATTATTTTTGGTGGTTCTACTAATGAGCTTGTGTCCAAGTTTTCTGACCAGATGCATAGCGAGTTTGAGATGAGCCTCATGGGTGAGCTCAAGTATTTCCTAGTGCTCCAGATCAAGCAGACCAAGGACGACATCTTCATCCACCAGAGCAAGTACATGCAGGACATGCTGAAAAAGTTTGAATTTGGTGGAGAGCTGAAGCCTCAGATGACCCCAATTGGTACATCTGGGGTCTGGACAAGGATGAGAGCATCGTCAAGGTCAACGAGAGAGAGTATCGAGGGATGATTGGATCGCTACTGTACTTGACGGTGACTAGACCGGACATTCAGTTCGTCGTGGGATTGTGCGCGCGCTTCCAGTCTTCACCACGTGCATCTCATCGGCAGGCTGTCAAGAGCATTTTCAGGTACCTTACCTATGCGCCTGATCTAGGTCTTTATTATTCAGCATCATCATCTCTTGATTTATCTGGCTTTTCCGACGCTGACTTTGCTGGGTGTCGGCTAGATCGCAAGTCGACATCTGGTACTTGCCAGTTTCTTGGTTCTTCGCTTCTTTCTTGGTCTTCTCGAAAACAATCTGGAGTTGTTCTTTCTACCATAGAGGTTGAGTATGTAGCTGCTACTACCTGCTGCTCACAGTTGGTTTGGATTATTTCCACTTTGCAAGACTTTGTGAAAGTACCAGCGCAATTAGTGTAGGAAAAAACCCATAATGACTGTGTTCTGGTTTTTGTTCAGTTTTTGGTCATTAGGGTTAAACTTTTTAATTTATTTTCTTCTTTATGTTTTCTTGTGTTTTGTTTTCGTGTTTCCACATGTGCTTGTAGGTTCTGAAGAGCTGATGCAGAGAGTGTTGACAATGCACTCATCAAGGGGGAGATTGAGGAGCCATGATGAAGATCATGGGCCTCATGGCTCAAGATGTGATGAGTGATTGTCAACGGAAGTCAAGAGGACAAGAAGAGAAGAGAAGACCTGCTGTGTTTGGGCCGCGTGTGACTCAGGTACACGGGCAGCGAGCGACTGTCGGGTAGAGGGGTCGCGAAGTCGTGCTAGCCCAATCCGAGTACATGGGCTAGGAGCAGCAGAAGATCCACTGGTCTGTTGACCGGGATTGACTCAGGTACACGGGCGGCGAGCGGTTGCCGGGCTAAGGGAGCTGTGGAATCGAGCCCGCCCAATCTGGGTACCCGATGCGAAGATGGTGGACGCTTTGTCAGTTTCGGTGCAAAATTGACGACCGCTCCTGCTACGAAAGCTTCTTATCAGGACAAGTCATCTGTATTTAGGATCTTACTATTTTTCCTTTAGGCCCACAGTCTGTCAGTCGAGTACGTAAAAAATCCTAAGGGCATTTTGGTCTTTTCCATTTTATTTCAGCGTCTATAAAACCCTAAGAGTCTTTTGGTATTTTTTTCTAGTCTATTGGGGTGCCTATAAATAGGGCCCCAATCCCTAGGGCTAGGGTTACCCATTCTGAGATCAAGTTTAATTCCACAAAAGTTTGGGTCACTTTTCTGGTTCTCTCCTTCTTCCTGTGTTGCTCCACCACCATCTCTAATGTTGGCCACCTGACCGAGTCCACAAAGCCGGCAACCGTGCTCACGTGAGTCAATCTCGCGGTCATCCAGCGTTGCAAGCAGTGACAGCGGCTCACTGCATGAGGCAAGTTTTTCGCGGTAATGGTGTGTTTCTGGCACATAGGCTGCAGCTCCTGAGTGCATCTTGTTTTGTGATTTCTCGTTATGCACGTGAGATGTTTGGAGTTTTTGCGCATAGGCTTGTAGGTTTCTAGTACCTAGTCTTCTAGGCTCTGTTGTACTGCATCTGCACGTGGCATCTTTTGGCTTCTCAATGCGACAACAACACAGAGTATTGTTATATCCGTGCGAAGTCAGGCTTCGTTATCAAAGCAGGCTTCCACTACTGGCTATTGTTGGGGGAAAATATCTCATCTTCGGGGTTATTGCTGCAACAGCATGAAAGCAGATAGTGGATTCGAAGGTTTCCAGACGTCCATCTTCGAAGATACCCTGAGTCAAGTTCGAAGTACGAAGATAGGCATTAGTTCGAGGTATATCTTCGAACTAAGGCGATTCAAGATCTTTATTGCTAGCTAAGATGGAAGATTTATCTTTTATATTATTAGATTAGTCTTTTACCATTTTAGCCCTATCAAGGGTACCGAATAGTTTCCACTATGTCGGTTGTAATAGAGGGGTAAATAGGTCTTTTCCTTAATATTTGGGCCTATAAATACCCCCCCATTTCACCCTGTAATAGGGACCGAATACAAGTTATTCAATACACACATTCGAACTATTCTATGTTGTTATCCTTTCGGAGGCTTAGAACAGTTCTCTTCGCAAACACTTCGTTTGTTAGTTTCTTTTCTACAGAAACCTGTTAGCGTGATCTTTTACGCCAACAGTTGGCACCGTCCATGGGGAACTTAGTCCAAAAAACTTCGTTCTCTACCAACTTCTTACATCATGCCTCCTAAGCGGAGCGCACCCCGCAATCCCGTTCGGAGGTCTTCTTGAATCTCCGGAGAGATACCATTTGATACGGTTGAAGTCGGAGGGCCTTCGACATTCCCTCCGCAAACTCCGGAAGGGGCTTCCATCCCTCGAACATACGAAGCTTCTCCGCCAACCCCTTCTATACTTCGACCACCCAGAGTCCCTCCTCCACCTTCCATCCCAATTCGAACTGATCCTACTAGTTCTCGAGACCCGGAAGATCCTTCCGGAGGAGATGAAGACAATCTTGGAGATATGGCCACTCAAATGGCCAACCTTCAAGCTGAAGTAGCAAGGTGGCGACAGGAAGCTGTAAACAGGCTTTGCTCTTAAGCCATCCCATCTATCCCAGAAGTGCCCGAAAACGACGATCTCGATTATCCCGAAGCCCCGGAGAACGCCTCCTTCGATAATGAATCTCCGCTGCATCCTGAGCTGCAGAAAGTTCGCTTTGATCCAAAGTTCAAAACTTCGAAGCTCTGTAAGTATGCCGGAGATGAAGATCCCGGAGAGTTCGTTCGTTCTTATGCCCTAACAATTGAAGCTAGCGGAGGAGTTCGAGACACCATGGCGAAGTGCTTCCCCTTAGCTCTTCAAGGAGTGGCATTAAGGTGGTTCTGGTCCTTGAAGCCAGGATCAATTAATTGATGGTCGCAGCTGAAGAAGAAGTTTATAAGCAATTTTCAAGGCACCTTCGTGCCTCCCATGTCAACAGGAAGCCTTTTCCAGGTGAAACAGCTCCCCGGAGAGACATTGAGGCAATATTTTAAGCGCTTCGCTCATACGAAGTCGCAAATCCGGGGGTTGTCTGCATCTTCGGTAGTTGATGCAGCTCGGGAAGGCGTCACTCATCAAGGCCTCCTGGATAAGCTTCATAGGAAAAGCATCTCCTCGGTCTCTCAGTTGATGTCATACTTCGAGGAGTATGCGAGGTCAGAAGAGGGTTGGCTTCGAAGAACTGCCGCTACTTCATCCATATTGCAAGAAGTTAAAGTAGAAGTAAAAACTTCGGCACAGCCACAAGAACCAGTCTTCGAAGTTCAACATGATCGGAGAAGAGGGCAAAAACACCCTCGTTCTGAAGCCATGAATATTGCACCTCCACAGAAGTTTACACAGAGAGCTCCGCAGTCTTCGGGGAACAAGGCCAGCGGCTGGAAGCCGCCAGGGAAAACGGCTGGCAAGGGCCAGACCCTTTTCTGCTGCATCCATGGAGAAAATTGAAGCCATGCAACTGATACTTGCAAGGCTATACTTACCCTAAGGGGAGAGTATCTAGAAAGAACTTCGGGTCGAGGTACTACCGACCGAGTTCCAGCTGCAGCGCGCCCAGAGCCGGTCCAGGCTGTGGCGCGGATAGAAAACTTTGATGCTGCAAGACACCCTCCAGTGGCCAATGTTATGCCACCTCCGAAGCAAGAGGAAGGCCAAGACCGAGGGAAAAGAGTAGTCCTCCCCATCTCCAGAGGAGGTACCCTCGGAGGCATGTCGAAGAGACAGCGAAGAGACTACGTCAGAGAAGTAGGCCATATTGGGACTTCGTCGTCTGCAGCCGCAATGCCGGAGTGGTCTCATGTGCCGATATCCTTTTCTGCGGAGGATGCAGCTGGCATTAAGTTCCCGCATGCAGATCCACTAGTTATCACTGCTGATATTGCGGGCACTGAAGTTCGAAGGGTGCTGATTGACGGAGGTAGTTCTGCAGATATCATTTTTGTTCAAGCCTTCGATCAATTGTGCATCTCCAGGAAGCATCTCCTCCCAGCGGCTCGTCCTTTGCAAGGCTTCGCAGGACCTCCGCTTGATGCACTTGGCCAAATAGGCCTGGAAGTTACCTTCGGAGATGGTTTGTTGGCTCGAACTGAGGAAGTAATCTTCGATGTTGTAGATGCCCCGTATGCTTACAACGTCATCTTCGGAAGAGGCATGCTAAACCAGTTCGGAGCTGTGGCGCATCACAATTATTTGTGCATGAAAATGCCCACACAAGCCGGAGTCCTTACAGTCTTCGGAGATCAAGCCATCGCTCGGAGGGCGGAATATGGTCATGGTCCCCCTCTTGATCCAAGTCAAGTAAACAATGTACAAGATAACGAAGAAATTTTTTCAGCTCCTTCCGAAGTTTCAAACAAATCTTTTCCAAGACCAAGTCCTGAAGGGGAGATTGCAGCGAAGGTCATTGTTAAAGATGGCAAAGAATATACATTTCAATTTGGTAAAGATTTACCTCGAGAAGTTGCAACCTCTTTGGAAAAGGTGGTGGAAGAGAATTTGGATGTCTTCGCCTGGTCTGACGAAGATATCACCGGAGTCAATCGGGATATCATTGAACATAGTTTACTTGTAAACCCGAAGGCCCGGCCTGTTCGGCAAGGACTCCGGAAAATGTCTGCAGAAAGAGCTGCTCTAGCGAAGGACGAAGTTGAGAAATTATTGAAGGCTGGGATTATCAGAGAAGTGGCTCACACAGAATGGTTAGCCAACCCAGTCTTCGTCAGAAAGAAGTTTTCCGGGAAGTGGCGCATGTGCATTGATTTCACATCCTTGAATAAAGCATGCCCTCGTGACCCCTACCCCATGCCCCGAATTGATCAATTGGTCGACTCCACCGCAGGTTCGGAGTTATTAAGCTTCCTTGATGCGTATTCTGGTTATCATCAAATATGGTTGAAGCGCGAAGATGAGATCAAGACAAGCTTCGTAACTCCTTCGGGAGTCTTTTGTTATGTAAGAATGCCCTTCGGCTTAAGAAATGCCGGGGCTACTTTTTCGAGGTTAGTTGCTAAGGCTCTAGGTCATCAATTAGGTCGCAATGTGGAGGCCTATATGGATGATATTGTAATAAAGAGTGCTTTAAAGCACCAGCATAGCCTAGACTTAGCAGAAACATTCAATAGCCTTCGGGCACGTGGGATTCGTCTTAACCCTGAAAAATGTATCTTCGGCGCTAAGGCTGGAAAGTTGTTAGGGTATTTAGTTTCAAGTAGGGGAATTGAAGCTAGCCCCACTCAAATAACTGCGCTCCAGAAGATGGCTCCTCCGGAAAATTTAAAGCAAGTGCAAAAGCTGACTGGGCGTCTGGCAGCACTTAGCAGGTTTTTATCAAGGTCTGCGGAGAGAAGCTTGCCTATATTTAAAGCGTTGAAAGGGTCCGAAGATTTTGCATGGACACCGTTTGTCAGAAAAGCTTCGAAGATATTAAAGAGTATCTCAGTAATCTTGCTACACTCACGGTGCCTACTGCGGACGAAACCCTACTCCTTTACCTTGCAGCTACAGGTTCTGCTGTCAGTGCAGTCCTCGTCAGAGAAGTGGATTTCAATGGGAAGTTGGTCCAAAATCCTTTTTATTTTGTATCCGAGGCATTATCAGGAGCGAAGACAAGATACTCCGAACTTGAAAAGTTCGTTTATGCTCTGATAATGGCTTCGAGGAAATTAAGACATTATTTTTTGGCACACGATGTAATTGTACCAACTTCATATCCTTTAGGAGATATGCTTCGAAGTAAGGATTCCACTGGAAGAATTGGGAAGTGGGCAGTTGAGCTAGCACCCTTCGGCATATCTTTCTTGGCAAGGACAACAATCAAATCGCAAGTCCTAGCAGATTTTGTAGCAGAATGGACTCCACCTGCAAATTTGGTTCCGGAGAAGTCAAGTGACGGAGTTTGGACTGTTTACTTCGATGGGGCTTTCCAAGCATCCGGAGCAGGCATCGGAGCAGTGTTAATCTCACCTTCTGGGCAAAGAGCAATGTACTCCGCAAGACTCAACTTTAAGTCTACCAATAATATAGCGGAGTATGAAGGAATTTTATTGGGACTCAGAAAAGCACGTGCTCTAGGGGCTACAAGAATTATTATAAAGACAGATTCTCAGATAGTAGCAGGGCACGTAGATAAAAGTTTCCAAGTTCGGCATCCACATCTTGCAAAGTACTTAGAAGAAATCCGTAAAATCGAAGTACACTTCAAGGGTATTTCCATTCGGAGTATACCAAGAGCAGAAAATGTGCAAGCGGACATCTTAGCAAAAGCTGCAGCCGGAGCTGTGGATGTGCCAGAAGAATCTTTCTATGAGGAACTCAGTATACCTTCGGTGCCACAAATTCCCTCTGCAGAGATTCTCTTCATTCCTAATGCAGATTGGAAAAATTCAATCATGGAACTTTTACAGGGAGGAACAAATTTGCCCGAAGAGCCACAGCTGTCAAGATTAAAGCTTAGAGCTAGAAATTATCAAATAATCAATGGTATTTTATACAAGGCCGGAGTATGTTCCCCTCTGCTCCGATGTATATCTCAAGCCAAAGGTCAAGAAATTCTTCGATAAATTCATGAAGGCCTTTGTGGTAGCCATTTAGCCCCGCGAGCTTTGGCAGGGAAAACACTTCGCCAGGGGCTTTACTGGCCTACAATAACAGCTGATGCGGAGAGCTTAGTCCGCACTTGTCAAGGATGTTAGTGGATGTGTCGACGAAGTCATCGCCCACCAACAGCTCTTCAAGTCATTCCTCTGGTATGGCCTATGGCCAGATGGGGTATGGATTTAATTGGACCCTTTCCAGTAGCCAAGGGAAATCTGAAGTTCACAGTGGTAGCTATTGAGTATTTTTCTAAGTGGGTGGAAGCAGAGCCCTTGACAGCTATCACTTCGAACAATGTACAGAAATTCTTCTGGAAGAATATCATTTGCCGGTTCGGAGTGCCTAGACAACTCACTGTTGATAATGGAACACAGTTCGATGCAGAACCCTTCAAGAAGTTTTGCGAAGATCTAGCCATTCAGTTATGTTTTGCTGCAGTGAGGCATCCTCAGTCCAATGGAGCCGTAGAACGAGCCAATGGAAATATTTTGTCAGGGCTAAATCGAAGGATAGTAGGATTAGCAAAGGGACTGTGGACCGAAGAGCTTCTGAAGATTTTGTGGTCCATTCGGACTACGCAAACAAGGTCCACAGGTTTTACTCCATTCAGACTACTATTCGGAGATGAAGCTATGACTCCAACGGAGCTCAAAGGAGGATCATTTCGCAGCACCGAACCGGAGATTGAAGAAGAAAGACAAGCTTCGCTAGATTTATCCGAAGAAACAAGACTTCGAGCTGTGGCGAATTTATCAAAGTATCATCAGCAAATGAAGGCTTGGTTTGACCCGAAGGTTCAGCTCAATGAACTAAGACCGGGTCATCTTGTTCTGCGAAGCGTTATAGCGCCAGGGAAGTTAGGAAATAAATGGGAAGGTCCATACCTTATTGGTTGCCATACTGTAGGTTTAATGTTTCTTATATATGGTATACAATCGGTGTACTCTATTTTGTGAAGGTTTTTATGTGTTTTTGATGTTGAGTTTGGAGTACAATCGCGAAGGGGGATGATTTTTTATTAGGGTTAATCATTTTTACTTGTTTTCACTGAAGCATTACTATTGGTATGTTTTTGATGTTATATGGTCAGTAGTTTCTAGATAGGAATGGTTTCTTGCAACGTGGAATGGAAAACAATTTTTTTAATATGGTTTTTTATGGTATGTTATCGATTAGTGCATTTATGGTATGTTTTTTGTCAGTGTTTTTTTACTGTATGATATGTTGCAATCTCATTGGTATTTTGGGTCTATTTTCTACTTTTTGCGAAAGGGTTTGATTTGTTTTTTGATGTTGATGTTACAGTACAATCGTGAAAGGGGTTGATTTCTAGTAGGGGGTAATCTTTTTTTTGTTGTTCACTGAAGCATTAGCGGTTGGTATGTTTTTCGTTTTTTATGGTCAGTTGTCTTATTAATGTGGTGAGTAACATTTTTAGTCAGTAGTTTTTAGATAAAATTGGTTTCTTTGCAATGTGGAAAATGAAACAATTATTACTATGGTTTTTTTGGTATGCCATCAGTCAGTGGGTTTTTTATGTATGGGAACCAATTTTGTATGATGTTTAATTGGTAAGTGTTTTCTAGTATATGATATGATGTAATTTTATTGGTATTAGGGTGTGTTATTTGTCTTAAAGAATTGATGATCTTTTTACTTGTGCAAGCTAAGTTCTATTTGACAACATGAGCGATAAAGTAAATCCAAAGATACGAACGGCGGTGAGGAAAGTACCATTTTCGAAATTTAAGATGCCTCCAAAAACACAATGTCCTTCTCTGCAACAAGTTAACGATTCACCTGGAGATGATGATTTCGTTGACGTGGTACAACAGGATGTCCAAAACAAATCTGTTCTATTGGATAAGAATACAAGATCACCCGATCGGGAACAAACAACTGTGGAAAAGGTATATTATGTATGGGCAGCTTTCATGTTCAGTAGTTATCAGGTTTTATTGATGTCTGCTTAGTATTTTGTGTACCAAGTTTATGTATGAGCTCAGTTTTCATGTGTAGTAGTTATAAGTATTTTACTGATGTCTTATCATTATATTTCATACCTAGTATCTCTTAAGTACTAATTTTTTTTCCAAGTAGATGTATGCACAATATGTTTTATGTAGTCAGTAGTTTTTTGCTCAGTAATTGTTTTGTTATGCATAGGGGAAGAAATTGGATAGCTTGAAGTCAAAGAATATAAAATCACCAGGTCGAAAACATGTCAATGTGGAAAAGGTATATTCTGTCTGAGTTTAGCTTTTCATCTTTGGTACTTCTCAGTATTTTTATCGATGTCTTATCAATATATTCATATTTAATATTTTATATGAGGTAAGCTTTCATGTTCAATAGGTCTCAGTATTTTTTATTATTGTATTCTCAGTATATTTATGGTTAGTATTTTTCAATACTACTGTTTTTAACTAGATGTTTGCACAACATGCTTATGTATCCATTTTCGAAATTTAAGACGCCTTCAAAAACACAATGTCCTTCTATGCAGCAAGTTAACGATTCACCTGGAGATGATGATTTCGTTGACGCGGTACAGCAGGATGTCCAAAACAAATCTGTTCTATTGGATAAGAATAGAAGATCACCCGATCGGGAACAAACAACAGTGGAAAAGGTATATTATGTATGGGCAGATTTCATGTTCAGTAGTTATCAGGTTTTATTGATGTCTGCTCCGTATTTTGTGTACCAAGTTTATGTATGAGCCCAGTTTTTATGTGTAGTAGTTATAAGTATTTTACTGATGCCTTCTCATTATATTTCATACCCAGTATCTCTTAAGTACTTATTTTTTCCAAGTAGACGTTTGCACAATATGTTTTATGTAGTCCGTAGTTTTTTGCTCAGTAATTGTTTTGTTATGCATAGGGGAAGAAATTGGATAGCTTGAAGTCAAAGAATATAAAATCACCAGGTCGAAAACACGTCAATGTGGAAAAGGTATATCTTATCTGAGTTTAGCTTTTCATCTTTGGTTCTTCTCAGTATTTTTATCAATGTCTTATCAGTATATTCATATTTAGTATTTTATATGAGGCCAGCTTTCATGTTCAATAGGTTTCAGTATTTTTTATGGTTGTATTCTCAGTATATTTATGGTTAGTATTTTTCAATACTACTTTTTTTAAGTAGATGTTTGCACAACATGCTTATGTATCCAGCAGTTTTGTTGTTAAGTACTTATTTTTTATGCATAGGGGAAGAAAATGAATTATCTGACGACAAGGTGTGCACCTTCGTTGGTCGTCAGTTTGCGTCATAGTCTGCACCATGAGTTAGAAGAGAGAGTGAGGAACATCGGGTTTGGCCATATTCTTGATTTTAAGTTGGATGGGATCGATGATAGGGCTCTCGCATTATTTTTTATGAACCATATACGTGATGAGCCTTTGAGCATCGTGGTTGGTAGCAAGGTTCTACCCATTAATTCTGCTGCAGTTCATGTTGTACTGGGGATCCCTATAGGTGGTGTCAAGGTTCCTTCATATTCCCTTGCTGACAAAAAAAAGACTTAGTGAGCTGAGAAGTATTTGTGTACAGAAGGGAATGAAAAAGCTATTTAGCAATAGGTCTAAGGTGCATAGCAACATGAAAAGTTTTGAGGGGTTACAGAAAAATGATGTCCTGAGATGGATTATAGAGTCATTTGCATCATCTGGATCGAACGATGTTTGGACGCTCCAGTGCTTCATGATGTCAGTTTTCAATGCTTTGATGTTTCCAACAAGTGTCCTTAATATCAATGGGTCAAATTTTTTGTACTACAAAGAAATCATGCGTCTGGAAGAATTTGATTGGTGCCAAGCTGTCGTGGATGACATACGTGACAAAGTGGACAGGTGGAAGAAAAACAGAGATAAAGCAACTCCACTTGTACAAGGATGCATTGCATTTATAATGGTATGTTTAAATGATCTATGTAGCATTTTTGTTCATTGCATGCCTTATTATTTTTTACCGATGCATGTTGCAAAATGACAAGTCATTTTTGTGACTAGTATGTTTTGTTCAGTTGTTATATGGGCAATTTTTATTCAGTAGTTTTTATATTGCTGACATGTATAGTGCAGTAGGGTATTTCATTGTTTACGATTTCTATTTTTACTGTATCATTCTAGCTGTTGTTTTAAACTCTATACATTTTTCTAACAGATATACTATCTAGACAATTTGGAGTGCGAAGATATGATTGCTGATTTCGTATCAATTCCAAGAGCAAGATTCTTTACTAGCACAATTATTGAAAAAATTGCATCAGCTGACCGTGACTCACATGACGGATATCTATCATATGGCAAACTACCGGTAGGTTTCCATTTTACACAAAGGAAGTTGCTTATAGTAGTGTACCTTTTTTATTTCAGCAAAACAATAGCAATGCAATACATATGTGTTTTTATCATATGCTGAAATGTGCAGCAAAAATAGATCCAGTGGCTAGTAAAATTTTTCATCATTATATATGCATTCAATATCATTTTTTGTTTTAAACATATATTCACTTGATTTGTGTATGGCGCGTTTTATGTTTATTTTTTGTTTATTGTTTTCATGGCAGTTGAGAGAGAGAAATGACAGTTGTTATGCAAACATAGGTGGAGATGGGCTAGGAGGGCAGGGACAGGTGTTAGAATCTGGGGCCTCTTCAGCTGGGTTTCTTTATGGGAAGGCAACTGGTGTTGTGAAGATCCCCCTGCTGCTAAAGATAAGAGGGATCATCCTGTTATTAAAGATAAAGGACCTAAACCTCATGCTAAACATAGGAGTCCCCTCCCCCTCCTGCTAATGCTAATACAAAGAGATCCAAGACTAAAGGACAATCCGTGAGCAAAACGATTGAGCATTGATATAGTCCACATGGTTTTCTTCATCTTCAACCTTTGCTACGTGGTCTAGGTGATTATCTATCCGATGGATGGCAGAAAAGAGAATTTTTAGCTGCTTTGGACTTGCATGACAAGGACGTAGATGCTGCTATAATTAAAATGAATGAAGCACATAAAGAGATCGTGGAGGCACAACAAAAGATTGTATCTGAGATCAAGTCTATATTTGGTGATCTAGTAGGTTCTTCACTGAATACAAAATCACCACGAGATGCTCGTCGCAAAGCCGTGTTGAGGTCAGTAGTTTTGCATTAAGTAGTCATGTCCTGGACTTTTATTTGTCTTTTCATACTATATCATGTGGTGATTTTTTTATTTTGTACAAAAACCGCTTGGTGCTAGTTCTCCCAACGTAAAACGGAAATCTCAGACTTCACGGGAGGTGTCCCCAGCACACACAGACAGTGGTGACGATGGTCCAGAGGTCAGTTAATAAACTTGTGAATTTGATCTCTTACATCTAGATATACTCCATTTTTTATTCAGATCACTATTGAACAATATAGTAGTAGTCATCAATGTTTTATAATTTATTTTTTTTGTTTCCAGATTGTTGTCGAACATTCGCCTCAATTATCAGCAGGACAGTCTTCATTTGAGCAACAGGAGGCAGCACATGAACTAGCAGATACATATGTACAACATGAGGTAGAACAGACAGTGACAGTTGAAAGTGTACAAGAGGAGGTAACACTTGTAGCATTACCTAATGTTGTACAGCATGAGGCAACAAAGTCAGGAGTGGATGCAAGAGTTCAGCAGGAGACATTACCTCTAGCAATAGCTACGCCAGTGCAACATGAGCCAACACAACCAGCAGCAACCACAGTTGTACATGATGAGGTAGAATTGCCAGCAGCAGGTACAATAGATGAAGTTATACGAGAGTCAGATACGTGTGCACAACGTTCTGGTGTTTTTGATGGTGATTTCAATTACGAAGATTGGAACGAGGTTGGCAACATTCTCCGTGAACTCAATGAAGATCCTACGCAGGTATCTCTCCGTAAGGAGTATGATATTAAGGAAGCTGTTGCACTCACTAGAGAGAAGGTATTATTATCCTTGTGGTAATTTAACTTTCAGTAGTAATAGTCTAGTATTTTTCTGTTATCATGCAGTAGATAGGTTATTCAGTAGTAGGTTTTGATTTTAGTGACTTTAAATTACACCCGTTTTCAGTGCTTTTTATTGTTGTGGAGCTAACTATTTTCAATCAATATGTCGACGCTATATTTATTGAAGTGATAAGTAAGAGCTAAGAGAGGATTGTTAGTATTTTTGTATGTCACATGCAGACAATTCATGTAACATTATATTTTTTTTGTATAGGGAAAGGCTAAAAAAATTGTCTCGATAGGAAAACGGAAGTCCAATACTAAGAAGGCTACACGTGTAAATAAAAGAAAGATCACACACGCTAAGAGGATGAAGGAAATTACATCAATTGAGAAAAAACTAAGAAATTTATTTCTGTATCCTAAAGACCTAGGTGCGGACGCCACTTTTGTTTCATCTCGTATGGATGTACAAGTGAAAATTCCATCACCATTCAAGCCTCCTTACGGACCGTGGCAACCTCCGGATACTACTCTCGTGGTTGCACTGAAAACACCGATTTTCACCAACGACTCTTTTGAAATGTGAGATCTTAGTAAAAACTTTTTTCATTACTTTATTCTCCTTATTGTGTAGTTGTTAGTGGTACATTACCTTAGTAGGTTCGGCTTTTATATTCAGTAGTTACAGTTTTCTATTGATGTGTTATCAGTATATTCATATTCAGTATTTTATTGCACCAGTTGCAGTAGTTCATACTCAGTATTTAGATTCAGTATTTTTTACTCTTGTATTCAATGGTTTTTCTTAGTATTTTTTAATATCACTATGTCACATAGATAGTTGGTAATCTTTTTAATCTAGGAGGACACTAATTAAATATCGTGAAAACCTTCTATTGGGCACTTTCTCGAGTTTATTGATAGTCTCTTCGAAGAAGGACTTGATCAACTCATTTCGGGAGGGGAAGGAGTGCGAGTGTTGTTTCATTGATCTATTCGGCAAATGCATTATTGATGGTGATAAAGAGATCAGGAGACGGTGTTCAGGATATAGGGTTATATTGCCAACATTCATATCAGTGAGTATGTTTTATTTATTTTTTCAGCATCAGCGCAATTTATGTGTTTGACTTATTTTTTGATCTGAATTTTTTTATGCAGCAAATCATCCTATTTGAGAATTACACATCAGAGTCACAATACGATGAAAACACCATACCCTCATGTAACACCCCAGATTTCCAAAGAAATAAAAATATTATTTAATCTAATTTCCTGGAATTAAGTATTTTGGAAATACCTTTAATGCCCTCCTTACCCTTTTTGAACTAGAACATACATGAAATGACCAAGCCAGGGGCTAGAAAATTTTGTATATGATCCCAAGGCCAAGATATATTTTTGAGAATTTTTACAAATTTTTATCAACCTTGGAATTAGCCCAAATATTTTAATCCATTCTCTGCAATTATTTCTAATCAGAAAACCTTTTAAACAGTAATGGGCCTACCCCTCCCTTTCTCTCACTCCCGGCCGGCCCAGCCCGTTACCCCGCGCGCCTCGGACTGACACCCGGGCCCCTCTCGTCAGAGACCCCCTCCCTCCGCGCGCGCGCGCCCGACAGCCCGACCCCACCTGTCAGCGCCAACTGACTCACTCCCTCGGCCGAGCCCAACCCCACCCGTCAGTCTCCTCGCTCGTGCGCTCGCGCCCACTAACCGCCTTGGCCAACCTATCGGGCCCGTCATCTACCTCCCGCCACCGCCCCCAAATTGCGCTGGCCGACGACCCCCGCGTCAGATCCGCCTCTCTGCCCCCCTTTCAATCTGACGCCATTAAACGGTCCCCCCCCCCGCCCAGCCGACCGTTTACCCTCGTTAATCCTCACGATTACGCCCCGGGATCACGCTGCGCGTGCATGGCCGAGCCCTCGCCAGCAAGTTAAAGCCCTCCCTCAGCTTTTCTTGCATGCGAGCTCCGCCGGTAGCCCTATTTAAACCCCCTGACCATCCGCGTCTGATCCCCCACGCTCACTCGCTGCGAGAACGAACAGAGCACTTGCACTTCGGTTTTTAGCGCACCACCGCCACCCACACTCCGGTCACCACTCGCCGTCGCTGGTGACCTCTCCCATCCTCACCGACCGCACCATTGTGACCGCAAGGACCTCACCAACCTCGGCCACCCCTCCGCCGGCGACGAACCCCGCCGGAACACCATCGCCGACGAGGAACCCGAACCACTCCGTTGTCTACCCTCACCGTCGAACGCACTCCGTCGACCTCGGACCGCCGTGAAGGTACCCTCGTGATCCCCTAGGCGTCCTCTTTCCATTTCTAGGCCAAGCTAGGATCGCCGTAGCCCGCTGTGGCCTCTGGCCCGCTCGCCGTCGCCGGAGAAGACGACCGGCACGGGTCGAGTACCCGTGCCGTGTCGGATTTGATCTCGACCGTGCGATCACGATCGGACGATGCCGGCATCACCACGTGCGCGATTTAATCCGCACCGTCGGATCCGATCGAAACGTTACATTTTAATCTCGTACGTTCGTTACTATTTAAAACCTATGTTTAATCTGAGCCGTCCATCGCGTACCGGTTTGATGTTTTAATCCTGGTCGTCCGCGATAACTTAACTCCCCCGCCTCGCCCCCGCGCGTTGGATCTGGATCCAACGGTCCAGATTGGGCCGGACCACACGCACAGTGCACGGGTTCAGCGTGGGCCTGGCTCACCGTGGACCTGAGGCTATTTTAAATTTAAATTAAATTCCAGAAACTGTTTTAAACTTGTAAAATTCATATCTGGCGCATTTGAACTCCAAAAATTATCATTTCAATTCCAGAAATTTTGTAATTTTATTCTCTACACGTTAGTACAATAAAAACAGTATGTTTACTTTGGATATTTCATTCTTATTTATAAAGTATTCAAATGCCCTTATGTTAAAATACAAACTTTATTATTTAAATTTCAGTAAAATTTATATTTATTCATTCCCTGTTAATATAATGAAACCACTAAGTTTTCTCTGAACCTTTCATTTTAAATTAATTAGAAAGCTTAAAAAGAGATTATTTCACAATTTAAAAATCATTTTTGAAAGATACATATGTCTTTATAGTTCATTTTAAATTATTTATAAAATAGATTTCAGAAACTTAATAACTTGGTTTTCTTTAAATTAAACCAATTTAAACCTATGTGCTTGTTGTGTGGTTTTGTATTGTTTGAATTGAATGTTGTATTTATTTTATTTTACTTTATTTATATGGGAAAGACTATGATGCCGCCGAGGAGCCGGAATATTACCCGTAAGTTCCTCCCTCCCCATTCGCTGAACAAGGCATGTCACCAAACAACACTTTTGAGCATATTGAACCCATGTTTTATTAAACTATCGCTAAAACACATAGTATATACATGCATTAGTCAAATGAAACCCTTACAATATATTTATTTAGGATCCCCCGACCTTGATGTGCAACCCAAGCCATGCTATCTCGCCTAACCTCTTGTCACCATATGATTAGTATTATTAGCTAGTGTCCAATGTATTGACACGATTGCTATAGGATAAAGATGAGTCGTAGCAACATGGTTCTACTATATGATCCCCATTATTCTTATCCTTGGAATTCTGTCGGTGATGAGTGGTGGTTGTGAGTGAATGCATGGTGGGTTCCGGGTGCAAGCTAGGGCATTGGTCGGTAGCACCCGGGGCACTATAAGGACCGGTCTGCGGGATCCGTTGCAATACACTTCCATACTAACCACAAGTCTAATGGGTAAGTCCTAACTAAGGTATGGAGTGTTCCAAACCGAGGCCACCATTTGGAGATGGGCCAAGCAGCAACTGCGGGTGGCTTGTACCAACGTGGCGTAAAAGGGGGTGCGACGTTAGCCGGGATATGGCCCGGCGCGCCGGCGAAACCTAGAGCGGGTGGTTATCGCTTGGAGCATTTCATGCTGAGGTTTTGGCATGAGTTCCCGTGGTATGGGTCATATCGTTATGCTTTGGTGTTTGGGATGAGTGCGTGCCTTGTGGGTACAGTAGTACATCTCTGATCAGAGTCATAAATCTTTTCGAAAAGCTGAGCCCATGGTCAAGGGCGGGTTGCGTGACATCCCACGGTTAGTTTACTTTTGATATGTATGTGCATGTTGGTTTGACATGTAAGGACTGTTGTGCGAGGAGGTAAAACGTACTCCCGAGTTAGATGGTGTTATTACTGTTCATGTTTACATTTACGCATGATAATAATTGACTACACTAAACGCAATAAATGAAAATGTACGTTTCCGCACTTTTGCCATTATCCTTCCATTGTTATTACCTTGCATTATTATTTGCATCTGTGGTGGCTTGTTGAGTACTTTTTGTACTCATACCCGTTGGACACACTTCAGAGGATGCCTACTACGAGGATGGTCTGGAGTAGCGACCTAGTCAAGAGAAGATCCTGAAGAGGGCGTTCGTCATGCTTTTATTTACTTATTTAATTTTTATTCTGATGTAATAAGTATGGTCTGCGCACCATGAATACTTGTCGTATTTTCGATTATCGCATGATGAACCTCTTGTATTATTGTTTTTCTCATGAAATTCAATAATGTTCCACACCTCATTGCTGGATGAACGCTTGAAGGCGCATGATTTGCTGAATGCATCCCTTGTCAGTATTTATATAACACTTTTTTAGTAGTTTGCATAGTAATTAGTTTTATTATATTTGTTCAGTTGTTCTTTATATTATTTAGTAAGTTATTCAGTAGTACTCATCTAGTAGGTGTTATAATGACATTTACAGGTATTTTTACCAGTGCACAGTCGAGGTTATTGGACAATTTATTGCGTCAATGTGATCCATCATCAAATTGATATTTTAGATCCATACCCATGGTCCTCGGAAGAAGAGAGAAACAATTATCATGCACCTGTATGCGTACGTGTTCGGGATCGGTTGAACAATGCTTTCCAACAATTTACTAACGGCATGTTCCCAGATTTCAGCAGTTGGGGTCTCCCGTACATAGATGTACCCAAGCAAGTGCTCGTAAACGATTGCAGTTTTTTTTGTTATGCTGTTTCTGGAACACTATGATGGTGAGCATCGCAAGTTTGATGTGCTGATAATTCCGGTTAGTCTTCTTTTTGCTGTTTTGTTAATTTGCAATTTTACCATACACATTTTTTATTTTCTATTTCTTTCGAAATATACTGAGATTTGTGTTTTTACCTTCTGTTTAGGAGAGGGGCACACAATATAGGGCTGAGTTAATGTATTACATGTTTTTCCACAAGATGAATGAAGCCAGGGGGCCATCTCTTAAATTGTTTGAACTTCTTGCACCAGGTAAAACAGGGCACAATGTAATTGAAGGTACAGAATAAAATAAGACTTTTTTTGTTTTGTGCACTTGTTTCGTACAGAAGGAAAATAAGGATCCTTTTTCCGGAAATACATGAATAGCTGCTTAATCGGCCCTATGTTATGCGAATTTTTATATGGTTGTTCATTTTTTTTTCATTTTTTCACACATGATATATACATGTGTGTACTGCGGTTGGCTGGTAGGCAATATTTTTTACTAAGGCTAGTATCACATAGTACAATTTTTTTAGGTGTATGTAATATGTTCTTTCATTTTTTTCTTGTATGTTTTCTGTTCAGATAATTATTAAAGTTTTCAAGCATTTCAGTATGTTTTTGGTGTCTGTTGGCATCTTATTTTTCATTTTTAACATATTGAGATGGTTTTTTGTGTAAAGGTACACAACAAATCATCGGCTCGTCTGATGCCATGAAAGATGGAGTTGCTTCTTGTGATGTTGAGAAAGACGATGTTGCTTCACGTGATGACCAGGAAGATGTTGCTGGAACCAATTTGAAGTAGGCCACAACTGTGTAGTACTGATGTTTAGGTGTATGGGTTGTAATGACTTTTTTATGCGCAAACTGATGTATTTCGCACGTTCCTAGCAGAAACCGGGATGTTATGTTCGCTATGTAAGATCTGTTACCATTTCGAATTTGTTCCAGTGTGATGATGACTATCGAGTATAAGCAACTATATAGGTTGATATATCAGTAGGTATATGTTCAACAATAATATGTTTAGTACTGTTTGTATATTCATACAGTATCATAATTCTGAAGATCAGTTTGTAATAGAGTTGTTCAGTAGCTCATCAGTAGATATTCAGTAGAATTCACCAGTAGGTTGAATAGATGTAGTATTTAGTACAATAATAGATATGGAGTGATGATTAGGAGGATGGTGCTGCGACCAATTTGAAGTAGATCACAGTTGTGTAGCACTGATGTTTTAGGTGTATGGAGAAATGTTTTTTTGTGCAAATTGATGTAGTTTGTACGTTCATAACAGTTGTGTAATTTTCATGTTCAATAGTTTATGTATTTTTATTGATGTTTTCTCAGTATATTTATACTTTTCATTTCCCAGCGCTTGTTTTTTTCTTTAATAGATGTCGCTCAATATGTGTTTTTAGTAAGTAGTATTTTACTCAGTACTTGTTTTTTATGCATGCGGAAAGAAATTGGAAATATGACATAAAGAATACAAAATTACCACTTCGGAAATACGCAAACGTGGAAAAGGTATATTCAGTCTGAGGCCAGCTTTCATGTTCAGTAGTTTTCAATATTTTTATTTATGTCTGTTAAGTATATTCATATTCAGTATTTTTTCTGAGTTCAGCTTTCATGTTCAGTTATTTCCAGTGTTTTTATTGATGTCTTTCTTAGTATATTCATACTCAGTGTTTTATAAATTACCTTTTTTAGTAGATGTTCAACAACATGATTTTTATTTTCAGTAGTCTTGCTCCTCAATATTTGTTTTTTATGCATAGGGAATGATTTGAATATTCAAACAACAAAGATTACAAAATCACCATCCCAGAAACACGCAAATATGGAATAGGTATATTTTGTCTGGGTTTCGGTTTCATATTCAATAGTTCCATAATGTTTATTGATGTATTCTCAGTATATTCATATTCAGTATTTTATGTGAGTTCACTTTTAATGTTCAATAGTTCTCAGTATTTTTATTGATATATTCTCAGTACATTCATACTCAGTATTTATCTACACTACTCCTTTATTGCTCAGTAGATGTTGAACAACATGCTTATGTTTTCAGTAGGTTTGTTGCTCAGTACTTTTTTATGCATTAATTATTTTATTTATCAGTAGATGTTGAACAACATGCGTATGTTTTTAGTAGTTTTGTTGATCAGCAATTGTTTTTTTATGCACATGGGAATGAAATCAATATCGTGACGACAAATAATACAGAATCACCAGCTCAGAAACACGTAAATGTGGAAAAGGTATATCTTATCAGGGTTTAGCTTTCATACTCAGTAGTTTCAGTATACTTATTGATGTATTATCAGTATATCAATAATCAGTATTTTTTATGACTTCAGCTTTCATGTTTAATTGTTTTTAGTATTTTTCTTGATGTTTTCTCAGTATATTCATAATCAATACTTTTCAGTACGTCTTTTTCTCTCAGTAAATGTTGAACAACATGATTCTGTTTCAGTAGTTTGTTGTTCAATACTTTATTTTTCATGCATGAGGGAATGAAATGAATATCCTGGTGACAAAGAATACAAAATCAATAGCTTAGAACACACAAATGTGGAAAAGGTATATTCTTTCTGGGTTTAGCTTTCATATTTAGTAGTTTTCAGTATTTTTATTTTCTATTCATATCAAGTATTTTGTTGCACCAGTTGCAGTAGTTCATTCTTAGTATTTAGATTCAGTATTTTTGTTGCACGCCATGCTCTTGTATTCAGTAGTTTTATTGCTGACGACAAATAATACAAAATCATGAGCCTAGAAACACGCAAATATGGTATATTATGTCTGAGTTCATATTTAATGTTCGATTGTGTTCAGTATTTTTATATGATGTCTTGTATTTAGTAGTTATTTGCCCAGTTATTGTTTTTATACTATTATACATGGGAAAGAAATTGGATATAATGACGATAAAGAATACAATCACCATCTCGAAATACGCAAACGTGGAAAAGGTATATTCTGATTGAGGTCAGTCATTTTATGTCCAATAGTTTTCAATATTTTATTGGTGTCTTTTCACGAATTGTTCAGTAGTTAACAGTATCTATTCAGTAGAATTCATCAGCAGGCTAAATAAATGCAGCATTCAGTACAATGATGTGATATATTTCCCTGTAACATAATTAATAGATGTAATATTTAGTATCAAGAATTGTTACGGATTACTATGTTTTACTGGTAGCATAATTCTTCATTATATTTGATTTTTATTACAGCTAGGTAAGTTTTTTTGTTAACCATAACAAAGTAAAAATCAACAATATGTATATATCAGTCATCATCTCTAGATATAAAGTCATCGGCATCTTCATCACATAACGAGCACTCATCGGTCATATCACCTACAGCTTGACTACCTCGCATCATGGTTTTTGTGACCCGGCTGCTGATTTTTGAACTGCAAAATAATTAAGGTTGTCAGTATCTGCTACTATATAGACTTGGTGTATACTATAAGAACTTAGTAGTTTATAGAATTTTAAAGTTCAATCGTATGTTGTGCATTTGATATGGTGTCATCACCCATTATTGCTTGCACCCCTTTTGCTCCACTGCCTTTCGGTCTACCACGTGGTCTTTTTGGACCCTCCACTCGCTCTTTCCCACATGTTCGTGAGTTGTGTCGTTCTCTCTTTCCACATGTACTACATCTTTTAAATATCTTTTTCTTTTCATACCTCGTATGAGGTTCTGGAACATCATCCATACAATTCCCTCTCTTACGAGAACCTTTTGTTGCTCACAAAGGTGGAGCTGAAGCAGAAATGTCAATATGTTCTTCTATATTATATTGGGATGCATCAACCATTGGACCCATGTCATGTGGTATCGCATCTACCACGGCACGCGCATCTTTGATCAGAGATATTGTTGTGTCCATAGCCTACTTCACGTAAATTCAATTTGAAAAGTTGTTAATTCAATAGATCCATCACATCAGTCGTAAAATGGGGTAACATCAATAAAATAGTATTCAAGTAATAATTATGCAGTGTAAATAACATTTATTGTATAACTACAACATTTTTTCAAAAAAATAGATTTATGTTAGTAGTAAAACAACTTCATTAGCACAGTCATCAACTCAAGTATGAAGTTTTTACATCAACATATAAATGCATTTTTAACAGCAATAAAATAGCCAATCATCACTTTGACACTGATCTAGTAAAACTGTATACAAGATGAAATGGCAAATTTATTTGTACCTGAGCAGACATGATTGCTGAATTTGCTAGTGCAAAAAGATCTTTTAGTATGACTGACGACCTATAGGCTTTTGTTGCACCATTCGGTCCAACAAATTGGTTGTCATGTCTATCAAAGCAAGTGCTCACTTTCGGGTATCTCGAATAGTGCTTTAGTATGTATTTTGATGGTATGTGCTCAACAAAAAAGATGGGTCAATGCACAAATCACATGTGGACAGAAGATACCTGCACATAACAAATGTTATGATTATTCCATTTTATCATACTTTAACGCATATAATTGGACTATGACAACAATTTATTGTTTGTAGCACCGTTATCAATGGAAGGGTATGGTGCGAGGCGTACCTGTGTGCTCCCAACACATGCACTCATAGTTGAAAATAGAGTTTTCAGGGTTCTCTGTGTCAGTGATAGCTTTCACCCAGTATTCATGTTGAACCCATGGAAAGTCAGTTGTTTTGTTTCTATGCTCAATGAAAAAATACCCAACATTGTTTTGGTCTACTCGCAAACAAAAAGAGGTACTGGTGCGCCTTTTTTGCCTAAATTTTTTATAGACATTTCTTGAGTATACCCTGCTCAGTTGTTCCTCGTAGCCATAATGTGTATCCAACACATTTGGCACCTAAAAACACCAACCATCTAAGTATTATCACACAATGCCATGATTTTTTTAGTACATATTGATTTAGTAGTTTATAAGATATCAACAGTAGTTCTTATAGCAGCAACAATCAATAGTATAATTTCTATACAAAATTATTAAGTACTATGATTTCAGCAGGGACTTATTCAGTAGAATTCAAGAGTTCATCAGTAGTACAATTCCATTAGGGACTTATTCAGTATAATTCAAGAGTTCATTGGTATAATTTTTAGTCACAATCTTGCAAAAGTCCATCAATTGCAAAAAATACTTTCTCATAGCAATAGAATTTTAAATGCAATAGTAGTGTTTTTTAATTCAGTAGTTTGCAAGATTCTAGCAGTAGTTTTTTTAGTATCAGGACTTAGTAAAACTATCTTCTTCAGTAACAACATTTAATGATATTTTTAATTCCATTGTGCAGTAGAAACTCGGACACTAGTTTTTTTCCCAACCTGAGAGTTGAAGGCCTCCTGCGCCTCATTCTCCTTTGTGTGCTCCAATATCTCAAGGAATTTCTTCGCAAATTTATGTATTGGTGTAGAATTGTCTACGTACCTGCTCTTAACAGTCGAGTTAACGCTTTCACTCCTTTGTGTTGAGGTCACTGGGCCACAGTATATTTCTTTGAAATATGTTGCAACCCACATATGTCTACCTTCGTAAAGGTTTTGAAATGTTATTGATTCTTGTAGAGAGAAATCCTTAACCATAGTTAACCATGCATTCTCAAACTCATGTGGAGTGAGTGGGTGGTTGATAACAGATGTTAGCCTTTCACACAACCCTGGGTGTTGCTTATATAGCTTGTTTAATACGTCTTCGTGCTTCCTGATCATATGCCATCTACAGCTCCTATGGCATGTTTGTTTAAACAATGCAGGTATTGCTTTGGCCATCGCATTGTCATGATCTTCAGCATTTTTTCGATGCATTTTGGTAACAATGTGAAACATACATACAACAATTATTTTTATTTGGTAGCATATTTATGTACAGTACAAATGATGCAGTATAAAATGATTCAGTAACTTGTAAGAGTTTATTTAGTTTTAAACGAAGTAATACCTGTAAAAATTATTATGTGGTCTTTACCACCCATGCATTCATGGAATGTACTGAATAACCATTCAAATGTATATGCACGCTCATCTCTCAATAGTGCTTGTCCAAAAACTATGTTTTGGAGCTGGTTATTGAAACCAACGAACATTGCAAGAGGCATGCTATACTGGTTGGTTATGTATGTTATATCAAATGTAATGACATCTCCATAATCTGCAAATACACATGTTTCAAAACAGTACATTTTAAGGTTTTTTTTCAAAACCCCAGTTTAGTTTAATATGCATCAGTTTTTAAAAACATAGTATTTGAGTAAAGGAGCATTACCTGCAAAGTCCCCTTGCTGGCTGGCATGGCTTCAGAACACATTTCGTACGACGTTCTTCTCATCTAGGTGGAACTCAAAGAAGAATTGATGATTGTTTTTTGCATTCCTTGAAAAAAGCCTAGAGCTTCGGAATATCATCTGTTTGTTCCTCACGAACCAGGGCAGCTCTTCTGTAAAGCATATATGCAAAAAATGTGTCAATTGTGACACCACCAGTAAAGCACTACACAACAATCTATTTGTTCAGTATAAAATAAGCAGTCAATATTTTTTTTTGATGTTTGTTTTTGTTTTTTACCTGTTTTGGACATCTCTCTAAGTCAAACATAGATTGTCTATTCCTCCAACAGTAGTTTTAAGAATGCTCATCACTGTAGAATATCTCGCTTTGCTCCTGAGAGCGATGTCAACTATGTGCATCAACCCAGGATCACGGGTTTTATGGGCTTGCATTCTTCTCGTCATACGAGGTGAGCGGGTTAACAGATGATTGTGTTCAAGTACAATTTTGCTAAAGAATACATGTCCATCTTCTTTTGTAAGTCTCGCATGCACCATTGCCTTGCACCCTATTATTTTGCTTGTTTTTTCCCGTACACGATCCACGACATTGATTGCTTTGTGTTTTCCTTCAAATGAGCAAGTATAGTCTTGGCCAAGAACTCGTTTTTTGTTCTTTCTAACAGAGAATCTAACAAGGTGAGCGTAGTTAACATAGAGTCAAAATGCGTGTTCCATATCACCAAATTCCAAATCAAATGTCGGTACAAATTTTGGGTCCGCCGTATCATCCTGTTCAAATGTCAGCATTAAAATTGTAATATTTCCACGTAAAACAATTGTTAGTATTTTTATACAGATTGAGATCACACAATCAATGATACTCACATGAGTGACAGACACTTCTACTTCCGGTGTTGTTATTTGTTCAGAAGATAGGCTCTGTGGAGGCAGTTTCATAGGTTTATGCCTTTCACTGATATCACACCAAGGCGGACTAACCGAGATGGGTTTGACATCAACAACATCGGGGGGTGTTGCTGAAACATCCACACTCATCATTTCCATCATTGATAGATCCTTTTTCCTATATTTCAGCCCTGTAGAACATTCATAACAATTATCGATTTATTATGGGTAGTCCATCAGTAGTTGTAGCTGATATAGTACTAAGTAAAAAATAGCATGTGAGTAGTACTTTTTTTATTAGTAGTAGATTTTTTCATAGCATAAAAATTGATTCAGTTGATTTTGCAAGAGTTCTTCAGTAGTTTCAGCAGCTATAGTACTCAGTAGAATAATAGCAATTGAGTAATTTTTTCTTAGTACTAGTTTTTTCTAGCAGAAAAAATGATACTGTGGAATTTGAAAGTGTTCATCAGTAGTTTTAGTAGCGTCAGCACTCATTATAAGAATATCAATTGAGTAATTTTTTTCTCAATAGTAGATGTTTTACAACACAAAGACTGATTCAATGGACTTGCAAGAGGTCATTAGTAGTGATAGAAGTGGCAGCACTCAGTATAAGAATAGCAATTGAGTATATTTTTTTCAATTGAAGAATTGTTTAATAGCAGTAGTTGTTAGGATACACACTACTTTGTCCAGCAATATTTTTTACCGAATGACTAGTTACCTTGTAGGCGGCAGGAGTTTGCAGTGGTGCTCCGCAGATTGAGGATGAAGCGCCAATCGCGGGGGTGAGGGGTGGGTGGGTGGTGAAGGTTACGCGGTGATCAGGGGATGGTGGCGGCGCGCGGGCATGGCTGAGGTCACGTGGGGATCGGGCGAGGGGGGCGGGGTTTCCGGTGGAGGCGGCTCACGGGCGTGGCGGAGGTCTCGCGGTGATCGGTGGATGGTGGTGGCGCGCGCCGATCGTCAGATGGTGGCAGCGCGCGGGCGTGGTGGAGGTCGCGCGGGGATCAGGCGAAAGGGGCGGGGTTTCCGGTGGAGGTGGCTCGCGGGCGTGGCGGAGGTCTCACGGCGATCGGTGGATGGTGGTGGCGTGAGACGATCGTCGGATGGCGCCGGCGTGCGGGCGTGGGGAGGTCACGCAGGGGGAGGGCGAGGGGTGGGGTTTCCAGTGGAGGCGGCTCACGGGCGTGGCGGAGGTCTCCCGGCGATCGGTGGATGGTGGTGGCACGCACCGATCGTTGGGGGGTGAGGAGCCATGCTGAATAGCGTGGGCCTCATGGCTCCAGATGTGATGAGTCATTGTCAACAATAGTCAAAGAGGACTGAAAAGAGAGAGAAGATCTGTTGCGTCTGGGCCGCGTGTGACTCAGGTTCACGGGCAGCGAGCGACTGTCGGGCTGAGGGAGCTGCGGAATCGGGCCGGCCCAATCCGGGTACCCAGTGCAAAGACGGTGGACGCTTTGTCAGTTTCGGCGCAAAACTGACGACCGTCGATTTCGGATCTGACCGTCCTGAGGCGAAGCCGTAGCTGCTACGAAAGCTCCGCATCAGGACAAGTTACCTTTATTTAGGTTTTTACTATTTTGCCTTTAGGCCCACAGTCTGTCAGTCGAGTCTGTAAAAAACCCTAAGGGCATTTCGGTCTTTTCCATTTTTATTCAGTGTCTGTAAAAAATCCTAGGGGTATTTCTGCATTTTCCCCATTTATTGGGCTGCCTATAAATAGGCTCCAATTTCCTAGGGTTAGGGTTACCCATTCAGTAATACAATTTAATCCAGCTAAAGTTTTGGGTCACTTTATTCTCGTCTTCCTGTTTCCTTGTTCCTGTTCGTGCAAGCCGCCGCCACAAGGGTTCGATCAAAAATTAGCTCTTCGTTCGAAGTGTGCTGCACCTCCGCACGAGGACTTCGAAGCAGGCTTCGGCACGTTCACTACTGGCTTCGATACTGCGAACTTTGAACTGGCTTTGTCAAATACCGAACAGGAGACAACCTTGAACCGTAAGACTCATCGTTTTACGTACACTCAGATTAAATTACTGTGATGATCTTTTACTGTGAATCTTGACTCATTCATGTGATAAATGTTCTGTTAATTTGCCTATTAACACTGTGTTGGTGTCTTTTCGTTTAGGACACCGGTTGTTTTTAGGCTAGATCTTTTGTGGCTTTGTTGATCTGTTTAGCTTTCTGAGCTAAGTCTGTTGAGGTGCGTTGGGTGTTGGGAGCAGGCCATTGATTCGAAAGAATTTTTTAGGCGCCCATTCACCCCCCCCCCCCTCTGGTCGCTACTTTCGGTCCTACAAGTGGTATCAGAGCCTGGTTAGGGTTTTTCCATACCTTAACCGGTTCTAAACCCTAGTAGTGATCATGACGTCTCCTGGCAAGGTCCCGTCCTTGGAAGCTTATGGCTATAATTATTGGAAGACTCGCATGCGAGCCTATCTGATGAGCCAAAGCTCGGACTTCTGGGACATCTGTATTCACGCTACTTTCACAGTGTTGCCTGTCGATGAGCGTGATTCTCCGGATATCATTGCCCAACATCAGAACAACAACAAAGCGGTGAATATTCTGTTTTCTGGTTTAGGTCCCACTGAATTTGAGCATGTTAGCCATCTCTCCACTGCGAGAGAAATCTGGGCTACCCTCCAGGCACACCATGAGGGGACAGCCCAGGTCAAGGCTCGACTCTATCAGACCTACCGGCGTGAATATGAGAATTTCACACAGAAGCCGGGTGAATCTGTTGAAGCCTTGTTTGGTCGCTTTCAGTCGATCATCAACAAGCTTCGGGACAACAAGGGTGAGGGTGTTCAGTTAGTCTCAGATCACGAGCAGGCCCTCAAGGTTCTCCATACATTGGACCCAAAGATCTGGGAGATCAAGATATCCTCTATCATTGAGAGCACATCTTATGATACCTTGACCATTTCTGAGTTGTTTAGCAAGCTGAAGGCCACCGAGGTTGATACCCAGTTGAGATCAAATCTCACTGGCTCTGGATCAAAGTCTCTGGCCCTTGCTACACCTTATGTTGATCCCTCTTCTGTGAGCTGTGCTGGGTTCTCTTTGATGTCTATCACTGAGGACCAGCTTGAGTCTTTGGGAGATGATGATTTGTGTCTGTTTAACAACCGGGTGCGTCGTGTTTATGACAAAAGAATGTTCAAGAGACACGGCACAAAAACTGGGTGCTTTGAGTGTGGTGATCCAGGACATTTCATCGCCGACTGCCCCAAGCGCAATGGCCACAAGAAGGGCACCGGTGGTGGCTTCCACGACTCCGGCAAGCACGACAGCTCCTCCTTCAACAAGGGCAAGCCAAAGACCAGATTCTTCAAAAAGGCCCTGAAGGACTACCGGCGAGAGAACAAGAAGCGCGACAAGGCCTTCTTTGCTGAGATGGAGAAGAGCTACTCCAAGCGGTCCACGTCTTCTTCCTCTTCATCGAGCTCAAGCGATGAGGAGATCATCATCAGGAAGAGGAAGGACAAGGACGATCCAGCGGGCCTTTGCTTCATGGCTTTAGGGGACAGACCGAAGAGCCACTCACACCAGCGCCGAAGATCCCGCAAGAGCTTCTGCTCAATGGCTCTTGGGGATAAGGAAGAAAAGAGCTCCTCCGATGACTCCGACGACGACGACAACAAGGTATCATCCTATGAATGAGAAATTGTTGATTTACTTGAGAGCAATCGTCAGGAGTTAAAGTATCGGTAAAAACTGCTTAGGGGGGCTAAGAAGAGGATAGATGAGTTAGAGAGTGAGCTTGCCGTGGCCAACGGCAGAATTGAGAGTCTATCTTCTTCCCCTTGCTTGGGTGATAGCAGTGAGTGCCCAAAGTGTGAGGTGCTTCTGTGTGACCTGTCGACTCTGAAGTCCAGGTACACAGAAAGGGTTGATGAGAGTGACGCTTTGGCCACTGAGCTTGAAAGCGCTCAGCTGGAGCTGAAAGATGCTCAAGCCACTGTCGTTGCACCCTGTGCTGAGTGCCCATCTCATCTAGCTGTCTTAGCTGAGCTGAAAGCCAAGGGCGATGCGCATTTGGGTGATTTGGAGAGAGTGAGAGCTGAGCTTGCGCAGACTAGGCTAGAGCTTGAGACATTGTCAGTTCCACCCACTGTCTGTGAGAACTGTCTGTTTCTTAGAATGGAGTTGATTAAGCTGAAAGCCGAGAAGTCTGTCCAGATAGATAGTGAGTGTGAGACCTGCTTGTCTCAGGTGGAGGTTCTAGCTGCCTTGAGAGAGGAGTTAGCTGATTCTCAGAATGAGAACTTTTACCTCCGTTCTATCCTGAGTTGGATCAGTGCCAGAGAGCCTCAGCTCGGCATGATGATCCAGCAGTTCAAGAGGCAGGATGGGTTTGGGGTAGGTTACACCTACACCAAGGCTGACTTTGAGAGTGCCATTAGCTGGGCAGTGGAGTGGAGTAAAATGACTCCAGAGCAGAAGTATCCCAAGACTCACTCCACTGAGTCTTCCCAGGCTTATCAGCCCAAGGATGGAGTGATCCATGAACCACCCAAAGCTCCACCCAAGAAACCCATCTGGATTCCAAAGCCCAAACTCCTCCACACTTCTCTAGACTCTCTTCCTGGACCCTCTCAACCCAAGAAGACTACACCGAACACCACTAAGCCCAAGAATCCCAAGCCTCAACCACATCCCAAGAAGCCCACCTATCATTGTGAGTATTGTCAGAGAGACGGGCATCTTGCGGAGTTTTGCTTCAGGAGGAAGCGGGTTGAGAGAGCAGAGAGAGCTCGTGGTGGTCAGGAGCAGTTCTACCAGCAGGGTGGTAGACTGCGTGTTCCTCGACGTGGGGAGAGGCTGGAGGCCAGGCCGCGTCGTGTAGGTGGTGGTAGAGGATACGACTTTCTTGCTCGTACTCCAGTTGGTGGCGGTCGTTCCGGCAGAGCTCCAGACCGTTTTGGCTACGGTCCTGGATCTCGTGGCCGAGGCTTTAGGCAGAACCGAGGACCGCGTTTTGAGCCGCGTTTTGGTCCAAACTTTTCTGATGATTTCTGCTTTCCGTCTTTTGAGCAAATGGCTCGACACTGGTTTAGCTCTTTTGCTAAACCCGGTGCCGGACCATTTGCTCCCACTTACAACCATTGATTGTGCAGGATCAGGGATTGGAGGACGTTTGGATCATGGACTCAGGATGCTCTCGCCACATGACGGGACATCGCAGATGGTTCTCCAGTCTCACTCCCCCGAGCTCCAAAAAGTACATCACCTTCGGGAACAGTGGTCAAGGGAAAGTAAGTGGCATTGGCTCAATTCGCATTTCAGACCATTTTTCTTTGAAGAACGTTGCTTTGGTTGGAAACTTGAACTTCAATTTGATTTCTGTTTCGCAACTTCTTGAGGATGGTTTGGAGGTGCGGTTTAAGAAGGGCAATTCTTCTGTGTTTGATTCTAGAGGGTCTTTGATTTGCCAGATCTTACCTTTCGGTAAAGTTTTTCGGATTGACTTCTCTAGTTCTTTTGGCCCTTCTCGCTGTTTGATTGCTGGATCCTCCTCTGAGCTCTGGAAGTGGCATAGGAGGTTAGGCCATTTGAGTTTTGACCTGCTAGTCAGGTTGAGCTCTATGGACCTCATCCGAGGATTGCCCAAGCTTAAGATGGAGAAGGATCTAGTTTGCCATCCCTGTCGTCACGGGAAAATGGTTGCCGCTTCTCACTCACCTGTGACTCAGGTGATGACTTCGTATCCGGACGAGCTATTACATATGGACACTGTCGGTCCAGCTCGGGTACGCTCAGTCGGTGGGAAGTGGTACGCACTTGTGATTGTTGACGACTTTTCTCGATTCTCGTGGGTTTTCTTTTTGGAGTCTAAGGATGAGACTTTTCTTTTTGTTCATGACCTGATTCTAAAGCTAAAGAATGAGAACAATGGGCGGATGCGAGCAATTCGCTCCGACAACGGCTCTGAGTTCAAGAACTCTCAGTTCGTCAGCTTCTGTAGTGATCAGGGTCTTGACCATCAGTTTTCTGCTCCTTACACTCCCCCACAGAACGGCGTTGTGGAACGAAAGAACCGCACGCTAGTCGAGATGGCCAGGACGATGCTCGATGAGCACAGGACTCCTAGGCGTTTTGGGGCTGAAGCCATGAACACGGCTTGCTATCTGGCCAACCGCATTTTTCTTAGAGCTTACCTAGGTAAGACCTCATATGAGTTGCGGTTTGGCAGACAGCCCAAGGTGAGTCACTTGCGAGCGTTTGGCTACAAGTGCTTTGTGCTCAAGAAGGGAGGGCATTTGGACAAGTTTGAGTCTCGTTGCTGGGATGGTGTTTTTCTTGGTTACGCTTTGCATTCTCGAGGCTTCCGTGTTTGGAACCTCGACTCCCAGCAGCTTGTCGAGACTTGCGAGGTTTCTTTTGATGAGTCCTTGCCTTCTTTAACTCCTTCTTTTGAGCTTTCTGGTGATGGTGAGCTCGGAGAGTCCATCTTCGAGGAAGATGAGGATACTCCAGCTGCTGATGAGGGTGGGCCTTCTGCACCTCCTGCAGAGCCCACACCTTCTGAGACTTCGACTGAGGACGAGGGCGGACCTCTGATCACTTCTTCCACTTCGATCGAGCCCCCTCAGTCGAGTACAGAGGTGCCAGCTGCTGACTCCGGTGAGGTGACTTCAGATCACCAGGGATCCCGAGCAGTTCAGCGTGATCACCCCTCAGAGCTCATCATCGGTGATGTGTCTTCAAGAACTTTGCGTTCGTCTGTTGACTCTCTTGCTGTGTTTGCTGAATCTGCTTTTGTTGCATCTTTTGAGCCCAGAGACATTTCTCATGCTCTTTCTGACTCGAACTGGATTAATGTCATGCAAGAAGAGCTTGAGAATTTTGTCCGCAATCGGGTTTGGACACTAGTAGAGCTGCCACCAGGATGCAACCCCATAGGCACCAAGTGGGTGTTCAAGAACAAGCAAGGTGAAGATGGGGTTGTGGTGCGTAACAAAGCTCGACTAGTTGCCCAGGGTTTCTGCCAGAAGGAAGGTATTGATTTTGAAGAAACCTTCGCTCCTGTTGCCCGTCTTGAGTCCATTCGCATTCTTTTAGCTTTTGCCGCTTCGAAGGGTTTTAAGCTTTTTCAAATGGACGTCAAGAGTGCTTTTTCTGAACGGGTACATAGAGGAGGAGGTATATGTTAGGCAGCCCCCCGGCTTTGAGAACCCCAAGTTTCCTCGACATGTTTTTAAGTTGCAAAAAGCTTTATACGGGTTGAAGCAAGCCCCCAGGGCTTGGTATGACCGGTTAAAGCAGTTTTTGTTGGGGAAGGGCTTTGTGATGGGTTCTGTGGATAAGACTCTCTTCTTGCTCAGAGATGCTTCAGATTTTTTAGTCGCTCAGATATACGTGGACGATATTATCTTTGGCGGTACTACTAATGATCTTGTGTCCAAGTTTTCTGAGCAGATGCACAGCGAGTTTGAGATGAGCCTCATGGGTGAGCTCAAGTACTTTCTAGGGCTCCAGATCAAGCAGACCAAGGAAGGCACCTTCATCCACCAGGGTAAGTACACTCGAGACATGTTGAAGAAATTCGACTTTGGTGGAGAGCTGAAGCCTCAGTTGACCCCAATGGGCACTTCTGGGGGTCTGGACAAGGACGAAAGCGGCGTCAAGGTCAACGAGAGAGAGTTTCGAGGGATGATCGGTTCGCTTCTGTACTTGACGGCGACGAGGCCAGACATACAGTTCGCCGTGGGACTGTGCGCGCGCTTCCAGTCTTCACCACGCGCGTCTCATCGGCAAGCTGTCAAGCGTATTTTCAGGTATCTTACCTATGCGTCAGATCTTGGTCTTTACTATTCAGCATCATCATCTCTTGATTTATCTGGTTTTTCGGACGCTGACTTCGGTGGGTGCCGGTTGGATCGCAAGTCGACTTCCGGTACTTGCCAGTTTCTTGGTTCTTCTCTTGTCTCTTGGTCTTCCCGAAAGCAATCTGGAGTTGCTCTTTCGACCACTGAGGCTGAGTATGTAGCTGCTGCAAGCTGCTGCTCACAGTTGGTTTGGATGATTTCCACTCTGCGAGATTTGGGGTTGTTCTTTCCTACGAGAGTTCCTTTGTTTTGCGACAGCACTAGTGCAATTAGTGTAGGGAAAAACCCATGTCTCCATTCAAAAACCAAACACATTGATGTGCGCTTTCACTTTTTGCGGGATCAGTATGAGAAAGGTGTCATTGACCTTGTTCATGTTGATACCCATCATCAGTTAGCTGACATTTTCACCAAACCCCTAGATCAGTCTACTTTTGAGCGTTTACGAGGGGATTTGGGTGTTGTGTATCCTTTTTAGGATATTTTGAGTCAGTTTTCTTTCTTCTTTACTCTTTTCTTGAGTCATTTTGTGTGTGTTCATATCATGCATATTCACATATCACACTTTTAAGCTTGCTTCTGTTATATGATTAAACTGCTTTACTTATTCTAGCTGGTACATGCTTTTGATTACTTGTCAATGATCATGCTTTGGTTCAGTTCACTTGATATGTCTGATATCTATCATATGCATGGCTTTTATGCTTTAAACTTGAAAACTTAATCACCATTGCTTCTGGTAACTAGCATGTGTAGGCTGAGTACTTTTGCTATCTGTTACATGCCTTGTAGCTAGTTCATCGCATAGATGCAGATATGCAACTTGGACATCTTTATTCTTTAACATGGAAAATGTGCTATAAAAATGATAAAAATCAAAAATGAATGAAAATTCCATGCCTTTTTATGCTTAAGTTGAAAAGATCCAAGTGGGTTTGCTTTGTCGCATTGCATTGTTTTGGACTGCTTACCATAGCACTTTGGTATGAACTAGGACAGTGTAGTGTTGGCCAAGACCAATGTCTTAAGCTTCCGATGGTCCAGTTCTGGCCTAGGCTTGACTTGGTCGGTTAGCATAAGGTTTGACATGCAAATAACCCTTGGCAAAAATGAAAAAGCCTGAACATTTAAAAGATAACAAGTTTTGCTGAAGCACTTTGTTTTGGACGATGCTTATCTTGGTAGATATCAGTTAGCTTTTGCATCTCATGTTTTACCTTGCTTGTTAACTAGAAAATATGGTGATGCTTTTGTTTGCAAAAACTGAAAAATGCGTGCTAAATGACTTTCTTTAGATATCATCTATTGTATTGATCATGCCATGTGTCTTTGACAGTATGACTTTTGCTATACTTGTTAGATGTTGTAATTGCAGTCAATCATATCTGAGAAGCATGCTTTCTACACTCCACCTGCACCCCAGTTGCATTCATTGCATATTTTGAGGGGGAGTTGCATTTCAGGGGGAGTCAGTGTCGTTTTAGAGTGCTTGATGAGTTCACTTGTCAACAAGGGGGAGAAATTTTGGGAGAAGAGTTTAAGGGGGAGTTTTGGCTTTCTCTGGGATTTGTTTCAGGGGGAGTTTTTGTCCCGTTTGTTCTTACTCTTTTGATATCCTTGTTGATGTTTCTGAGACTGCACTCGTTTTAAGCTTTTACCTTTGGTTAACCATAATGACCGTTTCTTGCTTTTGTTCGGCTTTTGGTCATTAGGGTTAAAACTTTTACTTTATTTTCTTCTTCTCTGTTTTCTTGTGCTTTGTTTTCGTGTTTCCATAGTTGTTCACAGGTACTGAAGAGCTGAAGAAGAGAAGTGTTGACAATGCACTCATCAAGGGGGAGATTGAGGAGCCATGCTGAATAGCGTGGGCCTCATGGCTCCAGATGTGATGAGTCATTGTCAACGATAGTCAAAGAGGACTGAAAAGAGAGAGAAGATCTGTTGCGTCTGGGCCGCGTGTGACTCAGGTTCACGGGCAGCGAGCGACTGTCGGGCAGAGGGGCCGCGAAGTCGGGCTGGCCCAATCCGGGTACATGGGCTAGGAGCAGCAGAGGATCCACTAGGCTGTTGACCGGGATTGACTCAGGTACACGGGCGGCGAGCGATTGCAGGGCTGAGGGAGCTGCGGAATCGGGCCAGCCCAATCCGGGTATCCGGTGCAAAGACGGTGGACGCTTTGTCAGTTTCGGCGCAAAACTGACGACCGTCGATTTCGGATCTGACCGTCCTGAGGCGAAGCCGTAGCTGCTACGAAAGCTCCGCATCAAGACAAGTTACCTTTATTTAGGTTTTTACTATTTTGCCTTTAGGCCCACAGTCTGTCAGTCGAGTATGTAAAAACCCTAAGGGCATTTCGGTCTTTTCCATTTTTATTCAGTGTCTGTAAAAAATCCTAGGGGTATTTCTGCATTTTCCCCATTTATTGGGCTGCCTATAAATAGGCCCCAATTTCCTAGGGTTAGGGTTACCCATTCAGTAATACACTTTAATCCAGCTAAAGTTTTGGGTCACTTTATTCTCGTCTTCCTGTTTCCTTGTTCCTGTTCGTGCAAGCCGCCGCCACAAGGGTTCGATCAAAAATTAGCTCTTCGTTCAAAGTGTGCTGCACCTCCGCACGAGGACTTCGAAGCAGGCTTCGGCACGTTCACTACTGGCTTCGATACTGCGAACTTTGAACTGGCTTCGTCAAGTACCGAACAGGAGACAACCTTGAACCGTAAGACTCATCATTTTACGTACACTCAGATTAAATTACTGTGATGATCTTTTACTGTGAATCTTGACTCATTCATGTGATAAATGTTCTGTTAATTTGCCTATTAACACTGTGTTGGTGTCTTTTCGTTTAGGACACCGGTTGTTTTTAGGCTAGATCTTTTGTGGCTTTGTTGATCTGTTTAGCTTTCTGAGCTAAGTCTGTTGAGGTGCGTTGGGTGTTGGGAGCAGGCCATTGATTCGAAAGAATTTTTTAGGCGCCCATTCACCCCCCCTCTGGTCGCTACTTTCGGTCCTACAGGGGGTGGCGGCGCGCAGGCGTGGTGGAGGTCGCGCGGGGGGATAGGGAGATGGGGGCGGAGTTTTCGGTAGAGGCAGTACGTGGGCGCATGGTGGAGGTCACGCGGCTTCTTCGACAGGACCGCGGGATTGCCGAGGGGAGTGGTTGGGTCAGTGCGTGGAGTCAGACCCGGATGGCTCGGTCGGTCAGAGCCAGGTGTATATTAGCTATTATACACCCTAGGTGTATAATAGCGTCACTGTTTATATATATATATATATATAAAAGTAAGTTATAATATGTTTAAAACTCAAAAGGAGGCCTAAGTGCAAAAAAAAAGAAGCTGATATTCTCTTTGATCATCTCGCTTGGGTCCACTGTCACGCAACCAAAAAAACAATTGCTTCTGTGTTCTGGGGCCGGCACGGGAAGCCACTGGTGGGATTTTCCAAGACAACGCTGATTTGTACATCTATTTTCGCATGCATATAGGCCAACAAAATGGATTCTATAATCCGAGGAGGATGCATATACAACCGGAAAAACAAATTAAATAGATAACCAATTTTTTCCTTGTGCGTGTCTGCAAGAAACTGGATGAAATGCATATAATTTTTTTCTTGTGTCACAACAAAACAATATAGTAATCACATATATGAGTTCAGGATTCACAACTCAAAGTGATATCTGGATCGAACAAACCGGCGGAAAGGAAAGCTGAAAATTATTTGCCGAAACGACAAGAGGAAAACGTGGGATCAAAAATGCATACATATCTACCATGTGCGGTGGCTCATTTGGCCGGTTTATCGCTGAACCGTGGCGACGGCGGCGGTGATCTACAGGCCCTGCTCTACGAGGTAGTCACCGAGCCTCTCGACCACCATGTTGCACTGTCCGGGGGTCATCGGCTCGTCGTAGATGCCGATCACCAGCGCCTGCCCTGTCTTCTTCACCGTCACACCTCCTGATCCCTGCAAAACCACCCCAGTATGCAATGCCCTTGTTACATCTGAGCAAAAACAAACCATGGCTGGTGATTATTCCATCGATCGGAGAATTGATCTTGTTGGGTCGTACCTTCTTGCCACGGATGACAGCGCCAGGTTCACCTTGGATGACCATGTACTTGGCTGGTCCAAGAAACAATCCTGTTGGGGCGAGGAACCCAGGCTCGTCGAAGTCCTTCATGATGTTGGCCATCTCCTCCGGCTTGAACTGGACAGAGGAATGCACGTCACTGACCAGTGATCTTGGCAGAAACAAAAAATCAAGCGCGTCAACAAAGGCGGTGGTTTGCATTGTTACCTCACTTACCTGTGGGAAGGCCGAGCTCTGGGCCCAGACGGCGCCGTCGTGGCCGACGATGGCGGCGGAGGTGAGGTGGTGGCCCTCGATCTCGCACATCAGGTGGTCGTCGACGTACGTCTGCCACGACATCTTCGCCGGCTCTGGCGCTGGCTCCTCCTCTTCCTGCGGCGCGCGGCCAAGAAATGGGTGGTCTCTCGATGGCTCGACGGTGTTCGTGGCGGTGGTGAGTTGCCGTAATCGGGGTGGGCAGACGTCTCGTATAAATAGAGGCGAACGGCGGGAAGGGGGCATTGGATCCCCACTACTTCGTCCCAACCACACGTTCCATCTTTCGCTTTCCCTTCAACTTCGCCTGGAATAGAATAGCCATGCAATCTTAGCTTGACATAGCTCCTAATATGTGCATAACTTTTAAAAAAACGGACAATTAAGTGCTGTGTATGTCAGTTTATTTATTTATTACAGTAAACAGCTCACTAATCTTAATCTACGGGTCTGATGGGGAGGGTTCTACACATCCACTCAACTATTTTAGTTTCATTTCAAAACTCTATGGAGAGCAGGTGCACGGTGGAACAAAACTTAGTAGAAATCATGTTTCGTTAGCAGTTTATTTAGCTTTAGCTCAAGAAAAAGATAAGTTAGGTAATACCTCAATGCAACATCTATTATACTCGATCTTTGTTTAATCCAATATGTTTTATTGCAATATGTGTTTATACATATCATCTTATATATCGTAGTATGGCTTTATTTCAAAGTTTTTTTGTCTGACCAAAAATTCAATTGTTAATGTATGTCCATAGGATGATCACAGAATAATACCCACAAGCTGACTAAAGAGAACTATGAGAACTAGCCTACGATAGAACAACTTACCAATCTAACACTATTGTAAAACATGTCACCAGTGATAGTTCTAAATCTTAACGATGGAGATTTAGTGATGGATAAATAAAGTGCGCCACTAATATACTTTTAGTGATGGACTATTTTATACCTGTCACTAAAAATACACCATAAGTGACGGATCATAAAGTGGTTCATCACTAAAGAGGGGACACCCCTATTAGTGATGGATCATAATGTGGTTAGTCACTAAAGAGGGGGACACCCCTATTAGTGACGGTTCATATTGTGACCTATCACTAAAGATACTAGCATTAGTGATATATCATGTTACGATCTATCACTAAAGATGGACATCCTCTTTAGTGACGGGTCATAATATGAACCATCACTAATGGGTGTTATTTTAACTGTGTCACTATGTAGGACCGAGAGTAGCGACCAGAGGGGGTGAATGAGCGTAAAATCAAATTCACAAATCTCTTGATAAAATAAATGTTATCACTCTCCTATCAGTTGAGATATCTTGGGACAATTTTAGATATCACAAGCATTCAAAAGAGATAACATAAATTTGACCTAAAATAAATGCCACAAGAGGTCCATTGATAATGGCATGCACTCACACTCAAAGGCATTGCACCGAATACTTGATGTGCAGTACAGAACTCACAAACAGTTCATCAAAATACTCGACAAACAACATCGTTGGCATTTCATCAAACACTACACATGCGTGCGCACTAGCAAGCATTCAATCAATATTTTGGCATGCATATAATTCCTCTCAAATCAATCAAAGCATTTCTTCAAACACTTAAGATAAACACGAAAATCACAGGCATATCATCAAACAGTTGAATCGCAAGATAAGGAAACGCTTACCTAATTACCTGTGATGAAAGACGAAGAGGATGGTGATGCTGGCTGAAGCAGTGCAGGCGCTGGTACTTGGAGCACTTCACCAGTGCTCGGGCGTCGGGCTGACAGATGCATGGAATGGCGCAGACTAAAAAAACACCATCTAGCTAGGGATGTGGCGTCGGCTGTAGGCGTGAGTGATGAGGCCATGCATAGGTGACCGAGGACACGTTCTGCACCGAGGACGCAAACTTGGGCGAGAGTGCCAAGGCACACGCTCAGTGCGCGTCCATGCCTGGCGGGGAGAAAGACAAATGTGTAGGCGTAGCTGGTGTGTGTGACTAGGAAAGACAAAACCGGCAGTGAAAAACACACTGTGTTCGGTTATTGGGCTAATTGGATCGGGCGAATCGGTGAGCTGCGTTGCCAACCACCTTTAGTCCCACCTCGTCCACGTAAGGGGGCTACAAGCCCCTTATAAAAGGACTAGTCATCCTCCCTTAGGCCGGTCTTTTGGGATGGAGAGGGCTCAACGTTTATAACGGTGCATCGGATGCGCATAAACGCTAGAACGTAGGGCGAGGCCGGTATGGGCCGGCGTTGCATGGGAGCTAAAAGGCCTAGGACGCTAACACACTGCTCCTCACGACTCCAGGAAAGCTTTGTTTGAGCAGCGACAGTGGCCTCGAAGAGGGAACAGGTGGCTGACCCAAGCACGCACGCCGAAGAAGACAAAAACCAGCGGCGACGGAAAAAACGGCCGGAGCAAAATTACCAACAGCGGCAGTAAAATCTCCGACGACTGTAAAGGAAAAGCAGTCGGTGGAAGAACACAAATTTTTGAATTAGATTAATTTGGTTCAAAAATTTGTTATCCTAAACCTAGTCTTCCTTTGCTTTTATAGCCTAGAGAGAGCAAGGAAAGTTCCATAATACCCTTAGGGTTCTAATTACGGACTCAACCCACAAAGAACAAAAAGGTAAAATCCTACACCTAGATACTTATCTGATGCTCAACTTTTGTGGTTTTCACAGCTTCACATCACGATTGTTGGATCTCAGATGTGTGGTCGATGGTTTTGAGCCCAAAACGCTAAAGCGTTTGCTGTCCTTATATCGCGTAAGGAGATTGGACCACCATGACCCTGCAGCTCTTTTAGCCTGGCAATTGCTCGTCCATCTACCTAAATCACACCCGACCAATGCCACGGCAAGTCGCTTGCGTCTCTTGCGACGTGTACCTGGATTTGACCACAATGACCCTGCAGCTCCTTCAACACGACAATCGCCCGTCTGTGTACCTGAGTCACACGACCAATGCCACAACAAGTTCTCTTCCTTCGAAGTGCCTCCCTTCAGAGTGCTCCTTCGAAGTTCCTCCCTTCGGAGGGCTTCCTTTATGTTCTCTTCAGTTGATAGCCACTCATCTTCTAGCAGCAATGAGGCCCACGGTCTTCACCATGATGCCTCAATCTCCCCCTTTATGTACTCTTGTCTTCCATCTCTTCTTTCTGCAAACATGTGGAAACACAAAACAAAGAAAAAACAAAATAGAAGAAATAAATAAAATAAAAAGTTCAACTTAATGACCAAAAGCCAAACAAAAGCCATAAAAGGTCATTTGGGCCAAACAGAAAATAAATCAACAAAGATTTCAAATGAAAGCTCATATGAGTGCATTCTCAGAACTGACAACAAGGATTTCAAAAGTGCAAACACAAGCTCCCCCTAGAAACAATCCTAGAGAAAGCAAAAATCCCCCTTAAACTCTCCTCTAAACTCTCAAATCTCTCCCACTTATTGACAATTAGACTCATCAAGCGAGACTAAAAGCACTCATAAAGACCACTCCACTCCCCCTAAAATGTAGCTCCCCCTCAAAGTATATACCATGAATGCAGGTGCAGTGAAGGAACAAGCTTCTCATATATGATTAATAGCAATTATAAGAGCTAGAAAGTATAGCAAGGGATATTTGCTTTTAACAATACATGACAAGCTCAGATGAATAATATCCAAAGAAAATCATGAGCGAGCAGATTTTAGGTTTTGGCAAACAAAAGCATCACCACTCATACTAGCAGATTAGCAAGATAAAGCATGAAATGCAAAAGCTAGCAAGTATCTACCCAGATATGCATGTCCAAAAGTAGGAGCTTTGGCAAACTTGTTATCCAATTTTTTCAAACTTTTTTATTCATTCTTCTTTTTTACTTAGTGCTAGGGGTTATTTGCTTGTCAACCTTATACCGACCGACCAAACTAAGCCTAGGCCAAGCAAAGACCATTAAAAGCTTAAAGCATTGATCTTGGCATACACTTTAGTATCCTAGTTCATACCAAAGTGTCATGGTAAGCAGCTAGAACAAAAATTAGTGTGAGAAAGCAAACTCGCCTAGATCTTTTCATTTTAGCACAAAGGGATGGAATTTTTTCATGATTTATATCAATTTCAGGATTGTATTTCCATGAAAAGCATATAGATGTTAAAGTTGCATATTTGCATCCAAAAAAAGGACTTAGCTACCAGGCATGTAAAAGATAGCAAAAAATTCAGCCTAAAGATGCTAGTTACCAGACTAAGCGGTGACCATGTTTTAGATTTTTAAGGCATAAAAGTCATGCTCATGACATGTATCAGATATAATCAGATGAGTTGAGTCAACATGGTCATAGACAAATATTCAAAAACATATACAAGCAAGTACATGTAAAATTATTTAATCATATAAAAGAAGTTAGTGCAAGTGTGTGAATGCAATAAAGCATAAGAAAAACACACACAAATGCAAAAGAAAGAAAGAAAGAGAAAGAAAGAAAAACTCAAATATCCTACACAAAAGGATAAATAACAGCAAAATCCTTACCCTAACCACTGCCCCCCAAAAGTGATGTATTCTTTGGAGCTCATGAGGTTGAGGCTAAAGAACAATCTGTGATGTCCTGTCATGTGACGTGAGCATATTGAGTCCATGATCCACATGTCCTCTAAGCCTCGATCCTACAAAATCAAGGGTAAAAAGGATGAGCAAATGGTCTGATACTAGGGTTAGCAAAAGAACTAAACCAGTGTCGAGCCATCAGTTCAAAAGAAGGGTAATCACCATGGGATCCAAAGTCATATCATGAATATCCTGCAACTCTGCTAGAATGGTATACACCCTATGGAGCACGGGCATGAAAACTGTCTCCATGTCCACCACCTACACGACATGCCCTAGCATCTCGCCTATCACAGTGCCGAGGAATTCTTTGTATACCACCCTACTGGTAGAACTGCTCCTTCCCACCCCTAGTTTTCTTACCTCTCTCAACCCGCTTCCTCCTAAAGCAAAACTTCTCAAGATGACCATCTCTCTTACAAAACTCACAATGGTAAGTCATTTTATTGGGATGTGGTTGAGTGTTTGGGTTTGGGGGCTTGGTGGCATTGGATGGAACCTTTTTGGTCTTGGAGCTTTCTAGTAAAGAATCAAAAGGAGTGTAAAGGTCTTTGAGCTTGGGAATCTAGATAGAATTCTTGGGTGGAGCTTTTAGTTTTCATGGATCACTCCATCTTTAGGCTGACTGGTTTTGAAGGACTCGGTGGTGTGGGTCTTAGTATAATTCTTCTCTAGACTCAACTTACTCCACTCCATCGTCCTACTCAAAGCACTCTCAAAATTAGCCATGGTATAAGTGTACCCAACGTCGAACCTATCTTTTATTTTGAATTGGTGGATCATCATACCTAGCTAGGGCTCTCTAGTACTCACCCAACTCAAGATCTATCCAAGGTAGGAGTTCTCATTTTAAACACATATTATCTCTTCTCTCAAAGAAGTCATTACCTCCACGTGAGCTAGGAAAACCTCAAACTCATCGTCTAGTTCAACGGACTTTTCGAGCTTTTTAATTTGAGAATTCTTCTCAGCTAGCTCTATCTTTAGAGATAGACAATCCTCACAAATGGTGGAAGGAACTGACAAAATCTCCAAGTTAGCCTTAGTCTACACCAACTCAGCTCTAAGTCTCTCAAGCTCCCCCAACTGCTCATCACCCTTCACTTTCAGCTCAGCTAGGTCAGCTAAATGGGATGGTCTGTCCTTATAGGGAATGAAAGCTGAGGCTTGAGTATCTTTCATCTCCAGTTGAGCATTTTCAAGCTCAATGGCCAAAGCATCTCTTTCATCCACCCGCTCGGTGTATCTAGACTTAAGCGCAGTTAGGTTGAGGTATCGGAATGGCGACTAGAGGGGGGTGAATAGGCGCCTCGACTAAATTCTCATGAATCAGATGGCCTTTTCAAATTACCCAATGCTCCTCCAAAAATTTAGATTCAAATTTTAAACAAACAACACAAAACAGACTTAAGATTCAACACCCACCTTAGACAATTAACTTGGTTCTTTAAATCTTACTTGACACATATAGCAAAACAACTTAGCTCTAATGGGTCAAGTACAAAAACTATATGAAAACTTGCTATTTAATATCTAAATCAGAAAATGCACTCATAATTAAACATACTCAATTATCTAGACAAAACTGAAACAAATTCAAGGAAGAGCACAAACTATAACCAGAGACTGAAAATATACTTCTGAAGATGAACGGTAAATTCAGAAGTAATTCCGAACTGAAACAGTTTCAAAACATTTCAGGAATTAGAAATAGTCACAATCAAGTTAATTCAATCCTAAAAGCATATTGCAGTTCACTATTGCAAATCAGAAAACTGAATAGTAAAACAGTTCTGAATTCAGACTAATAACCTGATTTGATTTTTTGTAAAAGAGTCTCAACTCAATTTCCTGATTCAAGCAATTTAACTTTTCATGAGTTTATCACCAATTTTAGAATCAGAAAAGGTGTTAATGAATACTGAACACAGAAATGTAGCATTCACAAACCCCTTCAAAAAAAACAAAGAAGCAGCTAGAAAGATCAGAATCAGTTTTACAGAAAACACTGTATCAAAACTGAAGAGATCAACAGATCAATTCAGCATTTACTGTAGCATACAATAATTTCATATCAGCAAGCACAATTTTTATTCATATTGAACAATCTACTTCCTTCCTTACAATAACATCACTACTACTCAAAAATCAGAAAGCAATTAGCTCACACCTTGCTGAAAATTAGATGAGGAATAGTATTAGGTCATTCAGCTCATGACACATGAGACAAGAAAATAGATATTCAGACTAAAACCAGTTTCAGTTTAGACTGAACACTAGTGTTAATGCCAACTTTCAATCAGCAGATAAAATTGTGCAAAACTGGCACAGACTTGACAAAGGTACAGTTCTGAAAACAATATTAGACTAAGTACAGCTCTTGACAAGCTACTGAACTGAACCAACACAGATAATTCAGAAGCTATATGATCTGATACAAAACAGTGATTTCAAAGATAGATCAGGACTGTACCAAATGAATAAAAACCTAAAAACAGATTACAATGAAATAAATCACTTCAAAACAAAATTCTTACTCAATCAATATAGATCTATACAGCGAATGAAGTCAGATAGCCACAGATCAGTTCAGCAGAATTTAGATCAGATTCACTTCAGTTCAGAAAACTGATTCAAATTAATTCAAACAAATTTCAGTTGAAACTACAACTTTTGAAACTTTCAGGATGATGAATAGTGTCTACTAAAGGTAATTCAGAAACCAATTTAAAACACACCGATCAATCAAACAGTGAAGATCAACTATTGTAAATTCATTATAACTTTTTAACAGTGAATTCAAAACAAGGTAGACTGGTTATACACATTAGCAGTCTTAAAGATTTGAGTATTCCAAATAGATCAGCAGAAATAAAACTGAACACATTACCTTTTCTACTGTAGCTTTTCAGGGAAGAAAATCTTGAGCAGAACAGCAGCTAGCAGAGATCATGATAGATAACATAGATAGCTGCAAAACCCTTGACAAACTTGAAACAGTCTAGAAGATTACATTAGAGACAGCAAGAAACACACCAACCCCTGAAACCAAAATTGTCATGGCAGCAAATCAACTAAGAAAGGCACACTATAGACTTACCTACAAGATGAACAGGAGGCCTGTGATTTCGTTTTTGAGGAGAAGATGAGTACCAACCAGAAACTTTGTTTGAAGATCACAATCATCCAAATTTTTGGTGCTCCTCAGCCAAGGTTCTCTATCCGACAAACAACAGCCAAAATACAACACCAACAGCAGAACATGACTATCTTCTTGGATCACAAGTAAGAACATGAGGCAGCCATCAGATTTTTGGAGTAGGTAAAAATGGACAACCACAAACTTCTGCCAAAAAGTGAGTAGTTGAAAAACAGACTGAAAAGTGCTTTTTGTGATCTCTTTTTGATTCAAAAGGCAACTAATAATAAAAAATAACATGAACAGAAAAAGAACCAGATGTTCATCAAGAACTTTCTTTGTTACCTCAGTATGAGAAAAAGAAATTTCAGAAAAGTTCTGATGATGAACAAAGTCTTCAAGAACAACTTCAGGCAGAGTTCTTTTTCAGTAATGAGATGTCCCTTTTGAGCAGAAAAAGCATCAAGAAGAATTTGTAAAAACCAGTTGCAAACTTCAAAAATGGAACATTCAAATCATCCACAACAAAATTTGTATAAACTTCAACCTCATGTTCTGCAGTGAAATCACCAGAAAGAGCTTCCTAAAACTCAATCCAGACTAAACATGTTTTTGCACTGGGAAAGACTCACAGAGATCGCTGCACTGTTGTTTTTTTCGGATCTTGAATAGTAGCACTCAAAGGATAAGAAATAGCTGCATAAACTTCATGTAGTAGCTACAAATTTCAGCCAAAAAGAGAGAGTCCAGCCCATTGCTATGGACCTCTATTTATAGGCCAGCCATGGGGGGAAATTCTAAAAAGAACCCTCTAGAACCTCTATTTTACATCAAGGTCCTATTCCTTGTAATATATTTTCAGAATTAAAGAAATCCTGAAAAATATACTAAAGGAGAACATTTACTCTAGACTCTTAACTTTTTATTACACAATGACTCAAAACAAAAAGCACTCCTAATTATTGAAATTAGCAAATCTAGAGATGTGACGGTTTTCAGCAAAAATCAACAAAACATCTCAACCCTTCGACTCATGACACCGCTTTGCGACTTCGAGCGCCAGCAAGCCACTTCCGCTCTCGATACCCTCGAGCCACCTGAATACTTGCCCTGGCCTCCCTCTCGCAGACCCAGTCGTCATGCCGTCGCTTCCATCCGTCCGTCCAAGTCTTTCTCGGTCCTTTCATGCACTCCTGAGATCTTCTCCAACTTCACGCGGCCTCCCTGATCCTCCGGCATCGAGCTCCCCCCTTGACCCTCGATCACTCGCCGTTGACAGTTGGTCAGCATCTCCACCCTGCACATCCAAGACAAGCCAAAACAAGAACGCGACGCACCACCGAAACCCTTGGCACTCAATCCTCAATTTTACATCGAATCCCTTGATGCACACAACCCAGCACTCAACCAATTGCTCAACCGCTCATCCTTGTCAATCACTCATCATACAGACAAACCACCCTTGGTTTCACATGGGTCACACAACAACACCTCAGAGGTAGGACACTCAACACTCTCAAGAAAGCAGGTAGAAGAAATAAGACTCTCAATGTTGCTATTGGCAATAACAAGCTCACTGGTAAGCTCATCTAACCTCTTCTTAGCTTTCCTAAGCATCTTATCCTGTTATTTCAACTCACGACTATTTTCCTTAAGATTTTTATAAAGCTCAATCTCATAGGAAGTTACCTTCTCTTCGTCTGAGTTGCCAAAGCTACTGATGTCATCCTTGTTCTCAAGAGCCATGCTACAAAAGCTTTCTCAAGACTTGCTGCTTTGCTGATGTCGGGTCTTGTGCTTGCCCTAGTTAGAGATGAAGCGAAAGCTAGCAAGATCATCTTTGTACTTCTTCTCTCTCTCTCGATGATCTCCTCATCACTTGAGCTCAATGAAGACGAAGAATATGAAGACCAGCTTGTCTTAGACTTCTCCTTGGAGTAGTCATGCTTGTTGGGGTAGTCGTAGGAGCCACCGTCGGTGCTCTTCTTGTAGTTGTTCTGCTAGGGGCAATTGGCGATGAAATGACCTAGATCACCACACTAAAAACAACTAGGTTTGGTGGTATGTCTCTTGTTCTTTCTTTTATCAAATACGTGTCGAACGTGGCTGTTAAAGAGGCAAAGGTCATCAACTCATAAAGTGTACATCTGATCTTTAGTAGTGGACATCAAATATGAAAGAATATAGATGCAGTGCTAGAATGGCAAAAACCATCCAATGTAACATATATTCGTAATTTTCTTGGGCTTGCTGGTTACTATCGACGCTTTGTACAAGGTTTTTCTATGATTGCAAAGCCTATGACTAGACTTACCCAAAAGAATACTCCATTCATATGGACATATGAGTGTGAAGCTAGTTTCCAAACTTTAAAGGATAAGTTGGTGCATGCTCCTATTTTAGGCTTACCGGAAAGTGGTAAGTGTTTTACAGTATACACCGATGCTTCACGGATTGGGCTTGGTTGTGTACTAATGCAAGAAGGTCAAGTAATTGCTTATTCTTCTAGACAATTGAATACTCATGAACAAAATTATCCTACTCATGACTTAGAGTTGGCTGCAGTAGTGTTTGCTTTAAAGAATTGGAGACATTATCTCTATGGTGAATCATGTGATATTTTTACGGATCATAAAAGTCTTAAATATATTTTTCACTCAAAGAGATTTAAATTTGAGACAACGAAGGTGGTTAGAATTAATTAAAGATTATGATGTAACCATTCAATATCATCCAGAAAGGGCCAATGTAGTAGCAGATGCTCTTAGTAGAACAAGTGTTCCTAAAGCATCAATGTCCTTGCTTTTTGATTTGGATTGTATGAAGATATTCTTTTGCTTTGCTGGCACCGTACAAGAAGAAACTCAAGTGCTTATTAAATCTAATATACTTGAACGTGTGCGTGAAGCTCAACAACATGATCGTCTCATATTAGAGGTTCGAAAAAGAATTTTGGCAGGAAAGCCAAAAGAATTTAGTATTGATGATATTGGTGTTATACATTTTAAAGGGCGTCTTTGTGTACCATAGAAAGCAGGTGTGAAAATGGATATTCTAAGAGAAGCCCATCGGACCCCTTATACAATCCATCCAGGTGAAAACAAGATGTACCGAGACCTAAAACAAAACTTTTGGTGGAAAAGAATGAAGGTGGATATTGTCAAATATATTGCAGCATGTGGTATTTGTCAACAAGTAAAAGCTGAACATAAATGACCAGCAGGGTTAATGTTGCCTCTAGAAATCCCAAAATGGAAATGGGAACATATTACTATCGATTTTATAATTGGATTACCTCGCTCACCCCAGAGTAAGGATGCTATTTGGGTTATTGTTGATGGACTTACCAAATCTGCCCATTTTATTCCAATAAAGACAACCAATACATCACCAGAATTGGCCCCCTTGTATGTTAAGGAAATAGTGAGATTACATGGAGTACAACCTTCCATCCTCAAACAGCTGGTCAATCAGAGCGAACCATCCAAACATTAGAAGATATGCTTTGTGCTTGTATCTTATCTTGTAAAGGAAATTAGGAGGATCATATACCTTTGGCAGAATTTGCCTACAACAATAGCTACCAAGTGAGTATTCAAATGGCTCCTTTTGAAGCACTGTATGGTCAAAATGTGTTTCTCCTTTATGTTGGAACACAGTTGGAGAAAGATCCTTGATTGTCCTATATCTGATTCAACAAACATCAAAAAGGTACATCAAATACATCAAAATTTGTTGGCTGCTCAGAGTCTACAAAAGAGTTATGCTGATGTACGAAGACAAAACCTAGAATTGGAAGTTGGTGATGAGGTTCTCCTCAGAGTGTCACCAACTAAGGGTGTTGTACGATTTGGTTTCTCTAAAAAACTTAGTCCAAAATACATCGGTCCATTTCTAATTATAGCCAAAGTGGGTACTTTGGCTCAACATCTTGAATTACCAAACTCGATGAGTGGAATACATAATGTATTCCATGTTTCTATGCTAAGAAAGTATTTGAAGGACCCTGAGCATAAAATTGACCTTGGGCCAATTAAAGTGGATCAAGATTTTACTATAGAGTGTCGCCCAATGCGTATATTAGAATTCTCAGAACGAGTTATGAGATGAAGAGCTATTAAGTTTGTAAGAGTTCAATGGACAAATCAATTTGAACGAGAGGCAACTTGAGAACTAGAGGAACAAATGTGTAAGAAATATCCCGAGCTCTTTGAAGCTGGTGAGTTAAAAGCTTTAATTTTTTCTTCATAGTTAGTAGTAAAGTGGTAGATTTCGAGGACGAATTATTTTAAGGGGGAAGGGTGTAATATCTCATAGAAAAATATCTAAAAACAAATATCTAAGAAGCCAAATGTTGACAACTTTCTCCTTAAAGTTGACTTTTTGATCTGTTGCTCATATGGTCGATCGGGAACCGTGGTTACGAAGATCTCATCAAGACGATTCCATTTTTGGTATTAAACATCTATTCCGGATATCCGATGAATCACAGTGGGATCGACAATTTTTAGGTGTTGATTTATTTATAAAAGGAACACACCACAACAAACTAGCAATTTTCTTATGCATGGGACACTTCCTTGCTAGGGTTCCCTTGCTCTCACACCTAGGGCTCCATCTTGTGTTCTTCTCCAGTTGATTTCTTCTTGCCATTTAATCTTCGTCATCCACCACAGGTTTTTATTTCTATCAATCTCATATGCGTGCTATAGTTGTTATCTCCAGTTTCTCCTTTTATTTTGTTCCCATACGTTGTCGTATGAGGCTTCTACCGTTTAATCCATTATTTGTCACTTTGTTGTTTTGTCGGTCGTGTCCATCCCTTTCTCTACTTAGTATAGAGTTTTCTAACCGCTTACTCATCAATTTATACGGTTAATTTATTGGTTATGCTCACTTTTATTCAATACCCACCATGTATTCAATGAAATGATTATAAGAGATTGATATGCTATTTTTTCCTTTTTGGATCTAATAGACGATATATTTGTCACTTGCAAAGTGACATATTGTTGAAAATATGTTGTTTTCTTGAAGAAAAATCAATTTTAACATAGTTTTCTTTGGCGATACCGGTATAAAGGCAAGTAACATGTTATGTTTATATTCATGTCCTTTTTTTCTCAAGTTAATTAAACTTGAGATGCTTCTTTTGAATTTAGTCCATCCATATTCATTTGGGCTATTTTGTGGATATCATGTTGCATCAAAGAAAATATAAGAATTGACGTCAATTCACATGCATACATATGCGCATATGCATTGCATAAGTTGATAAATGTCGGTCACTGCCATCGTGCGTGACTTGTACCGATACATGGAGTTGCATGAGAGGCTAGTATATCTAGCACAAAACTCTCAATTGGAGTTGCATGAGAGGCTAGTATATCTAGTATAAACTCTCAAATGGAGTTGGATCATGGCATACATATATTTATGTGATGATTGGATATATAAGAATTTTGAGGAGTGAAATTCAATACCATGATAGTTGATAAAAGCACATTGAAAATTATTGGATGAAGCAATTGGTTAATTGCAAAACAACTTGTAAATGAGTAATATATGTTTATATTCATAATTGTTGCTTGTTGAGCTTGTCTCATCCTTTTTAATTCTATTTCAGGTGTGTTTGCTCGGTGAATCTACCTTTTTGGGTATGAGATTTGTAGTGGCACTTATCACATCACCATCTATAATCATAAATGAAACCATGTTGAAAATAGTTGTAATTTGTAATACGTAGTTTGCGTTTTAATAAGTTGAAGTCTGAAACCAGTTGGGTTGCTAGTCATAGAAATGTTTATGACTGTGAGTTTTGATAAAGTTGATATCATTTTGGTGATAAGTTATAAACTGCCCGTGATTGTGGGTGGATGACCTCACAATTACAGAGGAGTTATTCCCAATTTTTTTGTTTTGATGGTTAATTGCTGATTAGAAAAGTAGGGCATTACATTTCCACTCACACAGTTTTCCTCTCTCTAGTTCTCAAGCTCATCGCCGGCATCCTCTGAATCACTCTCGTCATTCTTGCGACCATAGCACTATGACCTTCATCTTCTTCACCAACCTTGATTCCATTGACCATAACAATGGCGACCAACACCTTCATGCCCGAGGTAAGTTTTCAACATCTCCTTTCCTTCATTTGCTGTTCTTCAGTGTTCTTGGCTACATTTGCTTTACATTTACTTCTCTATCTCTTCTTCTATAGAACCAAATCTTAATCCCCATTGCTAGCCATCCTTCCTGCCATTTCCTTTGTCTGATGGATGATCTTGATTCAACTGACTTTATTAACACCGAAATTTAACACATCCTTTCAAAAACTTAAAAATTCCCATGTTAGATTGGAACCAAAGAATTAGGGCTTTCCCTTCTCCGCTTCCCGGTTGGCGCAGTTGGTACCTTTGGGTTGTCACATCGGAACATAGTTCCTAGGAGCAGACTGCTATATCACACTACATCGGCCTCTCTCTTGCCACCCCTTACAAAAATGAGCCGATGTTAGCTTCTTTCTACCTTTGGTTCGATGCGTTGAACGTCTTCATTTTTGGTCATGGGCCGATGAGCCCCAATCTCCTTGATGTCAAAGTTTTGACTTCCCTCGATATCACCACAAAAGTCGATCCCTTCTCCTTTCGCTCTAATCCCTCTCATCGTCTTGACACCAAGTCTAGTGGTGGCTGGGAAAAATATATTTCTATTCCGAATAAACAAACTGGCCCTATCAAAGTGCGAGAGCATGTTGCCTTCCTTAATCTTTGCCTCGATAGGTTCCTTTTTTGTGGATCCACCCTCGGGCCTACTTGCTATCTTCAATTCATGGTAGAGCAATTGGCTGCCAATGTAAAAATTCCATTAGGCTGATACCTTCTTGGCTCTCTCTACCGCCTCCTTCACCAGGCATAGCTCAGTTATCGGCCGATGAGGCACTGGGCCATCTTGGTGGTCCTTGGTGGTTTCTTCTGCTTTGGCTCCATGTATATACAGACGAAATCTCTTTTGTCCCTCCTTTTGACCTCCTCCAATTTCCCTCTGATTACCTTGAGTCTGCCCAACCGGCCACTCGTCGATGTAAGTCTTTGGGAAAGATAGCTAATTACCATGAGGGAACGAATATGTCTGTTGATCTCTTGGCCCAATGGTTCAAGGCTTTCTACTACAGTGTTACTCGTGACCATGTAATCTAGTTTGCGTACTCATCCTTGGAAAACTATGAACATCCGCATCGGCTATCGTTGGCCGATGTACTCACTGATCAGGAGTGTAGGGACATTTTTATCGCTTGTATTTCTCCTTGCCTTCTTCCAATCAACTTCATAGTTGGCCATGCGCGCATGCCATCGTATGAGTTCTACCATCCGACGGTCTGTGCCTAACAATTTGGTTTTGGCCAACTGCTAATCAGCTTGTTCTTCATCGCTCAGATCCAAGTCCAGGGCGAAGTTAAAATCATCCTGGAGTATAATCGGCTTCTTTCGATGGCCGATCAAATACATTTGGGTGAGCTTGACTCTTGGATGGCATGTCAGGTGGCCTTGGTCCCCTATAAGAAATGGTGGCTCGAGATATACTAGCACCTCTTTAACTGCCACTCCAAGCATTGTTTTCTACTATTGGAACCTGCCTTCATGGACATTGATCATGAGGTCTCTTAAATTTATATCTTCTTAACTTGTTCTTTCCATTTTCCATATTCTGATCATTTCCATGTCCTGCATGAAGATGACTTTGACGTGCGTTCGATGAGCTAAAGTGGTCAGTCGATAGTGTATGGACCAATATAGGCCAGTACTAATCTGGGTAGCGGTGATCCCACTCTAACGGAGTGGATTAACCAAAAGAAGGTTAAAACCCCTGGGCGCAAGTGGCAGAGGTCAGCAGCCGTTGTGCGATGGGTTACCAGGGCTCGATCTAGCCAAGCCGCGGTCCTAGTTTCGACTACATCTGGTAAGTTTTCCACCCTTTTTCCTTTATGAAGATTCCCCTCTTTGGCTTTATTGTTTTAATCCTTCATCCTTGTAGATGACGTTGCTCGCTTCTCCAGCTGCACCGGTGGCTAGCTTTGCCATTTCACTAGTTGCCAAAGTACTCCCATCGACATAGGTTTGTCTTTATCATTCTGCGGAACTTTCGATTCCTTGGAATCTTAATGCTTAATGCTTTGTTTTTCCAGCCTTCATCTCCTCCTCTCGACATTGCATCCCTTTATGCGGTGTTCAACCATATGGGCGATGACCCTACTAGTACTTCACTGGATGTAGTCACCGAGAACGTTGTTGTGTAGGTCATTCAAGTTGATATGCCGGAGAATGATAATATCGACTCTGGCAAATCAGCGACTACCGCTAACATTACTGCTCCATCTAACGTCGTAGCTCCATCTACTACTATCGATGCCTCTTACTAGGTACCTTCTTTTACCTTAATTTCTTTTGGTTTTTTCACAGGACTTATATCGTCCTTGGATTCAGCCGGCACTTGATCAGGCCACCCCGCCTGCCCCCAAGCTAGACTTGATAGAGGGAGTACGCACACCCTTCCCCTTGCTGAGGTGGAAGGCGATGTCGCAACCTCTCCTGTCGATGGTGACCTGCAATCGTCTAGCCATGCTAGTATGGTTGACGTAAGTATCCTCTGTATTTGTCGTTCTAATGCGATCAACTTCATCTGTCTAACTCTTTCGTCTCCTTTGTAGTATTTTTTTCCAAGAGTTCCCTTTCGACATCAACCAATATCTTTAGGACGATGAGACTATTAGTGCCCCTAGACCGGCTGTGGCTCAACTGTCTTTGGAGGTGAGGGAGGTCTTGGCGGACATTATGTGTCACCTTGGCGAGCCGGTGGAGACCTTGGTCAATGACTCGGGTCCAATATGGGGTCATTTTAATGTAGTACTACCCTTCCTCGGTGGCGTACTTAGAGTTCTATTCGCCGGAGGTCCAAAGAGCTCAACAGCGGATGGCCGATTGGATGAGCTGGGTGTCGCAGCTGGAGGCCACCAAGGTGCATCGGGATGCAATACTTGCCGGTGGTGCCGAACTGAACAATCTTTGTGATGAGTCATTGGCTTCGGCGCGACACCTTGGTGAGCTGAAGTCATAGGAGGCTGATTTGGTTGTGAGGCTAGACGGAGTTTGGCTGAAATTAGCTGATGAAGAAAATATCTTGACGACCTTCCCTGATTGGATTCAAGCCAAGGAGCGTGTTGATGCCAAGATTTAGTATGATCGAGGCCCACTAGGGAAGTCGTGTGGTCAACAGAAGTCAAAGAGGGATCCGGTCAAAGGTGGTCAAAGAAGCTCATCCATATTGTTACAATATGACCTGACATGCAGGAGCCAATGAAGGAGAGAGAAGATAAGGATGATCCAGAATCGGTTACAATGTGGATTACTTGGATGAAAATTCTCCGGACTATAAATATGTATCTAATTGGCTAGGTTTACACACAATCAATCACTATAAACTACTACCTTCAGCGCATCGCCACCCTTGGATTCCCAAAGTTAATCCTAGTGGGATTTGGCACTTAGAACCGGGCTGCATCATCTTGATCTCCAGCGAAAAGGTGAGTCCCGCCACCCCGATGATCACATCAATTGAGGTTTGTTCTTCGAGGCTGCATCGTATCGATCTCTTAAGGTATCGGCCCAATTGGTGTGACTGTTGGGTTTATCTTGGTATATTTTGCTAGGTCTAAGGCTGCATCGGTTTTGATCTCTTAGATTGATGTAAATTAGGTGTCATAGTTTAAGGCTTCATCGATTAAGTCTGACATCTTGATCTATTGTATCCTCTTCATGTTGTGTACCATTCATCTAAATAAAGTATGTTTGATGGATTGAAGTGTTATTGATTTATCATGATTAGTGACTATCTCGGTTAGGCCCGATCTTACAATTATGGTGACTTAATGATATGAATATGTTATTTGACATGCTTACTTTAGTTTCTATCGGAGTATAAGTCGATAGGTTATCTCTGTTTCCACGTTATTTGCTATCTCCATGCGAAAGGCGCTCATCAGCCCTAATTCACAAAGGTGTTATCCTATCGATCGATAGACAGTTCCGCCTAGTAGCGTGGGCATGGTCATCGACCCTATGACCGATAGGAACATTTATTCCTATTTATTCTATTCTCGCCACAGTCATCGGCTTGATAGCCGATCAGCATTGCTACTAACATTGTCCTTTATGATTCCTTATCAGTTGCAGGGTCAAACTGTTTGGCACGCTCATAACCTTCTTTTTTCTAAGATTATAGGACCTGCACTGGAGTTAAGTAGATCTCCCAGGCCACGTGTGTGACCAAAAACTACACCAACACGCTTTTTGGCATGCTAGGTGGGACCTCTTTCAGATCACTCATCCATGGCGGGCGAAATCAACGATAGAAACATCATCCTGGTCACCATGGACACTTTGACCAACAAACTGCGAGCGGAGGTACTAGACCATGTGGAGAACTATAAGAAATTGTGCCTCGATGCCTTCAGCATGACCCGATCTGGCCCCGTTTAGAGGAGTGAGTTACCGAGGCCGTCTACTGGTGGCGAGATCCCTCCACGGGCTGAGAGTCCGTGATTTACTTTTTAGGAAGACGAGAAAATGCTCTGCACTATGCCCTCATCAATCAGTTTAAGGTATTAGTTAATACCTTGCATGGGCTGATCAAGAAAAACGTTGACGGGACAATTTCTCAACAGCCGGTGCAAGGTCTGATGTACTTCTCAACCAACCCTCTGCGCCTGTTGCAAAACCCTCAACACAATCGACCAGTGCAAACACCACAAGGGCCGATAAGGCAGGGTCTATCGAACACTTCGTTTGGCCGATAAACTGACATGATGACTCCATTACCCATAGCCACACTCTAAGGGGCGGGTAGATAGGATCTTCCGCAAAACATGCACCCTTTCGGTAGAGGTACACCACAACTCTAGCCTTCGGTTGCACCGCTAGGACCAATCGGGCAAGAGATACACTAGCCTATATATGAGATCGCTAGAAACATGGTGCCAGATCTTATGTCGCTAAGAGGGGCACCCGATGGCATTTCTCAAGGGTACCATCAGACTACATACTATGGAGTACCACACTACTCTAATGAAGAACAAAGATATAATGTTATTCAGCTAGATCAATATTAGCAACCCACGACGATTGACCGATATCCTGCGCCAAACCTGCAAGAAGAAGACTGGGTGAACTAAATTACTGAGGTGATTTGGAACCAATTCAGACTTAAGCCTGAGGACCAAACATATGTGTATCGACGACCATACCCAGAATGGTTCGATCAGTGTCATTGCCAAATCGATACAAGGTCCCCGACTTCACCAAGTTCTCAGGGAAGGACTCGGTCTCCACGATCGAGCATATTAGTCGTTTTCTATTCTAGCCATGGTCATCAACCCCATGGCTAATAGGCACGCTTATTCCTATTTATTCTATTCTCGCCATAGTCATCGGCTTTATAACCAATTGGCGTTCCTGCTAACATTGTCCTTTATGATTCCTTATCAGTTGCACGGTCAAAATAATTGGCACGCTCAGAATGTTCTTTTTTCTAAGATTATAGGACCTGCATTGGAGTTAAGAAGATCTCCCAAGCCACGCGTGTGATAAAAAACTACACCATCAAAATGCTAACTCACCAACACCATCTGTCGTGCTCATCGGCATCGCCAAGCAATCGGCATGGTCCTAGGATCAGACGCCGAAGACCAAGCCATCTTCTGGAGTGTCGACGACATTCAGCGGAGGGCAATCGAGGCGATTCACCGTTTTTTACATTGAACTCCTTTACCTTGTACTGCCAAATGCTGTGAAAAATGTTAAACTACAATTCTCTCATGATGTTTTTCTATGGATTCTTGATCATGTTTTGTGTCTTCCTATGTCTAAGGGCGATGTTTTACCATCGGCCATCAAAAGGCGATACCCTCGGTATCGACTATTTCTCTACTTGCATGTAGATCATTAGGCATTTATCCATATGCTCGGGAAATACTTCTTTAGATATTTTCCATTTAGTGCCTTTCTGAATACTTCTCCATATCCAAACCCTCGAGTAGGTAAGCGTTACCGGGTACCACTCGATGTATCTAAAAAGGTCCTTCCCAATTAGGTGACCACTTACTAAACTGATTGTCTTTAGACCCTATCGACAGAATAAGCTTCCAAATGAGATCCCCTTCTTCAAATGACCTGGGCACTACCTTCTTGTTATAATACTTGGCCACCTTTGTATTATTTTCCTTAATTGTTTCTAGGCCTTTTAATCAGCTCTACAATAAGTGATCTACACTACCACACAAACGTACATTAGTGACAAGTCATAACGTACATTAGTGACAGACATGTTCGCCGTTACTCTTATCGTGTCAATAAATCCCTATCATTAATGATGGGTAAATACCCGTCACTAAAGGGTCCCTCCACATCCATGCCGCATTCGGCATGCCCCCTTTTAGTGATGGGTAACATTGCTTACCCATCACTAAAGGTCGTATTTAGTTACGGGGAGTACTTTACACCCATCACTATTGTGACCTTTAGGAACATATCACCAATGTCACTCGTCAACTAATGTTATAGTCATATTAAAAAAATAATTATTTTTAGGCTACATCCGGAATAGGGCGTGTTTAGTGACGGGGAGTACTTTACACAACTCGTCACTATTGTGACTATTAGGTAAGGGTCGCCAATGTCACCCATCACTAATATTATGGTCATATTAAAAAATATTTATTTTAGGCTACATCCTGAATCAAATCCAGGATTTGGCATCCTATTTTTAAATTGCAAACATGTTGGTGTATTTTTTGGTCACACATATGGCCTTGGAGGTCGGCTTAACTCCAGTGCATGTCCTATAATCTTAGAAGAAAAAGAAGGTTCTGAGCATGCTAATCAGTTTGACCCTATAATTGATAAGAAATCATAAAGAACAACGTTAGTAGCAACGCCGATCGGCTATCAAGCCGATCACTGTGATGAGAATAAAATAAACAGGAATAAACGAGCCTATCGTCCATGGGGCCGATGACCACGCCCATGCTATCGGGCTGAACACGTTATCGACTGATAAGGTGGAATCCTTGTGCGTAAGGTCCGATACATGTCTCCCAGGCTCGGATGAAATTTAGAGGTGAAGCAAAGATAACTTATCGGCTTGTACTTCGATAGAAACTAAATTCAGCATGCCAAACAACGTGTTCATACTATGAAATTGCCGCAATTGGAAGATCGGACCTAACCGAGACAATCGCTAATCATGATAAATCAATAACACTTCAACGCATCGGGCATACATTATCCAGATGAATGGCACAGAACATGAACATGATACAATAGATCAAGATGTCGGACTTAACTGATGAAGCCTCAAACTAATGACACCTAATTCATATCAATCTAAGAGATCAAAACAATGCATCCTTAGACCTAGCAAAATATACCAAGATAAACCCGGTGATCACACTGGTTGGGACGATACCTCAACTGATCGATATGGTGCAGCCTCGAAGAACAATAACTCAATCGATGTAACCATCGGGGTGGTGGGACTAACCTCTTCGCTGGATATCGAGATGATGCAGCCCGGTTCCAAGTGCCAAGTCCCGCCAAGATTAACCTTGGGAATCCAAGGGTGGCGATGCGCCGAAAGTAGTAGTTTGTTGTGGTTGATTGTGTGTGTCCTCTAAACCTAGGTAATTAGATACATATTTATAATATAGAGACTTACCATCCAAGTAATCACGTTGTAACTAATTCAGGATCATCTTTATCTTCTCTCTCTTTCATCGACATCTTCATGTCTGGTCATATTGTAACAATATGGATGGGCTTCTTTGATCACATTTGACTTCTATTGACCGTGCGGAATCCTTAGTGGGTCTGGGCTTTACTAAATCTTAGCGTCAATACATGCCCCTAGTTTTGGAGAATTAAAGAGTTACTGATGCTTCGAAACTACTGGTCATCATCAACCTCTACCATCACGTCTCTTTAAACGTCTAACTGTGACGTCTTTTCACACTCAATAATTGTAGCTGAAACCCTTAGACTTCTTGTACTTTATAAAAACTTGCTCAGGGTACTGACTCAGTATTACTTTTTCTTCTTCCTTTTTTCTTATTTTCATCGGTCATTCACAACTATGATGGGTGTCGCTTGGTCTGATGCATCTACTTTTTCTTTGTGGCGGCGTTAGACTAGGCTTCATCCCACACAGTTTTGTGCTAGTGCTCTTTCAACCAAAGATTTGGTTCCTCTAATCCCAGGCCTACAAATATCTCTGCATTTCGAAAACAGTACTCATGATTACCTTTTGCCAAATGTTGTAGGTGGTCCCCACCAAATTTGATGGGATCAGTTCGACCTGGCTGCCGAGGAGTCGCTCTTGCTTTATAGGTATCCCCAACCACTCCACCTTTCTTATTCATGCTTTTTTCCTACTACTCACTTTAGCCCTCGAGCTCGTCATCGTCTACTTATAGTACTACTTGCGACTGCCGCTGCTCGTCATCTTCTTCTCATTCACCGACTCCACACTCCGACAATGCTAGTGATGACCACCATTGATGTGATCCACGAGGTAAGTCTTCGGCATTCTTCTCTTTTCGTTGTTCTTCGGTTTTCTTGGTTCGTCTATCATTTCTCTTCGCTTTTCCCTTTTCTTATTGTTTCTCTTTTACTTTCTTCTCTGTAGAACTGGTAGAACCATGTTTCGATTCCCCTTGCTAGCCACACAACTCACCATTTCTTGGGTCCGATGGGTAACCCCGATCCCATTGACATCATAAATGCAGAAACCAATCGGGTCCCTTTTAAATATTCCTCCATGCTTTTTCCGATTGGCATCTTAGTTTTAGGGCCTTTTCTTCCCCCGTCCTTGGTTGGTGCAATTGGTACCTTAGGGTATTAGCCGTCAACCGTCCGTCTTGGGAGGGAATCGTCATGGACCACTGTATCAGCCTCTCCCTTGCCAAACCATGCAAGAACGAGCCACTTCTCATCGCTGCTTGCTATTTCTAGTCCGATACCCTTAATGCCTTTGTTTTTGGCCACGGTTAGATGAGTCCATATTTGCTGGATGTCCTTGCCTTGACTTATCTTTACATTATCTCCCCTTGCAATGCTCTTTCTTTCCACTCCAAATCAACCCATCACCTTGGTGTAAAATCCACTGGCGGTTGGGGTAAATATATAATGAAGCACAACAAGAAGACTAGTCTCGTTGAAGCCGAAGAACACGTGGCCTTCCTCAACCTCTAGTTGGAGCGGTTTGTCTTCTATGGATCCACTCTAGGTCCAACTTTCCATCTCCAATTCTTAGCTGGGCAGCTTGTTGCCAAAAAGAAAATCCCCATCGGTTGATAGCTCCTTGGAGCCACTTATCATCTTCTTCATTAGATCTCGGCCAGGCTATCGGCTGGTGAACCTGTCGGACACTTTGGCCATCTTTGGTGGTTCCTATAGCTTTGGCTTAATGTCAATACCACCGAAGTCACCGACAATCATCCCTTTTCTTTGATGGAGTTCCCCTCTAACTACCCTAAATCGACTGATCCATCTTATCGTCAGTGTCCATCTCTGGGTGAGGCGGTCGCCTACCGGTCCACTTTTCGGATGTCTCCTAATTCCTTGAGCCTTAACTTCACCGCATTTTACTGTGTCTTGACCTCTTTGCTTTCGGCCACGGTCCGATGAGTTCATCTTTGGTAGATGTCCTTGCCTTGACCTCTCTTGACATTATCTCCCCTTGCAATCCTTTTTCTTTCCACTCCAAATCAACCCATCACCTTGGTGTAAAATCCACCAGCGGTTGGGGTAAATATATCATGAAGCACAAAAAGAAGTCTTGCCCCGTTGAAGCCGAGGAACATGTGGCTTTCCTCAACCTCTAGTTGGAGCGGTTTGTCTTCTATGGATCCACTCTGGGTCCAACATCCCACCTCCAATTCTTGGTTGTGCAGCTTGCTTCCAAAAAGAAAATCCCCATCGATCGATACCTCCTTGGGGCCACTTATCATCTTCTTCATCAGGTATCGGCCAGGCTATTAGCTAGCGAACCTGTCAGTCACTTCGGCGGTCCTTAGTGGTTCCTGTAGCTTTGGCTTAATTTCTATATCACCGAAGTGACCGAAAATCCTGCCTTTGCTTTGATGGAGTTCCCCTTTGACTACCCTGAATCAGCCGATCCATCTTATCGTCAGTGTCTATCTCTAGGTGAGGCGGCGACCTGTCGGTCCACTTTTCAAATGTCTCCTGGTTCCTTGAGCCTTAACTTCTCTGCATTTTACTATGTCTTCTGGGATGAGCAAATTGTTTGGTTCACGTATGAGTCCTTATTTGAGTTTGAATACCCCTGTGGGTTCCTCCAGGCCGATGTGTCCCGAAACAAGGGATCCACCAAAATTTTCAAAACCTTGATTACTCCCTGCCTTCTTCTTGTCAACTTTACTACCCACAGAGCCTCCTACGACTCTTATCACTCGATCGTCTGCTCATAGTAGCTAGGGTTCAGCCAGCTTCCACCTACTTATTCTTCATCGGTCGAATCAACGCTCATGGAGAGGTTTAGATGACCCAGAGTACGATCACCTATCTCGGGTGGCTGACCAAGTTCCTTAAGGTGACCTTGCCCCTTGGTTGGCCTACGCCATCAACTCCGTCAGCTTCATCGAGTGATGGGGTGAATGGGTGCTGCACCTATTCAATCGGCACTCAAGGATGTACTACAAGCAGCTACGTCGATGATTCCTCACTGGTAAACCCATATAACTTGAATTTTGTTCATTTTTCTTACTACTTTGTCCCTTACTTATCCTTGTACCATGTAGGAGGACAGCGTGGATGCTCCTCTAGTGAGTCAAAGTGGCTGGCCGATTGAATATGGGCCACAATCGGCCACTAGCGCCTTGGGTAGCGGGGCCCCTACCTAGACGGAGTTGCTCGCCAAGAATAGAGTCAAAGTCTTAGCACGCAAGCGTAAGGCACCAGACGTGGGAGTGCGTCGACCCACTAAAGCCCGATCCGACCAAGTACTCTTTCTAACTTGTTTGTTTTTTCTTTTGCCATGCCTTGGTGAATATTTATCCTCCATTTGTAAAATATATCTTATTTTACTTCAGTCGACGCTGCCTACTCCTCCGGCTATGCAAGCCATGACTGTTGCCGATGTGCCTTCATTGGCTCGGGTATGTATGCATCTTCGGCTTGTATACTTGCCTTGCATTCCTAATGTGTAATGCCTTTTCATTTTCAGCCTTCTTCCCCCGTCATCGCACCTCTTCACATGGCTTTTGACAAGATGGCTGATGACTCGACCGGTGCCCAATCGACCCCGCCCACTGGAGGTGCTACAACGGAAACTATCGTTGAGGCCGATACGCTAGGGGTCATGCCTACTGATTCTAGTATATCAGCCAGTGTGGCTGATGTGTCCGCGACAGCGGAAGTCGATGCACCAGAAGGCATGGCGATTGATGCTGGGGTCCCCCTACTTCAAGCTCTCGTTAGGTACTTGACTTGCTTTATTTTCTTGTTGCCTTCTGTGTAACTAACATCGGCCCTAAATGCAGCTGATGCCGGATGCCACAGGCACATTTGTCCTCCAAGGTAGTCTTGGGGATAAGGGGTCGCACACCCTTCCGATGGCCGATGAGGAAGACTAGGCCACCGCTTCTTCTGCTGATAGCGTTCCGCGATCAGTTGTTCCTACCAAGACTGCTGACGTAAGCACTATTTTATCTATTGTCGCATTGTGGTTGGCTTGTGTTTAACTTTCGTTGTCCTTTTAGTCCTTCGCCGGTAGTTCCCCTTTGATATCGGGCCATATTGGGAGGATGAAGAAGTCACCATGCCCCTTCATCGGCCACAACCCAATTGCCCCCAGAGGTGAAGGATGCATTGTCAGACCTGCTGCATCAGCGAGGGCACCCTACGACCATGTCGTTGGAGCTTGACCATCTACGAGTGAAGGAGGCCAATCTAGCATCGAGGCTGGATGGGTTCCAGACGAAGATCACCAAGAAGGAAGGCGCTCTGGCCTCCTTCCCGGCTCGTATCAAGGCCCAAAAGCGCAAGCTTGATCCCTAGAGTTGATTTTGGCCTTTTTGTGTCTAAGGGAGATGCTTCAGCATTGGCCGTCTAAAGGAGATACCATCAGTATCGGTTGTCTTGCGTGTAGACCTTTAGACATTTATCCAAACACTCGGGAAATATTTCTTCTAGTAATTTTCGTTCAAGGATTTCCCGAACACTTCTCCATCTAATCTTTCGAGAAAATAGGCATTTCCAAGCACCACTCGATGTATTCGAAAGGATACTTCCAAATTAGGTGTCCACCTACCGAACCGATTGTCCTTAGACCTGATCGATAGGATAAGTTTCCATACGAGTTCTCCTTGTTCGAATGACTTGGACACCACTTTATTGTTATAAAACCTAGCAACACTGGCTTTGTTTTCTTCAATCTTCTGAGGGCTCTCAATCGGACCTACGCTAGATCGTCTAGGCCATCCGTCATTAAATTATAATAATCATCGGCTGTGAGTGTCTTGTAATGTAATCCTTCTCGAGCCGATGTTATTTTCCCATGGTAGTACTACTTGATGGCCATAGACTAACTGATATGGTGGTACTTGAGTGGATCCTTGTCACACCATTCGATAAGCCTAGAGTGCTTCTCACACAGACCAATGCCAACACATCAGTTGCTCGTTGATCATACGCTTTATTAACTTGATCAAACTCTTGTTGGACGCTTCAGCTTAACCATTAGCTTGTGCATAATATGGTGATGAGTTTAAGAGATTGATTCCCATACCAGCTGTGAATTGCTGGAACTCCTCCAAAACGAAGATTGTCTCATGATCTGTGGTGATGGTCTGTGGAATACTGAACCGATATATTATGTATTCTCTGATCAACTCAATGGCATCAATAGAAGTAACCCATTTGAGTGGAATGACCTCTACCCATTTTGTGAAGTAGTTAGTGGCTGCCAACATGAACTTTTGTCCTTTACTTGATGTTGGGTAGATTTGGCTGATAATATCACTGCCCCACTCTCTGAAGGGCCAAGATTTAATTATTGAGTTCATTGCCGATGCGGGTGCCCTTTGAATAGATCCAAACCTCTAACAGTCTTCGCAACCTTTATAATATTTTATGTTGTCCTCCACCATAGTCGGTCAAAAGTAACATGCCCTATGTAGTTGCCATTTCATTTTCTGGGCCGACTAGTGTGTCCCTCATATGCCATCGTGCACCTCACAAATCACCACCTTGTCTTCTTTGATTCTTATGCATTTGAGGAGAACTCCATCGGTCATCCGATGGTACAAGTCTTCTCTGAGCTGAACGTATCTTGTTGCTTGATATCTAAGTTTTCTTGGTTCCTATGTCGAAGGATTTTTCAAGTAATGAATGATATTGTACCTCCAATCATCGGCCTCTATCTCTGTGATCTCCATCTCGATCGACTTGGCCATCGTCTTGTATACTGATGTCGTCTGGGCCAAGTTGTTTTCTTCTGAGTTATGCTCCCTCGGGATATAAGTAAGAGTTACGCTTCAAAAGCTTGACATTATGGCTTGACATTGATCGTGATATTCTTTCATCATACCGTCCTTGCACTCATACTCTTCTGATAGCTGCCTCATTATTAGCAGAGAGTCTCCCATGATTTCTATTGTATCGGACCCACTTCTTCCAATAGTTGTAACCCTTTCAATATTGCTTCGTATTCAGCCTAGTTATTGGTGGAGAAAGGTTTGATGGTTTATGTGAATTCAAATGATGCCCCCCGAGAGGAAACGATTACCAGGCCTATACCACATCCATGCTGACACATCGATCCGTTGAAGAATAAGGTCCATGGTGTTGTCTCAACATGAGTCACTGTCTCATCTCTGTGTTGGACTATGAAATCAACTATCGCTTGTAATTCATACCTAAGATCAAATTCGGTGAGAGCGAGGACCCACTTTCTGATATGCCCTTTCAACTCTAGGACCAATAGCATAGCCTTAATGACATCGTCCTTACATATCACCGTGCACTCTGATGATAGCAGGTAGTGTCTCAGTTTGGTGCATGAGAAGTATAGGCATAAACAAAGCTTCTCCACTGTGGGGTATCGTGTCTCGGTGTCCAGTAGTCTTCTAATGAGGTAAAAATCACCATTTCTTTCTTATCAACCTCCTGCACCAGGACTGATCTAATAGCTTGATCATCGGTTAAAAAATATTACCCTAATGGAACCCCTTTCTGTGGTGGCATCAACACTAGAGGTGAGGCTAGGTATTCTTTAATCTCGTCAAATGCATTTTGCTGCTTTTCTCCCCATATTAATTCCTAGTCTGGCTTCAACTTTAATAATGGAGTGAATGACTCTATTTTTCTCGAGAGATCAGCTATTAATCTTTTGAGAAAATTTATCTTCCCGACTAGTGACTGCAACTTGGTTTTTTCAGTAGGGGGTTGGGTGTGCTTAATTGCTTCAATACTGCGTTGGCTTATCTTAATCCCTCTTTCATGCACAATAAAGCCCAGAAACTTCCCCGACGATACTCCAAAGGCGCACTTCTCGGGATTCATTTTTAATCCATATTTCCTGGCTCTCTCCAAGACTTGACGTAGATCAGTCACATGGTCTTGAGTGTTGCTTGATTTTACCACGACGTCATCTATATATATTTCTACCAACAGGCCGATCAGGTAATGGAAAATATAGTTCATGGCCCTCTAGTAAGTTTCTCTATCATTTTTCAAGCCGAAGGTCATCACCACCCACTCATAAAGTCCAATAGTGCTCGGGCACCAGAAGGCCATCTTGTGGATGTCTTCGTCAGCCATGAAAATATTATTATAATCTACACTCTCGTCCATGAAGCTAATAATCTTGTGACCCGATGCGGCATCCACCGGCAAATCCGCGATTGGCATTGGGTATTCATCTTTAGGGGTTGCTTTATTCAGATCTCTAAAGTCAACGCATATTCTAAGAGTCCCACTTTTCTTCCATACTGGTACCATGTTGGATACACACTCTGCGTATCGACATGGTCTTATGAATCATGCATCATATAACCTTGTTACCTCGGCCTTGATATCTAGATATATTTCTTCCTTGAACCAACGGGGTGACCGCTTAAATGGCCTATACCATTGTTTCAATTAATTCATTCAGAAGAGTTGCATCCACCCGAGTCTTGTTGAAATGCATCGACAAGGCTAAAGGGTAGAGGGTCCTGGAGGAAATCCATGTCGGCACCCGCGGGAACAATGTTAGGGCCTGCACGCTGGTCGGCATGGCCTTCTGGGCTGGATTTTATTGGCCGACTTCCAACTCAGACGCTCGCCAACTGGTACGTAGTTGCAAAGGGTGTCAATTCTTCGCCAATCAACACCACCTCCCTGCACAAGCTCTACATACCATACCATCATCCTGGACATTCGCTTGCTAGGGGCTGGACATGGTAGGACCCTTTCTAAAGGTGCCACAGGGATATGATCGTCTTTTGTGGCCATTGACAAGTTCTCCAAATGGATCGAAGTCATGTCGCTCAAGATCAGCACAGCCAAGAAGGCAGTGGAATTCATTGAAAGCATAATCTACCAGTTCGGAGTCTCGAACCAGATCATTACGGATCTAGGGACTCAGTTCACGGCCGATGATTTCTGGGACTTCTGCGAAGATCGATGCATCGAATTAAAGTACGCCTCAATTGCGCACCCTCGGGCCAATGGGCAAGTCGAGCGTACCAACGGAATGATTCTACATGGGCTTAAAGCAAGAGTGTTTGACCCTCTACATAAATATGGTGGCCGCTGGATGAAGGTGATGAGGACATCACTTCACATGATACACACATGGAGCCTCCACCTACAATTCAACTACAAGGACCAATCACACGCGCCCGTGCCCGTCGCTTGAACCATGAGGTTAATTCGTTCCTTAGCAACTTTGATTATATTTGTTTGGATGGGATGCAACTAAATACTAGAGATATTTTGTTGATTAGGAACATGGGAGATGGAATAGAAGAGTTGAACTTGAAGACGGAGCCGCACGGATGTTTTGAAGTCAAGAATTCGCTGGTTCGGGCTACATCGACCACCATTCACCAAAATGGTCATAACTTCCTCATACGAAGTCCGATTGGCGCGTTCTTGGACTTTTTGGAAAGCTGAGGAGAAGACGGATCTTTTGCCATTGGTTTCGCATCATTTGGAGTCTCAAGTCGACCTATGTATTTAAAACAGTACTGCGTGACAGAACTGGGCCGTGTTGGCCATATTTTGAGTCTGTACGTCTTTCTAGCCCACAGCTCAAGTCTGTTCCCCTTCCACAGGCCGCCGCCCTATATATTCTCACGCCAGCCACCTCTAGGGTTAGGTTTTGCTTTGTTGCATCTACAATGTTGTGTTTAGATCCCGCCTCTTGCGCCGGACCGATTGGCTGCCGCATTGGCGTTTGTGAAACCTCACCTTATCTTCGTTTGTCTGTGATTTGGCATTCGATTTGTATCCTTCCTGTTCTTGCTTGTGTTCTTGGGTTCGCTTGCAGGAATTAGCCTTCGTGGCGAGGTCAATCGCGTTCTGCGTGGTTGATAACCAACGGAGACAGTGGTGTAACGATTGCAAGGTTTTTGATCCGCCGGACCGGAGCCTTGGATCGCCAATGTCGAGATTCTCCACCAACCCAAGTTTATCCCTTACCTATCGGAAAATCGGGACCAATCCCCCATCAGCTGGTATCAGAGCTCAGATTTCCCGTTAGGTAATTTCGATCTACCTTTGTTTTTACCCAGAGTCTAGAAAACCGCACCAAAAAAAAAATTCCCCACCGAGAACCCCTTTGTGCCTTGCGATTTTAATTTCAGTTTTAACTTTGTTGAGTTCGTGTTCTTGGTCGAGTCTTGTTGCTGGTTTAGTCATCCCTCTGTGTCGTTTGAGTAGTAGTTGTTCTTGTGTCTCAGAAAAAAAAAATTCCCCACCGAAAAACCCCACCTTCCGCAACCTTTCTTTGTTTTCCACATCCAGTCTTTTTGACCCCCCCTTCGGTAAAACAGGCATAACTTTTCGCTCGTTTGGCAGAAAAATCTGAAATTTTTTGAGCGTGTTCCTGACTCAAAATCGCCAAAAAAAATTGGGAAGATAAAGAAAAAAATTGGACAAAGTTTTTGCTCGCCGGACAGCAAACTTGTTTGAATTTTGTGAGCCACATCCCACCTCAGTTGTAGGTGCAAATTTTTGTGGTTACTCCTCTGGTCATCCTTGTTTCAAAAAAATAGAGTGAAAAAAAGGAGAAAAAAAAAGAGAAGCGGGCTGTTAGTTGCTTGTCCGAACTCTTGTCCGAACTCTTGTCCGAACTCCTGTCCGAACTCTTGTCCAATCTGAGGCAGGCATTGGCTGTTTGTTGCTTGTCCGATCTCTTGTCCGAACTCCTGTCCGAACTCTTGTCCGATCCGAACAGCAGCAGAAAAAAAAAAGAATTTGCACATACCCTTGTCTGATCACTTGTCCGATCACTTGTCCGATCCCTTGTCCGATCTATAGAGAGCTGATTTTGACCTGTTTTTGCTTCCTTTTTGATTTTTGGGCACATAGTTTCCCTCTATTACTTGAACTTTCACTTTGGGAGCACTACGGTCAGCAACTTTGACGAGTACTAGGGAATACTTATTGAACTTGGTTTAACTGTTATTATTATCGCTAATCCTTGCTACTCACTTTGCCTTCCAAGCTACACATTTCTCTTGGTCAGGACAGGTTCATTCCTTGCAATTGTACACCATCCTCCACTTGGTTCATCACCTGTAGGCCGGTGACCTCACTGCGGCGTGGTAAGAACACTTGCAAGCGTGGGTAAGGTGCTTGACGGATTGCTTCCACCACACAACCACCACCTTACCTAGCTGTTTAACATAAGGATTATTCTTTGTTGCTTTGTCTTTTCTCTAACATGGCAGCACTTATTGTACAACGTGACTTGAGCACTCACATGGACCAGGACGACCAGTCACAACGGAACAATATATTTCAGACCTTCTTCCGCGTCAAAGACCGTCGTGCGCATGTCATCATCGACAGCGGTAGTTGCAACAATTTGGTGAGCCTCGACGTGGTAACTAAGCTTCAACTTCCCACACGTGCACATCCACACCCTTACCATGTCCAATGGCTCAACGACAGCGGTAAGGTCAAGGTAACACAAACTGTTCACATCGAATTTTCCATTGGTACATACTTCGGAAGTGCTGATTTTGATGTAGTACCAATGCAAGCATGTTCTCTATTACTTGGTAGACCTTGGGTATATGATACTGATGCTACACACCATGGTAGGAGCAATAAGTACACATTTATGTATAAAGGAAAGAAAGTTACATTGCTTCCTATGACTCCTGCTGAAATTGTGAAATTTGAACAAGAAAAACGTGCTAGGGACGCACAAAAGAGCAAACAACTTTCTGAAAATCAGCAAGTAGCTGAGACACTTTCGGGGCAACAAAAAGATAAAGTTGTTTTTCCTTCCTCATCACAAGTTAATAATTTGAAGGGACGTGTCATGCATGCAATTAAAACTAATCTTGCAGTACGTAGTTCTCTTGGTCTTGCAGGTTTCTATCGGCGTTTTGTGAAAGATTTCAGCACCATAGCCGGTCCTTTACCTGAGTTGACCAAGAAGGGAGTTACGTTTACTCGTAAGCCAGCACAAGAACAAGCCTTTGCCCCACTCAAGGATCTCCTTACACATGCACCTCTACTTCAGCTACCCGACTTCAGTAAGCTTTTTGAATTAGAATGTGATGCTAGTGATTTTGGAATAGGAGATGTGCTGCTACAAGAAGGTAAACCCGTGGACTACTCTAGTGAGAAATTGCATGATCCACAATTGAATTATTTTACCTATGAGTGTGAATTATATGCCTTAGTGCGTGTGCTTAAGACTTGGCGACATTACCTTTTGCCTGAGGAGTTTAATATACATTCTGATCATGAAGCACTAAAATATTTGAGAGGGCAAGCTAAACTGAACCATAGACATGTTAAACGGGTTGAATTTATTGAACCTTTCCCATACATTGTGAAATACAAGAATGGCAAAGAAAATGTGGTTGCTGATGCTTTGTCTCGCATGGTTGTTCTTTTATCTCAACTTGATATTAACGTTCCAGATTTGGAAAGCTTGAAAGATTTGTATGTTGTAGATAAAGAATTTGCTGAACCATTCACTAAATGTAATGATGGGAAAGACTGGAAAACATTTCATGTTTATGACGGTTTCTTGTTCCATGCTAACAAGATATGTGTTCCAGATTCGTCCGTATGTTTGCTGTTGTTGCAGGAATCACATGGCGGTGGATTAATGGAACATTTTGGGAGAGAAAAGACTTTGGCCCTGCTGTCCAATAATTTTTATTGGCTAAAGATGCGGAGATATGTTGAACGATTTGTGCAGCGTTGTGCCACATACCATAAAGCTAAGTCCAAACTCAACCCATATGTTTTGTACACTCCATTTCCTGTTTCTAGTGCACCTTGGGAAGATATTAGCATGCACTTTATTGTGAGATTGCCTAGGACAAGGAGGGGGAGAGACTCCATATTCGTAAGAGTGGATAGGTTTTCTAAAATGGCACACTTTATTCCCTGTCACAAGACCAACGATGCTTCACATATTGCTGATTTATTTCTCAGGGAAATTGTGAGGTTGCACGGGATGCCTAGAGCCATTGTTTCAGATCGTGATGAGAAGTTTATGAGTTACTTTTGGAAGACGATGTGGGTCAAGCTTGGCACAAAATTGCTATTTTCAACAACTTGTCACCCGCAAACTAATGGTCCAACAGAAGTGGTAAACCGTACACTCTCCATGTTGCTGCGGGCAATGATTAAGAAGAACTTGAAGGAATGGGAGGACAGCCTTCCACTTGTTAAATTTGCATACAATAGAGCTGTTCACTCAACAACACATTTGTGCCCGTCTGAATTGGTGTATGGTTTGAAGCCAATCACACCACTTGATTTGCTGCCACTTCCTTTTCAAGAGAGAACAAACATGGAAGTAACTAAGCGTGCAGAGTTTGTGAAAGCTATGCATTTGAAGGCCAAGGAAGTTATAGAAAAGAAGGCACGCTATTTTGCTCAAAAGACAAATAAAGGAAGAAAGAAGATGTTTTTCAAACCAGGAGATCTTGTTTGGTTGTACTTGCGCAAGGAACGTTTTCCTGATTTGAGAAAGTTTAAATTGATACCCCATGCTGATGAATTAAAACCCTATTTCGGAGCTGACGATGAGCTTGAGTCGAGGACGACTCCAATTCAAGAAGGGGAGGATGATGAGGACATCACTTCACATGATACACACATGGAGCCTCCACCTACAATTCAACTACAAGGACCAATCACACGCGCCCGTGCCCGTCGCTTGAACCATGAGGTTAATTCGTTCCTTAGCAACTTTGATTATATTTGTTTGGATGGGATGCAACTGAATACTAGAGATATTTTGTTGATTAGGAACATGGGAGATGGAATAGAAGAGTTGAACTTGAAGACGGAGCCGCACGGATGTTTTGAAGTCAAGAATTCGCTGGTTCGGGCTACATCGACCACCATTCACCAAAATGGTCATAACTTCCTCATACGAAGTCCGATTGGCGCGTTCTTGGACTTTTTGGAAAGCTGAGGAGAAGACGGATCTTTTGCCATTGGTTTCGCATCATTTGGAGTCTCGAGTCGACCTATGTATTTAAAACAGTACTGCGTGACAGAACTGGGCCGTGTTGGCCATATTTTGAGTCTGTACGTCTTTCTAGCCCACAGCCCAAGTCTGTTCCCCTTCCACAGGCCGCCGCCCTATATATTCTCACGCCAGCCACCTCTAGGGTTAGGTTTTGCTTTGTTGCATCTACACTGTTGTGTTTAGATCCCGCCTCTTGCGCCGGACCGATTGGCTGCCGCATTGGCGTTTGTGAAACCTCACCTTATCTTCGTTTGTCTGTGATTTGGCATTCGATTTGTATCCTTCCTGTTCTTGCTTGTGTTCTTGGGTTCGCTTGCAGGAATTAGCCTTCGTGGCGAGGTCAATCGCGTTCTGCGTGGTTGATAACCAACGGAGACAGTGGTGTAACGATTGCAAGGTTTTTGATCCGCCGGACCGGAGCCTTGGATCGCCAACGTCGAGATTCTCCACCAACCCAAGTTTATCCCTTACCTATCGGAAGATCGGGACCAATCCCCCATCAGAAGGAGTTGCCCATTGTTCTTTGGGGGCTCCACACACAGACCATCAGGGCCACCGGTCAGACCCCATTCTTCTTGGTGTATGGGTCGTAGGCCATCCTCCTAGTGAACATGTTGCACAGGAGCCCGAAGGTACTCTAGTATGTTGAAGGTGCCGTCGAACATACTTGGGAAGAAGACATCGATAGTCTGGAGGAAGCCCGACTGGCTGCTTCATTACAGACCATCCGATACCAACAAGGCTTCTAGAGGTATCATGACCGGAATGTTCACCAATGCTCTTTTCGAGTGGTTGACCTAGTCCTATGCCGATTCCAATCGGCATCCAGGACCCACAAGCTCTCGGCTCCATGGGAAGGACCCTTCATTATCGCCAAGGCTTAGCGCCCTAGATCCTATCGCTTGATGCGAGAAGATGGCCAGAAGCTAGTGAACTCCTGGAACATCGAACAACTCAGGTGATTTTATCCCTGAGCGAGACAAGTCTTTGATATTGTTTCGTAATAAAGACATTTGTATTCTTGCTATTGCGTTCCACATGTTTTGACCTCTAAACCGTTCTAGGCTAGATGCCATGATTCGCTCTAGCTCGGCTACAACATGATTTACCGACTGCCTCTTCTCTAGCTTCGAGGTCACAATTTGCTTTGACTCAGCCTTTGTCGAGTTGAACATTCGCCACCACTCTAGCCAAACAGCTATGACCCGCTCTGGCTCGGATATTTTCGGATCAAAGAGAAGTTGCATTCCTCTTCATCTGAACTCTCGGAGTTCAAAGCCTGCTCAGCACTCGGGCATCTGTGAGTCAATCACTCTGACTAAAGCAACCACGATCCGCTCTGGTGTAGTCATTGTGAGGGTCACTCATTTTCTTGGGGGCTCTAATGAGCGCTATATTTGGTCGACTGCTGATACTCTCCCTTGGCCGAACGTGACGCTAACGGTTCTGAATAACATGCATATGGCCTGAGCTCCCTACATTACACAGACCTTAGCTACATCGACTAAGTTGGGCCAAGTTTTGAATGCAGTCAGACAAGAAAGCAAAGGCTGAGAATGAAGAAATCTTCATTACATTCTGATGAGATGTACTTGAACAATGATTTCTTCTACTCTATTTTTTATCTGCTCAGTGGGATCGGGGGTGAAGATCTAGGCCCCATGTGAGTTTTGGTAATTAATGACAAGCATGTGTTTGTGGACTAATATTTTTCTCAAGTGTGAAGGAGATGATTAGGTCTCACGCAAATGGAGCAGAAGATGGAAAACCCCAGAAATTTGACTTGTTGAAAAGTGACAACAAAAGGTTTGAGGAAACTAGACATTGATCAAGGTGTTTGGAGTGATCAATTAGGCTACTATTTATTTTTATTTTGCCGTACTATCAAGAGGGGTTTGCATCTTGGTTATGAGTTAATTTTCAAGTGCCAATTTGCATTGCATATAGTAGCTTTTGATCACGTGTTGAAATTGAAAAAGTTACAAAATGGCTAGAGTTACAAAAATTACAAAGTGTTGTTTTTTGTGTTGCAGTCAGATCGACTGTGCAAGTGCGGTCTGACCAACCAAGGGGGTTCAGTCAGACCGACCTGTGTTGGGTGGTCTGACCAGCCAGGGGGGCAGTCTGACTAGTGTGCACAGATTTTTCTAAAGGGGGTTTATAGAGCTGAATTGGACACTATCATTCCGACCGAGCCGATGGCCAATCAGACCGGGCAGGGCCAGTCTGACCGAGCCAACATGGCCGGTCATACGGGGTCACCCTATTGCGTCAACAAAAATGGTTAGTTTTCTAGCCATTGCAAGGGGGTGGGTCTGACCAGCCCAAGATGGGTGGTCAGATTGACAGTGCGCAGTTTCCCCCTAACTTCCATAACGACTAGTTTATATGTGTGTGTCTATATAAACCCTTGTTATAGCTCCTTTTCTATACTTTTGGCATTCATTTGAGCATACTTGAGAACTAGAGAGTCTCTCCTACCAATTGACCACTAAAATTGAGTACTAGTGTGGTTGGGAAGAAAAGCGTCATCAAGTGATCGGTAATTGGGTTGCATTTGCATTTCTTGGCACTTTATTGTATCCTATTAGCTTTGATTGTAGATTGTTACTCTTGGAGGTTGCCACCTCCTAAACGGTTCAGAGGAGAACCCGGTGATCTCTCCAAGAAGGTTGTGGAGAAGACCCGGAGGATTGTGAAGGTCAGAGCTCGCCTATCCGGAGTGGAGAAGAGCTACCACTAGTGATAGAGGCCTGAGAGTTGCACTTTCGGTGCCGGTTCATCATAGCTCATTCCTCAAGGAATCTGGTGGCTTGGTGAAGAGAGCGGTCAAGTGAAGCTCGCCTCAATGAGGACGTAGGAAATTGGCAAATTTCAGAACCTCGGTGTTGACACGAAAACGTGCCCCCGCACTTGGGTCAGTCCGACGATCCAAAAGTGCACGGATACTTAGGGACAGGCCTAAGCGTGACGTGGCATCGATGTCATGTTCCGACTACCCTTAATAGTGATAAGGGGGGGGGGTGGAGTCGCCAGGCAACCAGATTACACAAAATAATCCAATTAGCTGAAAGAAATAGATTAAACAGAATAAAATCAGCAAACCAGTCGGAGCCCGTCTGGTTCAAAGTCTGGTGCGAAGGGTGCGCCGAAGGGTACCTTCAACGTCTGGTGCGAAGTGCTCCGCCAAAGGGTGCTTCGGCGTTCGGACTGATTCGGTCGAAGGTGGACTCCGAACGGATCTGGACGCGGTGCTCAACTCTGAACAGCGGGGTTCGGCGTACGATCTCCGATACAGCGAACTAAGAAATATTGACGCGAAGGCCGCGCACGAGCGCAACTTCGTCCGATGCAGAGTATTGTCGTGGCGAAGCCCGTTGCGATGAAGTATGCTAGCGAAGCCTATTGTCGAAGCCTACGGTCTTGTCGAAGGGTGTCCTGGGGACCTTCGGAACCAATCTCTCAGCTCCGGACACCTCCGGTGAAGGGGCTCCGAACGTGCGAACCTACAACAGAGACGATGCGAAGTACCAACTCAGCCAGAGGACCGAATTTTGCTAAGTGTTGCACTGGTAGCGAAGGTAGCAATCTATTACGCAGATTAGCGGATACTTCACAAGCGAAGTACCAAGGCGATAGCAATCTATTACGTAGATTAACGGATAATTCTCACGCGAAGTAACAAGGATTAACACTGTTCCGTAGTGGCCGGCGGAGAGCTTCCAGGCAAACCCATGAAGAGGTACAAGAAAATAAAGGTAAAGTAAATACGATCAGAGCATGGGCTTTGGTTTGGTTTGAGTTGGGGGGGGCTCTCCACGCCGGCCATGCCTCTCTATTTATAGGGGGGTTAACTCCTAATCTAATCTGCTATTAATCCGGCCAAATAGAGATAGAGATTGAGCTGGAAACACATACAACTCTGTCTCTGCCGAGGTGGGCTTCGGCCAGGCCCGTCGAGGCCTGCTCCTCGGGCCGAAGCTTTCAGCAGCGTGGGTTTCGGCCAGGCCCGTCAAGGCTTGCTCCTCGGGCCGAAGCTTCGATAGCATGGGCTTCGGCCAGGCCCGTCGAGGCTTGCTCCTCAGGTCGAAGCTTCGGAAGCGTGGGCTTCCGAAGGCTTCTTGGCCGAAGCCCATGGGCTGGCTAGAGGCTTTCGGAGCCCATAGCTCAGTGGACATTGGCCCTGTAGCGCTTCAGACAGACCTTGGACATGTGTATTTTCGGCCCAAATCACCAAAATTGATATTTTGAAAATCTAGACATTAATGCCATTTTTTGCTATCAACACATGTCCCCTGCCTTTTAGTGAACTAGTGAACTAAAAGCACAACGAGCTGAAGGCGATATCATCCATATCGGCTTTCCGACACTTTTATGATGTTTGCCACACACTTGGGAAATAACTTTTCAAGTATCTTCCATTCAAAGCTCTTCGAAACCGCTCTCCCTGCAGGGATTCCAATACGTATGCGTTGCCGGGAGCGACTTCGGCTACATTAAAAGGACCTTCCCAACTAGGTGACCTTTTGCCAAATTTGGGACTCTTCGTGCCAAAAGGCAAAATCGTCTTCCATACCAAGTCTCCTATTTGAAACGATTTTGGTTTAACCTTCTTATTGTAGGCTCTAGCTACTCTCTTCTTGTCTACTTCTATGGATTCTAAAGCCCTTAGTCTCTTACCGGTCACTTCGTCCAGATTATCTTTCAGCAGAGCCTCATACTCATCGACCGATAAGCCGTCTTGCTTTAAAACTCTTAAGGAGCCAAGATCTACCTCTACAGGCAGAACGGCCTCTTGTCCATACACCAACTCAAATGGACCGACCTTGGTGGCACCGTGCTTTGCAATCCTACAAGCCCATAATGCCTCGGAAAGCAATTCATGCCACCTTTTAGGAAACTCTTCAATTTTCTTCTTAATAAGCTTAATCATGGTTTTATTACTGGACTCGGCCTAACCATTGGCCTGAGCATAGTAAGGTGAAGAGTTTATCAACTTAATGCCATAGTATTCGGCAAAGTCCCTTACTTCTTTAGAGACAAATGAACTACCTTGATCCGTAGTAAGAGTTTGAGGGATGTCGAATCTATGTATGATGTGCTTTAAAATAAAATCACGCACCTCATTGTGAGTCATGTTCTTGAGAGGTACGACCTCGGTCCATTTGGTGAAGTAATCGGTCGCCATCAACACGAACCGATGCCCTTTTGAGGAAGGAGGGTAGATCTGGCCGATGAAGTCTAAACCCCAACCTCGAAACGGCCATGGCTTGACAATATGATTGAGCAATGAGGCAAGAGCTAACTGGATGTTGCCAAACCTCTGGCATGCCTCACACCCTTTGTAGTACTTGAAACAATCTTCGGTCATAGTCGGCCAATAGAAGCCCGCTCTTTTGAGCATCCAACTCATCGTTTGGGTCGACTGATGAGTGCCGCAAAGTCCCTCTTGGACTTCTCCTGTAGCCACCTGGGACTGCTCATGGTCTAAACATTTTAATAGCACTCTGTCGATGGTTCGGCACTACAATGTGTCGTCTACCAACACGAATTTGAACGCTTGTCGCCGAACCTTCTGATCAACCCTTTGGCTAGGATCTCTCAAATACTGGACGATTGGGACTCTCCAATCGCCCTTGCAGGTTTCAGAGGTCCTCGTTGGTCCACCTTCTGAAAAAAATCCAAACTACTGACTTCGGCGTGCCCCCCGAGCCATTCCAGCTCCTGCCAAAGCCTGGCCGAGGTGGTCGTTCGGAGTGCGCTGCGCCGGAGCCCTTCGGAGGGTTCGGGCCCTGGGGAGCCTTCTCCGTTCGAGAGGCTTCGGCCTATGGGGTCCGGCGTGCCGGGTCCCTTGGTGGGTGGAGCACTCCGACCCAGGGGCTTCGGCGTGCGGTGGCCTTCGGCGACCCGAGGGGTTCGACTCGGAGGGTGCGCCTGCCTAGCATTACTGGCTTCGGCAGTGAGACAAAACACCGGCTTTCCCAATACAGAAAATTTCCCTCTCCTGACTTGGTAGCCAGATGCTTGCTTAGCCAAATCATTGGTGACTGAATTGGCTTCTCTGGACACGTGAGATATTTTGAAATCATCAAAAGTAGCAACTATGTCTAGACATTTGTCCAAGTAACTATTCAACAAACCATTAAAACATTGAGCATTCCTAGCTACTTGTTGTACTACTAATAACGAATCACCATACGCGTGAACATGTTTCGCGCCTACACTCTAGTAGTTCAAGACCTAGCAACAAAGCCTCGTATTTGACTTGGTTATTAGTGGAGGAAAACTCCAGTCGGGGCAAGGTTTCAAAGCGCATACCATTAGGCGATATGATAACCACTCCAATACCTTGGCCACTCTTGCAAGCCAAATCGTCAAAATAGATTTTCCATGGTACTACCTCAATTAGAGCAATAGCATCACTCCCGCTAACATCTATGTGATGATCAACTATAAAGTTGGCTATGACTTGGCCTTTCATCGCTCTTAGGGGCTCATAGGCCAAATCGGAATCAATCAATGCGTAAGCCCATTTCCTGATTCTTCCACTTAGAATCGGCTTTTGTAACATGTGTTTTATAACATCGGTTTGGCAAACAACAACACATGTAGTGGGGAAAAGATAATGGCGCGGTTTGGTGCACGCGTAGTAAAGTGATAAACACAATCGTTCCACAAACGCGTACCTGGTTTCGGCGTCCAGCAGGCGGCGGCTCAAGAATGTGATGATGTACTCCTTCCCCTCCACCTCCTGGGTTAGCACGACTCCAATCACGCTATCTTCAACGGTGATGTATAGCCGAAACGGAATCCCGACCTTGGGTGCTCTCACCACGGGCGGTGGTGACAAACACTCCTTGATCTTCTCAAAAGACCTTTGCTGGCTTGCCCCCAAGCGAACTCGGCTTTGTTTTTTAGCCGGAGTATGGGGATAAAGGCATCAATCTTGCTGGACAAGTTGGATATAAAGCGACGCAAATAGTTTAACTTGCCTAGTAACTTTTGCACATCCTTCTTGCGTGTCGGTGCTACAACGTTTATAATCTTTTCAAGTCTCTTAGGATCAATTTCTATGCCTCTCTCATGAATCATGAAACCTAAGAACTTACCCACCGACACACCAAAAGCACACTTGAGTGGGTTCATTTTCAGCCCATACTATCGCATCCCGTCGAAAGCAACCTTCAAATCGGCTAAATGGTTTCCCATAGCGTCCGATTTGACCACGACATCATCGATGTAAACTTCTAACATAACTCCTAACAAGTCATGAAAGATCAAGTTCATAGCACGCTGATACGTGGCGCCGGCTTTTTTCAAACCAAAAGTCATGACGACCCACTCGAACAAACCGACAAAACCAGGGCATCGAAAGGCAGTCTTATAGACACCCTCTTCGGCCATAAAGATTTGATTATAACCGGAATTGCCATCAAGAAAACTTAGTACCTTGTCGGCTATTGGCATTGGATACTCATCCTTCGGAGTGGCTCTATTTAGATCCCAGAAATCAATGCATACCTGTATCTTGCCGCTCCCTTTCTTCTCTACAGGCACAATGTTAGCAACCCATTCCACGTACCTGCACGGTCTAATAAATTCAGCCTTGAGTAGTCGTTCCATTTCTTCTTTAACTCGGTCATAGACGGCCAAATTAAAGCGACGGGGAGGCTGCTTATAAGGCCTAAATCCGGACTTGATGGGTAGCTGATGCTCCATGAGCTCGCGGCTTAGCCCTGGCATTTTGCTATACTCCGATGCGAAACAATCGACATATGACCGAAGTAACTTTATTACTTCAGCCTTTTCATCGGGCTGTAAATGTTGGTTTACAAAAGTCGGCCTCGAGACGCTACCATTACCAATATCAACTTCCTCCAAGGGATCAGCGGACGCAAAACCTTGCCCTAATTTCTCTACTTCACTAAAGTCCTCGATGGTTTCGGCAATACCGTCTTTATTAGACCGATACTGCTCCACACGAGACTTTAGCCAATCTAGATTATTCTTGCTAGACATGACTATTAATACAAAAATAGCCATGCTACTCCACCCGGCTTTACAGACACTGGTACAAACCGTCCTATGGATACACTAACAAAGTCAAAATCTGAAAGATCTCTACCTGATAGACACTCTACTTTGTTATGGATGGCATCAACCGACACATCAGCCAAAGCTACTTGGGCCGAAGTATCCGTGGGGATGACCTCCACCTCATCACTGTCCCACTGTATGAAGCACTGGTGTAGGGTAGAGGGAATGCAACAGTTTGCGTGAATCCAGTCGCGTTCGAGCAACACGCTGTAGTTACCTTGTACGTCGACGATGAAAAATGTGGTTGGCAATGTCTTGTTGCCCACCGTCAACTCCATAGAGAGCACTCCCTTGGCCTCGTAGCTCTCGCCGTTGAAGCCGTTGAGCATCAAGTTGGTCTTTTTTAGGTCATCCTCATCCCTGCCAAGTTTCTTCAACAACGAATAAGGCATTAAGTTAACTGTGGCACCGCCGTCGACGAGCATCCAGGAAATCGGCTTCCCATCGATGTGACCTCTAACATAGAGGGGTTTTATATGGCGAGCTGAGTCCTCGGGCTTCTCGAAAATGGCATTGCGCGGGCTGAGGTTCAATTGAGCGACCTCGGCCTCGTCCTGTGGCAAGGCGAACTCGGCAGGTAATGTGACGATGTTGATGTCCATCGCCTAGGGTGCGGGCCCTTCAGAGATGGGCGAGTAATCGTCGTTGAGCAAGTCATCGTCGTCGTCGCTCGGACTAGGAGCCGGGTTGGTTATCTCAACCGGCTTCTCCCTCCATACCTGCTTCGTAGCTGGCCGAGGGAGGATCTCTTCGAAGATAGCATCGCGCTTGGACTCAGCTCTCTTCTCGCGCATCTCCTGTGCTCGCAGCCTTTGTAGGCATCTTTTCTGTGATTTGGACATGCCTGGAGGAGCCCAAGATGGCTGAGGCTTGGTGTCAGGCGCTACTGTTCGACCTCTGTTAATTCTGGCCAAAGTGGTACCGTGCCCTTCGGCCTCGGGCACCCTGTGTTCGGAGGGGGCTTCGCTGCGAACCCCGTCGGATGGACCGGCCTCGTTCGGCCGATCGAACCAAGCTTCGGCGCAGGGCTCGGCCGAAGCATGAGACTTACCTTTGTCAGACCTCGGTGACAAAGTCTTCGGGATTGGGACCTCCTAAGACCCAACTTTGATAGTTATGGCTTCAGACTCTATGACTTCGGCCTCCGCGTGCTCGCACCCTTTGGCTTTGCTCTGCATGGTCCGATTCGGAGGCACCACGGACAGTCTGTGTATGATGCCCCCTCCGCTGCGTATGTTTGCCCCTGTCATCCATAATACTTTGAAGGAAAATAAGGCATAGTGTTATGCTGCGGAGGGTACCCTAACCCGGATACGTACGGAGCCCATGGGGTCCCCGCCCAGTCATACGGCGGTGGCATCGGTGGCTCTAGTGGCCTCGCCCACTGTGAGCCAAACCCGTCACCCGGAGGGTGGTTCGGCCAAGTTGAAGGTGTCTCGGACCACACCAGCGAAGGGTCCTACCAGGACGGAGGTATGTTCGGCCAGTGCGGGCCGAAGCCTCCCATCGGAGGAGTCCAATGTGGTGCGGGGTTCGGCCATTGGGGGGCTGAAGTTGTTGTATAGGGGACCCGACTACTGGGGCTCGAAGATGTTGTACGGGGGGTTCAACCATTGTGGCTCGGAACCACCGTGCGGAGCATCAGGCCACCGTGGCCCGAAGCCTTCGAGCGGAGGGTTCGCTGGCTTCGGCCCAAAGCCGCCCTTCGAAGGTCTTAGCCCCTTCAGCTGTTTTAGCTTAGCGCGCGGACCTACTTCCTTGGCCCTCCTCTGATGCTTGTTCAACAACATGTTATATGTCACCTTCGGCCTCTTGCGAGCCTTAGCCGAAGGGGTATCAATGTTCTGTTTCCACACTCCTACCTCAGGTTTTTTTGGTACGAGTGTGCGAGTGCGCGGTTCTCCAACAATTACATCCTTCCCTTTAGCCGACTCGACCTGTTCTGGTAGAATCAACACCTTCTTTTCGCCGAGGTCGACGGCGTTGACTGGAAAAGGATCTTTATCCAGCTTCATCTTCGGATCATGGTCTATCTTCAATCGTCCTTCTTCTATGGCCGATTGTATCTGTCGTCGAAAAACATTGCAATCATTAGTATTATGTGAATGTGAATCATGCCACTTACAGTATGGATGCTTCTTTAATTCATCGGCAGGTGGGATGACTTGACCCTTAGGTAACCTGGGAAGCTGATTTTTTAAGAGAAAATCAAATATTTTATCACATTTAGTTATATCGAATGAGTACTTGACCTCACTAAGTCTATTCTTTGTGGGAGATGGTCGTAACTCGGAGCAGGTGACATGTTTGTTTTTAGCATTGCAAACCCATTCGGTCGCGTACATATTGGCCGAATCCTCCTCCTCTGACTCCTCCTCATCAGAGCGTTCCATGATGTGGATTTCGGCCCTAGGCTTGTTAAACGTCTTAATAAACTTTTTATCTTTGGCCCGGCCTTCTTGGACCAGAGCCTGCTGCAAAACTTGGCTAACTTCTAGAAAGTTCTGGTTATCTAACCTCTCTTTAATTTTGGAACGCAACCCGTTAAAAGCTAATTCCGCCAAGTCCCGTTCTGAGATATTAAGGCTAAAAGATCGGTTTCTAGTATCCCGAAAATGCTTGATGTATTCAGACGCGCTCTGACCAGATTTTTGCTTAACCGATGTCAAATGTGAAAGCCTAAGTTCTGTTTCACCTGTGTAGAAGTAATCATGGAATTTCTGCTCTAGATCGTCCCACGTGTGGATGGAGTTCGGCGGGAGCGCCGAAAACCAAGTGAAAGCAGTGCCGGATAGCGAGAGAGAAAACAGTCTAACCTTTAGGGCATCTATCCCGCTAACCTCTCCACACTGCGCCAAAAATTGACTAACATGCTCTAGTGTGGTCTTGCTACCCTCGCCATCGAACTTAGTGAACTCAGGGATCATATAGCCACGGGGGTAGGGTACCGTATCAAGATGGTCGGGGTAGGGCTTACGGTAAACCCTAACCCGTCCCTTGGGCACGAAGCCGACACACTCTCTAAATAGTGCGCGGACCCGCTCCTCTATATCATCTTGGTATGTTGTTTATGCGCGCCTCTCATGCGGGGGCGCGACACGTGGTGGGATATTGGCGTGTCGGCCGTGTGCTTCTTCCCTACGTGCTATCTGTATAACGTGCTCGTGTCCGGGCATCTGCGCGTGTGGTGCAGGCAGCGCGGGTATTGGCACAGGTGGTGTGTGGTATGCAGCATTAGTTTGATCGTAGGTATAATGATTGGTCTCGGCCATAAGTGGTGAGGCCGGAGACATGATTGTGCTGGTGCTGTCGTTAGTCCTACTGTATACGTGGTTTGTCGGAGGTGCACTAGCAATAGGAACTGAGGGTACGGCCTCAGTGAAGCCGAACCTTCTAAGAGTTGCCTCTACTTGGGAGCTGACTGCAGAATCTAAACGGTTGGCTAGCGAAGCGTTAACGGCTTGATCTACTGATGCGGCTATTTTTTGCTCAATTTCTAAAGAGGATAAACGAGGCGATACAGGTGTTACCTGGACCTGAGCGAGGTCGGGGGTGACGATGTCACGCTCGACGAAGCCTGCGCGTGTCTTGAGGTAGACCCAAGGCATCATGTCTTGGAGCGCCTTCAACTTTGCCTCGATCTCTGCTTGGTCTGCGGCAGGGATATCTTCAAGTGTAGGTGACAATATGTTGGGGTTGTCGATATGCACACCTCCTGTTGTGTCCATCTTCGGTGTAGACGTAGTAGTCGATGTAGATGTACCGGTGGCCGATGTAGACGTACTCATCATGTTGGCGTAGCTCATCCCCAGCGGAGTCACCAAAAAGTGTGTTGACACGAAAACGTGCCCCCGGACTTGGGTCAGTCCGACGATCCAAAAGTGCACGGATACTTAGGGACAGGCCTAAGCGTGACGTGGCACCGACATCGCGTTCCGACTACCCTTAATAGTGATAAGGGGGTGGAGTTGCCAGGCAACCAGATTACACAAAATAATCCAATTAGCCGAAAGAAATAGATTAAACAGAATAAAATCAGCAAACCAATTGGAGCCCGTCTGGTTTGAAGTCTGGTGCGAAGGGTGCGCCGAAGGGTACCTTCGGCGTCTGGTGCGAAGTGCTCCGCCGAAGGGTGCTTTAGCTTTCGGACTGATCCGGCCGAAGGTGGGCTCCGAACGGATCTGGACGCGGTGATCACCTCCGAACAGTGGGGTTCGGCGTACGATCTCCGATACAGCGAACTAAGAAATATTGACGCGAAGGCCGCGCGTGAGCGCAACTTCGTCAGATGCGGAGTATGGTCGCGGCGAAGCCCGTTGCGATGAAGTATGCTGGCGAAGCCTGTTGTCGAAGCCTGCGGTCTTGTCGAAGGGTGTCCTGGGGACCTCCGGAACCAATCTCTCAGCTCCGGACACCTCCGGCGAAGGGGCTCCGAACGTGCAAACCTGCAACAGAGACGATGCGAACTACCAACTCGGCCTGAGGACCGAATTTTGCTAAGTGTTGCACTGGTAGCGAAGGTAGCAATCTATTACGCAGATTAGCGGATACTTCATAGGCGAAGTACCAAGGCGATAGCAATCTATTACGTATATTAATGGATACTTCATAGGCGAAATAACAAGGATTACCACTGTTCTGTAGTGGCTGGCGGAGGGCTTCCAGGCAAACCCACGAAGAGGTACAGGAAAATAAAAGTAAAGTAAATACGATCAAAGAATGGGCTTTGGTTTTGTTTGAGTTGGGGGCTCTCCATGCTGGCCATGCCTCTCTATTTATAGGGGGTTAACTCCTAATCTAATCTGCTATTAATCCGGCCGGATAGAGATAGAGATTGAGCTAGAAACACATACAACTCTATCTATGCCGAGGTGGGCTTCGGCCAGGCCCGTCGAGGCCTGATCCTCGGGCCGAAGCTTTCGGCAACGTAGGCTTCGGCCAGGCCCGTCGAGGCTTGCTCCTTGGGACGAAGCTTCGGAAGCGTGGGCTTCGGCTAGGCCCGTCGAGGCTTGCTCCTCGGGCCAAAGCTTCGGTAGCGTGGGCTTCGGCTAGGCCCGTCGAGGCTTGCTCCTTGGGCCGAAGCTTCGGAAGCGTGGGCCTCCAAAGGCTTCCCGGCCGAAGCCCATGGGCTGGCTAGAGGCTTTCGGAGCCCATAGCTCAGTGGACTTCGGCCCTGTAGGGCTTCGGACAAACACTGTACATGTGTATTTTCGGCCCAAATCACCAAAATTGATATTTTGACAATCTAGACATTAATGCCATTTTTTGCTATCAACACTTGGGATAAAATTCGGTTGTCTCTTGTCCACTTTACTTTGAGCAATTTAATTTGAGCAATTTACTTTCTTAGAGTAATTTGATCTTGTCACCCTAGGTTGCAAACCTTTAGATGTAGTTTAGGCTTCATTTATCTCTAGAGTCTTTCGCCTTGAAAAGAAAATCTATTAAAATTTGTCTAGTGCTAATTAAAGTTAAATTAATTTTAAAAACACCTATTCACCCCCCTCTAGTTAGTACATCGATCCTACAAATGGTATTAGAGCTTGGTCTATCATTTTAGGCTTTACAGCCTAGAGAGATGATGTCCGACGAGGTGGTGCACAACGTAGGTAGGGGTCATTTCTTTGATGGCACAAATTATTCTATATGGAAAATTTGTATGGCCGCTCACCTCAAATCCATGACCTTTGAGATTTGGCATATTGTTGAAATAGGTTTTGAAGTTGAATACAAGACTACACTAACATCTCAAAACAAGAAAGATATGCAACTAGATGCCCAAGCTACAAATGTTATATTCAATTGTTTATGTGCCGAAGAATTCAATAGGATAAGCAATATTCCAACGGCACATGACATTTGGGTCACACTTCAATACATTCATGATGGAACAACTAGTGTTAAGAATGCTAAGTCACACTATCTCAAGATAAATTATAAAACATTCACCATGTTGCCAAATGAAAGTGTCAATGAGATCTATGCAAGACTTAATGTTATTGTCAATGATCTCATGGGTGTTGGAGTCAAGTACACCAAGTTGGAGGTTGCCCAAAATATGTTGAGAGCCTTGCCCGAGAAGTATGACACATTGGTATCTTTCCTCATCAACTCGGACATGTCAAGTTTTACTCCCACAACTCTATTAGGAACAATCAACACAAATGAGATTTATAAGAATAAAAGAATTGAGGGAAGCACCGAGGATCTTTCCTCATCCAAGAAGAAGATCATTGCCTTGAAGGCCAAGGTAGAGAAGAAATGTGAAGAGAAAGAAGACACTTCTTGTGATGGTAATACCGAAGATGAGGAGATAACTCTCTTCATAAAGAAGTTCAACCGGTTCATGAAGAAGAGAGGAAACTCCTCAAGTTCTTTCAAGAATAATGGTGACATGAAGTCAAACAAGAAGAGTCTTAAAAATGTGAGGTGTTATGAGTGCAATGAGAAGGGTCATTTTGCCTCAAGGTGTCCCAACAAACAAGAAAGTGAAGATGAAAAGTCTCACAGGAAGAATAAAGAGAAGAGTGGAAAGAAGAAGCTCTTCAAGAAGATGAACAAGAAGAAGGGAAAAATGAAGCTTTTGGGGGAGAATGGGACTCAAATGAAGATAGCTCTGATTCCTCCTCAAGCTCTCACTCCGGTGGTGAGTCAAACTCAAGAAAGAAGAACATGGCAGTCATTGCAATCAAAGAGGCTTCATCACTATACTCTCTTTTTTGTCTCATGGCAAAAGGAAGTACTAAGGTAAAATTTGCTTGTGTTAGTGAAAATGATGATAGTGATGACGAAATGACATATGATGATCTAGAACAAATGCTTGAGGAGATTAATGATTTAAGTGGCAAAGAGAGGGTTAAATTTAAAGCACTAAAGATTTCTCATGAGAAGCTTTTAGTTTCCCATGAGAGACTTGAGGAAGTTCATGAAACTCTCTTTGCATCTACACTCAATAAGCACAAGGTGGATGTAGGCTATTGGCGTAAAGGATTACGCTAACAGGTTCTCGAAGATTAAGAACTAACAAATAAAGAGTTTGTGAAGCAGACTATTTCAAGTCTCCGAATAGGATAATAGCTCGAAGTAGTTCGAAGTTGCGTATTGAATAACTGAGTATTCGATCCCAATTATAGGGTAAGAATGGGGTATTTATAGGTAAAAATCTTAAGGAAAAGACCTTTTTACCCCTAAATTACAACCGACATAGTGGAAACTATTCGGTACCCCTAATAGGGTTAAAATGGTAAAAGAATAATCTAATTAGAAAGAAGATAAGTCTTCCATCCTCGCTGGCAGATAAGCTCTCTAAAGATTGAACCTTCGAAGTCATACTCCGAACAGAAGCCTGCATGGATTCTCCGATCTTGATGATATGCGAGGCCAGAGTTAATACTTGAACTTCGGTCTAGTAAATTGTCTTTGTCTTATAACTGTAGAGACCCTAGGGATTAAGTATTTTCCCCCAACTGTAGCCCCTCGAATACGCTTCTCCGAATGATCTATAAAGTTAGGAGAGCAGTATACGCAAGAAACATAGTCATGCTAAGGGGCTTAATAAAATATACCAACCTTGGAAGCATTCAAAAATTTACAAACTTTGAATCGACTTCCATGCGAAGGTTTCATCAAAGCAGCTCCGAAGACAATTTTTGTGAAGCTGAAAAGACCGTTAGACTCACAAAAAATAGTCTTTACTCTTTTCTTTCGGAAGGAGTTACGACGTTGCTTCGTTTTTGGAAATGATAACGGTATAGAAGACGAAACAACATGTATGAACGGTAAGAATTTCTGAGTACAGGCTATAAATAGAGGGGCAAAGGAGCATTCGAGATACTTTACTCACTGCTCTTGCATTATTCCCCTTCTGACTTCTTGAGCTCTAGTTCCAAGCTTTCCATTCTGTTCAATGGCGAATACTAGTCACAAGGCTCCCGTAGCAGCTTCGACCTTGGCCAGGCAGCAAGCCATGGCGGCGGCGGCAGCGGCGGCGACTGTGGGGAATCCCCATTTGCCCGGCCCCCATGACCTCCTCCTAGCGTCTTCCAAGTACCCGGATCAATCTTACAGCCTGGGGCCATCAACCTGCAAGAAGAAGACCATCGCGGCTGCAATTGCGGGGAAGATTAGTCCAGGGATCAAGATTTATCAGCCCGGCCAAGAAGCAATCCCCTCGCCTCGGCCCGGAGAGGTAGTTGTATTCGAAGCATTCTTCGAGGCTGAGTTGGGGCTTCCTGCGGTAGACTTCTTGTCTGAGGTACTGGAACTTTTTCACGTCACTCTTCCTCAACTATCCCAAACGCCATAGCACGTCTTGCAATCTTTGAATGGGCAATGAGAGCCAAAGGTTGCGAAGGGAGGGCAAAAATCTTCGCAACACTCCACAAGGCTTCCTGCTAGCCAAAGACTTACCAGGGCTTCGGAGGAGAGAAAATTGTAATTGTGTTTGGCATTATCAACTTCCGGCTCTAGGATGAGTACCAGACTCGGTTTCTAGCATAGGCCATCAACGCCAGATGATATACGGACTGGATTCTTCGCTGGTTCTATGCCAAAGTTGGAGCGAACAGCACTTTGGTCGGGCCTCTAGAAGACATATATTTCCGGAGGGAAGCCGAAGTTCATCCGGAACCGAGGTTAGCTCGAAGCTCGCCTCAATCGAGGATGAAGGGGTGCACGTGGAGGTTGAAGTTCCTGCCTAGGGTGACGCAACAGTCATGCCTGCTACGAGAGACAACCTCGAGTAGGCAGAGACTTCGAATGTCCCGCCTGGCCAAGAGGCCCCTACTGCGGAAGAAGGCAGAGACGGGACAACAAATGATCAAGCCTTGGCTCCGAATGAAGTGATAACTGTGGTTCTTGGATAGATTTCAACAGCTAATCCTTCGGTCTCCAGCTTTGAATCTAAAGAGAACTTCGAAGTGGCATTCGAGCCTCCGAGTAGTCCTGTACTCATCCGGTGACAGAATGTCAAAGGTATACCTCAGTAGAGTGCTTTTCCCTTCTTTTCGTGTCCTGCAAAGTTTATGCAATATATAATACCTTTGATTTCACAAGATCAACCCCAATGGAGATGACCCCTACCGCAAAGACTGTGCCTGAAGCTTCGACATCTCCGAAGTCAATTCTAGAGGAGGCCATAAGAATGGGGCCTGGAAAAGGTAAATGCAAAGGGGATCCTTTGCCTACTCCGACTTCCGGATTAACCCCGTCAAAGTCTACCGATGGAGGCCAGTCTACGGAAGGGGGCCAATCCATAGAGGTTTTTGAGGAAGCGGCGCTGTGCTCCAGCCGTTCTCCAAATGATGATGATCAAAGATCCTTGTCAAGGATCCCCATCCTAGCTCCTTTTTTGGAGCGAAGGACTGGGCTTCGGACTTTGCTAGAGCCTCTGGCTCGGGCTAATCGTGAAGTTGGGGAGACCGACTTGGTAGCTATTCTCGAGGAAGCCGAGGGGTCAGAGTTGGATGCGGCATTGGAGCGGGTAGCCTATCAGGTACAAAGTATCTGCAACAACATAGTTAGTTTAAACATGTAAATAGTTTACTTACATTGCTCCTTTCTTCCTTCGCAGCAAATAGTCTTGGCCCGAGCTGCGGCCATATCAAACGAGCAGGAGTGTAACCGACTCAAGGAGAAGATAATGGCCCTTTAGGGGAGTCTTGTCAGCTCCGAGGTTCGGACCTCCTGCTTGGACAAAATGGTGGACGCAGAAAGTAAAGCCGGACTTGGCTTGGAGGCTGCCAATCAGAAGCTCGAAGCTGAATAGATAGTGCTTCAGGCCGAAGTGGAAAACCTACGGAAGGAGCCGGCGACTGTAGGGACCGAGCTGGTCAAGCTCTAAGAGGAGCAGGCGAAGTTGATGGAGGAGGCCAATAATTTACTTGGACAGAAGAACTCCTTGGTTACGGAGGCAGCTAGGCTATCTTCTTTGATAGACGAGCTGTCTTCGTCGAAGGATACTTTGTCTGAAGTCAAGGCGAAGTGTGAGAAGGCATCCTTAGAAACCATGGACAACCTTCGGGGCGTCTTGGAGTACTTCAGCACTTCTTGGACTTTACCTTCAACTGGCGACATCCCTCTGCTGCGAAGACTGAAGATGATCCAAGCAGCAGCAAAGACTATGAAGACAACGGGTATTCGGTATGGAGAAATCTCCGGCCAAGTAGCTGCTCTCGGAGTGCTTTACTACTACGAGGATTTAGGGCTATCAGTAGCACCAGACTTAGAGGCGACTCCTATCATCTTCGACAATGACCGGCTCTTAGCCCCTTCCGTCGACATGGCTGCAGCTTGGGAAGCCTTCCAATCATCTTGGAGAGCTTAAGGCCGATCAGCGATCAAGACCTGGATTGACGAAGAACTTGGCCAAAAGCAAGTGCGGTCGCAACCTTCGAGCAGTCAGCCCCCTTCGAACCCGAAGGTCTAGTTCTCCTTAGGGCCCCGATTATGTAAAAATTTATGCTTTTATCATTTATGAATGAAAATACTTATTTGGGAATGTTTTTAGGCTTTCCATCCTTTTTTGGATGATCTCAAAGTGCTATAAGTTAACGAAGAGCTTCGCCTGCTATGGGATACCTTCGAAACTCTAAGACCTCACAAACGCCCTCGATTTTCAATTCCTTGAGGAAACTTCGGTGAAGTTATGCCCGAAATATGCAAAGATATATTATCTTATATTAAAGAGTAGGAAAAAGAAGTTAGTTTAGAACCTTCATCTTCTAAAGACATTGAATGGTTCGAAGAAGAATATACTGCTGAAGAGCAAGTAAAGAAGAGCTCTGAACAACTTCGAAGCTTGGAAAGAAGCCCCGAGCGACTTCGAACTTGGGCCGAACTTCAACAAGAGTAGAAATACCTTCGAGCTTCTAAAGGAGGGAAAAATATTAAACGCAAAGTTATTAAAACTCCTGGTTCTGGAACGAGTCGTTCTAGTTTCAACAATATCTCTAGGAATCGAAGAGGTCTTCGTTTCCTTCTCGGTATAGATACAAATTTTTCATGATTTAATGTATCTGTTTGAATGATGAAGATTAAAGTTTCAACATTGTCTCCCTACTTCCCAGCCCCTCTTTGGGTGTAAGCAACTGTGAAATTTGGTCGAAGGTGGTTACGCGCAACAAAAATAACATTAGTTAGGAGTACAATTTTGGAGGCTCAGAGCTCCTTATCAACTTAGAGATTGACTAAGATCTCAAAAATATCTTCGACTCTACTAACTCGGAGTCCGAAAACTGGTAACTTAGTACCTTTTTGTTTGAATGTAGTCACCTCGGACTCTTTTTCGGATACCTTAGCATCCGATAAAATTGGTTGCTTTTGACTCTTTTTACAGACATTTTAAGCTATTAGCTCGAAGTCTGTTTTGTTTGACCTCCTTCGGCTCTTTTTGCGAATGCTATCAAACCAGTGGTTTGGAATTCGCATAGTGGTCTCCTTGGACTCTTTTTATGGATGCTTTCAAGCCGGAGCTTGGAATCTATATCATTTGGTCTCCTTGGACTCTTTTTATGGATGCTTTCAAGCTGGTGGCTTGGAATCCATTTTTTGTGACTTTCCCACCTCGTCGGAAGCTTCGAACCAGTGGTTCGAAGTCCATAAAATTGGTTCAAATGAAGGACACTTCCCTCATAGCCAACTTCGTTCCTCCAGTGCGTCCACTAGAAGTATGAAGTGTTTGAGAGGTAGGCATTATCTGAACCATGAGCTTTATTTATTCAGATGGTGTTTACAGATGATTATAAGGAGCCCCTATGCAAAATATCATTTTAGGTGCTCCTAATGCTAGGCATGCTTTAACTCTTCACCTTCTAAATTAGCTAGTTTAAAAGAACCAGGGCGTCTTGAACGTAGAATGATATATGGACCTTACCATTTATTTCCTAATTTCCCTGGTGCTATGATGCTTCACAAAACTAGATGACCTGGTTTAAGTTCATTAAGCTTCACCTTCGGGTCATACCAAGTCTTCGTTTGTTGCTGATATTTCGACAAATTTGCAACAGCTCGAAGCCTTGTTTCTTCCATTAAATCTAGCGAAGCTTGCCTTTCACCTTCTAATTCGCGTTCTGTGGTGCGAAGAGATCCACCTCTGAGCTCCGTCGGAGTCATAGCTTCATCTCCGAATAATAATCTGAAAGGAGTAAAACATGTGGACCTCGTTTGAGTGGTCCGAATGGACCATAAAATCTTCGGGAGTTCCTCAGTCCACAGCCCCTTTGCTAATCCTACTATTCTTCGATTCAGCCTTGATAAAATGTTTCCATTAGACCTTTCGACAGCTGTGTTAGACTGAGGATGATGCACAGCTGCAAAACATATTTGTATGCCAAGGTCTTCGCAAAATTTCCTGAAGGTATCCGCATCAAATTGTGTCCCATTGTCGACGGTGAGCTGTCGAGGCACTCCGAACCTGCATATAACATTCTTCCAAAAGAATTTTTGTACATTATTCGAAGTGATAGCTGTGAGAGGTTCTGCTTCAACCCACTTGGAAAAATATTCAATTGCTACCACTGCAAATTTCATATTCCCTTTTGCTACTTGGAAGGGGCCAATGAGATCCATGCCCCATCTGGCCATAGGCCAAACCGGAGTAATGACTTGAATAGTCGTTGGCGGACGATGACTTCGTCTTCCCATCCATTGGCAACCTTGGCAAGTGCGGACTAAGCTCTTCGCATTAGCTACTATTGTAGGCCAATAAAGCACCTTGCGAAGCGTTTTCCCTCCTAAAGCTCAGGGGGCTAGATGGCTACCACAAAGGCCTTCATGAATTTCTCGAAGTATCTCTTGACCTTTGGCTTGAGAAATACATCGGAGTAGGGGGAACATACTCCGGCCTTGTAGAGAATATCGTTGATTACATGATAATTCTGAACTCTTATCTTCAATCTTGAAAGTTGTGGCCCTTCAGGTAAAGTTGCTTCACCTTGCAATAACTCCATGATTGAACTCCGCCAGTTAGTGTTTGGAATGCAAAGAACCTCCGCAGGAGGAATTTGTGGCACCGAAGGTGAAGTAAGTTCTTCATAAAAGGATCCTTCCGGAATATCTACAGCTCCAGCGGAAGCTTTTGCCAAGGTATCAACTTGTACATTTTCAGCTCTTGGTATACTTCGGATGGAAATCCCCTTGAATGCTGCTTCGATCTTACGGATCTCTTCCAAATATTTTGCAAGCTGTGGATGCCGGACTTGAAAACTTTTGTCAATGTGCCCTGCTACAATTTGAGAATCTATTTTAATAACAACTCTTGTAGCACCCAAAGCACGTGCTTTTTGGAGTCCTAACAAAATTCCTTCGTACTCCACTATATTATTGGTGGACTTAAAGTTGAGCCTTGTAGAATACATCGCTCTTTGCCCTGAATGCGAAATTATTACTGCTCCAATACCTGCTCCGGATGCTTGAAAAGCTCCATCGGAGTATATGGTCCAAATTACTTTGTTTGATTTCTCCGGAGCCTATATTGCAGACGGAGTCCATTCTGCCACGAAATCTACCACCACCTGCGACTTGATTGCTATCCTTGCTACGAAGGAGATGCCGAATGGTGCAAGCTCGACGACCCATTTTCCAATTCTCCTCGTAGAATCTTTGCTTCGGAGCATATCTCCCAAAGGATACGAAGTTGGTACAATTACATTATGTGCTAAAAAATAATGTCATAATATCTTTGAAGCCATTATCAGAGCATAAGTGAACTTCTCAAGCTCAGAATATCTTGTTTTTGCTCCAGATAAAGCTTTAGATACAAAATAAACTGGATTCTGCACCAACTTCCCATTGAAATCAACTTCTCTGACAAGGACTGCACTCATAGCGGAGCCAGTAGCTGCGAGGTAAAGGAGTAGGGTTTCATCTGCAACTGTCACAGTGAGTGTTGCGAGGTTGCTGAGATAATTTTTAATATAATCAAAACTCTTTTGGCACTCCGATGTCCATGCAAAATCTTCAGACCCTTTTAATGCTTTGAATATGGGGAGGCTTCATTCTGCGGACCTTGCTAAAAATCTGCTAAGTGCTGCAAGATGGCCAGTCAGCTTCTGTACCTGTTTAAAATTTTCAAGCGGAGCCATATTTTGCAATGCAGTTATTTGAGTAGGGCTAGCTTTAATTCCTCTACTTGAAACTAGATACCCTAGCAACTTCCCATCTTGAGCCCCGAAGATATGTTTTTTGGGGTTGAGGCGGACTCCACATGCTCGGAGGCTCTCAAATGTTTCCGCTAAGTCTAAGCTATGCTGGTGCTTTAAAGCACTCTTTATTACAATATCATCCATATATGCTTCTACATTGCGGCCTATTTGATGACCTAGAGCCTTAGCAATTAATCTTGAAAAGGTTGCCCCAGCATTTCTCAAGCCAAAAGGCATTCTTACATAGCAGAAGACTCCCGAAGGAGTTACAAAGCTTGTTTTGATTTCATCTTCGCGCTTTAACCAGATTTGATGATAGCCAGAATACGCGTCGAGGAAGCTTAATAACTCCGAACCAGCAGTGGAATCAACTAATTGATCTATTCGGGGCATGGGATATGGGTCACGTGGGCATGCTTTATTCAAAGATGTAAAATCAATACACATGCGCCACTTCTCGGAGGATTTCTTTCTTACGAAGACTGGGTTAGCTAGCCACTCCATATGAGCTACTTCTCTGATAATTCAAGCCTTCAATAATTTCTCCACTTCTGCTTAGCAAGGATTTCCCTATCCACTGATAACTTTCGAAGCCCCTGTCGAACAGGCCGAACCCTTGGGTTTACAAGTAGACTATGCTCAATGATATCTTGGCTAACTCCTAGAATGTCTTTATCAGACCAAGCAAAGACATCCAAATTTTCTTCGACTACTTTTTCTAATGAAGTAGCAATCTCCGAAGGCAAATCTTTGCCGAACTGGAAACAATAGTCTTTGCCGTCTTTTACAATAATCTTCGTTACGATTTCTCCTTCGGGGCTTGGCCTTGGGAAGGATTTCTTCGAAGACTCACTTGAAGTAGAGATATCCTCTGAATTGCCTTGTATGTTATTCACTTGTCTCGAGTCGAGAGGGGGGCCATGACCATATTCTGCTCTTCGTGCCGTGGCTTGATCACCGAAGACAGTGAGTACTCCCGCTTGCGTGGGCATCTTCATACATAAATAGTTGTGGTGCGCCACGGCTACAAACTAATTTAACATGCCCCTTCTGAAGATAACATTATAAGCATAAGGGGCATCTATAACATCGAAGATTACTTCCTCTGTTCTTGCCAGGAGCCCCTCTCCGAAAGCAACCTCAAGACCTATTTGGCCAAGGGCATCAAGAGGACGTCCTGCGAAGCCTTGCAGGGGACGAGCTGCGGGGAGGAGATGGTTCCTGGAGATACAGAGCTGATCGAAATCTTGAACGAAGATGATATCTGCTGAACTCTCACCATCAACCAACACTCTCTGAACTTCAGTTCCTGCTATATCGACAGTAATGACAAGGGGATTTGCATGTGGGAATTTTATGCCTGCTGCATCATCTACAGAAAAAGATATAGGCACATGGGACCACTCAGGCATTGCGGCTGCCGATGAAGAAGTTCCAATATGACATACTTCCCAGACATATTCTCTCCACTGCCTCTTTGACATACTGCCGAGAGTTCCCCCTCTAGAAATGGGGAGGACTACTGTTTTGCCCCGGTCTTGGCCATCTTCTTGCTTCGGGGGTGGCATAATATTGACAACCTGAGGTTGTCTTGCGGGGTCGAAGTGGTCTACATGTGCGACAGCCTGCACAGGCTCTGGACGTGCCTCGGAGGGGACTCGGTCAGTAGTGCCTCGACTAGAAGTCCTTTCGAGGTACTCGCCTCTTAAAGCTAGTATAGACTTGCACGCATTAGTAGCATGACTCCGATTTTCATCGTGAACGCAGCAGAAGAAGGCTTGGCCCTTACTAGCCGGCTTCTTTGGCGGCCTCCAGCCGCTGACCTTGTTTTTCGAAGCTTGTGGATTTATAGGGTAAAATTTCTATGGAGAAGGAGCAATGTTCAGGACTTCGGAGTGAGGATGTTTTTTCCCCCGACGCCTATCATGCTGGATATCGAAGTTGGGCCCATGCGAAGGTGTTGAAGTCTTCACCTCGAGCTTGACTTCCTGCAGGATTGGTGGAGTCGAAGCCATTCTTCGGAGCCATCCTTCTTCCGACCTAGCATATTCTTCGAAATAGGCCATCAGCTGTGCTATAGAGGATATCTATTTCCGATGAAGTTTGTCGAGGAGGCCTGCATGAGTAACTCCCTCTCGGGCTGCATCAACAACGAATGATGCAGACAACCCTTTTATCTGCGACTTCGTATGAGCGAAGCGCTTGAAGAACTATCTTAAAGTTTCTCTAGGTAGCTGCTTCACCTGGAAAAGACTTCTCGTAGACATAGGGGGTACAAAGGTACCATGAAAGTTACTTATAAACTTTTTCCTTAGCTGCTCCCAAGTTCTAATTGATCCTGGCTTCAAGGACCAGAACCAACACAAAGCAACCCCTTCAAGAGCGAGGGGGAAACACTTGGCCATGGTGTCTCGGACTCCTCCATTGGACTCAATCGCCAAAGCATACGAATGAGAAAATTCCCCCGGATCCTCTTCTCTGGAGTACTTACAGAGCTCTGAAGTTTTAAACTTAGGGTCGAAGCACACTTTTTGTAAACCAGGGTGCAGCGGAGACTCGCTATCGAAGGAAGCGTTCTCTAGGACTTTGTGATAAAGAGGAGAGTCGTCGTCTTGAGGCACCTTCGGGATAATAGGGGTGGCTTGAGGACGAAGCCTATTTGCCGCCTCCTGCCTCCACCTTGTCACTTCGGCTTGGAGACTAGCCATCTGGGTCGCCATGTCGCTAAGGTTATCTTCATTTCTTTCAGAAAGAGCTTCCGAGTCTTTGGAACTGAACATGTCAGTTCGGAGCACAGTCAGAGCTGGAGGAGGAGCTCCGTCTGGTCGAAGCATATATGGAGTCCCTAAGGGGGCTTCGTATGTTCGAGGAAGAAAATTCCCTTCGGGGGTTTGAGGTGGAGGAACTACCGAAGGTCTTCCGACCTCGAATGTTGTTGGCGTAAAAGATTACGCTAACAGGTTTCTGTAGAATAGAAACTAACAAACGAAGTGTTTGTGAAGGGAACTGTTCTAAGCCTCCGAAAGGATAAAAACTTAGAATAGTTCGAATGTGTATATTGAATAACTTGTATTCGGTCCCTATTACAGGGTGAAATGGGGGGTATTTATAGGCCCAAATATTAAGGAAAAGACCTATTTACCCCTCTATTACAACCGACATAATGGAAACTATTCGGTACCCTTGATAGGGCTAAAATGGTAAAAGACTAATCTAATAATATAAAAGATAAATCTTCCATCTTAGCTGGCAATAAAGATCTCAAAAAGCCTTAGTTCGAAGATGTACTCCGAACCAATGCCTATCTTCGTACTTCGAGCTTGACTCAGGGTATCTTCGAAGATGGATGTCTGGGAACCTTCGAATCCACTATCTGCTTTTATGCTGTTGCGTCAATAACCCCGAAGATGAGATATTTTCCCCCAACAGTAGCCCCTCGAATACGCTTCTCCGTTTAACCTGTAATGTTAGGAGAGCAGTATACGGAAGGAAAAAATAACCAGACATAGGGGTTATTAGATTTTAATTCATCTCCGAAATGTATGAAGATATAAACTCCGAATCAGTCTTAAGATAATTACTTTCGAACTATCTTAGAACCGACTCAGGAAGTGCGAAAGTCTTTTAGGCTTAGAGGAAATAGCCGTTAGCCTTCTGTTCCTAACGGAAACTATAGAAAGCGTTAATTTCGGAGAAAGGTAACGGGCAGGAATGCGAAACGACATGGACTAACGGTAAAAATGTGAAGTCTAGGCTATAAATAGAGGGCCTAGAACTTACCCGGTTACCTTTTCACTGCTTTCTCGCAATCAAACACCTTTTGAGCCCCTTGAGTTCTTTGAGCCCTAGCCTCCATTTTCCCCAAAGCAACCCAGTGACTACAATGGTGAAGACCAAAGGTTCTGGAGCCCCTTCAGCCTTGGCTCAGCAGCAGGCAGCTGCAGCAGCAGCGGCGGCAACATTGGCGACGGTGCCTCCAGCATCGGCTACGACATCCATGGCAGCAGGAGGGAGAAATCCCCAAAATATTGAAGATCAAAGTCTCTGCCCACCATCGACGAAGTATCTGGACCAGTCTTTCCAACTAGGATCTTCTACCTGCAAGAGGGAATCGCTGGCAATCGCAGTAGAAGGAAAGATCAATACCGGAGTTATGATTCACAAGCCCAGAAAAGAACTCATCCCGTCACCGAGGCCCGGAGAAGTGGTTGTCTTCGAAGCCTTCTTCGAAGCCGGTTTGGGCCTCCCAGCAGTTGACTTCCTGGCGGAGGTACTCGATTTATTCCATGTCACCCTCCCTCAATTATCTCCGAACGCAGTAGCTCGACTAGCTATCTTCGAATGGGCACTGAGAGCCGAAGGCTGTGAGGGGAGGGTAGAAATCTTCGCTGCGCTACATAGAGCCTCATGCCAGCCAAAAACCTTCGTAGGTCCCGGAGGTGAAAAAGTAGTGGTGGCCTTCGGAAGCATGAATTTTAGGCTTCGGGATGAATATGCCCTTCAATTCCCTGCTAAGGCCATCAATGCAAGATGGTACACAGACTGGGTCATGAGATGGTTCTATGCCGAAGTTGGGGCGAGCAATCCTCTGGCCGGACCTCTGAAAGAAATCCAATTCCGGAAGGAAGCCTTAGTGCATCCAGGCCAAGGTCAGCTCGAAGCTCGCCTCAACCTACTTCAAAGGATCAGCCGAAGGTTGAGCATGCGAGACTTGGCCGAAGAATTCCTTGGGTTACAAATCTCTCCATTGATGGCCAACTGGCCTATCATCTTCGAAGAGGATTCGGAAGGCGGTCTCCGAAAGATCACCTTGACTTCAAGCCCTGCAGGTAACTTCGAAGACAACATGTATTATGCATATTCATTCGAAGAAAAACTAACTTGATTTATTTTTCAGCTTGTTCAGCCCCTGTTACTTCGGAACAGATTATAAGGGCTTCGGAGAAGATTTTGGGTGCTCCAACTCCGACCGAAAAAGAATGGAGAATCAAATTGGTCGGGAGTTGGGAAAGATTTAACAGAGTATGGGGAATGTTGGAAATCACTCCGCCCCCTCTGATGGATTGGGTGCCTTCGGAGAAAGGACCTAAGAAGAGGAAAGCCGAAGCTGGGACTTTGAGCTCTGCAAAGACTCCGGTGAAGAAGGTGGCTCAGAAGCCAAAAAATCTTGCACCTTCGAATCCTGCACCTTCGAGCTCAAGGGCTTCAGTTTCTGACTCCCAAGAGGATGAAGGGAGATTGCTTGTGCATCTAATAGAAGAAGATGAAACTCAAAGGACTGCACAAGCTGAAGTACCTGCGAATGTGCCGGAGTCCCAAGATAATCCTGAGCAACCAAGGACTTCGGCAGTTCAAGAAGATATTTCTCAGGACACAGTTCCTGTGAATGAAAGTGGGGTCGAAGTCACTATGGCTTCAATCCCCGAAGAGGCAACGAGGACTGCTGAGGACGATGCTCCTGCAGTCCAAGATTTAACGGCTGATTCGGATGAAGATCTAGCCTTCGATCCGCCGAACAGTCCGATGATGACTCCTCTGCAACATGTCGAAGGTAGACTTCGAATAACTCTTTTGTGTTTATTTTGTATATTTATACAATGTATAATACTTTTTTTTACAGAGTCCACTCCTATGGAAGAGGTCAGTCAAGAAGAAATAATTCCTGGACCTTCGACGACTTCGGAGCCAGCCCAGAGAGTTACTCAAATGGGACCTGGAAAAGGCAAAAGACATATAGAGCCCCTCCCTGCTGTGAGTTCCAGATCAACTCCGTCTGATTCAACAGACGAGAGCCAATCTTCCGGGGAGGGCCAGTCTCCAGTGGCTCCGAAGACCACAGGCCAAAGCTCCGGTCCTTCGCTGGACGAAGATGACCAGCAGGCAATAAGCATGCTCCCCTTGCTAGCTCCTTTCTTAGGGCAAACAACTGGTCTTTGGACTTTGCTCGAACCTTTGGATCGAGCTATCCGTGACATTGGGGAGACCAACTTAGTGGCCATTTTGAGCAAGGCGGGTAGGACGGAGCTTAATGCTGCTATAGAACGTGCAGCCTATCAGGTACGAAACAACTGCGAAATAACATATAATTCATCTATGAATAAATATTTACCTTAGTTTTTATTTTTGCAGCAAACTGTCTTGGCCCGAGCTGCGAATATATGCAATGACGAAGAGATCGCTCGTCTTCGGGAGGAAAATAATGTCCTTCAAAGGAATCTTAACATCTCCGAAAGTCGAGTGGCTCAAATGGACAATATAGTGTCAACAGAGCGAAGGGCCAGGCAAAGTTTGGAGGCTGCGAAAAAAGAGCTCGAAGCAGAAAGAATTGTGCTTCGAGCAGAAGTTGAAAAGCTGCGGGCGGAGCACGCTACTGCGGGGTCCGAGCTCGTCAGACTCCAAGAGGAAGCTAGCCAGTTGTTAAACCAAAAGAATATTTTGACCACTGAAAATGATAGACTTTCTGGGGTTTTGGGCGAAGTCACTTCGACGAAGGACGCGTTGAACGAAGACAAGCTGAAGTTTGAGAAGGTGGCTTTGGAAGTTATGAGTCAGTTGTTAGGTGTCCTTGAGTACTTCGGTACTACTGGGATACTTCCTTCTGACGATAACATCACTCTTCTGCGCCGGTTGAAAAGGATCCAAGGAGTGGCGAAGCAAATGAAGACAGCGGACATTAGATACGGAGAACTCTCCGGACAAGTGGCTGTTGTCGGCCTACTTCGCTACTACGAAGATCTGGGCCGAACGATAACTCCGGATGCAGGAGGGGGCCCAATCACCTTCGACGACGAGCGACTTCTGACACCTTCCGAAGGTGTGGCTGCTGCCTGGCGAGCCTTCCAAACTTCATGGAGAGCCGAAGGTTGTTCCGCGATCAAGGCTTGGATCGACGAAGGCCAACGCCAGAAGCAAGTTCAGACCCAAGCTTCGAGCAGTCAGCCTCCTCCGAACCCGTAGGTTTAGAAATACCTTAGGATTTTTGGCCATGTAAAGCTTTATGCTTATAAACATTTATCAATGAAAATCTTGTTTGTCATATTTTTAGGCTTTGCTTCTTACGGAAGATATCGAAGTGTTAGACCTTAACGACGAAGTTCGCTCATTATGGACCACCTTCGATCTTCTAAAAGCTTATAAACGTCCTCGATTTCTAATTCCTCGAGATGACTCCGGTGTAATTACGCCCGAAGTAATCAAAGATATACTGTCTTATATTAAAGAGGAAGAAAAAGAGGTTAACGTAAACACTTCGTCTTCTGAAGACGTTATATGGTCTGAAGACGAAGATGAAACTCAAAATAAAAAGCCTGAAGAACTTGGAAGCTTGGAAAGGAGCCCCGAACGGCTTCGAACTTGGGCCGAGCTTCAACAAGAATAGAAGGATTTTAGAGCTTCGAAGGGGAGCAAGAGAGTTAAACGCAAAGTTATTAGAACTCCCGGCGCTGGAACTAGTCGTTCCACCCCTAGCTCTAGGGACCGAAGAGGTCTTCGATTCCTTCTTGGTATAGATACCAATTTTTCATAATGTAATCTGTAAACACATTCGTTTGAATAATGAATACCGATTTAAAATTGTCTCCATATTTACTAGCCCCTCTTTGGGAATAAGCAACTTCGAACTGTATTCAAAGATGGTTATGCGCAAAGAAAAAACTTCGGAGTACAATTTTTTGGGGGTTCGGAGCCCCTCTGTAATTTAAAGATCTTTTAAAATCTTATAAAATGTCTTCGACTATTTTTAGTCGGAAAAATGGCAACTTAGTACCTTTGATTTTTGAAAGAAATCACTTGAGATAACTTTCAAGATACCTTAGTATCTTAGATAATTTGTCACTTTGGACTATGTTAACAGGCATTCGAAGCTCATGGCTCAAACTCTATTTTGCTTTAGCCACCTTCGGCTCATTTTTGCGATCTCTGTCGAACCAATGGTTCGGAGTTTGCAATGGTCTCTTTGGACTCTTTTTACGGATGTCTACCAGCCAATGGCTTGGACTCCGTATATTTTGGCCACCTTCGGCTCTTTTTACGGATGTCTACCAGCCAATGGCTTGGACTCCGCATGTTTTGGCCACCTTCGGCTCTTTTTACGGAATTCTACCAGCCAATGGCTTGGACTCCGCATGTTTTGGCCACCTTCGGCTCTTTTTACGGAAGTCTACCAGCCAATGGCTTGGACTCCGTATGATGTGGTTTTGGGCTATTTTATGGATGCCTACAAGCCGGTGGCTTGGACTCCGGATTATGTCAGCCCCCACGTCGGAAGCTTCGAACCAATGGTTCGAAGTCTGAAAATACAACCCAGCTTCATGACACTTCCCTCTCGGTCGACCCCGCGGTTCCAGTGCGTCCACTCAGAAGCTGGAAGTCTATGAGGGGAAGGCACTATCAGGATCATATGCTTTATTAATTTGGAAGATGATTACAAGTGAGTTACAAGGAGCCTTTTTGCGAAGTATCGCTTTAGGTGCTCCGCATGCCAAGTATGTGCTAACTCTTCACCTTCTAAATTAGCTAACTTAAAAGAGCCAGGGCGTCCTGAACGAACAATTAGGTATGGACCTTCCCATTTATTCCCTAACTTCCCTGGCGCTATAATGCTTCGCAGAACAAGATGACCCGGTCTTAGTTCATTGAGCTTAACCTTCGGGTCAAACCAAGCATTCGTCTGCTGATGATACTTTGATAAATTTGCCACAGCTCGAAGTCTTGTTTCTTCTGATAAATCTAACGAAGCTTGTCTTTCTTCTTCAATCTCCGGTTCGGTGATGCGAAATGATCCTCCTTTGAGCTTTGTTGGAGTCATAGCTTCATCTCCGAATAGTAGTCTGAATGGAGTAAAACCTGTGGACCTTGTTTGCGTAGTCCGAATGGACCATAAAATCTTCGGGATCTCTTCGGTCCACAGTCCCTTTGCTAGTCCTACTATCCTTCGATTTAGCCCTGACAAAATATTTCCATTGGCTCGCTCTACGGCTCCATTAGACTGAGGATGTCTTACTGCAGCAAAACATAACTGAATGCCTAGATCTTCGCAAAACTTTCTGAAGGGTTCTACATCGAACTGTGTTCCATTATCAACTGTGAGTTGTCTAGGCACTCCGAACCGGCAAATGATATTCTTCCAAAAGAATTTTTGTACATTGTTCGAAGTGATAGCTGTCAAGGGCTCTGCTTCCACCCACTTAGAAAAATATTCAATAGCTACCAGCGAACTTCAGATTTCCCTTGGCTACTGGAAAGGGTCCAATTAAATCCATACCCCATCTGGCCATAGGCCATACCGGAGCAATGACTTGAAGAGCTGTTGGTGGGCGATGACTTCGTCGACCCATCCACTGGCATCCTTGACAAGTGCGGACTAAGCTCTCCGCATCAGCTGTTATTGTAGGCCAGTAAAGCCCCTGGCGAAGTGTTTTTCCTGCCCAAGCTCGCGGGGCTAAATGGCTACCACAAAGGCCTTCATGAATTTCTCGAAGAATTTCTTGACCTTCGGCTTGAGATATACATCGGAGTAGAGGGGAACATACTCCGGCCTTGTATAAAATACTGTTGATTATTTGATAATTTCTAGCTCTAAGCTTTAATCTTGACAGTTGTGGCTCTTCGGGCAAATTTGTTCCTCCCTGTAAAAGTTCCATGATTGAATTTTTCCAATCTGCACTAGGAATGCAAAGAATCTCTGCAGAGGGAATTTGTGGCACCGAAGGTATACTGAGCTCCTCATAGAAAGCTTCTTCTGGTACATCCACAGCTCCGGCTGCAGCTTTTGCTAAGATGTCCGCTTGCACATTTTCTGCTCTTGGTATACTCCGAATGGAAATACCCTTGAAGTGTGCTTCGATTTTACGGATTTCTTCTAAGTACTTTGCAAGCTGTGGATGCCGAACTTGGAAACTTTTATCTACGTGCCCTGCTACTATCTGAGAATCTGTCTTTATAATAATTCTTGTAGCCCCTAGAGCACGTGCTTTTCGGAGTCCCAGTAAAATTCCTTCATACTCCGCTATATTATTGGTAGACTTAAAGTTGAGTCTTGCGGAGTACATTGCTCTTTGCCCTGAAGGTGAAATTAATACTGCTCCAATTCCTGCTCCGGATGCTTGGAAAGCCCCATCGGAATAAACAGTCCAAACTCCGTCACTTGACTTCTCCGGAACCAAATTTGCAGGCGGAGTCCATTCTGCTACAAAATCTGCTAAGACTTGCGATTTGATAGCTGTCCTTGCCAAGAAAGATATGCCGAAGGGTGCTAGCTCAACTGCCCACTTCCCAATCCTTCTAGTGGAATCCTTACTTCGAAGCATATCTCCTAAAGGATACGAAGTTGGTACAATTACGTTGTGTGCCAAAAAATAATGTCTTAATTTCCTCGAAGCCATTATCAGAGCATAAACGAACTTCTCAAGTTCGGAGTATCTTGTCTTCGCTCCTGATAATGCTTCGGATACAAAATAAACAGGATTTTGGACCAACTTCCCATTGAAATCCACTTCTCTGACAATGACTGCACTGACAGCAGAACCTGTAGCTGCAAGGTAAAGGAGTAGGGTTTCGTCCGCAGTAGGCACCGTGAGTGTAGCAAGATTACTGAGATACTCTTTAATATCTTCGAAGCTTTTCTGACACTCTGGTGTCCATGCAAAATCTTCGGACCCCTTCAATGCTTTAAATATAGGCAAGCTTCTCTCCGCAGACCTTGATAAAAACCTGCTAAGTGCTGCCAGACGACCAGTCAGCTTTTGCACTTGCTTTAAATTTTTCGGAGGAGCCATCTTTTGTAGCACAGTTATTTGAGTTGGGCTAGCTTCAATCCCTCTGCTTGAAACTAAATACCCTAACAATTTTCCAGCCTTAGCTCCGAAGATACATTTTTCGGGGTTAAGACGGATCCCACATGCCCGAAGGCTATTGAATGTTTCTGCTAAGTCTAGGCTATGTTGGTGCTTTAAAGCACTCTTTATTACAATATCATCCATATAGGCCTCCACATTGCGACCTAATTGATGACCTAAAGCCTTAGCAACTAACCTCGAGAAAGTAGCCCCAGCATTTCTTAAACCGAAGGGCATTCTTACATAACAGAAGACTCCCGAAGGAGTTACGAAGCTTGTCTTGATCTCATCTTCGCGCTTTAACCATATTTGATGATAACCAGAATACGCGTCAAGGAAGCTTAATAACTCCGAACCTGCGGTGGAGTCAACCAATTGATCAATTCGGGGCATGGGGTAGGGGTCGCGAGGGCATGCTTTATTCAAGGATGTGAAATCAATGAACATGCGCCACTTCCCGGAAGACTTCTTCCTGACGAAGACTGGGTTGGCTAACCATTCTGTGTGAGCCACTTCTCTGATAATCCCAGCCTTCAACAATTTCTCAACTTCGTCTTTCGCTAGAGCAGCTCTTTCTGCAGACATTTTCCGGAGTCCTTGCCGAACAGGGCGGGCCTTCGGGTTTACAAGTAAACTATGTTCAATGATATTCCGATCGACTCCGGTGATATCTTCGTCAGACCAAGTGAAGACATCAAAATTTTCTTCCACCACCTTTTCCAAGGAGGTTGCAACTTCTGGAGGTAAATCTTTACCAAATTGAAACGTATACTCTTTGCCATTTTTAACAATGACCTTCGCTGCAATCTCCCCTTCAGGACTTGGTCTCGGAAAGGACTTTTTCGAAGCTTCGGAGGAGGCTGAAAAAATTTCCTCATTATCTTGTACATTGTTTACTTGTCTTGGATCAAGAGGGGGACCATGACCATATTCCGCTCTCCGAGCGATAGCTTGATCTCCGAAGATAGTAAGGACTCCTGCTTGTGTGGGCATCTTCATGCACAAATAATTGTGATCCGCCACAGCTCCGAACTGGTTTAGCATGCCTCTTCTGAAGATGACATTGTAAGCATATGGGGCATCCACGACATCAAAGATTACTTCCTCAGTTCGGGCCAACAAACCTTCCCTGAAGGTAACTTCCAGGCCTATTTGGCCAAGTGCATCAAGCGGAGGTCCTGAGAAGCCTTGCAAAGGACGAGCCGCTGGAAGGAGATGCTTTCTGGAGATGCACAATTGATCGAAGGCTTGAACAAAAATGATATCTGCCGAACTACCTCTGTCAATTAATACCCTTCGAACATCAGTGCCCGCAATATCAGCAGTGATAACAAGTGGGTCTGCATGCGGGAACTTAATACCAGCTGCATCCTCTGCAGAAAAGGATATCGGTACATGAGACCACTCAGGCATTGCAGCTGCGGATGATGAAGTCCCAATATGGCCTACTTCTCTGACGTAGTCCCTTCGCTGTCTCTTGGACATGCTTCCGAGGGTACCTCCTCCGGAGATGGGGAGGACTACTCTTTTTCCTCGATCTTGCCCTTCCTCTTGCTTCGGAGGTGGCATAACATTGGCCACTGGAGGGTGTCTTGCAGCATCAAAGTTTTCTATCCGCGCCACAGCCTGGACCGGCTCTGGGAGTGTTGCAGCTGGAACTCGGTCGGTAGTACCTCGACCCGAAGTTCTTTCTAGATACTCTCCCCTTAGGGTAAGTATGGCCTTGCAAGTATCAGTTGCATGGCTTCGATTTTCTCCATGGATGCAGCAGAAAAGGGTCTGGCCCTTGCCAGCTGTTTTCCCTGGCGGCCTCCAGCCGCTGGCCTTGTTCCCCGAAGGCTGTGGAGCTCTCTGTGTAAACTTCTGTGGGGGTGCAATATTCATGACTTCAGAACGATGTTGCTTTTGCCCTCTTCTCCGATCATGTTGAACTTCGAAGACTGGTTCTTGCAGCTGTGCCGAAGTTTTCACTTCTACTTTAACTTCTTGCAATATGGACGAAGTAGCGGCAGTTCTTCGGAGCCAACCTTCTTCCGAACTCGCATACTCCTCGAAGTATGACATCAACTGAGAGACCGAGGAGATGCTTTTCCAATGAAGCTTATCTAGGAGGCCTTGATGAGTGACGCCCTCCCGAGCTGCATCAACTACCGAAGATGCGGACAACCCCCGAATCTGCGACTTCGTATGAGCGAAGCGCTTGAAATATTGCCTCAATGTCTCTCCGGGGAGTTGTTTCACCTGAAAAAGGCTTCCTGTTGACATAGGAGGCACGAAGGTGCCTTGAAAATTGCTTATAAACTTATTCTTCAGCTGCCCCCATGAATTAATTGATCCTGGCCTTAAAGACCAGAACCACCTTAATGCCACTCCTTGAAGAGCTAAGGGGAAGCACTTTGCCATGGTGTCTCAAACTCCTCCACTAGCTTCAGTTGCTAGGGCATAAGAACGAACGAACTCTCCGGGATCTTCATCTCCGGCATACTTACATAGCTTCGAAGTTTTAAACTTTGGATCAAAGCGAACTTTTTGCAGCTCAGGATGCAGCGGAGATTCATTGTCGAAGGAGGCGTTCTCCGGGGCTTCGGGATAATCGGGTTCATCGTCTTCGGGCACTTCTAGGATAGTTGGGATGGCTTGAGAGCGAAGCCTGTTCGCAGCTTCTTGTCGCCACCTTGCTACTTCAGCTTGAAGGTTGGCCATTTGAGTGGCCATATCTCCAAGATTGGCTTCATCTCCTCCGGAAGGATCTTCCGGGTCTTGAGAGCTAGTGGGATCAGTTTGGATTGGGATGGAAGGTGGAGGAGGGACTCCGGGTGGTCGAAGTATGGAAGGAGTTGGCGGAGAAGCTTCGTATGTTCGAGGGATGGAAACTCCTTCCGGAGTTTGTGGAGGGAATGTCGAAGGCCCTCCGACTTCAACCGTGTCAAATGGTATCTCTCCGGAGATCCGAGAAGACCTCCGAACAGGATTGCGGGGTGCGCTCCGCTTAGGAGGCATGATGTAAGTTGGTAGAGAATGAAATTTTTCGGACTAGGTTCCCCACGGACGGCGCCAACTGTTGGCGTAAAAGATTACGCTAACAGGTTTCTGTAGATTAGAAACTAACAAACGGAGTGTTTGCGAAGTAAACTGCTCTAAGCCTCCGAAAGGATAATAACTTAGAATAGTTCGAAAGTGTGTATTGAATAACTTGTATTCGATCCCTATTACAGGGTGAAATGGGGGTATTTATAGGCCCAAATATTAAGGAAAAGACCTATTTACCCCTCTATTACAACCGACATAATGGAAACTATTCGGTACCCTTGATAGGGCTAAAATGGTAAAAGACTAATCTAATAATATAAAAGATAAATCTTCTATCTTAGCTGGCAATAAAGATCTCAAAAAGCCTTAGTTCGAAGATGTACTCCGAACCAATGCCTATCTTCGTACTTCGATCTTGACTCAGGGTATCTTCGAAGATGGATTTCTGGGAACCTTCGAATCCACTATCTGCTTTTATGCTGTTGCGGCAATAACCCCGAAGATGAGATATTTTCCCCCAACAACTGTATTCGAAGATCTTGCTCCGGAGGTCCGAGGGGACCTCCGAGTAGGACTACACCTTGAACTCCACTTAGGAGGCATAGCTCTAAAAACTTGGTAGAGAACGAAGTTTTTTGGACTAGGTTCCCCACGGACGGCACCAACTATTGGCGTAAAGGATTACGCTAACAGGTTCTCGAAGATTAAGAACTAACAAATAGAGAGTTTGTGAAGCGGACTATTTCAAGCCTCTGAATAGGATAATAGCTCGAAGTAGTTTGAAGTTGTGTATTGAATAACTGAGTATTCGATCCCTATTACAAGGTAAGAATGGGGGTATTTATAGGTAAAAATCTTAAGGAAAAGACCTTTTTACCCCTCTATTACAACCGACATAGTGAAAACTATTCGGTACCCCTAATAGGGTTAAAATGGTAAAAGACTAATCTAATTAGAAAGAAGATAAGTCTTCCATCCTCGTTGGCTGATAAGCTCTCTGAAGATTGAACCTTCGAAGTCATACTCCGAATAGAAGCCTGCATGGATTCTCCTAGCTTGATCATACGTCAGGCTGGAGTTAATACTTGAACTTTGGTCTAGTAAATTGTCTTTGTCTTATAACTGTAAAGACCCTGGGGATTAAGTATTTTCCCCCAACATAGGCATTACATGTGAAATACTTGATGATGCTTGTCTAAATATTGCAAATTGCATTTCAACTAAGGCTAGTATATCCACCTCATGTGATGGCTTGCTTGCCATGCCATGCTCATCAAAAATTGATGGTTCACTTTGTTCTAGCAATGCATCACCATCATGTGATCCTTTATTAATTGTTGAGAACAATGAGCTCAAGGAGTAAGTAGCCAAGTTGAGTAAGAGCTTGGAAAGGTGCTTTAAGGGTAAAAGCACTCTTGACAAAATCTTGAGTGAGCAAAGGTACTCCTTTAAGAAGGAGGGACTTGGGTTTGTTCCCAAGAAGGGTAAAAAGCCTTCCAATCAAGCACCAAGATTTTTTAAGAGTAATGGTAAATTTTGTTATAAAAGCCATGAAGTTGGGCATATGGTTGGTGAATGCCCAGTTGGTAAGATTCCTAAATATGGTGTTTTTGATTCTCACTATATGCTTAGGAGAGCAAATGATGGTTCTATTTATGCAAAATTCATAAGCACTCCTATTTTAGGTGAGAAGAAGAAATCTATTTGGGTGTCGAACGCTTCGGTAACTAACCTACAAGGACCCAAAAATATTTTGGTACCTAAAAGGGCTTAATTTCTTTTTGAAGTTGAACTACCACACTGGAGGATCACATTGGGTGCTTGATAGTGAGTGCACTCAACATATGACCGGTGATAGGAAGATGTTCACCACATTTGAAGTTGGTGCTAAAGATCAAGAAAAAGTGACTTTGGGTGATAATAGGAAAGGGAAGGTAATAGGATTAGGTAAAATTGTTATTTCAAATGATTTCTCCATTTCAAATGTTTCACTAGTTCAGTCCTTAAATTTTAACTTGTTATCTATTGCTCAACTATGTGATTTATGCCTTTCATGCACATTTAATCCTCAAGAAGTATTTGTAACTTGTATCCACGATAACTCCTTAGTTTTGAAAGGCTTTCGTTTTGGAAATCTTTATTTGGTGGATCTCTCTTTAAGTGATGCAAATTTAAAAACTTGTTTGGTGGCTAAAACCTCCATGGGTTAGCTTTGGCATAGAAGGCTTGCTCATGTAGGGATAAGTCCATTAAACAAGCTTTCAAAATGAGATTTAGTTGTTGGTTTAAATGATATACAATTTGAAAAAGATAAACTTTGTAGTGCTTGTCAAGCGGGAAAGAAAGTCGCTTGCTCGCACCCTAGAAAAAGCATCATGTCCACTTCTAGACCTTTAGAGCTTTTGCACATAGATTTATTTGGTCCAACAACTTATAAAAGCGTTGGTGGTACTAGCTATTATCTTGTGATTGTGGATGACTACTCAAGATTTACTTGGGTTTTCTTTTTACATGACAAGGATAAAACCTCCGAGATTTGCAAAAAGTTTGTAAAAAGAGCCCTAAATGAATTTAGCTTTCCTATTGTAAAATTTAGGAGTGACAATGGATCCGAGTTTAAGAATACTAATATTGAGGATTATTGTGATGATCTCGTCATTGAACATGAGCTTTCTACCACCTATTCTTCACAACAAAATGGTGTTGTGGAAAGAAAGAATAGGACCCTAATTGAGATGGCTAGAACTATGCTTGATGAGTATAGTGTCTCCGACTCATTTTGGGCGGAAGCTATTAATACCGCTTGCCATGCATCTAATCGTCTTTACTTACATCGGCTTTTCAAAGAGACCTCATATGAACTTCTAATTGGAAGAAAGTCAAATATTGCTTATTTTCATGTTTTTGGTTGTAAATGTTATATTTATATAAAATGTGTTAGACTAACCAAATTTGAAAGCCGTTGTGATGAAGAATTTCTCCTTGGATATGAAACAAATAGCAAGCAAGGCATACCGAGTATACAACAAAAGCAAAGGTATTGTAGAAGAAACTGCGGATGTTCAATTCGATGAGACTAAGGGCTCCCAAGAGGGGCACGAAAATTTGGATGATGTAGGTGATGAATGATTGATGAGGGCAATGAAGAATATGTCAATCGGTGATATCAAACCTAAAGAAGATGAAGAACCTCCATCCTCCACACAAGTTGAAGCCTTTAGTTATGCTATGCATAATATAGCTCAACTTGATGAAGATGAGGTCAAAGATCAAGTACCTACCATCCCATCCAAGGTTCACAATACCACCGCAACAGATCACCCAATGAGGAGCCATGCTGAATAGCGTGGGCTTCAGGACTCCAGATGTGATGAGTCATTGTCAACGGTAGTCAAAGAGGACTGAAAATAGAGAAGACCTGCTGCGTCTGGGCCGCGTGTAACTCAGGTACACGGGCAGCGAGTGACTGTCGGGCAGAGGGGCCACGAAGTCGGGCTGGCCCAATCCAGGTACATGGGCTAGGAGCAGCAGAGGATCCACTGGGTTGTTGACTAGGATTGACTCAAGTACACGGGCAGTGAGTGATTGCTGGGCTGAGAGAGCTGCGGAATCGGGCCGGCCCAATCCGGGTACCTGGTGCAAAGCCGGTGGATGCTTTGTCAGTTTCGGCGCAAAACTGACAACCGTTGATCTCGCATCAGACTGTTTAGAGACGAAGTCGTAGTCGCTACGAAAGCTCCGCCTCCGGATAAGTCCTCTGTAAATAGGAGTTTATTTTTTTGTCCTTAGGCCCACAGTCAGTCAGTCGAGTCTGTAAAAATATCCTAAGGGCAGTTTGGTCTTTTCCATTTATTTCAGCGTCTGTAAAAAACCCTAAGGGTCTTTTGGTATTTTCCTAGTCTATTGGGCTGCCTATAAATAGGGCCCCAATCCCTAGGGTTAGGGTTAACACACTTTAATCTGAAAAATCAGTGTTCACCTCACCTACTCCTGTTTGTGCATCCGCCGCCATTGTTTCTCACGCAGGTGCTTCTCTGTTTGTGCCGCCGCCGTTCATTGTCAGTAAATCGTTGCTGCGGATTTTTCATCTCAGTGTTTAATCGCCTCGTTTTGCGTGTTCTACTAGAAATCTTTCTGGTAAACGAATCATTCTTCAACGCGAACAATGTTTTGTTTTTTTCTCGGTGAGATATATTTCCCGCTGCTATTTTGGTAGCTAGTTCTAATAGGCTGCAGCTATCCTGTTCTTGCTTTCGGCAGATGTGCAGAAATTTCAGCATTGGTTTTTAATTATCTTTCACTGCAAGGCTATCGCAGCTAGGCTAGTCCCTAGCTTGTACATGGCAGGAAGTTATTTCTGCATTGTAGTTGCAAAAATATAGCTCTTGAGTTCTTTAAAGTCTAGGTCAGCAGTGTCTTGCGTGTCAGGCTATTCTTAGCCTTGAGCCTATGCGTGCTAAGCAGCATATAGGAAGCAAAAGAGTGCACTGCAATTTCTGAATCTGCAGCTACATTTGTGTGGGTCCCACATCATGGCATATCTTGCATCGTTTTTTGCATGATTCGGCTCTGTAGTTTTTGCTCTGAAGGTTTCAGCTCGAATCAGATTTCGACGGAGTGTGTAACAGATTTCAAGCCGAAGTATGACTTCGCAGTTTGCTTTCTCTGTTTTCGATTCGAAGTACAGGCTTCGCAGTGTCTCTTTCGAAGTTCTGTGCATCTGTTTTTGGCTGAACGAAGTCTAGCGAAGTATTGTTTTTTTGGTCTGTTAGGTGTGGGCTAGCGAAGTTTGCTTGTCCATGTTTTCCTGTGCGAAGGTATTTTTTCCTTGATTGCTGTCCGTGTGGACTTCGGTCCGAAGCTGGCACTTCGACAGTGCTTTGATAGATGCAAGACTTCGCACGACATTTTCGAAGCTAGCTTTGCAGGCCCGTTTTTTCATTTTGGAGTCGTTAGCAAGCAATTTTAGGCGTGTCGTCCGGAGACTAGCTAGCGAAGTCTGTTTGTAGCTTCGATTGTTACAGGCTTCGAATTCGGAGCTCGTTTGGAGTCTTCGGAAAATAGTGGCACAGCTTTGTCTCTGACTTCTACAGATTTCGAAGTTCATACTTACAGCCTTCGCACGAGGACTTCGAACACGCTTCGACACTGTAGGCTCCGACACTACAGGCTATGACACTGCAGGCTCCGACACTGCAGGCTTCGACACTACAGGCTCCGACACTGTAGGCTTCGACACTGCAGGCTTCGACACTGCAGGCTTCGTCAAGTACCGAACATGAGACAAATTTCGAACAGTAACTTCTCATCTCGTTTTACGTGCACTTAGATCAATTGATGTGATGATTTGTTTCTATGAAGTTTGATCTGCCATGTTTTGAATGCTTTGTTAATCTGCCTATTAGCACTGTGTTGGTGTTTCTTTGTCTAAGACACCGGTTGTTTCTAGGCTAGATACTCTTAGGCTTTGGCGATCTGTTTATGTTTAGCTGCTAAGTCTTTTAAGGTGCATTGGGTGTTGGGAGCAGGCCATTGATTCGAAATAATTTTTTAGGCGCCCATTCACCCCCCTCTGGTCGCTACTTTCAGTCCTACAAGTGGTATCAGAGACTGGTTAGGGTTTTTCCATACCTTAACTGGTTCTAAACCCCAGTAGTGATCATGACTTCTCCTGGAAAGGTCCCGTCTTTGGAAGCTTATGGCTATAATTATTGGAAGACTCGCATGCGAGCCTATCTCATGATCCAAAGCTCGGATATCTGGGACATTTGTATTCACGCTACTTTCACTGTGTTGCCTGTTGCTGAGCGCACTACTCCAGATATTGTTGCCCAGCATCAGAACAACAGCAAAGCTATGAATATTTTGTTTTCTGGTTTAGGTCCCACTGAATTTGAGCGTGTGAGCCATCTCTCCAGTGCGAGAGAGATCTGGGCTACCCTCCAAGCACACCATGAGGGGACAGCCCAGGTCAAGGCTTGGCTCTATCAGACCTACCGGCGTGAATATGAGAACTTCACACAAAAGCTGGGTGAATCTGTTGAAGCGTTGTTTGGTCGTTTTCAATCGATCATAAACAAGCTTTGGGACAACAAGGCTGAGGGTGTTCAGTTAGTCTCAGATCATGAGCAGGCGCTCAAGGTTCTCCATACCTTGGACCCTAAGATCTGGGAGATCAAGGTATCCTCTATCATTGAGAGCACATCTTATGATACCTTGACCATTTTTGACTTGTTTAGCAAGCTGAAGGCCACTGAGGTTGATACCCAGTTGAGATCAAATCTCACTGGCTCTGGTTCAAAAACCCTGGCCCTTGCTACACCTTCTGTTGATCCCTCTTCTGTGAGCTGTGCTAGGTTCTCTTTGATGTCTATCACTGAGGACCACCTCGAGTCGTTAGGAGATGATGACCTGTATCTTTTTAACAGCCGGGTGCGTCGTGTTTATGACAAGAGAATGTTCAAAAGACACGGCATGAAATCCGGGTGCTTTGAGTGTGGTGACCCAGGACACTTCATCGCCGACTGCCCCAAGCGCAATGGCCACAAGAAGGGCACCGGTGGTGGCTTCCATGACTCCGGCAAGCACGACAGCTCCTCCTTCAACAAGGGCAAGCCAAAGACCAGATTCTTTAGAAAGGCCCTGAAGGACTACCGGCGTGAGAACAAGAAGCGCGACAAGGCCTTCTTCGCCGAGATGGAGAAGAGCTACTCCAAGCGGTCCACGTGTTCTTCCTCTTCATCAAGCTCAAGCGATGAGGAGATCGTCATCAGGAAGGGGAAGGACAAGGACGATCCGGTGGGCCTTTGCTACATGGCCTTTGAGGACAGACCGAAGAGCCGCTCACATCAGCGCCGAAGATCCCGCAAGAGCTTCTGCTCAATGGCTCTTGGGGATAAAGAAGGGAAGGGCTCCACCGATGACTCCGATGATGACAACAATGAAAAGGTATCATCTTATGAACGTGAAATCGTTGATTTACTTGAAAGCAATCGCAGGAGTTAAAATATCGGGAAAAACTACTTAGAGGGGCTAAGAAGAGGATAGATGAATTAGAGAGTGAGCTTGTCGTGGCCAACGACATAATTGAGAGTCTATCTTCTTTCCCTTGCTTGGGTGATAGCAGTGAATGCCCAAAGTGTGAGGTGCTTCTGTGTGACCTGTCGACTCTGAAGTCCAGCTACAAAGAAAGGGTTGATGAGAGGGATGCTTTGGCCACTGAGCTTCAAAGCGCTCAGCTGGAGCTAAAAGATGCTCAAGCCACTATCGTCGTGCCCTGTGCTGATTGCCCATCTCATCTAGCTAGTTTAGCTGAGCTGAAAGCCAAGGGTGATGAGCATTTGGGTGATTTGGAGAGAGTGAGAGCTGAGCTAGCGCAGACTAGGCTAGAGCTTGAGACACTGTCAGTTCCACCCACTGTATGTGAGAACTGCTTGTCTCTTAGACTGGAGTTCATTAAGTTGAAAGCTGAGAAGTCTGTCCAAGTATATAGAGAGTGTGAGACCTGCTTGTCTCAGGTGGAGGTTCTAGCTTCCTTGAGAGAGGAGCTAGCTGATGCTCAAAATGAGAACTTTTACCTCTGTTCTATCTTGAGTTGGATCAGTGCCAGAGAGCCACAGCTCGGCTTGATGATCCAGCAGTTTAAGAGGCAGGATTGGTTTGGGGGTAGGCTACACCTACACCAAGGCTGACTTTGAGAGTACCATTAGCCGGGCATTGGAGTGGAGTAAAATGACTCCTGAGCAGAGATACCCCAAGACTCACTCCACTGAGTCTTTCCAGGCTAGTCAGCCCAAGGATGGAGTGATCTAAGAACATCCCAAAGCTCCACACTTCTCTTGACTCTCTTCCTGGACCCTCTCAACCCAAGAAGACTACACCAAACACCACTAAGCCTAAGAACCCCAAACCTCAACCACATCTCAAGAAGCCCACCTATCATTGTGAGTACTGTCAGAGAGACGGGCATCTTGCGGAGTTTTTCTTCAGGAGGAAGTGGGTTGAGAGAGCAGAGAGAGCTCATGGTGGTCAGGAGCAGTTCTACCAGCAGGGTGGTAGACTGAGAGTTCCTCGACGCGGGGAGAGGCTGGAGGCCAGGCCGCATCGTGTAGGTGGTGGTAGAGGAGACGACTTTCATGCCCGTGCTCTAGATGGTGGTATTCGTTCCGGTAGAGCTCCAGGCCGATTTGGCTAGGGTCCTGGACCTCGTGGCCGAGGCTTTAGGCAGAACCGAGGACCGCGCTTTGAGCCGCGTTTTGGTCCGAACTCTCATGATGATTTCTGCTTTCTGTCTTTTGAGCAGATGGCTCGACACTGGGTTATCTCTTTTGCTAAACCTGGTGCTGGACCATTTTCTCCCCCTCACAACCATTGATTGTGCAGGATCGGGGACTGGAGGACGTTTGGATCATGGACTCAGGATGCTCTCGCCACATGACGGGACATCGCAGATGGTTCTCCAGTCTCACTCCCCCGAGCTCCAAAGAGTACATCACATTCGGGAACAGTGGTCAATGGAAGGTACACGACATTGGCTCAATTCGCATCTCTGACCATTTCTCTTTGAAGAACGTTGCTTTGGTTGGAAATTTGAACTTCAATTTGATTTCTGTTTCACGACTTCTTGAGGATGGGTTGGAGGTTCATTTTAAGAAGGGCAATTCTTCTGTGATTGATTCTAGAGGGTCTTTGATTTGCCAGATCTTACCTTTTGGTAAGGTTTTTCGGATTGACTTCTCTAGTTCTTTTGGCCCTTCTCGTTGTTTGATTGCTGGATCCTCCTCTGAGCTCTAGAAGTGGCATAGGAGGTTGGGCCATTTGAGTTTTGATCTGCTAGTCAGGTTGAGCTCTATGGACCTCATCCGAGGATTGCCCAAGCTTAAGATTGAGAAGGATCTAGTTTGACATCCCTATCGTCACGGGAAAATGGTTGTCGCTTCTCACTCACCTGTGACTCAGGTGATGACTTCATATCCGGGCGAGCTGTTACACATGGACACTGTCGGTCCAGCTCGGGTACGCTCAGTTGGTGGGAAGTGGTACGAGCTTGTGATTGTTGACGATTTTTCTCGATTCTCGTGGGTTTTCTTTTTGGAGTCTAAGGATGAAACTTTTCATTTTGTTCATGACCTGATTTTGAAGCTGAAGAATGAGAACAATGGTCGGATGCGAGAAATTTGGTCCGACAACGGCTCTGAGTTCAAGAACTCTCAGTTCGTCAGCTTCTGTAGTGATCAGGGTCTTGATCATCAGTTTTCTGCTCCTTACACTACCCCACAGAATGGTGTTATGGAACGAAAGAACCGCACGCTAGTCGAGATGGCCAGGACGATGCTCGATGAGCACAGGACTCCTAGTCGTTTTTGGGCTGAAGCCATGAACACGGCTTGCTATCTGGCCAACCGCATTTTTCTTAGAACTTACCTAGGTAAGACCTCATACGAGTTGCGGTTTGGCAGACAGCCCAAGGTGAGCCACTTGCGAGCGTTTGGTTGCAAATGCTTTGTGCTCAAGAAGGGAGGACATTTGGACAAGTTTGAGTCTCATTGCTGGGACGGAGTTTTTCTTGTCTATGCTTTCCATTCTCGAGGCTTCCGTGTTTGGAACCTCGACTCCCAGCAGCTTGTCGAGACTTGTGAGGTTTCTTTCGATGAGTCCTTGCCTTCTCTGACTCCTTTTGAGCTTTCTGGTGATGATGAGCTTGGAGAGTCCATCTTCGAGGAAAATGAGGACACTCCAGCTGTTGATGAGGGTGGGCCTTCTGCACCTCCTGCAAAGCCCACACCTTCTGAGACTTTGACTGAGGACGAGGGCGGACCTCTGATCACTTCTTCCACTTCGATCGAGCCCCCTCAGTCGAGTCCAGAGGTGCCAGCTACTGACTCCGGTGAGGTGACTTCAGATCACCAGGGATCCCGAGCAGTTTAGCGTGATCACCCCTTAGAGCTCATCATCGGTGATTTGTCTACAAGGACTTTGCGCTCTTCTGTTGACTCTCTTGCTGTGTTTGCTGAATCTACTTTTGTTGCATCTTTTGAGCCCAGAGACATTTCTCATGCTCTTTCTGACTCGAACAGGATTAATGCCATGCAAGAAGAGCTTGAGAATTTTGTCCGCAATCGGATTTGGACACTGGTTGAGCCGCCACCCGGATGCAACCCCATAGGCACCAAGTGGGTGTTCAAGAACAAGCAAGGTGAGGATGGGGTTGTGGTGCGCAACAAAGCTCGACTAGTTGCCCAGGGTTTTTGCCAAAAGGAGGGTATTGATTTTGAAGAAACTTTCGCCCCTGTTGCCCGTCTTGAGTCCATTCGCATTCTCTTAGCTTTTGTAGCTTCGAAGGGTTTTAAGCTTTTTCAAATGGACGTCAAGAGTGCTTTTCTGAATGGGTACATAGAGGAGGAGGTTTATGTTAGGCAGCCCCCTAGTTTTGAGAACCCTAAGTTTCCTCGACATGTTTTTAAGTTGCAGAAAGCTTTATATGGTCTGAAGCAATCCCCTAGGGCTTGGTATGACCGGTTAAAGCAGTTTTTGTTGGGGAAGGGCTTTGTGATGGGTTCTATGGATAAAACTCTTTTCTTGCTCAGAGATGCTTCAGATTTTTTAGTCGCTCAGATTTACGTGGATGATATTATTTTTGGCGGTACTACTAATGATCTTGTGTCCAAGTTTTCTGAGCAGATGCACAACGAGTTTGAGATGAGCCTCATGGGTGAGCTCAAGTACTTCTTAGGACTCCAGATCAAGCAGACCAAGGATGGCACCTTCATCCACCAAGGTAAGTACACTCGTGACATGTTGAAAAAATTTGACTTTGGTGGAGAGCTGAAGCCGTAGATGACCCCAATGGACAAGGACGAGAGCTGCGTCAAGGTCAACGAGAGAGAGTTTCAAGGGATGATCGGTTCGTTGTTATACTTGACGGCGATGAGGCCAGACATACAGTTCGTCGTGGGACTGTGCGCGCGCTTCCAGTCTTCACCACGTGCGTCTCATCGGCAGGCTGTCAAGCGCATCTTCAAGTATCTTACCTATGCGCCCGATCTTGGTCTTTATTATTCAGCATCATCATCTCTTGATTTATCTGGCTTTTCGGACACTGATTTTGGTGGGTGCCGGTTGGATCGCAAGTCGACTTCCGGTACTTGCTAGTTTCTTGGTTCGTCTCTTGTATCTTGGTCTTCTCGAAAGCAATCTGGAGTTGCTCTTCCGACCACTGAGGCTGAGTATGTAGCTGCTGCTAGTTGCTGCTCACAGTTGGTTTGGATGATTTCCACTTTGAGAGATTTTGGGTTGTTCTTTCCTACCAGAGTTCCTTTGTTTTGCGATAGCACCAGTGCTATTAGTGTAGGGAAAAACCCATGTCTCCATTCAAAAACCAAACACATTGATGTGCGCTTTCATTTTCTGCGGGATCAATATGAGAAAGGTGTCATTGACCTTGTTCATGTTGATACCCATCATCAGTTGGCTGACATTTTCACCAAACCCCTAGATCAGTCTACCTTTAAGCGTTTACGAGGGGATTTGAGTGTTGTGTATCCTTTCTAGGATATTTTTGCGTCAGTTTTCTTTCTTCTTTACTCTTTTCTTGAGTCTTTTTGTGTGTGTTCATATCATGCATATTCACATATCACACTTTAGAGCTGCTTCTATTATATGATTGAACTGCTTTACTTATTCTAGCTGGTACATGCTTTTGATTACTTGTCAATGATCATGCTTTGATTCAGTTCACTTGATATGTCTGATATCTGTCATATGCATGGCTTTTATGCTTTAAACTTGAAAAATGATCACCATTGCTTCTGGTAACTAGCATGTGTAGGCTGAGTGTTTTTGCTATCTGTAACATGCCTTGTAGCTAGTTCCTCACATATATGCAGACATGCAACTTGGACATCTTTATGCTTTAACATGGAAAATGTGCTATAAAAATGATAAAAATCAGAAAAATGAAAATTCCATGCCTCTTTATGCTTAAGTTGAAAAGATCCAGGTGGGTTTGCTTTGTCGCATTGCATTGTTCTGGACTGCTTACCATAGCACTTTGGTATGAACTAGGACAGTGTAATGTATGCCAAGACCAATGTCTTAAGCTTCTGATGGTCCAGTTCTGGCCTAGGCTTGACTTGGTCGGTCAGCATAAGGTTTGACTTGCAAATAACCCCTAGCAAAAATGAGAAAGGAAAAAGAAAAAAACCTGAAAATTAAAAAGATAACAAGTTTGCTGAATCACTCTATTTTGGACAATGCTTATCTTGGTAGATATCAGTTAGCTTCTGCATCTCATGCTTTACCTTGCTTGTCAACTGGAAAATGTGGTGATGCTTTTGTTTGCAAAAATTGAAAAATGCGTGCTAATGACTTTCTTTAGATATCATCTGTTGCACTGATCATGCCATGTGTCTTAGACAATATGTCTTTTGCTATACTTGTTAGATGTTGTAATTACAGTCAATCATATCTGAGAAGCATGCTTTCTACACTCCACCTTCACCCCAGTTGCATTCATTACATATTTTGAGGGGGAGTTGCATTTCAGGGGGAGTCTGTGTCTTTTTAGAGTGCTTGATGAGTTCACTTGTCAACAAGGGGTGAAATTTTGGGGTAAGAGTTTAAGGGGGAGTTTTTGCATTTCAGGGGGAGTCTGTGTCTTTTTAGAGTGCTTGATGAGTTCACTTGTCAATAAGGGGAGAAATTTTGGGATAAGAGTTTAAGGGGGAGTTTTGGCTTTCTCTAGGTTTTATTTCAGGGGGAGTTTTTGTCCCGTTTGTCCTTACTCTTTTGATATCCTTGTTGATGATAATGACCGCTTCTTGATTTTGTTTGGCTTTTGGTCATTAGGGTTAAACTTTTACTTTATTTTCTTCCTCTTTTGTTTTCTTGTGCTTTGTTTTCGTGTTTCCACATGAGTTCACAGGTACTGAAGAGCAGATGAGGAGAAGTGTTGACAATGCACTAATCAAGGGGGTGATTGAGGAGCCATGCTGAATAGCGTGGGCTTCATGACTCCAGATGTGATGAGTCATTGTCAACGGTAGTCAAAGAGGATTGAAAAGAGAGAAGACCTGCTGCGTCTGGGCCGCGTGTGACTCAGGTACACGGGCAGCGAGCGACTGTCGGGCAGAGGGGCCACAAAGTGGGGCTGGCCCAATCCGGGTACATGGGCTAGGAGCAGCAGAGGATCCACTGGGTTGCTGACTAGGATTGACTCAGGTACACGGGCGGCGAGTGATTGCCGGGCTGAGAGAGCTGCGGAATCGGGCCAGCCCAATCCGAGTACCTGGTGCAAAGCCGGTGGACGCTTTGTTAGTTTCGGCGCAAAACTGACAACCGTTGATCTCGCATCGGACTGTTCAGAGACAAAGTCGTAGTCGCTACGAAAGCTCCGCCTCCAGATAAGTCATCTGTAAATAGGAGTTTATTTTTTTGTCCTTAGGCCCACAGTCAGTCAGTCGAGTCTATAAAATATCCTAAGGGCAGTTTGGTCTTTTCCATTTATTTCAGCGTCTGTAAAAAACCCTAAGGGTCTTTTGGTATTTTCCTAGTCTATTGGGCTGCCTATAAATAGGGCCTCAATCCCTAGGGTTAAGGTTAACACACATTAATCTGAAAAATCAGTGTTCACCTCACCTACTCCTGTTTGTGCGTCCGCCGCCATTGTTTCTCGCGTAGGTGCTTCTCTGTTTGCGCCGCCGCCGTTCATCGTGAGTAAGTCGTTACTGCGGATTTTTCGTCTCAGTGTTTAATCGCCTCGTTTTGCGTGTTCTACTGGAAATATTTCTGGTAAACGAATCATTCTTCAACGCGAACAATGTATTGTTTTTTTTCTCGGTGAGATATATTTCCCGCTGCTATTTTGGTAGCTAGTTCTAATAGGCTGCAGCTATTCTGTTCTTGCTTTCGGCAGATGTGCAGAAATTTCACCATTGGTTTTTAATTATCTTTCACTGCAAGGCTGCCGCAGCTAGGCTAGTCCCTAGCTTGTACATGGCAGGAAGTTATTTACACATAACTACTACTTGAGTGCCTACATAGTAGTACTAGCTATACATAGCTTGATAGGTCTGCCTTGTAGCTGCAAAAATATAGCTCTTGAGTTCTTTAAAGTCTAGCTCAGCAGTGTCCAGCGTGTCAGGCTATTCTTAGCCTTGAGCCTATGCATGCTAAGCAGCATACAGGAAGCAAAAGAGTGCACTGCAATTTTTGAATCTGCAGCTACATCTGTGTGGGTCCCACATCATGGCATATCTTGCATCATTTTTTGCATGATTCGGCTTTGTAGTTTTTGCTCCGAAGGTTTCAGCTCGAATCAGATTTTGATGGAGTGTGTAATAGATTTCAAGCTGAAGTATGACTTCGCAGTTTGCTTTCTCTGTTTTCGATTCGAAGTACAGGCTTCGCAGTGTCTCATTCGAAGTTCTGTGCATCTGTTTTTGGCTGAACGAAGTCTAGCGAAGTATTGTTTTTTTTGGTCTGTTAGGTGTGGGCTAGCGAAGTTTGCTTGTCCATGTTTTCCTGTGCGAAGGTATTTTTTCCTTGATTGCTGTCCGTGTGGACTTCGGTCCGAAGCTGGCACTTCGACAGTGCTTCGATAGATGCAAGACTTCGCACGACATTTTCGAAGCTAGCTTTGCAGGCCTGTTTTTTCATTTCGAAGTCGTTAGCAAGCAATTTGAGGCGTGTCGTCTGGAGACTAGCTAGCGAAGTCTGTTTGTAGCTTCGATTGTTACAGGCTTCGAATTCGGAGCTCGTCTACAGGCTTCGGAAAATAGTGGCACAACTTTGTCTCCGACTTCTATAGATTTCGAAGTTCATACTTATAGCTTTCGCACGAGGACTTCGAACAGGCTTCGACACTGCAGGCTCCGATGCTGCAGGCTTCAACACTGTAGGCTCCGACACTGCTGGCTTCGACACTGCAGGCTCCGACACTGCAGGCTTTGACACTGCAGGCTTCGTCAAGTACCGAACAGGAGACAAATTTCGAACAGTAACTTCTCATCTCATTTTACGTGCACTTAGATCAATTGATGTGATGATTTGTTTCTGTGATGTTTGATCTGCCATGTTTTGAATGCTTTGTTAATATGCCTATTAGCATTGTGTTGGTGTTTCTTTGTCTAAGACACCGGTTGTTTCTAGGCTAGATACTCTTAGGCTTTGGCGATCTGTTTATGTTTAGCTGCTAAGTCTTTTGAGGTGCGTTGGGAGTTGGGAGCAGGCCATTTATTCGAAAGAATTTTTTAGGCGCCCATTCACCCCCCTCTGGTCGCTACTTTCGGTCCTACACCCAATTAATCAAGTTTTAGGTGACATTCGTAAGGGTGTTCAAACTTGATCTCGTGTTGCTTCTATTTGTGAACATTATTATTTTGTTTCTTCTGTTGAGCCTAAACATGTAGATGAAGCTTTAAATGACTCGGATTTGGTAAATGTCATGCATGAAGAGATCAATAATTTTGAAAGAAAAAGGTTTGGACATTGGTGGAGATACCCAACGAGCACAACGTCATTAGAACCAAGTGGGTCTTTAGGAACAAGCAATATGAGAACAGGTTGGTTGTAAGAAACAAGGAAAGATTGGTGGCGCAAGGTTTCACTCAAGTCGAAGGTTTGGATTTCAGTGAAACTTTTGCTCCCGTGGCTAGATTAGAAGCTATTCACATCCTACTTGCTTTTGCTTCGTGTTTTGATATTAAGTTGTATCAAATGGATGTGAAAAGTGCTTTCTTAAATGGTGAAATAGCCGAACACGTTTTTGTTGAACAACCACCTAGTTTCGAAAATCCTAAAAATCCTATCTTTATAAACTCTCAAAAGCTCTCTATGGGTTAAAGCAAGCTCCTAGGGTTTGGTATGAGAGGTTGAGAAATTTTCTTTTCTCCAAGGGTTTTAAAATTGGGAAAGTTGACACCACTTTATTCACAAAAATTATAAATGATGATTTCTTTGTATGTCAAATTTATGTTGATGATATTATTTTCGGTTCTACTAACGAAGATTTTTGCAAGGAGTTTGGTGATATGATGTCTAGGGAATTCGAGATGTCCATGATTGGAGAATTGAGTTTTTTCCTTGGACTTCAAGTCAAGCAACTCAAGAGTGGGATGTTTGTGAGCCAAATAAAATACATTCATAACCTACTCAAGAGATTCGGGAAGATGGAAGCAAAGCCTATCAATACACCCATGGTGACCAACGGACATCTCGACTTAAATGAGGGAGGTAAACTGGTAGACCAAAAATTATATAGATCCATTATTGGTAGTTTACTTTGCCTTACCACATCTAGGCCCGATATAATGTTTAGTGTGTGCATGTGTGCTAGATTTCAAGCCGCACCAAAAGAGTGCCATTTGACGGCGGTCAAGAGAAATCTAAGATATTTAAAACATTCTACCCATATAGGTTTGTGGTACCCCAATGTACAAAATTTGAGCTAATTGGCTATTCCGACTTAGACTATGCATGTTGCAAAGTAGATAGGAAAAGCACTTTCGGGGGTTGTCAAATTCTTGGGAGGTCTCATGTCTCTTGGGCTTCTAAGAAACAAAATTTTGTTGCCCTTTCCACCGTCAAGGTAGAATATGTCTTCGTGGAAAGTTGTTGTGCCCAATTGCTTTGGATGAGACAAACCCTGTTAGACTATGGAATTGAATTTTCAAATATCCCTCTCCTTTGTGACAATGATAGCGCCATGAAAATTGCCAACAATCCCATCCAACACTCTAGAACTAAGCATATTGATATCCGCCACCACGTTCTAAGAGATCATGTTGGGAAGGGCGACATTGTTATTAGCCACATAAGAACCGATGATCAATTAGCGGATATCTTTACCAAACGACTTGATGAAACCTGCTTTTGCAAACTTAGGAATGAGTTGAATATTATAGACTTCTCTAATGCGGCTTGAAATCATGCATACATGTGAGTTTTGCTTTTTCTTATTAAATATGCCATGTATGTGTGATTTTACTCTAAAAGTGCAATAATTGGAACATCTTTTATTGGATAGAAGATAAACATTGCATAGTGCTAAACCTCGCATTTAATCTTTTGTAGATCATAGCACCTACTACATCTACTGTTAAGAGCACTCTAGTTTTTAATTTGCGATCTTTTCTTGAGTGAGATAAATTATCTGGAACGAACTTTATGGATTGGTATCAAAACTTGAGAATTGTTCTCAAGCAAGAGAAAAGGATTATGTTCTAGAGGAACCCCACCCTGATGAACCAGGAGAGGATGCTTCTGTAGCAGATAAGCATGCTTATGAGAAGCATGCTAGTGATTCTGTGGATGTAAGTTGCCTAATGCTTGCCTGCATGTCCTTTCAGTTTCAGAAATAGTATGAAGAATGTGATGCATACGATATGATTGTAGGGCTTAAGGGCATGTTTCAGGACCAAGCAAAGGCAGAAAGATACAATGTGTCTAAATGATTGTTTGGTAGTAGGATGGCTGAAGGAAACCTAGTGAGACCTCACGTGATCAAGATGATTAGTTGCGTGGAGACTCTAGAGAGATTAGGCACTCCACTGGATCCATACCTCGCTATTGATGTTATTCTCTAGTCACTCCCACTGAGCTTTGAGTCGTTCATCATGAATTATAACATGGTTGGACTGGAGAAGACACTAGCTGAGTTGCATGGGATGCTGAAATCTGCTGAGGAGAGTATCAGAAAGGCTCCAAACCATGTGATGGTTGTTCAGAATAAGGCCAAGAAGAGGAGGAGGAAGAAGGCTAAGACTACAGATGTGATCTCTAGTGCGAAGTCTAAACCAACTAGAAAGTCCAAGTCTGGTCCTACCAACTCTGATATGTGCCACCATTGCCACAAGCCTGGGCATTGGAAGCGCAACTGCAAGGTATACCTAGAAGAGCAGAAAAACAAGAAGGGAAATGGGACTTTTGCTTCAGGTATTAATATTATTGAAATTAATCTTGCTACTCGTCCAAATGATTCATGGGTATTTGATATCGTATCGATGATTCATACTTGCAAATCATTGTAGGGGCTGAGTAGAGTGAGAAAGTGTGCAAGTGGCGAGCTGGATATCTGCGTCGGGAATGGTGCAAAGGTTGTAGCGTTGGCCGTCGGCGTCTATTCATTGTTGCTACCATCATGATTAGTTTTGGAGTTAAATAATTGTTATTTCATTCCCTCCTTAGGCAGAAACATTATGTCTTCTTCATGTTTAGAGGAAGATGGTTTTGAATTCGTAATAAAGAACAAGAGTTGTTCAATATTTTCGGATGGCATGCTCTATGGTGTTTGTCCATTAGTGAATGGATTGTATATTCTGAGTCTTGAAGATGCACACGTTTATAACATTAGTACTAAGAAACAACGACTTAATGATTTGAATCCCACCTATGTCGGGCATTATCGTTTGGGTCATATAAATGAGAAGTGTGTATAGAAGCTCCATAGCGATGGACTTTTGGAGTCATTTGATTTTGAATCATATGACACATGCGAGTCTTGTTTACTTGGCAAAATGACAAAGATGCCTTTCACTGGACACGGTGAGAGGGCGAGTGAGCTGTTGGCCATAGTACATACTGATGTGTGTGGTCCAAAGAGCCACACGGATAGGAAAGGATTTCAGTACTTTATCACTTTTACCGATGACTTTAGTAGATATGGCTATGTCTACTTGATGAGGCATAAGTGGGAATCCTTCGAAAAGTCCAAGGAGTTTCAAAATGAGGTACAAAATCATACGGGCAAGACAATGAAATTTCTACGATCGGATCATGGGTGTGAATATTTGAGCCATGAGTTTAGTGATCATCTGAAGCAGTGTGGAATTGTTCCACAGTTGACTCCACTCGACACGCCTTAGTGGAGTGGGGTGTCCGAGCAGAGAAACTGCACTTTGTTGGACATGGTGCGGTCCATGATGAGTCACATTGATCTTCCATTATCCTTTTGGAGTGATGCTCTAGAAACCGCAGCTTTCACGATTAATAAAGTTTCATCTAAGTCGGTAGAGAAGACGCCATATGAGATGTGGTCTGGGAGGCATCACAATTTGTCTTTTCTAAAGATTTGGGGATGTGAGGCGTATGTTAAACGTATGACATCTGACAAGCTCAGTCCTAAGTCTGATAAGTGCTTCTTTGTGGGGTATCCTAGGGAAACCAAAGGATACTATTTCTATAATGGAGAGGAGGGCAAAGTGTTTTTTCCTCGAAATGGTGTGTTCCTTGAGAAAGAGCTTCTCTCAAAAGGAATTAGTGGGAGGACTGTGCATCTCGAAGAGGTTCGAGAGCCACTAGAAAGTGTTCTAGATCCCACTGAGCCAAAGCGGGAGGCGCAAGCTGTTGCAGATCCTATTGTGGATGCGCCAGCCCCACGAAGGTCTGGGAGAGTAGTCCATGCGCCAAAGAGGTACATGTTCTTGACCACTAGGGATCGCGACGTGTTGTTGTTGGACAACGATGAACCCAAGACCTATGTGGAAGCAGTGATGGGACCAGACTCTCAGAAATGGCTTGGAGCCATTAGATTCGAGTTGGAGTCCATGCATGTCAATCAAGTTTGGAACTTGGTTGATCCACCCGATGGTGTAAAAACTATTGAGTGTAAATTGATCTTCAAGAAAAAGATAGATGTTGATGGAAATGTTCACATCTATAAGGCATGATTGGTGGCGAAAGGTTTTAGACAGATTCAAGGTGTTGATTATGATGAAACAATTTCGCCTGTCGCTATGCTTAAGTCTATTCGAATCATCCTAGCTATTGCCACATTTTATGATTATGAGATATGTGGCAAATGGATGTCAAGACGGCTTTCCTAAATGTAAACCTAAGTGAGGATGTATAAAAGACACAGCTTGAAGGTCTTGACGGTCCGAGGAATGCTGGGAAAGTTTGTAATTTTCTAAAGTCCATTTATGGATTGAAGCAAGCTTCTCGAAGTTGGAATCTTCGTTTTGATGAGGTAGTCAAAGGGTTTGGCTTCATCAAGAACGAAGAAGAGCCCTGTGTTTACAAAAAGGCTGGTGGGAGCTCACTTGTGTTTTTGGTCCTATATGTGGATGACATATTGTTGATCGGAAACGACATTCCTTTGTTGAATGCTGTCAAGAATTCACTGAAAATTAGTTTTTCGATGAAAGATCTTGGAGAGGCAGCATACATTTTGGGCATAAAGATCTATAGAGATAGATCAAAACGGTTAATTGGATTAAGCCAAAGCAAGTACATTGACAAGGTTTTGAAATGGTACAAAATGTAGAATTCTAAGGGTTTTTTGCCAATGTCACATGGTATTTTTCTTAGTAAGACTCAGTGTGCTGTGACACCTGATGAGCTAGAGAATATGAGTGTGATCCTGTATGTCTCGGCAATTGGATCCATCAAGTATGACATGTTGTGTACACACCCAGATGTGTCATATGCTCTAAGTGTTATGAGCAGGTACCAATCGAACCCGAGTGAAAGTCACTGGGTTGTAGTAAAGATTATCCTCGAGTACTTAAGAAGGACTGAGGAAATATTCCTGGTTTACGGTGGTGAAGAGGAGCTCGTTGTAAGTGATTACACGGATGCTAGATTTCAGACCGATAAAGATGATTCTCGATCGCAATCTAGTTTTGTGTTCTGCCTCAATGGAGGCGCAGTGAGTTGGAAGAGTTTCAAACAAGAGACAGTGGCCGATTCTACAACAGAAGCAGAGTATATCACTGCTTTAGAAGCAGCGAAGGGGGTCGTTTGGATCAGGAAGTTTGTTTCTGAGATGGGTGTTGTTCCTAGTGCGTCCAGTCCAATGGACCTCTATTGTGATAATAGTGGTGCCATTGTGCAAGCCAAGGGGCCTAGGTCGCACCAGAAATCCAAACATATACTTCAGCGATATCACCTGAGTTGCGAGATCATTGAGAGAGGTGATGTGAAGATTTGCAAGGCGCACACGGATTTGAACATGGCGGATCCGTTGACGAAGTCTCTTCCATAGCCCAATCATGAGGCGCATATGAGCTCCATGGGTATTAGATACTTGCGTGAGTGAGTCATGTGTTTGTGGAAGATGCTAGTAGAGTCTATGCTAATGTATAAGGATAATTGTTATCTTGTTCCTTGAATGAATATCGTTTGCATTTAATTAATGAGTATTACTTGATATGTGAAACTTTTTTCTTTATGACGATGTTGTTCAAAAGGGTCCCAAATCTTGTCATCATTTGGGACAATGATGATACATAGATTAGCACATCTGACTGATTGATGATTGTGTTTCACAGATCATAAACATAGAGATGTCAAATCAGTGATGTGGACACATGTTAGTGAACATGGTATTGGACAGACCCACTTGAGATACTGCTAAGATTGTTATGTGCCAACAGTTATCATCTCAAAAGGTGTACCTGGAGAGTCCTTGGACCTGAGATCGTCATTTGATTCCAGAATGCGTAGTGACACACTTAGATGCTTCCTAATGCTATTCCATAATAGGGTAGTAATAAGAAATGTTTTCAGGTGTGTTGTGAAACATGTCTTGGGATAGGAGCAGTCAAGATGGAATTTACCCCTCCTAATAATAGGAGAGTCATCTCTGGCCCCTCGAGGCATTGGATTAGAAAAGTGCATGGTCATGCCACTATGACTAAGGAGTTAGTCATGATTTGAATTCGATATTTGATCGAGTGAAATGTGAAGTTAACCAACAAGGGTGGCACATATCTTTGCTTGAGCTTGACTGACGGCGCGTGGTAAAGGGACTAGTGCTTGTGTATATCAAGGGTCAATATGTGCTACTAGGTACCGCTATTGATCAGTGAGTCGGAAACGGTTTCCAGTGAACAACCATTAGTGTATGAACCTATCGGGTCACACACTTAAGGGGATGGATTAAAACATGCAAAGAATTGGTTATTGTGCGAGTGGGAGATTGAAGGATATGCCCAAGAAAATTTCGTGGACCGGAAGTTCTGATAGGTAGTGTCAGAAGTTCCGGTTAATTTCTAGTCTCGATATAGAGAGCAATTATTGCTTCAGATGTTCCGATGAGCAAGAAGTTACGATTTGGAATCAGAGGAGTTTTGTACTGATCGGAAGTTCCGAGGTGGGTGATAACAGATTGGATCTGTTGCATGTTGTACTGTACCAGGAGACCAGAAATACCCTATCGGAAGTTCCGATGCAGGATGGGAAGTTCTGACGTAGGCAAACTGATTGGATCTATTATGGTTTCAGGATAAGCATGACCCAGGGGCCCTCAACCCTATATAAGGAGAAGAGGAGGATGTCTTGGGTACAGAAATAAGCCTAGATTAGACCTAGCCACCCAAGAGTTCTCTCCTTCCCTTCTTGATCTCAAACATTGAGGTCAAGGATCCCCGTCTCTCACGTACAGTGCTAGCACGCTGCCATGGGAGGTATTCCATCCCTGTACGTGTGGACTCCATGGAGGCGTTGCTCCAATAGCGACACTCGTGAACGTCTACATGTGAACGACTAAGTCGTCTTGATTGATCGGATCGGCGAAGGACGACAATGACGAAACAAGGAGAGGCTAGATGCACTGCTCCAACATCTTCTTCTGATGCACCTAGCGCGTCAAGTGCTAGAAGGTACCGATCTATGATCTCACACGCGCATGAGCCTAGGGTCATAGGGCAGAAATTTTGAATTTGCCAGCTAGCGTAGCTCCCCTATAACCCAACAGTCACCGCATGGGCTCACCACGCCCATGACGAGCACGGAGGTCCTCCATAAGGTCATCGTATGGGATTGTAGTCCCACCTTCAAGAGGTCGATGATCTTCAAGAATGAAAGAATGATCAAGACTCTAGCAATGAAGGTTGATGAAGAAACCAATAAGTAAAGATTCACTTACCCGAAGTTTGAAGGCTCTTGATAACCCTTCAAGAAACCATCGCGCCAAGCCATCAAAAGGGTTGCACCTTCTGATGAAGAGAAGAGTCAAGGAAGAGAAGATGATATAGGCCCAAGCAGCAGGCGGGGAGGCAAACCGCTAGCGCGTTATTTAAAGCGGAACTCTACTGATGACGCATTGAAGATCGTTGTGCCAATCGTCGTATCGTAGTGGTCAATATCCCCTGCCATGTAGGAAGGATTCACCGCCTGACGCGCCCATCGCCTCAGCGCCATTTATGGCTTCACCATGATTTTTTCCACCGGTCTCTGCCAAACGGAATTCGCGGGACTTAACAATCCCACCACCACCGCGGCCCAGGGCCGCCAAGATAAGTCTCCAATTATCTATGCTTCAAATTTCAATTTGATACATCATTCAAATTTAGAATTTGTTTACTAGTGAGCACGATTATCAGAGCGGTAGCAGTTTTCTCTCACTCTGTATCCCTTATCCGCTCTAGCTGAGTCATAGAGGGCCCCTCTACTTCCAAGTGCTTAACAAATTTGTGGATCTTAAGCATTCCCCTTAGGACTTGCCATGGTTTTCCTACTCTGTATCCACGATCAGCTCTAGCTGAGTCAGTGAAGACCTCCCCGGAATGCTTAACGACTGTGCTCTTTTGGCAATGTCCTCTACGGGATTTCATGATCACTCACTCTGTATCCACGATCAGCTCTAGCTGACTCGGGTCAATCGGATTCCGGAAGAGTTGCCTCTACCGATTGGGCGATCATCCGATAATGGATCTTTTGACACTCGAATTTAGCATTAATGGTCAAAATTGTTGAAATAATAATTTTGGTAATTTGGGCCGAAAATATGTCATCTCCGGCATAGGCCGAAACCCTGAAGTGTCGAAGGCCCGTCTGGCATTGGGCTTCGGCAGCACCTTCGGAGGGCTGCTTCACAAGCAGACTTTGGCCCAGTGGGCCCCTTCGGCGGCCTATAGGCTTTGGCCCGGCAGGCTGGCTTCGGTGAGGCCCACGGAGGCCCACTCCAGCCTGTAGAGTTCTATTCAGATTAGTATAGTTCAGCTGTTTTGATCTCTTATCCAAATCTTAACCACTTGGCTGAATCCGACTCAGATTAGGTGAGATCTCTTATCCAAATCTTAACCACCTAGCCGAATCCTACTCAGATTAGGTGAGAACATCCCCTATAAATATAGGGGTGAGGCCGATTCAAGAGGGCCCCCGCTTTCATATCAACACAAAGCCCTCTCTTTGAATCATTCTTATACCTTTCAATCTACTTCCTTGCCCTAGGAAAAGCTAAGTAACATCCATCTTCGTGGGTTTGCGCTGTAAGCCCTCTGTCTGCCGCATTGAAATCACGGTAACCCTTGCTGATTCGCTCGTGAATCCCCCGTTTAATCCACGAAATAGATTTTTATCATTTTATCGGTTTTCTTCTGCTACTCTTGGGAGTTAGGCCTCTAGGACGGATTGCACTTGATATTTTACTGTTTTGCAGGGGAAACATCTTCAAAATCATCGCCAAGAAGTTTGGGGTGATTGCTATTCATCTACAAAGTCACTGAAGCACTCTTCGCTGTCACGCCAAAACCCTCTTCGACGAGAACCTCTCCGTAGTGGACCACTCTACGCCGGAGCACCCTTCACCGTCGCGCTGAAGCCCTCTTCGGTGAGAACCCTCCCAGTAAATTGCTCAGCACCAGACTCCGTGGTGCCGAAGCCTCAGTCTGACCAAAGCTTCACTATCGGTCTGACTGGGTACCCTCCGTCGGTCTAACCGCCCGGAGCCCGCTTCGCACCAGAACACCGAAGCCCTCTTCGGTGACCCCTCCGCAGGTGTCGGTCCGACCAGGAGTTCTACTCCGGTTCGACCGGCCAATAGGCCGAAGCCTCCCCCCTCCTTCGGGGTACTTTGGATCTATCCCGTGCCAAGCGCCGAAGGGTACCCCTTCGGTGATACTTCGCATCACTGGTCCGACTGGGAGTATACCTCTGGTCCAACCGTCATTTTATTGTAGATCAGAATCAGCCCTGTTCTAGCCGGTTTGATTAGGTTTTATTATTTTTAGTTATTTTCTCACATATCGGCTAATCAAACTTTATTTCTTAATATTTGTTTGATTACCTGGCGACTTCGTTACCCTTACAACCATTAAGGATCCGTCAGAACATGACGTCGGCGCCGCGTCACGCTTAGGTTTATCCCTAAGTATCCATGCACTTTTGGATCATCAAACTGACCCAATCGTGGGGATGCGTTTTTGTGTCAACACACTTTTTGGCAACTCTGCTAGGGAAGACATCAACATGACGAGCACGTCTACATCAACTGCGGGTACATCGGCCATGACTACTACGACTACGGCAATAGTACCCCTATCACCGATGGACCCAGGGGGCATGAACACAAAAATCGATAGCCACAACATCATCCTCCCTACTCTCGCGGACATCCCCGAAGAGGATCAGGCCGAGATCGAAGCCAAGACGAAGGAATTACACACCCTCATGCTCGGGCGCTACACGAAAACTCGCACAGGCTTCATCAGGCGCGACATCGACATCCTGGACCCCTTTGGAAACAAGGTACCACCACCATCCCTCCCGTCTTTATCCCCCTTAGATATTAGACAGGAGATAGCCGCTACAGTGGATCAGGCCGTTAGTGCTACATTTTCAAACCGACTAGGCCTTGAAATGAAAGGGATGTTTAGGAGATTCGGATTTTCCGAGGCCGTTTCTCACACCCTGATTGCTAGCCCACCCCCGCGCACCACGTACACAGTAGAACCAACGGGAGCACCGGAAAGGCCATTACATATACACCTCCAATTTTCGGGGACGAGGCTATGCACACCACTATCGGTCAGGTTGGCCCTTGGGCCAGCCAAACCAACACGTACCAGGCACCGTCACCGACAACAGTCGGTCTAACTGGCTACCAGGCCGGTCCGATCGACACATATACCTACGGTCAGACCGGCCAGTGTGCCTATGGTCAAACCGACCCTATGGCCAGTCAGGACACCCCACTTTATTACACACCACCTACGCCCACACTGCCCTTTCATGCGCTGCCCGCACCTCCTGCTCCCGCATACCCGCGTAGGGCTGAACATCCCATTTATCATGAGCCAACACGAGACGAGGGAACCCACGGGCAACATCCTGACATACCACCACGTGTCGCGCCCCCACACGAGAGACGTGCGCAGGCCGGAAGCATAGAGGATATTGATGTGTGAATCTGCGCGCTTGTTAGGGAATGCACTGGTTACATGCCTCGGGATCGGATTAGGGTTTACCGTAAGCCGTACCTAGACCATTTTGATGCCATCCCATATCCTCGCGGCTTTTGGGTTCCTGAGTTCACCAAGTTTGATGGCGAGAGTAGCAAGACCACCCTAGAGCATATAGGCCAATTTCTAGCGCAATGTGGTGAAGTAAGTGGGTCGGATGCGCTTAAGCTCAGATTATTTTCCTTATCATTGTATGGCACTGATTTCACTTGGTTTTCGGCGCTACCGCCGAACTCCGTCCAGACTTGGGCCTAGTTAGAACAGAAATTCCACGATTATTTTTACACTAGGGAAACTGAACTTAGGCTCTCACATTTGACATCGGTTAAACAGAAGACCAGTTAGAGTGTCTCCGACAGTTTAAACATATCCGAGAGGGATCTGGCTGACTTAGCTTTCAACGGTTTGCATTCTGAAATTAAGGAAAAGCTAGACGACCAAAACTTCCTCGAGGTTAGTTAGGTTTTGTAGCAGGCTCTAAACTAGGAAGGTCAAGCTAGGGGAAAAAGGTCTGTCAAAGTTTTAAGTGAGCCTAAGGCCGAGCTACACATCGTGGAGCACTCCAAGAAGAATCATCAGGAGAAGAAGATTCGGCTGATATGTACACGACCGAATGGACATGGCCCAGTGGATCAAAAACAATCGCGTGCTCCGAATTACGATCATCTCCCGCTAAGAGTCGGGCCAATGAAGCTAACTACTCATTTGATGTGACCAAGTGCGATAAAATATTTGATTTTCTGTTAAAAAGAAAGCTCCTCAGGTTGCCCAAAGGTCACGTCATTCCATCTACCGATGACTTGAAGAAACGTGCATATTGTAAGTGGCATGATTCACTTTCCCATTCTACTAATGAATGCAACATTTTTCATCGGCAAGTTCAATCGTCTATAGATTAAGGACGATTGAAGATAGATTCTTTCCCTAGAATGAAGCTAGATCATGATCCCTTTCCCATAAACAACATTGATCTTAACGGGAAGAAAGTACTGATTTGGCCTGAACAGGCCGAGTCATCTAAAGGAAAGGCAGTCGTCATTGGAAAACCTCGCACATGCATGCTCATACCAAAGAACCCTGAGGTAGGAGTTTGGAAAGTAAATGTCGATAAGCCATCTTCAGCTGAATCCCACAAAAAGCAGAAGGTAACTTTTGGGAAGCTTCTCCAGATGCATAGGAGAAGGGCCGAGGACAAACGCTCTCGGCCACCCCCACCAAAAAGGTCGAACCCTCAACAGGAGCATGAGTTCGGCCCGTAGGTAGCTAAGGTCGTTCCAAGTACACCTTGTTCGGCTGAAGGTTTTGGGAGCGAATTTGTGACGCCCGGAACCAAGCTGCAAGCTTCATGGCACCTCCCAGGATGACTAAGTCCCAAAACAAGCGATTGCAACGTCTTCATGCTGAGTATCTTAGAGGGAAAGAGGCCTGAGCAACATAGTGAGGTTTTCCACTATAGTTCATGGTTATGATGAGGGATTGACAGGGTGTTTGTCATGAGTTTGTGTCTGGATGTTTGGATATGCGTGTGTGTCTGTGTTTGTCTTGTGTGTGCAGGCTTGAGTTACTCGTCAACTGTCGATGGCAAGGGATCAGGATTAGACGGGGAGTCTAATGCCAGATGGTCGAGGGTGTCAGTCGAAGTCGAGAGTGGACTCAGATGTACGCATGGAGATCGAGCAAGACATGAGTTGAAGGTTGATCAAGACGAAGCATCAGTTGAGTCAGCGAAAGGGAACCCAGTTCAAGTGACAAGGCGGCTTGAGGGATCGAGAGTGGGAGAGACTTACTAGTAGTCGTGTTCACGTACTGACGATGATCGTCGATGATCAGGGGAGGCTTTGTCGGTTTTTGCTGAAAACCGTCGAATAACTAAATGTTTCAAATACAATAAATAGAAGTTTAGTTTTAATTGAGTATTTTACTTTAATAGTGTAAACTTTTGGTATATTTTTAGAATTGTCAAGTTGTGAAAATATATTAAAAGGATGAGTCAAGGTGTATTTTCTTTTTGAGTCAAGTAGGAGAGGTATTTTTAGGTTTTTTCCATTTCTCAAATTGGGTCTTGTCCCTATGTATATTTCTGGAAAAAATGGAGGACCTTTATGTAAAGTTGGCTTTTTGGGTATGGCTATAAAAAGAGCCTCATACCCAAGGAGTTGGCAGCTCTTTTGATGAAAAAATCCAGAACCTTCTTTTGCTGAGCCACCTGGTTTCTTGCGGAATATTGTTCCTGTGCTGATCGGTGAATAATATTGTTTCATTAATATTTCTCCGAGCAAACTGTTCTTCATCAAGAAATTTGCTTCTCTTTCAAGCAGATGGTTCTATGATCCTACAAGAAACAAGAACTACATCCAGGTATGTTCCATCTGGTCTGATCAGTTTTCTCTCTTAGTAAATCTGCTAGATACATCCCTTGTTATTTCTTAGAGAGATAGTGTTCTGTTTGTCTTGGTTGATGTCTGAGTTCATGGCTAAAGAAATGAGTAAAGGTATGTGAATGAAGTTCTTGATTCAAAATGTTTCTATCTGAAGGTTGATTGACTTGGAACAAATCTTGAATTCTGATTTGTTGTTGAGGTATCTATTTTCAGAATCTGAATAGTAGAAGTTTTGAGACTATTTTGTCTTGGTTAAAGTGTTTAAGATCACTGAGTTTGTTGTGCCTATTTCATAGTAAAGAATTGAAGTTGTGCTGAATTGTTGGAAGTTATGTTGGCTAATAGTGCTGGAAACTTGTTTGAGATCAACCAGGTTGTATTATCTGTTTTCTTTTGATCTGGTTGAAGTTTTGGCCGACCAAAAAGGGATTCAATCACCTACTCTGAAAGTTGTGTTATATTCTGTCTGCCAACCACTTTCCAAGTGATCTCATCGTTGAGCTATAGAAGAAAAGAAACTGAGTAGTAGATTGAAATTTCCTAATATTCTACAACATTCCATTTCTGGTTGAAATTTTGAGTAATTATTGTGTTTCATTTGAAAAAGGTTTTTGGTCTGAAGCATTGTCTGGTTATAAACTGACCATTCTTCATAGCCTGTTTAAATTGCAGAACTCTTATAAACTTGCTTTGATTTTAAGGACTAGTTTAGAATGACAAACTGGGTTGCTACATGATTCAGCTGAAATCACTTTTTCTCCAAAAAATAATTTCCCTGGATCTCTTGTTCTGTATTGAAAATTATTGCTATTTGAATTTGGTTCAAATTGAATTACCTAGCTGATAGTCATAGCTAGAGTTTCAATAGTGAAATCTGATAGATTATTCAAGATCTTTTCAATTGAGTTTTTGGCTATATCACAAATTTCCAATGATTGAACAGTAGGTTTTCTGAGTTTTGAACATAAACTTCAGTTCAGAATGGGCGTTCTTGTGTGTTCAAAACTTCAAGAATTTGAACTGTGTTCAGGATAAATTTTCAATATCAGTTCTGAGCTGATTGTGTGTAGGTACTGTTTATCTTCAAAAAAAATTCAGATGTTGTGTTCTTGATCTGAAAGTACTGTATAATTTTAGATATCTGTTTTCTGCTTCAAGTCATAGATTAAACTACTTTCTGTTGCATACTGAAACTTTTGTTCATATGTCATCATTTACTTTGTGTCTAGTTTGCTGAAAAACTGATCCTGTGTGTTTGGTTACAAGTAGTGTTTCCTCTACAAATTGTTTTTGAGATGAATCATGTATAGTAACTGAGTCAGTAATCCTGTTTGGAGAAATCAGAGTTGAAGTTGAAGTGAAAACCTGAATCTGTGATCAATTTTGAAACAAGGGTCACTATTCATGTTCAAGGAGTTTTCAGAACTCTTGTGATTTCAACTAAAATACATTAGTGACAATCTAATTCATCATTTGAAACTTGATCTGAGTCTTAGTGTGGTTGTTAAATCTGTTTTCCTAATTAGATTTAGTGTGGTTGTTTGCCATCTCAGAAAAGCTACAATGAGTCAGTGTTTAATCAAAGACAAATTGTTAAAGTCCAGATTCCGTCAGTTTTCACTATCTTTGAACATTGTCGGAGTTTCAATAGTCGACCACCTTCTATCGGAGTTTCTATTATCGACTCAGAACTGTATTTCGACAAACCATTCTTCGATTAGAACATTTCAGCAATTGATACTCCGATCTGAAAGAAAAATTTTATTTGAACTGTTTTGATCTGAATTCTTTTCAAGTGATCATCAAGTTTGATTTTGTAATTTTTTAGAGGTGCGTTGGGTGATTAGAAAAGGCCATCTGATTCAGTAGAATTTTGTCAAGGCACCTATTCACCCCCCTCTAGTCGCCATTCTGATCCCACAATCGGTATCAGAGCTGGTTAGATCACCTGTTGACCTTAACCGGTTTGTGATCCTTGTGGCGACATGGACAAGAACACTAAGATTCCGATGTTCAATGGTCCAGATTACGCTTATTGGAAGGTGCGCATAGAGGCTTATTTACTGAGCCAAGGAAGCTCTATTTGAGATATTGTTGATTCTCAATATGTGATCCCTGAAACTCGCACCTTAGAGACTGAGAAGTCACAGTACGACTGTAATAGCAAGGCTAGAAACATATTGTTCATCAGTCTGAGTCGCAACGAATTTAACAAGGTCCAGCACCTTAGAACCTCACGTGAGATCTGGAGGACTTTGAGAACATTTCATGAGGGCACTTCAGATTAAGGATAGGAGGCAGAGCACTTATAATCAAGAATACCAAATGTTTGTGTAAGGCCCTAGCGAATCTGTAGATGCCATGTTTGCACGTTTTGATGGAATTGTCAGTAACCTGCGCTCCATTGGGACGCTAGCTTACTCTGATCATGACAGGGCGATCAAACTTCTCTATGCTCTTGATCGTAGCATATGGGAAGTAAAGATCTCAAGAATTGAAGAGTCTGTGAGCTTTGATACTTTGACATGGGATGAATTTTTTAGTAAGCTTAAGTCCACCGAGATCGCCAAGGCATCTCGTTCTGGAATTAGGAACTCTTTGCCACAATCCATGGCACTAGTTTCTAGTTATATCAGTGGCACCTCATTTGGAGGTAGTGTGTCTGGAGTTTGTGCTTTGTCTGGAGGTTTTGCCTTATCTTCTTTGGTCTCTATCACAAAAGAACTAGTGGACACATTGGACGATGAAGAGCTAGCTCTTATAGTCAAAAAGTTCACTAGATTCTACAATGATAGAAGAGATCAAAGAAGAGGAGGCTCTCGAGGGTGTTTTGAGTGTGGTGATCTTAATCATATTAAAGCTAATTGCCCAAAACTGAAAGCCAAGAATGAACATGAACACAAATATCAGAAAAGAGACAAAAAACCATTCTTCAAAGGCAAAAGAGGAAAAGTGGCAAAAAGGATGGCTAGAGCTTTCGTGGCTGCACTCAGTGATATCGACAACACCTCGAGTGAAGAACTGAGCTCTGATGAAGAAGAACCATGCAAGAATGAAGAAAAGAAGGAAAAGACAAAGGACTTCAACGGCCTCTGCTTCATGGCCAATGACAAGCACAATAGTGATGAGCTTGACTCATCTGAGGTTAGTATATCACTTGACCAGTTACTTTTTCAAAACGATGAATTACATGATGCAATTATCTCACAATATAGACTACTCAAACTTGCTGCTAAAGAACGAAAGGAACTAAAACTTAAAATTGAATCTCTTTCTACTGAACTTACTTTGTTGAAGTTTAAGTCTGAAATTGCTAAATGTGAGTCATGTCTTGTTGTTATGGATGAACTTGCTCAGTTGCGTCTAATTCATGCACAAAACCTTGAAAAACTTGAAAATGTTTAGAAGCAACTCTTGGAGGTGGATTCTAGTCCTTGTGTCATCAATGAATGCTTAAATTGTCCTTTACTTGTTGAAAGCATTAATCTAAGAGATAAGCATATTGATGATCTTAAGGCTAGATTGGAGAGTGCTGAGTGTTCTAAGGATGTGCAACCATCAAGTTCCACCTGCATATCCTGAAGGACCAACTCAACTTCGCTAGAGAGCAAGTAGAACAACTTAAGTGTGAGAATGATTATCTTCTTTCCATGGTAGACAAATGCACTAAAGGGAAGGGCAAAATGGATTTTCTTTTGGATAAAACAAAAATGTGTGCTGACAGGGCAGGGTTAGCTCTTGGGTTAGGTTATGAGAGGATGTCATCAAACACCCCAAGCCAAACTGTGTTCACTCTACCTACTACCCTTGAGAAAGAGAGAGCATAGTTAGACACACCATAGAAAGCCAAAAATCCTTCTCAACCTAAAAAGATAATCATTCCACCACTCAAAATTGACTCCAAGCAAAAACCTAGAAAAACTGTGAGGTTTGCACCAGAAACCTATAAACCTACACACAAGAAAGTTTTTCATTGTTCTTATTGTCATCGTGTAGGTCACTTGATTGGTTTTTGCTATCGACGTATGAAAGATGAACGTCATGCTCATGCTTTAAACTTTCATGATTATCCTTCATTTGATTTGCATGATTATGGTTATCATACTTATTCTGATTATGAGGTTCCACATATTTATATGAGTGGCTATGCCCATTGTGGTTCATATCATGCTTCGTATGATGATAGACCACGTAGGCGTTTTTGGTCCAAACCATTTTAGGAGACCTCAACACTTTGTAAGAAGACCTCATGTTCAGTATGACTCTCATCCTACTCAGTCTCTTACTTTACCTACCTCTCGAGTAGTTTAGTGTTGGATACCTAGGCATCTTATTTCTAAACCCAGCACTGAGTACTCGAGATCTCCCGTCTCTACTTAGGGGAGGCATGGAAGGCTGGAGGACAAGTGGATCATTGATTCCGGGTGTTCGTGTCACATGACCGAAAGTCTTCATGGTTCTCCAGCTTCACCTCAGCCAAGCATCGAGAAAGCATCATGTTTGGAAACAATCGCAAAAGTAGAGTGAAAGGCCAAGGTATGATCAAAATTAATGAAAATTTCACTCTCACTAATGTTGCTTTGGTTGAGAACTTAGGGTACAATTTACTTTGTGTTTCACAATTGCTTGATGAGGGCTTTGAGGTTCATTTTGGTTGTGATGTCTCTTATGTGATTGATTCTTTTAGTGCTTTCATTTGCAAAATTTTGAGAGTAGGGAGAGTTTTTGGAGCTAATTTCTATGATTCATTTGGATCTTCTCATTGCCTTTTAGCGGAACCTTCTTTTGAGCTTTGGATGTGGCATAGGAGACTAGGGCACATGAGCTTTGATCTTCTTGCGAGATTGAGTGCCCTAGGACTCATCCGAGGATTGCCCAAGCTAAAATTTGAGAAGAACCTGATTTGTGCTCCATGTAGTCTAGGAAAAATAGTTGCCGCCTCGCATTCCCCCATAAACATGGTAATGACTGAGCGACCCGGTGAGCTTCTTCACATGGATACTGTTGGTCCATCTCGGGTTAGCTCATTAGGCAGAAAATGGTACGTACTTGTTGTTGTTGATGACTACTCTCGTTACTCTTGGGTTTTCTTTCTTGTGAGCAAGGATGAAGTGTTCATACACTTTAGGAACTTAGCACTAAGGCTATTCAATGAACTCCCTGGTGCAATGAAAGCTATTCGAAGCGACAACGGCACCGAGTTCAAGAATAGCTATTTTGCAGAATTTTGCCTTGAACATGGAATTGAACATTAGTTTTCTGCACCTAGAGTCCCTCAACAAAATGGTGTGGTTGAGAGGAAAAATCGCACACTTGTGGAGATGGCTAGGATGATGCTCAACGAGCATAGGACTCCTAGAAAATTTTGGGCTGAAGCCATGAGTACAACATGTTACATCTCCAATAAGATCTTTTTGTGTTCTTTGTTGAATGTGACTTCTTATGAACTTCGCTTTGGAAGGAAGCCCAAGGTCACTCACTTTAGAGTGTTTGGATGTCGTTGCTTCATTCTAAAGCGAGGTAATTTGGACAAATTTGAATTGCGCACATCTAATGGGATCTTTTTGGGCTATTCTTTGCATGGTCACTCGTATCATGTTTTCAATCTTAAAACTAACACTATAGTTGAATCTTGTGATATATCTTTTGATGAAACTTCTCCATGTGTTAGTACTAATTTTGAACTTGCAAGTGAGCACGATATGAGTGAAACACTTTTTGAGGAAGAAGAACCATCAGATGGTGAAGATCTCGATGTTGTACCACTACCTCCCTCTACAACAATTCCAGAAGCTTCGTCTACTTCGACAAGAGGACCTAAATATTCTACTTATGAGAGCTTGGAGCAAACTTTGGCAAGAGTTGAGGGGGAGATTTTGTCGTAGAGAGAAGCACTGCTTCGTATTCAAAGAATGCGTCCTCTAGAATAGATCATCGGCGAGCTAAATGAACGAGTAACCTGATCTCATGCTCATTTCATTGATTCTGCTTTTGTTGCAAATTTTGAACCATTGGATGTTAGTCATGCTTTGTCTGATGCGAGTTGGATCAACGCCATGCATGAGGAACTTGAAAATTTTGATAGAAATCAAGTTTGGATTCTCGTTGATCCATCCCCTAACATTCACATCATTGGAACGAAATGGATTTTAAAAAACAAACAGGGGGAGGATGGGGCTATAGTGAGAAACAAGGCTAGGCTTGTGGCTCAAGGGTATTCTCGAGTCGAGGGGGTTGATTTTGGAGAAACTTTTGCACCGGTAGCTCGACTTGAGGCCATTAGGATCTTGCTTGCCTTTGCATCTTCGTGTGGTTTTAAACTCTTTCAAATGGATGTAAAAAGTGCTTTCCTAAATAGTTTCATAGGAGAGGACGTATATGTCAAGCAGCCTCCTGGCTTTGAAAATCCCATGTACCCCCATAGAGTCTTTAAACTTCACAAAGCTCTATATGGGCTCAAGCAAGCTCCGAGGGCCTAGTACAACCGCCTTAGGACGTTCTTGATTGAGCACGGGTACAAAATGGGCTCAGTTGACAAAACTTTGTTTACTCTCATGCATGGCAAAGATTTCTTACTCGTTCAGATTTATGTTGATGATATAATATTTGGTGGTTCATCTCTATTGGACCAAAAACGGCGACCATAGGGGGGTGAATGGGAGCTTTTAAAATTTCAGACTAAACATAGCCTTCTGTTTTACTTCTGTCTTCTGTGGAACAGGCTTCGAACACACCCTTCGAAGTTCTAGTTCGAAGGTATTTCACAGCTCCGAAATCAGGCTTCGCAAGGAGTAAAAGTTCGAAGCCAAGAAGACTTCGCTCCACCCACAACCCCAAAAATTCAGCTCTGCTAAGTCAGTGCAGGCTCCACACACAGGGTGCCTTCGAGCAGGCTTTGCACTTCACCCTTTGCAAGAGAGGACTTCCCTCTGAGGACTTCGATCAGCTCTGCTAAGTCAGTGCAGGCTCAGCACACTGGGTGCCTTCGAGGAGGCTTCACACTACACCCTTCGCAAAAGTAGACTTCCCTCTGCGGACTTCGACCAAATACTCAGCGACAACAACTGGTGCTAGGCTTCGTACTTCGAAGGTCTAAACACACCATGAATAGACTTCTCCAAGGACTTCGACAAGGGAAGAAAAATGGGCTTCGATCTAAGCCAAGAACAGTGCTTCGCTAGTAATCAGAGAGGTCTGTTGACACGGAAACGTGCCCCCGCACTTGGGTCAGTCCGGTGATCCAAAAGTGCATGGATACTTAGGGACAAGCCTAAGAGTGACGTAGCACCGACGCCGCGTTCTGACTACCCTTAATAGTGATAAGGGGGGTGGAGTCGCCAGGCAACCAGATTACACAAAATAATCCAATTAGCCGAAAGAAATAGGTTAAACAGGTTAAAATCAGCAAACCAGTCGGAGTCCTCCTGGTTCGAAGCCTGATGCGAAGGGTGCACCGAAGGGTACCTTCGGCGTCTGGTGCGAAGTGCTCCGCCGAAGGGTGCTTCGGCGTTCGGACTGATCCGGTCGAAGGTAGACTCCGAACGGATCTGAACACGGTGGTCACCTCCGAATAGCGGGGTTCGGCGTGCGACCTCCGATGCAGCGAATTACAGAGTAGTTACGCGAAGGCCACGCGCAGGTGCAACTTTGTCTCGGTGCAGAGTGTAGTTTGTGCTGAAGTCTGTCATGACGAAGTATGGTGCGGATCCTGTTGTTGAAGCCTGCGGACCTGTCGAAGGGCGTCCCGGGGACCTCCGGAACCGATCTCTCAGCTCCGGACGTGTGAACCTGCAACAGAGATGATGTGAAGTACTAATTTGTCCTTAGGACCGAATCTTGCGAGGTGTTGCATGGGTGGAGAAGGTAGCAATCTATTACGCGGATTAGCGGATACTTCATAGGCGAAGTAACAAGGCGATAGCAATCTGTTACGTAGATTAACGGGGACTTCACGGGCAAAGTACCAAGGCTTACCACTGTTCTGTACCGGCGGACGGAGGGCTTCCAGGCAAACCCACAAAGAGGTACAGAAAAGTAAAGGTCAAAGTAAAGGTACGATCAAAGCATGGCTTTGGTTTGGTTTGAGTTGGGGGGCTCTCCACGCCGGCCAGGCCTCTCTATTTATAGAGGGTTAACTCTAATCTAATCTACTATTAATTTGGCCGGATAGAGATAAAGATTGAGCTAGAAACGCCGAGGTGGGCTTCGGCCAGGCCCGCTGAGGCCTGCTCCTCGGGCCGAAGCTTCGCTAGCGTGGGCTTCGGCCAGGCTCCGAAATCAGGCTTCGCAAGGAGTAAAAGTTCGAAGCCAAGAAGACTTCGCTCCACCCACAACCCCGAAAATTCAGCTCTGCTACGTCAGTGCAGGCTCCGCACACAGGGTGCCTTCAAGCAGGCTTTGCACTTCACCCTTCGCAAGAGCGGACTTCCCTCTGAGGACTTTGATCAGCTCTACTAAGTCAGTGCAAGCTTAACACACTTGGTGCCTTCGAGCAGGCTACGCAATACCTTCGCAAGAGCAGACTTCCCTCTGCGGACTTCGACCAAATACTCAGCGACAGAACTGGTGCTAGGCTTCGTACTTCGAAGGTCTAAACGGACACTGAATAGACTTCGCCAAGGACTTCGACAAGGGAAGAAAAACGGGCTTCGATCTAAGCCAAGAATAGTGCTTCGCTAGTAATCAGAGAGGTCTTGCCTCCAGTTTACACAAATCGAACAAACACTGAAAAACACACACTTCTCATAAACAGACTTCTCACACACTTCTCCAGATGAGATCTAGTGCACAAACTCAACGCAGAAAAATGGTGCACAGAGAAATCAAAATGTGAAGTGCAACGTACAGTACAAGTTCAAGCAGTGAAAGAAGAACAGAATCAAAACTTCATTGCATGAACAGGGAACACAAAATGAACTCATAGATCTGAATACAAAGTATGTGGCGGCTAGCACAGGAGCTCAAAATGACTGCTCAAAGTGTTGATGTGACCTAGGTAGCTTCCACTATTTATAAGCACCATTCAGCCTTGTGAATAGACTACTTTACCCCTAGGGTTTACACTGGTTTTGTCTCATCAAAACAGGGGGTACAGCTGGTAGTCTACTTTATTTGGAGGCTTCTTTTGTTAGCTTCGCAGAGGAGATAGCATCAGCTTTTGCAGAGCAGACACGGTCAGCCTTTGCAGTCTTGGATTCTTCTGAAGCCCCCTCTTCGCACGCGAGGGGTGCGGTAGCTTCAGTGAGAAGCCTTGAGCCTGACGGCCTTTGCTTCACCAAAGTCAGCCTTCGATACAGAGACGGTTTTGAGCCAAAGTCGTCAAAGCACTTGGGCCTTCGCACCAACACCTTCGGAGTGGACCACCACGGCTTCACAGCTTCTCCCAGCTTGAACTTCATCAGTCCGTGTACTGAAGCCATGCATGGCCAAAGTACCTCAAGTCAGCCTCACTCTGGAGCCAGCCTCACTTTGAAGTCAGCCTCACTCTGAAGTCAGCCTCACTCCGAAGTCAACCTCACTCCGAAGTCAGCTTCACTCTGGAGTCAGCTTCACTACGGAGCCCCACCTTCGGAGTACCACCCTTCGAAGTCCCTCCTTCGTCCAAGGCCTCTGCATGAAGCATTCCATGAGCACTTCGTCGCAGTGTCTCTCCCCGAGCACACTCCTCGACGATCCTCACCCAGACCATGCCTTCGATGCACCTCGACTTCTGAGACCTTTGTCGGGTATACCTTCGAGTGCCTCCCTCCGGAGCACACTTCGAAAGCCTTGCCTCATTGCTGAGGACTTGGTCTACCATACTCCGAAGTCACTCCATTCGGAGTACCCTTCGAAGTACCTCACCTCCGAGGACTTCGTCTCGGGGTACCTTCACCCGGAGCCATGCTCCGCACTTACTACCTTCTATTGGCGCACCTCGACCCAAGGTCCGACCTCGACCCCTTCGGAGCCTTCGTGACCGAGCTCCCCACTCGCCTAGCATCAAGCCTCCCGCTTGACCCAGGTTCACTTGCTACGAACCGTCCGTCGCCTCCTAGGTCACCTGCGCACCTCAGACAAACAGACAAATGTATCCAGTACCCCGGAGACCTCTCCGGGTAAACAACCTTCGGCACACCCTTCGGTGTACCGCCCAAAGTACCGAACCCTTCGATACAGCCAAGTCATTGTGTACTGTTGGACCCCTCTGACAGGCACACTCCGCTGCAACAGCCGCAGCAACCAGAACCCACCGAACCCTTCGGTGAAGCAACCTCCAAACCCCTTCGGAGGGACCCCTTCGAATCAGAGGATAAAATTTGTCAATCACTCATCACAGACTCCAAAACCAACCTTTGGTTTCTCAATCTCCCCCTTGATGAGTGAATTGACAACCCAATTCAAGTTCAAGAAAATTTAAAAAATTTCAGCACACAAGTGACCATAAAAACTCAGAGACGAGCCAAACCATGTCACTTGACAAAAGAATTTTCCTCCCCCTTTTCAAAAGAGTAAAAGCCCCTTCGGCAAATCTTTCCCTTTGCAAGATAAAACTCCCCCTGACTTATTTTATCCCCTTACTATAGAGAACTCAAAAATTTCTCCCCCTTTGGCAATGCAAGCATCAAGGAGCATTTAAAAGATGCAAAGCTTTGAAATGAGTAGAATTGCAAGGACATATAAAGCAAAAATATGCCAACTTTAATACCAATAATCAAGTGCTCAGCTCAATTTAACATTCTATAAAAAACATGATGACAGCATGTGATTTTATCATTTTGAAATAAAAGCATCACCACTCAATCAAGGTAACTAGACAAGTAAAAGGAGGGACTGCGCAAAGCTAGTCAATTTCTACTCTAGACAGACAAGTCTAGTTCAAGTGGAGCATTAAAAGCAAACTTGATGATCAATTAATTTGTTGTTCTTTTCATAATGCCAGGGGTTATTTGTTTGTCTACCTTATACTTTCCAATCAAGCCAAGCCTAGGCATGAAAGCCATCAGAAGCTTAAGGCGGTGATTTTGGCATACACTACACTATCCCAGTTCAAACCAATGTGCAATGGTAAGCAGTCTAGAATAGAGTAGTGCGACAAACAAACCCACCTAGATCTTTTTTGCTTTGAAGCATGCAAATCATGATTTTTGGAATTTTGATTAAGTGAAAAAATTGTTTAGCACTTGATGAATAGCCATGAGTATGTAGAACAATTTTTCAAGTTGCAATGTTTAGCATCCAGAGAAAAGGAGTCTTGCTATCAAGCAGATAAAATATAGCTAAAGCAGTCCTGCCTAAACATGCTAGATTCAGGACTAAGCAGTGAGCATGATTTGATTTTGGAAAGAAGAATCATGCACATAATGTTTCAGACATATTAAATAGAGCTGAGTTGACATGATTTCATGAATTAAAATCAGGCATATAAGTGCAAAAGATGTAAATGCAATTTCACACACAATGAGCATATGCAAGACAATCAAAATCTGCTCCCCCTCACAAAATGTCGTAAGGGTGACAAACACCAAGTTCCCCATGCAAGTAGGCAAAACGAGAAGCATCGAGGGGTTTTGTGAAAATATCGGCTAGCTGGTATTGGGTATCAACATATTGAAGCTCAATATCACCCTTCTCATTATGATCTCTGAGAAAATGATATCGCACATCAATGTGTTTGGTTCTGGAATGCTGAACTGGGTTGTTTGCAATACAAATAGCACTAGTGTTATCACAGAAAAGTGGAACACTCTTATAATCTAACCCGAAATCCCGCAAAGTGGAAACCATCCACAAAATCTGAGAGCAATAGCTAGCTGCAGCAACATATTCGGCCTCAGCCGTCGATTGTGCAACACTAGACTATTTGCGGGAAGACCAGCAAACCAGCGAAGTACCCAGAAAATGACAAGTATCAGAGGTACTTTTCCTATCAATCCTACACCCAGCAAAATCCGCATCGGAATAACCTCGAAGACACAAAGAGGAAGACGCAGAATACCAAATGCCAAATTCAAGGGTATGTTTGAGATACTTAAGAATGTGCTTTACCGCTTGGCGGTGCGAAGCTCATGGTGAAGCCTGAAAACGAGCGCATAGACATACTGCAAAGTGTATGTCCGGCCTCATAGCAGTCAAGTAGAGGAGGGAGACGATCATGCTTCGGAACTCCTTCTGATCTACGGCTTCTCCTTCCTCGTCAGGATCCAATGCTATGGAAGTAGCCATCGGAGTAGCGAGGGGCTTCACATCAGCCATGTCGAACTTCTTGAGCAGGTCCTTGGTGTATTTTGTTTGGTGAACGAAGGTACCTTGTTTGCTTTGCTTGATTTGCAAACCAAGGAAAAACATGAGTTCGCCCATCATGGACATCTCGAATTCCCTGCTCATGGTATCTGCAAACTCGGCAACCAAAGCATGAGAAGAGCGACCAAAGATGATATCATCCACATAAATCTAAACTAGGAGGAAATCTTTGCCATGCTTGAGAGTGAACAGGGTTTTATCAACAAATCCCATCAAATACCCCCGCTCAAGCAGAAAAGACTTAAGTCTATCATACCATGCCCGAGGGGCCTGCTTGAGTCCATAAAGAGCCTTATGAAGTTTAAGGACTTTATGTGGGTATTTGGGGTTTTCAAAACCAGGGGGTGTTTTACATAAACATCTTCGCCTATGACATCCATATGATAGAGTTTGAATCCCCGGGATGTCACAAATGCAAGTTTCAGTAAATTAATCCCTTCTAATTGAGAATAACCCTGAGCTACAAGTCTAGCCTTGTTTCTAACTACAGTCCCACCCTCCCCTTGTTTGTTTTTGAAAATCCATTTTGTTCCAATGAAATGAACATTTGGTGGAGGATCAACTAAAGTCCAGACTTGGTTTCTCTCAAAATTTTCAAGTTCTTCATGCATGGCATTGATCCAACTAGAATCAGAAAGTGCATGACTAACATCTAAGGGCTCGAAAGAAGCAACAAAAACAGAATGAATGAAATGAGCATGAGAATGTGTTACCCTTTGATCAAGCTCACCAATAATCTGCTCGGGAGGATGCATCCTTTGAACATGATGTGGAGCCTCACGGCGGGATGCAGTCTCCCCCTCAACTTGTGCGTTGGAGTGGTCCACGATGACCGATGTCGAGGTAGTTGCTTCGGGACCTTGTGCCGAAGTGGTCGAAGCGCGGTCGGCTTCGGGGGTCGATGTCGAGGGTAGTAGGGGTTCATCCTCGAAATATCCAGGATCTTCTTTTTCGAAGATGGTCTGCTCCATGTCGTGTTCATTTGCCTGTTCAAAGGTAGAACTAACAGAGGGGGTTGATTCATCAAAAGTCACATCACATGACTCGATGATAGTGTTAGTTTCCAAATTATAAACACGATAAGAATGACCATGTGTAGTGTTGTAGGACCAAAAGTAGCGACCAGAGGGGGGTTAATGGGCGCCTAAAAATTCTTTCAAATCAATGGCCTGCTCCCAACACCCAACGCACCTCAAAAGACTAAACAACAGAGTGTAACCAGAAAGCCTAAGTCTAAAAGTATCTAGCCTAGAAACACAGGTGTCAAAAACAGAGAAACACAAAGAACGGTGCTAATAGGCAGATAAACAAATATTCAAGACATGGCAGGTCAAAAACCTCTCACTAGATGATCTAAGTGTATATAAAGTGAGATGAGAAGTTACTGTTCAAATTTGTCTCCTGTTCGGAACTTTGGCGAAGCCTGCTTCACTAGTCGAAGCCTGCTTCGCTGGTTGAAGCCTGTTTCGCTGGTCGAAGCCTGCTTCGGAGTTCAGAGTCGAGGTCTGACGAAGGTTGTTAAAAAAGTGTCGAAGGTTTGTTGTCTATCCTAGTTTGAGTGCGACTGAGAGCGAAGTATGCTTCGACGCGACGAATGACAGTTTCGAAGCTTGCTTCGAACAGTGTACTTCGAAACCTAGACTTCGAATAGAGGTTCGAACAAGCTCACAGAAAAGCAACCTCCGAAAGAGAGGCGAAGCCCGACACACAACAGAAAGACCAAATCGAAGTCCACACTGTTACCTTTGAAGCTAGCAATATCGAGGTATGACTTTCGAACAACAGGCCATCTTCGAGTCGAGGTCTATAGGTGTTGACACACAAGAAATCAAAGATCACAAACACACTTCGAATGACATGCTTCGAACTCACAAGCTGTGACCCTTGAAAATGATGGCACCAGAAAGATCTCAGAGACTAGACGTCGAGCGACGTATATCAGAGAGATAAACTTCGAAGCTAACTTCGAAGCCTGTCGAAGTATTGACTTCGAACAGGTCGAGACAGATCACCTTCGCAAAGACCGTCGAAATATATCAAGCTGATAGAGCACAAAACGTACTTCGAAGCTAGAAACACAGTACACAATGTGAGGTCGAAGTTCGAGCGAAGCCCTTGAGGATATCAGATCGAAGCCTGCCTCATGGAGATGAGGGGCTTCGGACAAAGAAGGGGCTTCGCCAGAGAACAGCCAGAAAAGGCACTTTGCCCTGTCTACTCGATCAAAAAGCAACACAGTAAAAAGCAGTGCTAGAGTACTAGTGTATTGTTGCTATAGTGTAGTAGTACTACTTGCAACCAGTATGAACTAGTACTCCTCACGTTAAGAACAGAAGAAACCGTGAAGCATTTAACACAGAGATAACATGGCTACGCACATCAAAAACGAAGCTTCTGATTCAGAGAAATCAATGCACACACCTCAACGCAAACAGGAGATCGAATCTCTGGAACAAGTAGAACCGAGGGAATGCAAGGCACAAATCAGTTCCTGGTGGCGCAAAAAAAGGAGAGAGAGAAGAACGCAGGAGACAAAATGACCCAAAAGAGTAAGAAATGATTTCAGCAAAAAGGGTAGTCCAACCCTAGGGATTGGGGCCCTATTTATAGGCTGCCCAAAGACCTAGAATATTTCACCTGCCCCTTAGGGTTTTTACAGACGCTAAAATAAAGGAAATGACTCAACTGCCCTTAGGAATTTTTACAGACTCGACTGACTGACTGTGGGCCTAGAGATACAGATGACTTATCCGGAAGCTAAGCTTTCATAGCGACTACGGCTTCTCTTCTGGACAGTCTGATATAGAATCAACGGTTGTCAGTTTTCATCGAAACTGACAAAGCCTCCACTGACTTTGCACCAGGTACCCGGATTGGGCCGGCCTGATTCCGTAGCTCTCTCAGCCCGGCAATCGCTCACCGCCCGTGTACCTGAGTCAATCCTAGTCAACAGCCCAGTGGGTCTTCTGCTACTTCTAGCCCATGTACCCGGATTGGGCCAGCCTGACTTCGCAGCTCTCTCAGCCCGACAGTCACTCGCTGCCCGTGTACCTGAGTCACACGCGGCCCACGAAACAGCAGAACTCCTCTCTTCATCTGTCCTCTTTGACTATCGTTGACAATGACTCATCACATCTGGAGCCATGAGGCCCACACTATTTAGCATGGCTCCTCAATCTCCCCCTTGATGAGTGCATTGTCAGCACAAGAAAACAAAGAAGAAGAAAAATAAAGTAAAAGTTTAACCCTAATGACCAAAAACCGAACAAAAGCAAGAAGCGGTCATTATGGTTTACCAAAGGTAAAAGCTCAAAAATGAGTGCGATCTTCAGAAACATCAACAAGGATATCAAAAGAGTAAGGACAAATGGGACAAAGACTCCTCCTTAAACTCACCCAAGATTTCTCCCCCTTGTTGACAAGTGAACTCATCAAGCACTCAAAAGAGACACAAACTCCCCCTGAAATGCAACTCCCCCTAAAAATATGTAATGAATGCAACTGGGGTGCATGTGGAGTGAGTAAAGCATGCTTCTCAGGTATGATTGACTGCAATTACAACATCGAACAGATACAGCAAAAGACATATTGTCTAAGATACATGGCATGATCAGTGCAACAAATGATATCTAAAGAAAGTCATTAGCACGCATTTTCAATTTTCACAAACAAAAACATCACCACATTTTCCGGTTGACAAGCAAGGTAAAGCATGAGATGCAAAAGCTAACTGATAGCTACCAAGATAAGCATTGTCCAAAACAAAGTGCTTCAGCAAACTTGTTATCATTTCAATTTTCAGGCTTTTTCTTTTCTCTTTTTCATTTATGCCAGGGGTTATTTGCATGTCAAACCTTATGCTGACCGACCAAGTCAAGCCTAGGCCAGATCTGTTCCATCAGAAGCTTAAGTAATTGGTCTTAGCATACACTACATTGTCCTAGTTCATACCAAAGTGCTATGGTACACAGTCCAGAACAATGCAATGCGACAAAGCAAACCCACCTGGATCTTTGCAAGTTATGCATAAAGAGGCATGAAATTTTCATTTTTCTTGATTTTTCATCATTTTTATAGCACATTTCCATGTTTTAAAGCAGAAGGATGTCCAAGTTGCATGTTTGCATTTAAGTCAGGAACTAGCTACAAGGCATGTAACAGATAGCAAAAACATTCAGCCTACACATGCTAGTTACCAGAAGCAATGGTGATCATTTTTCAAATTTTAAAGCATAAAAGCTGTTGGCGTAAAAGATTACGCTAACAGGTTTCTGTAGAAAAAAACTAACAAACGAAGTGTTTGCGAAGAGAACTGTTCTAAGCCTCCGAAAGGATAATAACTTAGAAAAGTTCGAATGTGTGTATTGAATAACTTGTATTCGGTCCCTATTACAGGGTGAAATGGGGGGTATTTATAGGCCCAAACATTAAGGAAAAGACCTATTTACCCCTCTATTACAACCGACATAGTGGAAACTATTCGGCTCCCTTAATAGGGCTAAAATGGTAAAAGACTAATCTAATGAGAAAGAAGATAAGTCTTCCATCTTAGCTGGCGGAAAAGATCTTGAAAAGCCTTAGTTCGAAGATATACTTCGAACCAATGCCTATCTTCGTACTTCGAACTGGGCTCCGGGTATCTTCGAAGATGATCTTCTGGGAACCTTCGAATCTGCTGTCTGCCTTTATGTTGCTTCAGCAATAACCCCGAAGATGAGATATTTTCCCCCAACAGTAGCCCCTCGAATACGCTTCTCCGTTTAACCTGTAACGTTAGGAGAGCAGTATACGGAAGGAAAAATAACCAAACATAGGGGTTATTGGTTTTTAGTTTATCTCCGAAATGCATGAAGATATAAACTCCGAATTAGTCTTAAGATAATTGCTTTTCGAACTATCTTAGAACCGACTCAAGAAGTTCGAAAGTCTTTTAGACTTAGAGAAAATAGCCGTTAAGTTTCTGTTTCCAACGGAAACTGTAGTAAGCGTTAATCTCGGGGAAAAGTAATGGCAAGAATGCGAAACGACATGGATTAACGGTAAAAAAGTGAAGTCTAGGCTATAAATAGGAGGCCTAAAACTTACCCGGTTACCTTTTCACCGTCTTCTCGCATCCAAAAACTTTTCGAGCCCTTTGAGTCCTCGAGCCCTAGCCTCCATTTTCCCCAAAGCAATCCATCGATCGCAATGGTGAAGACTAAGGGATCTGCACCCCCATCGGCCTTGGCGCGGCAGCAGGCGGCTGCAGCAGCAGCGGCAGCAACATTGACGGCGGCACCTCCAATTCCGGCGATGACATCCATGGCGGCAGGAGGGAGAAATCCCCAAATCGCCGATGACCAAGGTCTGTGCCCGCCATCGACAAAATATTTGGATCAATCTTTCGAGTTGGGGCCTTCTACCTGCAAGAGAGAGTCATTGGCAATCGCAGCGGGAGGAAAAATCAGTAATGAAGTTATGATCCGGAAGCCAGGCAAAGAAACGATTCCATCGCCAAGACCCGGAGAAGTAGTTGTATTCGAAGCTTTCTTCGAAGCTGGCTTGGGCCTCCCTGCAGTGGACTTCTTGGCGGAGGTACTTGATCTGTTTCATGTAACCCTCCCCCAACTATCTCCGAATGCAGTAGCTAGATTAGCTATCTTCGAATGGGCCTTGAGAGCCGAAGGTTGTGAGGGGAGGGCAGAGATCTTCGCTGCACTACACAGAGCAACTTGCCAACCAAAGACCTTCGTAGGCCCCGGAGGTGAAAAAGTAGTTGTATCCTTTGGCAGTATCAACTTTAGGCTTCGGGATGAGTATGCCCTCCAATTTCCTGCCAAGGCCATCAATGACAGATGGTATACTGATTGGGTTCTAAGATGGTTCTATGCTGAAGTTGGGGCAAGTAGTCCTCTGGTCGGGCCCCTCAAAGAAATTCAATTCCGGAAGGAAGCCTTAGTGCAGCCCAACGAAGGTCAGCTCGAAGCTCGTCTTAACTTGCTTCAAAAGATTAGCCGAAGGTTAAGCATGCGAGACTTAGCCGAAGAATTCCTCGCCCTACAAATTTCTCCGCTGATGGCCAACTGGCCTATCGTCTTCGAGGATGATTCGGAAGGCGGTCTCCGCAAGATTAACTTGACTTCGAGCCCTGCAGGTAACTTCGAAACCAACATGTATTATACATATTTACTTCGAAGAAAAACTAACTTGAATTATTTATTTTTTAGCTTCTTCAGCCCCTATTACTTCAGAGCAAATTGTAAGGGCTTCGGAGAAGATTTTGGGTGCCCCAACTCCGACTGAAAAAGAATGGAGAGTTAAATTGGTCGGGAGTTGGGAGAGGTTTAACAGAGTATGGGGAATGTTGGAGTTGACTCCTCCCCCTCTGATGGACTGGGTGCCTTCGGAGAAAGGACCCAAGAAGAGGACAGCCAAAGCCGGAGCTTCGAGCTCCGCAAAGACTCCGGTGAAGAAGGTGGCTCGATCGGAAGCCAAAAAATCTCGCACCTTCGAATCCTGCGCCTTCGAGCTCAAGAACCTCAATCTCCGGTTCTAAAGAAGATGAAGGTATACTATTAGTGAGATTGATTGACGAATATGCAGCTCAAAAAGATATTCACATTGAAGATATTGCAGGTATGCCGGAGTCCCAGGCTAATATTGAAGAAGCGAGAGCTCTGGATGCTCAAGAAGAAGAGCAAATCGAAGCCCCTGTGGGCGAAGATGAAGTTGAAGTTACTACAACTTCAGTTGTGGATGAAGGGAGGACTACTCACGGAGATACTCCGGCAGCTGAAATTTTAACTGTGGATTCAGACGAAGACCTCACCTTCGATCCTCCGAGCAGTCCGGTGCTCGATCTCCCCCAGAATGTCGAAGGTAAACTTCGCACAATTCTCTTATTATTTTCTGCAAAATTATACAATGTATAATACCTTTGTTTTTGCAGAGCCCCCCTCTGTAGAAGTACAACGCGAAGATCCAATTCAAGGGCCTTCGACAACTTCGGAGCCGCACCCGGAGGTCGCTCAACAGGGGCCTGGAAGGGGTAAAAGACACATAGAGCCTCTCCCTACTCAAGGATCAACTTCATCTGAATCAACAGAGGAAAGTGAATCAACTGAGGGGGGGCCATCTACCGAAGTTCCAAGGACCTCAGGAGAACGCTCCGGAGCTTCGCCAAGCAGGGATGACCAAGAGGCTTCGGCAATGCTCCCTCTTTTAACTCCTTTTTTGGAGCAAAGAACCGGGCTTCGGACTCTGCTCAAACCTTTGGGTCGAGTGAGTCGCGAAGTCGGGGAGACAGAGCTGGTAGCAAAATTAAGCAGGGCGAAGAGTTCGGAGCTTAACGTTGCTTTGGAACGAGCAGCATATCAGGTACGGAACACCTTCGAACCAATAGAAAATTATACATGAATAATTTCTTACTTCAATTTTTTGTTCTTTTAGCAAGCTGTCTTGGCCCGTGCTGCAACTTTATCGAGCGAAAATGAAATTGCTCAGCTTTGGGAAGAAAATGAAGCTCTCAAACGCAACTTGTCTTTCTCCGAAGCTAGAGTGGTTCAAATGGATAACATGATTTCAACGGAGCGTAGGGCCAGACAGGGCTTGGAGGCTGCTAATAAAGAGCTCGAAGCAGAAAGAATCGTGCTTCGGGCGGAAATTGAAAAAGTGCGGTTGGAGCATGCTAGTGCTGGGTCCGAACTTGTGAGGCTCCAAGAGGAAGCTAGCCAACTCCTAAATCAAAAGAATATTTTAACTACGGAGAATGCTAGGATTTCCGGAGTACTAGCAGAAACAACTTCGAGCAAGGATGTATTAATCGAAGAAAAGCTTAAGTCGGAGAAGGTAGCTACGGAGGTCATAGAACAAATGCTAGGGGTTTTGGAGTACTTCGGTACTACTGGATCACTCCCTTCAGATGACAACGTCACTCCGCTGCGCTGGCTAAAAAGGATCCAAGGAGCAGCGAAGCAAATGAAGACGGCAGGCATTCGTTATGGAGAACTCTCCGGACAAGTGTCTGCCCTCGGACTACTTCGTTACTACGAGGATTTGGGCCGAACAATCACTCCGAGCGCAGAGGGCTCCATTACCTTCGACGACGAACGGCTTTTAAATCCTTCCGAAGGCGTGACTGCTGCCTGGCGAGCCTTTCAAACCTCATGGAGAGCCGAAGGTCGTTCCGCGATCAAGGCTTGGATCGATGAAGGCCAACGCCAGAAGCAAGTTCGGAGCCAAGCTTCGAGTAGTCAGCCTCCTCCGCACCCGCAGGTTTAGGAATCATTTAGGATTTTTAACTATGTAAAGCTTCATGCTTGTAAACATTTATCAATGAAAATTTTGTTTGTCATATTTTTAGGCTTTGCCTCTTATGGAAGACATCGAAGTATTAGAGCTTAACGACGAACTTCGTTCATTATGGAACACCTTCGAACTTCTAAAGAATTACAAGCGTCCTCGATTTCTAATTCCTCGAGATGACTCCGGCGTAATTGCGCCCGAAGTAATCAAAGATGTAATGTCTTATATTAAAGAGGAAGAGAAAGAGGTTAACGCAAACACCTTGTCTTCTGAAGACACTATTTGGTCTGAAGACGAAGGTGAAGCTCGAAATAAAAGATCTGAAGATCTTAGAAGCTGGGAAAGAAGCCCCGAACGGCTTCGAACTTGGGCCGAGCTTCAACAGGAGCAGAAGGATTTTAGAGCTTCGAAGGGGAGGAGGAGAGTTAAACGTAAAGTTATTAGAACTCCCGATGTTGGAACTAGTCGTTCCACCCCTAGCTCTAGGGACCGAAGAGGTCTCCGATTCCTTCTTGGTATAGATACCAATTTTTCATAGTGTAATTTGTAAACACATTTATTTCAATAATGAATGCCGATTTAAAATTGTCTCCATATTTACTAGCCCCTCTTTGGGTATAAGCAACTTCGAAATGCATTCAAAGATGGTTATGCGCAAAGAAAAAACTTCGGAGTACAATTTTTTGGGGGTTCGGAGCCCCTCTGTCATTTAAAGATCTTTTAAAATCTTATGAAATGTCTTCGACTTTTTGCAGTCAGAAGAATGGCAACTTAGTACCTTTGTTTTATGAAAGAAATCACTTGAGATAACTTTCAGGACACTTTAGTGTCTTAAAAAAATTTGTCACTTTGGACTATGTTAACACACATTCGAAGCTCATGGCTCAAATTCTGTTTTGCTTTAGCCACCTTCGGCTTATTTTTGCGATCTCTGTCGAACCAATGGTTCGGAGTTTGCAATGGTCTCTTTGGACTCTTTTTATGGATGTCTACCAGCCAATGGCTTGGACTCCGTATATTTTGGCCACCTTCGGCTCTTTTTGCAGAAGTATACCAGCCAATGGCTTGGACTTCGCAGGTTTTGGCCACCTTCGGCTCTTTTTGCAGGAGTCTACAAGCCAATGGCTTGGACTCCGCAGATTTTGGCCACCTTCGGCTCTTTTTACGGAAGTCTACCAGCCAATGGCTTGGACTCCGTAGGGTGTGGTTTTGGGTTCTTTTACGGATGCCTACAAGCCGGTGGCCTGGGCTCCGGATTATGCCAGCCCCCACGTCGGAAGCTTCGAACTTTATGGGTTCGAAGTCCGAAAATACAACCCAGCTTCATGACACTTCCCTCTCGGTCGACCCCGCGGTTCCAGTGCGTCCACTTGGAAGCTGGAAGTCTATGAGGGGAAGGCACTATCAGGATCATATGCTTTATTGATTTAGAAGATGATTACAAGCAAATTACAAGGAGCCCTTATGCGAAGTATCGCTTTAGGTGCTCCGCATGCCAAGTATGTGCTAACTCTTCACCTTCTAAATTAGCTAATTTAAATGAACCAGGGCGCCCTGAACGGACAATTAGGTATGGACCTTCCCATTTATTCCCTAACTTCCCTGGTGCTATAATGCTTCGTAGAACAAGATGACCCGGTCTTAGTTCGTTGAGCTTAACCTTCGGGTCATACCAAGCCTTCGTCTGCTGATGATACTTTGATAAATTAGCTACAGCCCGAAGTCTTGTTTCTTCTGACAAATCTAACGAAGCTTGCCTTTCTTCTTCAATGTCCGGTTCGGTGCTGCGAAATGATCCCCCTTTGAGTTCCGTTGGAGTCATAGCTTCATCTCTGAATAGTAGTCTGAACGGAGTAAAACCTGTGGACCTTGTTTGCGTAGTCCGAATGGACCACAGAATCTTCGGAAGCTCTTCGGTCCACAGTCCCTTTGCTAATCCTACTATTCTTCGATTTAGCCCTGATAAAATATTTCCATTGGCTCGCTCTACGGCTCCATTAGACTGAGGATGCCTCACTGCAGCAAAACGTAGCTGAATACCTAGATCTTCGCAAAACTTCTTGAAGGGTTCTGCGTCGAACTGTGTTCCATTATCAACTGTGAGGTATCTAGGCACTCCGAACCGGCAAATAATGTTCTTCCAGAAGAATTTCTGTACATTATTCGAAGTGATAGCTGTTAAGGGTTCTGCTTCCTCCCACTTAGAAAAATATTCAATAGCTACCACTGCGAACTTCAGATTTCCCTTTGCTACTGGAAAGGGGCCAATTAAATCCATACCCCATCTGGCCATAGGCCATACCGGAGCAATGACTTGAAGAGCTGTTGGTGGGCGATGACTCCGTCGACCCATCCACTGGCATCCTTGACAAGTGCGGACCAAGCTCTCCGCATCAGCTGTTATTGTGGGCCAATAAAGCCCCTAGCGAAGTGTTTTTCCTGCCAGAGCTCTAGGGGCTAAATGGCTTCCACAAAGGCCTTCATGAATTTCTCGAAGAATTTCTTGGCCTTCGGCTTGAGATATACATCGGAGTAGAGGGGAACATACTCTGGCCTTGTATAATATACCGTTGATTATCTGATAGTTTCTGGCTCTGAGCTTTAATCGTGACAACTAGGGCTCTTCGAGCAAATTTGTTCCTCCTTGCAAAAGTTCCATGATCGAATTTTTCCAATCTGCACTAGGAATGCAAAGAATATCTGCAGAGGGAATTTGTGGCACCGAAGGTATATTGAGTTCTTCGTAGAAAGCTTCTTCGGGCACATCCACAGCTCCGGCTGCAGCCTTCGCTAAGATGTCCGCTTGCACGTTTTCCGCTCTTGGTATACTCCGAATGGAAATACCCTTGAAGTGTGCTTCGATTTTACGGATTTCTTCTAAATACTTTGCAAGCTGTGGATGCCGAACTTGGAAACTTTTGTCTACGTGCCCTGCTACTATCTGAGAATCTGTTTTTATAATTATTCTTGTAGCCCCTAGAGCACGTGCTTTTCGAAGTCCCAATAAAATCCCTTCGTACTCCGCTATATTATTGGTAGACTTAAAGTTGAGTCTTGCGGAGTACATTGCTCTTTGCCCTGACGATGAAATTAATACTGCCCCAATGCCTGCTCCGGATGCTTGGAAAGCCCCTGCTGGTAGAACTTCTCCTGATCACCACGAGCTCTCTTTGCTCTCTCAACCCGCTTCCTCCTGAAGCAAAACTCCGCAAGATGCCCGTCTCTCTGACAGTACTCACAATGATAGGTGGGCTCCTTGGGATGTGGTTAAGGCTTGGGATTTTTGGGCTTAGTGGTGATCGGTGTTGTCTTCTTGGGTTGAGAGGGTCCAGGAAGAGAGTCTAGAGAGGTGTGGAGGTGTTTGGGCTTTGGAACCCAGATAGGTTTCTTGGGTGGAGCTTTGGGTGGTTCATGAATTACTCCATCCTTGGGCTGACAAGCCTGGGAAGACTCAGTGGAGTGAGTCTTGGGGTATCTCTGCTCAGGAGTCATTTTACTCCACTCCACTGCCCGGCTAATGGCACTCTCAAAGTCAGCCTTGGTGTAGGTGTAACCTACCCCAAACCCATCCTGCCTCTTGAACTGCTGGATCATCATGCCGAGCTGTGGCTCTCTGGCACTGATCCAACTTAGGATAGAACGGAGGTAAAAGTTCTCATTCTGAGAATCAGCTAGCTCCTCTCTCAAGTAAGCTAGAACCTCCACCTGAGACAAGCAGGTCTCACACTCATTCTCTACTTGGATAGACTTTTTGGCTTTCAGCTTGATCAATTCCATTCTAAGAGACAAATAGTTCTCACAGATAGTGGGTGGAACTGATAGTGTCTCAAGCTCTAGCCTAGTCTGCGCAAGCTCAGCTCTCAACCTCTCCAAATCACCCAAATGCTCATCGCCCTTGGATTTCAGCTCAGCTAAGGCAGCTAGATGAGATGGGCAATCAACACAGGATGCGACGACAGTGGCTTGAGCATCTTTCAGCTCCAGCTGAGCGCTTTCAAGCTCAGTAGCCAAAGCGTCCCTCTCATCAATCCTTTCTGTGTACCTGGACTTCAGAGTCGATAGGTCACACAGAAGAACCTCACACTTCGGACACTCACTACTATCACCCAAGCAAGGGGAAGAAGATAGACTCTCAATTCTACCATTGGCTACGGCAAGCTCACTCTCTAACTCATCTATCCTCTTCTTGGCCCCCCTAAGCAGTTTTTCCCGATACTTTAACTCCTGATGATTGCTCTCAAGTAAATCAACAATTTCATGCTCATAAGATGATACCTTTTCGTTGTCGTCGTTGGAGTCATCGGAGGAGCTCTTTTCTTCCTTATCCCCAAGAGCCATTGAGCAGAAGCTCTTGCGGGATCTTCGGCGCTGGTGTGAGTGGCTCTTCGGTCTGTCCCCGAAAGCCATGAAGCAGAGGCCCGTCGGATCATCCTTGTCCTTCCCCTTCCTGATGACGATCTCCTCATCACATGAGCTCGATGAAGAGGAAGAAGACGTGGACTGCTTGGAGTAGCTCTTCTCCATCTCGGCGAAGAAGGCCTTGTCGCGCTTCTTGTTCTCTCGCCGGTAGTCCTTCAGGGCCTTCTTGAAGAATCTGGTCTTCGGCTTGCCCTTGTTCAAGGAAGAGCTGTCGTGCTTGCCGGAGTCGTGGAAGCCACCACCGGTGCCCTTCTTGTGTCCATTGCGCTTGGGGCAGTCGGCGATGAAGTGTCCTGGATCACCACACTCAAAGCACCTGGATTTTGTGCCGTGTCTTTTGAACATCCTTTTGTCATAGACACGACGCACCCGGTTGTTAAACAGACACAAATCATCATCTCCCAAACACTGAAGCTGGTCCTCAGTGATAGACATCAAAGAGAACCCAGCACAGCTCACTGAAGTGGGATCAACAGAAGGTGTAGCAAGGGCCAAGGACTTCGATCTAGAACCAGTGAGATTTGATCTCAGCTAGATATCAACCTCAGTGGCCTTCAGCTTGCTAAACAACTCAGAAATGGTCAAGGTATCATAAGAAGTGCTCTCAACGATAGAGGATACCTTGATCTCCCAGATCTTTGGGTCCAAGGTATGGAGAACCTTGAGCGCCTGCTCGTGATCTGAGACTAACTGAGCACCCTTAGCCTTGTTGTCCCGAAGCTTGTTTATGATCGATTGAAAACGACCAAACAAAGCTTCAACAGATTCACCCGGCTTCTGTGTGAAGTTTTCATATTCACGCCGGTAGGTCTGATAGAGCCGAGCCTTGACCTAGGTTGTTCCCTCATGGTGTGCCTTGAGGGTAGCCTAGATCTCTCGCAGTGGAGAGATGGCTCACACGCTCAAACTCAGTGGGACCTAAACCAGAAAAGAGAATGTTCACGGCTTTACTATTGCTAAGATGCTGGGCAATAATACTAGGAGTACCATGCTCAGCAACTGGCAAAATAACAAATGTATCGTGAACACAGATGTCCCAGATGTCCGAGCCTTGGCTCATAAGATAGGCTCACATGCGAGTCTTCCAATAGTTATAGCCATAGGCTTCCAAGGACGGGACCTTGCGAGGAGAAGTCATGATCACTACTGGGGTTTAGAACCGGTTAAGGTATGGAAAACCCTAACCAGGCTCTGATACCACTTGTAGGACCAAAAGTAGCGACCAGAGGGGGGTGAATGGGCGCCTAAAAATTCTTTCGAATCAATGGCCTGCTCCCAACACCCAACGCACCTCAAAAGACTAAACAGCAGAGTGTAACCAGAAAGCCTAAGTCTAAAAGTATCTAGCCTAGAAACAATAGGTGTCAAAAACAGAGAAACACCAAGAATGGTGCTAATAGGCAGATAAACAAATATTCAAGACATGGCAGATCAAAAACCTCTCACTAGATGATCTAAGTGTATATAAAGTGAGATGAGAAGTTACTATTCAAATTTGTCTCCTGTTCGGAACTTTGGCGAAGCCTGCTGTTGGGGGAAATTACTTCATTTCCAGGACTTAAAGGTTAACCCTCCGAAGGCTCTAAGAAGGTCCCGAAGATGGTCGACTAATGCTCGATGATACGTCAGCACGGTCGAAGGGTGTCATGATGCGAAGTCTCGGAGGACCCTCCGAAGGGAGAGAGGAGGCTTCGAAGCAGGAAGACGTGACTGATTGGATGCCCTGCTTATCCATCTACCCTGCAGCACTTTACCGTGTATAACCTTGTTTATAATACGGAAGGTCATTTGTAATATAAGGGTAAATAGGTCTATTCCTTAAGCCTTTCTCCCTATAAATACCCCCCATTGTACCTTGTAAGAAGGATCCAGAACCAGTGGTTCAAACACACATATTCGGACCTCTTGAGTTGTTATCCTTTACGGAGGCTCAAGTTTGTCCTAAAAGCACAAACCTCTTGTTTGTTTGTTCTTAACTACTAAGAACCTGTTGGTGTAACTTTTACGCCAGGGGCTGATGTTCGGAGGATCCTGGTGGATGGTGGAAGCTCCGCAGACATACTCTTCGTTCAAGCCTTCGACCAAATGTGTATACCCCGGAAGCATATACTCCCTGCAGCCCGGCCACTTCAAGGGTTCTCAGGACCGCCTCTCGATGCCCTCGGCCAAATAGGCCTCGAGGTTGCCTTCGGAGAGGGGCCGCTGGCCCGAGTAGAGGAGGTGATTTTCGACGTGGTGGATGCCCCCTACGCCTACAATGCTATCTTCGGACGAGGGATGTTAAACCAATTCGGGGCTATAGCGCATCACAACTACCTTTGTCTCAAAATGCCCACACAAGGTGGAGTGCTCACTATTTCAGGAGACCAAGCTGTAGCCAGAAGGACAGAATATGGCCACGGGCAGCCATTGGACCCTCGACAAGTGCACAATGTGGCGGAGAGCGCCAAAGAAGTACCAGAAGCCTTGAGCCCCCCGAAGGGATCCTCGCTCAAACCAAGCCCGGAGGGTGATGTCGAGACAAGAATAATCTCAGAAGACGGCAAAGAGTACCCAATAAAATTCGGCAAGGGGCTATCTCCGGAGCTAACCGCCTCATTAGAAGAAGTCGTCAAGAAGAATCTAGACATGTTTGCTTGGACCGACGAAGATATCACGGGGGTCGACCGAAGCATCATCGAGCACAGTCTACTCGTCAACCCGAAGGCCAAGCCAGTGCGCCAGGGGCTCCGAAAGCTATCAACAGAAAGAGCAAATTTAGCCAAGGCCGAAGTGGAAAAATTGTTAAAAGCTGGCATTATCAGGGAAGTGGCCCATACCGAGTGGTTGGCCAACCCTGTTTTTGTAAGAAAGAAGGATTCCAGCAAATGGCGCATGTGTATTGACTTCACATCACTAAATAAAGCATGCCCGCGAGACCCCTACCCAATGCCCCGAATAGATCAATTAATAGATTCCACAGCCGGCTCCGAACTATTAAGCTTCCTCGATGCATACTCCGGGTACCATCAAGTATGGCTGAAGCAAGAAGACGAGGCCAAGACAAGTTTCATAACTCCTTCAGGAGTATTCTGCTATGTAAGAATGCCTTTTGGTTTACGGAATGCCGGAGCCACATTTTCTCGCTTAATAGCTAAAGCTTTAGGCCATCAGATAGGTCGCAATGTCGAGGCCTACATGGACGATATTGTAATAAAAAGTGCTCAAAAGCATCAGCATAGCATAGATTTAGATGAAACTTTTGAGAGCCTCCGGACATGTGGAGTACGCCTCAATCCCGAAAAATGTATATTCGGGGCACAAGCAGGGAAGCTGCTAGGGTACTTAGTTTCGAGCAGGGGGATCGAAGCCAGTCCAACGCAAATAAGTGCACTGCAAAGAATGGCTCCACCCGAGAATTTGAAGCAAGTGCAGAAGCTAGCAGGAAGGCTAGCAGCACTCAGCAGGTTCCTGTCCAGATCGGCAGAGCGAAGTCTCCCAATTTTCAAGGCACTCAAAGGCTCCGAAAGCTTCAGCTGGACGCCGGAGTGCCAAAAGAGCTTCGAAGAGATAAAAGCCTACCTTGGAACATTATCAACCTTAACTGTTTCTCTTCCAGGGGAAACATTGCTTTTATACCTTGCAGCGACAGGGTCAGCAGTAAGTGCAGTACTGGTCCGAGAAGTCGAGCTCAAAGACAAGCTGGTACAAAACCCAGTTTATTTTGTCTCGGAGGCATTATCAGGAGCCAAGATCAGATACTCCGAGCTTGAAAAGTTTGCTTATGCTTTAGTAATGGCCTCGCGAAAGCTAAGGCATTATTTCTTGGCGCATAACCTTATTGTCCCTACATCGTATCCTCTTGGAGATATGCTCCGAAACAAAGATTCCACAGGCAGGGTTGGAAAGTGGGCAGTCGAGTTAGCACCCTTCGAAATCTCCTTCACAGCAAGGACGGCCGTTAAATCTCAAATTATAGCAGATTTCGTAGCAGAGTGGACTCCATCTGCAGTATGGACTCCGGAAGAACCCTCCGACGGTTTCTGGACAATATTCTCCGACGGGGCCTATCAAGCATCAGGTGCCGGAGCAGGGGCAGTAATCTTGTCACCATCAGGGCAAAAGGCAATGTACTCTGCAAGGCTTAACTTTCGAACCACTAATAACGTCGCCGAGTATGAAGGAATCTTGCTAGGCCTCCGAAAAGCTAAAGCACTCGGAGCTACAAGGATAATAATCAAGACAGATTCCCAAGTCGTCGCGGGGCATATTGATAAAAGCTTCCAAGCAAAAAACCCACATCTCGCGCAATACCTTCAAGAAATCCGCAAGGCAGAAGCAGCATTCAAAGGGTTTACAGTTCGAAGCATACCGCGAGCAGAAAATCAACTTGCAGATATTCTTGCAAAGGCCGCAGCAGGAGCAGTAGACCTCCCGGAGGGCGCTTTCTATGAAGAATTAGAGCAGCCAGCAGCTGACCAAATACCCTCGTCAGAAGTAATGTGTATTGAAGCTACGGATTGGCGAACTCCAATAATAACTATGTTGCAAGGTAGCAATGACCCTCCGGAAGGCCCAGAAGCTCGAAGAGTGCAAACGAGAGCTCGAAATTACAAACTTATTGGGGAAGTACTATATAAAGCCGGAGTATGCTCACCACTGCTTCGATGCATCTCTCAACCTGAAGGACAAGACATACTTCGAGGCATCCACGAGGGGCTGTGCGGAGGTCATCTAGCTCCTAGAGCACTAGCAGGCAAGACGCTCCGGCAAGGTTTTTATTGGCCGACGATCGTCAGAGACGCCGAAGACCTAGTTCGGACATGCCAAGGCTGCCAATGGATGGGCCGAAGGAGCCATCGCCCACCAGCTCAACTTCAAGTTATTGCCCCGGTATGGCCGATGGCTAGATGGGGCATGGACCTCATAGGCCCTTTTCCACCAGCAAAAGGCGGATTGAAATTTGCGGTCGTAGCAATAGAATACTTCTCAAAATGGGTGGAAGCAGAGCCGCTAACAGCCATCACATCAAAGAATGTGCAAAGGTTCTTCTGGCAGAATATTATATGCAGGTTCGGAGTCCCCAGAGAATTAACGGTGGATAATGGAACCCAGTTCGAAGCTGATACCTTCCAAACATTCTGTGAAGAACTGGGCATTAAGCTATGCTTCGCAGCAGTGCGACATCCGCAATCCAACGGAGCCGTCGAACGAGCCAACGGGAATATCCTATCCGGGTTAAATCGCCGAATCGTCGGATTGGCCAAGGGCCTATGGGTCGAAGAGCTACCCAAAATTTTATGGTCTATCCGAACCACGCAAACTAGATCAACCGGCTTCACGCCATTCAGGTTGCTCTTCGGAGACGAAGCCATGACCCCTACGAAGCTCAAAGGGGAGTCACTTCGCGTAATTCAACACGAAGACGAAGATGATCGGAGTGCTTCAATAGACTTGTTGGAAGAAACAAGGCTTCGAGCTGTCGCCAACCTGACGAAGTACCAAGAGCACACAAAGACATGGTATGACCCGAAAGTCAAATTAACTGAGTTAAAACCAGGTCATCTAGTATTACGAAATGTAATAGCTCCGGGGAAGCTAGGAAACAAATGGGAAGGACCATATGTTATCTTACGCTCAGGACGCCCCGGCTCGTTTAAATTAGCTAATTTAGAAGGAGAAGAGTTGAAACATGCGTGGCATGCGGAGCACCTTAAGAGATATTATGCTTAAGGCTTCCTTGTAATCACTTGTAACACTCCTTTTATAAATAAAGCTAAAGGGTTGAGATTTGTTTTGCCCTTCGAACATCCCACCCTCCGGATGGACGCATTCGAAGGTCGGTGATGCTAGCAGAGCCAAGCATTTTTCGGAAAAACCCAAGGGGCTTGCTACGAACCATTGGTTCAGTGGCTCCGCCAACCTACGGATTCCAGGCTCCGGCTTGTTAGGATCCGTAGAAGAGTCTAAGGACTTTAAACAAGACAGAATTTCAAGCCTCCGGGTGCGAAGTATCTGTAAAAGAGCCATAGGTGGCCAACCTACGGATTCCAGGCTCCGGCTTGTTAGGATCCGTAGAAGAGTCTAAGGACTTTAAACAAGACAGAATTTCAAGCCTCCGGGTGCGAAGTATCTGTAAAAGAGCCGTAGGTGGCCAACCTACGGATTCCAGGCTCCGGCTTGTTAGGATCCGTAGAAGAGTCTAAGGACTTTAAACAAGACAGAATTTCAAGCCTCCGGGTGCGAAGTATCTGTAAAAGAGCCGTAGGTGGCCAACCTACGGATTCCAAGCTCCGGCTTGTTAGGATCCGTAGAAGAGTCTAAGGACTTTAAACAGCACAGAATTTCAAGCCTCCGGGCATGAAGTATCTGTAAAAGAGCCGTAGGTGGCCAACCTACGGATTCCAGGCTCCGGCTTGTTAGAATCCGTAGAAGAGTCTAAGGACTTTAAATTTTTTGTCTACTTATCGATGGGGACATGTGCAAAAATTCGAAGCTTGCAGGTGCTCGGGCAATCATTGTGCCTAGCGAACCCTTATATAAGATAAAAGCTCCGCCACCCACAAGGGGGGTAGGAGGTTAGGAGTCACACAGCATGCTGTCGAAGCATTCCACATTAAAATATTATATTCATACATCAGGAAAAATTGTTATCTAAACCCAAATAAAAACGGAGACCCTTTCGACCCCTAGAGCTACCCCTGCGGCTACTTTGCCCTTCGGAGCTTGAAGTCTTTTTAGGTCGGGAACTTCTCTTTTTCTTCAAGGCTCGCAGTTTCTTCTGCTCCTCCTGAAGTTCGGCCCACGTCAAGAGCCTTTCGGAGCCGGCCTCGGCAAGGTTTTCGGCTTGATACTCCGAGTCAGACCAGTCGACGGGCTCGGAAGACGAAGACCCCTCTTCCTTTTCTTCCTCTTTAATATAAGACAAAACATCCCTTCGTACTTCAAGGGTAACTTCCCCCCGTCTCCGCGAGGAACAGAAAAGCGAGAGCGGCGATAAGGCCTCAAACTCTCAAGAACTGCCCACTCCTTTCGAAGCTCGGCAGTAGTTTCCAAAAGTACGAAGTCAGGGCTCGAAGGGCATGACAGAACCTAAAAAAGAGCAGAACACCCAAGAGAAGTACTGTTTATAACTTTCTCATTAATTAAACAAAGCTTACAAGACCACAGGTACACAACAACCCTAAGCAGCTAGACCTGCGGGTCGGTTGGCGGAGCTGGGACCGAAGGCGCTGGCGAAGTCGGGAGCGGTGGCTTCGCTTGAGCTTGCTTTTGCCGGCGGGCCTCGTCGATCCAAGCCTTAGCAGCAACCTTATGATCGGCCTTCCATACTGATCGGAAAGCTTCCCAAGCCGAAGCCACCCCCGAAGACGGCCACAGCAGGTCATCATCCGCGAAGCCTCCAGGAGACGAACCACTAACCGAATCGAAGGGAACCCGAAGAGATTCGAGGTGGCGAAGGACCCCGATGCCAGCGCACTGTCCGGAGATCTCTCCGTACCGTACTCCGGAATTCTTCATCAGCGACGAAGCCACCTGGATCCTCGTCAGCTTCCGATCGAGCGGCTCGGAGGTTGCAGCAGAGGTCGAAGGGCACATGGTGCCAAAGTACTCTAACGTACCCTGAAGAGCTTCCAAGGTACGGTCGGCAGTACTGGAATTCTTTTTCTCTGCTGCCTCCAGGTTTGCTACAGTTGCATCCAACGCGGCCACCCGAAGCATCATGGAACTCTTCTGAGCCATTACCTGGCTGAGAGCCCCTTGAAGTTCCACCAGGCGACCGTTCGAAGTAGCCGCATCCTGGCGAAGCTTTTCGACCTCCGCGCGGAGGACCACTCGTTCAGCCTCGGCTTCTTCGGAGTAAGAGCGAAGGGCTTCGTCGGACGCTGCCTTAGCCTTCTGTTCTTCCAAAAGCTCTTCATTCAGCCTGAGGGATCTCCCGGTAAAGTCGTCAAGAGCTGTTTGAAGAGCTGTAACCTTCCGGTTAAGTCGGTTAATTTCGACCTCGCTAGAAGTCGCTGCCGCTCTAGCAAGGGCGAATTGCTGCAAGAAAAACAAGGTAAGTGCTAAAGAAATTTTGACCATTAAAATACAGCAACTATGGTATCTTTTTCATACCTGAAGGGCAGCCCTTTCGAGGGCCGTGTTGAGGCTCGAAGCCCTAACTTCGCTCAAAGCGGAGATCAACTCCGAATTGGCAATGTCCTGGCTTTTCTCAGCCAGGGGCTCCAGAAGCCTTCGAAGGCCGCTCCGATGCTCCAGGAAAGGAGCCAGAAGAGGGAGCCAAGACAAGGCCCGGGCGTCGTCCTCTGCAGCCTCGTCTTCTGAGTTGCCAACGGAAGGTGCTGCTTGGTCAACCCGAAGGCCCAGGCTGGAAATACTCTTACCCCTCCCTGGCACGAAAGGGGGAGAAGCAAGAACATTCCGATCCTCAGCCGCCACATCTCCGGCCGGAGCCACGTTGTCGGAGGCACCTTCAGTAGTCGAAGTCGCCACGGCCGGAGCCAACTCCGTCCCAGGGAGCACATCGTCCGCCCCGAAGGATACGTTCTCCACCACCGGGCTCGAAGCCCTCAGGGGAGCCGGAGAGTCCGCTCGGGTGACCGTCTCCGAAGAAGCAGGGACGTCGAGCGCCACCAAGGCTTCAGTACCTGAAGAGGTACCTATGTCAAATACTAAGATTAATTAACATATTCTACAGATAGCAAACGAATGCCGACGAAAAAAGAAAGAGCTCCAGGAAAATACCTCCAAAAGCCGTTTGAGGAAGGATCGCCGGATCCTCCAGGACTTCGTACATCCGGAGGATGTTGTCGAAGTCATCCCCCGAAGCCCTACCCTCGGTTTCGTCCGCCGGGGCCACGACCTCCGCAGGAACCCCTTCGGGTGCAGGCAAGTCGGAGGTAGGGTTTGGCTCCACTTGCACGTTGGCAGGTGCAGGAGGAGTCAGTGGAGTTACACTAACACCCTCCCTATCGGGGAGGTTTGTAGGGACCTCCCCCATATCTTCGTCAATCAGAAGATAGTCTTCAAAAGCCTTCGCTGTGGCGCCTCCGGAGTCTTCTGTCTCTTCGGGAGTTGGGCTCCGCTCGTCCGGCGACAAAGAAGACGAAGCGGGCGTCAAGTGAGAAGGCTGCTTCGCCGCCCTCTTCTGAGCAGGTTGCTTGCCAGCTTTTTTAGAGGGCTCGGCCGCTTCTTTCCTCTTGCGAGCCGCCGCTCCAGCTGGGGCGAAGGCGGGAAGCTGCGGGGGCTCCATGCCGAGGGCTCTCCACACCCTGTTCGAGCGCTCCCAACTCCCCTACAGTTCCAGCCTCCTCTGCCTCTCGGCTATCGAAGGGGCTCCGAGAATTCGCTCGGTAGCCCGGACTATGTCGTCCGGAGCTAAGGCCAGAGGTGCCGCTGAAAAGAAAAAAGTATAAGAAGCATAAGTATAATTAATATGTGCATATAAACTAATGCCGCAGGAAAAAGGCGTACCTATGTTTCGGAGGTCCCCCTCCGAGGCTTGCGGGATGGAGATTGGCCAACTGGCTCCGAGGGGAGAGATCCGAAGGCCGACGAACTCTTCGGCCAGGTCGCGCATACTCATGCGACGAGCCACTGAAGCCAGCAACCCTAGTCTCGTCGTGAGCAGGCTAGGGTTCGGAGAAATATCCGCTTCCTTCCGGAACCAGATTTCTTGCAGAGGGCCCGAAAGGGGGGAGTTTTCTCCTACTTCGGCGTAAAACCACCGAAGTATCCAATTTGTATACCATCGATCGTTTATGGCCTTCGCAGGGAAATGAAGAGCGTGCTCTCGCCGAAGCTGGAAATTAACACTGCCGAAGGCCACTGTCACCTTCGAGTCTCCAGGCCCGTCTTGAGGCTTCGGCTGGCAGATGGCCTCATGGGTCGCTGCGAAGATCTCGGAGCGCCCTTCACACCCCTCCGCTCGAAGAGCCCACTCAAAGACGGCCAGGCGGACGATTGCGTTGGGGGACAATTGAGGCAGGGTAATGTGGAACAGGTCCAGCACCTCTGCCAAGAAATCCACCGCTGGTAGCCCCAAACCTGCTTCGAAGAAAGCCTCGAAGACTACCACCTCTCCACTTCGAGGCCGGGGAGTCGATTCTGTCCCGGGGACCCTAGTCCTCATTCCGGCTCCCAGCTTCCCATCTACTGCTTCTTCAATAGACTCCGCGGTGCTCACAGACTGACCGATGACAAAGCTTTGGGCCATCTTCTTCTTGGAGGGCGGACGAAGCGCCCGAGGGTTCTTGGGCCAACCACCGCCCGGACCCCCTGCCATTGCCGTAGCTGCTGATGCAGCCCACGCCTGCCGCTGCGCCAGAGTGCTGGCCGCCAAAGGGGTTGTGTGGCTGGTTCTTGCCATCGCGCTCAAATACTCGAAGGTGCGGGAGGTTGAAGAGAAAGGTGAATTGCAGAGATGGTGAATGCGGTAAAAAACTTCCAGTAATCCCTATTTCCCCCTTTTATAACCGCACAACCTATACTGCTCTTCGAGAAGTTTCACACTACAGGTTCGGCTTCCGTCTCCGACAGGTGGGGTTGGTAATTGGAACGGCGTGCAACCGCTGAAGAAATCGACCGTTACTTCTTTTTTACAGAGGGTAACGGCTATTTGCGCCGTAACGGTCATATTGACGGTACCCCACGGCGTTCACACTCCGTAACCGACGCCACGACGAAAGACACTTCGTAACCGCTTGCACGACGTTCACACTCCGTAACTGCTTTCGTAACACTCATGCTCCGAAGCCATGCTGCTCCAGGGAGTTTTCTCACTATGCCCAAATTCGGAGACGAACGTTTTAAAATATTAGGCTTAATATTCTGGGTTAAATCATAGTATCTTCGCATTCCCTTTAAGTCTCAGAAACTAAAAATGTTCCTTTCGTATACTGCATTCTTTCTAAAAAATAGGTTATCTACAGAAAGGCGTATTCGAGGGGCTACTGTTGGGGGAAATTACTTCATTTCCAGGACTTAAAGGTTAACCCTCCGAAGGCTCTAAGAAGGTCCCGAAGATGGTCGACTAATGCTCGATGATACGTCAGCACGGTCGAAGGGTGTCACGATGCGAAGTCTCGGAGGACCCTCCGAAGGGAGAGAGGAGGCTTCGAAGCAGGAAGACGTGACTGATTGGATGCCCTGCTTATCCATCTACCCTGCAGCACTTTACCGTGTATAACCTTGTTTATAATACTGAAGGTCATTTGTAATATAAGGGTAAATAGGTCTATTCCTTAAGCCTTTCTCCCTATAAATACCCCCCATTGTACCTTGTAAGAAGGATCCAGAACCAGTGGTTCAAACACACATATTCGGACCTCTTGAGTTGTTATCCTTTACGGAGGCTCAAGTTTGTCCTAAAAGCACAAACCTCTTGTTTGTTTGTTCTTAACTACTAAGAACCTGTTGGTGTAACTTTTACGCCAACACCTGCTTCACTAGTCGAAGCCTGTTTCGCTGGTCGAAGCCTGCTTCGGAGTTCAGAGTCGAGGTCTGACGAAGGTTGTTGAAAAAGTGTCGAAGGTTTGTTGTCTATCCTAGTTCGAGTGTGACTTAGAGCGAAGTATGCTTCGACGCGAAGAATGATAGTTTTGAAGCTTGCTTCGAACAGTGTACTTCGAAACCTAGACTTCGAACAGAGCTTTGAACAAGCTCACAGAAAAGCAACCTCCGAAAGAGAGGCGAAGCCCGACACACGGCAGAAAGACCAAATCAAAGTCCGCAGTGTTACCTTCGAAGCTAGCAATCTCGAGGTATGACCTTCGAACAATAGGCCAGCTTCGAGTCGAGGTCTGCAGGTGTTGACACACAAGAAATCAAAGATCACAAACACACTTCGAATGACAAGCTTCGAACTCACAAGCTGTGACCCTTGAAAATGATGACAGCAGAAAGATCTCAGAGACTAGACGTCGAGCGAAGTATATCAGAGAGATAAACTTCGAAGCTAACTTCGAAGCCTGTCGAAGTATTGACTTCGAACAGCTCGAGACAGATCACCTTCGCAAAGACCGTCGAAGTATATCAAGTTGACAGAGCACAAAACGTACTTCGAAGCTAGAAACACAGTACACAATGTGAGGTCGAAGTTCGAGCGAAGCCCTTGAGGATGTCAGATCGAAGCCTGCCTCACAGAGCTGAGGGGCTTCGAATAGAGAAGGGGCTTCGCCAGAGATCAGCCAGAAAAGGCACTTTGCCCTGTCTACTCGATCAAAAAGCAACACAGTAAAATGCAGTGCTAGAGTACTAGTGTACTGTTGGTACAGTGTAGTAGTACTACTTGCAACTAGTATGAACTAGTACTCCTCACGTGAAGAACAGAAGCAACCGTGAAGCATTTAACACAGAGATAACATGGCTGTGCACATCAAAAATGAAGCTTCTGATTCAGAGAAATCAATGCACACACCTCAACGCAAACAGGAGATCGAATCTCTGGAACAAGTAGAACCGAGGGAATGCAAGGCACAAATCAGTTCATGGCGGCGCACAAAAAGGAGAGAGAGAAGAACGTAGGAGACAAAATGACCCAAAAGAGTAAGAAATGATTTCAGCAAAAAGGGTAGTCCAACCCTAGGGATTGGGGCCCTATTTATAGGTTGCCCAAAGACCAAGAATATTTCACCAGCCCCTTAGGGTTTTTACATACGCTAAAATAAAGGAAATGACTCAACTGCCCTTAGGAATTTTTACAGACTCGACTGACTGACTGTGGGCCTAGAGATACAGATGACTTATCCGGAAGCTAAGCTTTCATAGCGACTACGGCTTCTCTTCTGGACAGTCTGATACAGAATCAACGGTTGTCAGTTTTGCGCCGAAACTGACAAAGCCTCCACCGACTTTGCACCAGGTACCCGGATTGGACTGGCCCGATTCCGTAGCTCTCTCAGCCCGGCAATCACTCACCGCCCGTGTACCTGAGTCAATCCTGGTCAACAGCCTAGTGGGTCTTCTGCTGCTTCTAGCCCATGTACCCGGATTGGGCCAGCCTGACTTCGCAGCTCTCTCAGCCTGACAGTCACTATCTTCCCATGTACTTGAGTCACACGCGGCCCACGAAACAGCAGAACTCCTCTCTTCATCTATCCTCTTTGACTATCATTGACAATGACTCATCACATCTGGAGTCATGAGGCCCACGCTATTCAGCATGGCTACTCAAGTGTAAGCCAAAAAGATCCCGTCAGAAGAGCGCGACTCAAATTTCTCCAAATTTCCACGTTTTAGGATAAAGCAACGACAACCAAAGACTCGAAGATGAGTAACTTTGGGTTGCCTCCCAAAACGTAGCTCATAAGATGTCAAGTTCAAAATTGAGCGCAAGAAGATTCGGTTTGAGATGTAACAAGTAGTGTTCATGGCCTCAGCCCAGAATTTTCTAGGAGTCCTCTGCTCATCGAGCATCGTCCTAGCCATCTCAACCAAAGTGCGGTTCTTTCTCTCAACAACAACGTTCTGTTGAGGAACCCGCGGAGCAGAGAATTGATGTTCTATGCCATGCTCCATGCAAAAGTCAACAAAGAGATTGTTCTTGAACTCAGTGCCATTATCACTTCGAATGAATTTCAATGCACCAGGGAGTTCAGTGAAAAGTCTCAAAGTCAAGCTCCGAAAGTGTGAAAAAACTTCATCCTTGCTGGCAAGAAAGAAGACCCAAGAGTAGCCAGAGAAATCGTCGACAATGACTAATACATACCACTTGCCGCCTAAAGAACTAACCCGAGAAGGACCTACAGTGTCCATGTGGAGAAGTTCTCTGGGTTGTTCAGTCATCACTATGGTGACTAGCGAGTGCGAAGCGGCAATCATTTTTCCATGTCGACATGGAGCGCAAACTAAATTCTTCTCAAACTTGAGCTTGGACAATCCTCGGATCAGACCTAGGGCACTCAGATGAGCAAGCAACTCAAAGCTCATATGCCCTAGTCTCCTATGCCACTTCCAAAGCTCAGAAGTCGAATGTGCAACAAGACAATGAGAAGAACCAGATGACTCAGAAAAATCAGCTCCAAAAACTCTCCCAACTCTAAAGATCTTACAGACCACAACGCCATCAGAATTGAGTACTTGTGAAGTATCGCGATGGAATCACACTTCGAAGCCCTCATCAAGCAATTGAGATACAGAAAGCAAATTGTATCCCAAGTTTTCAACCAATGCAACATCTTTGAGAGTGAAATTCGATTTGATTCTTACCACACCTTTACCTTTCACTCTACTCCTTCGATTGTTGTCGAAGGTGATATGTTCCTTTTGCTTGGTTGTTGTGAAGCTAGAGAACCATGCTGCATCTCCGGTCATATGGCGCGAACAACCGGAGTCCATGATCCACGTGCCCTCCAAGCCTCGGTCTAGCGCCTACACATGATAAGAAAATCTCGATCGCTCAGTGCTGGGGTGAGTGAATACATGATGAGGCATCCAGCACTGAGTGATACGAGTAGTAGGCACAGTAAAAGTAGACTGACTATGCACAGGATAATCAGAATGATGCAAAGTGCGAGGTCTACCTACATGCAGTGATCCAAAAGCATGACGAGGTCTACTACTCTGATGAGTTACAAAGATACTCGCCCGGGGTCTACCACCATATGGAACATGGTGAACACCTCGAGGAGCAAAACCTCTCCGAGAAATACGAGGAGCCTCGAAAATAGGACGTGAGTAAAACTCAGACTCATGCATACCTCGAGATGGGTAATGCATGTCCTAGAAACTTATCGCCTGAGAGCGTCGCTCATCCTTGATGCGATGAAAACAGAACACAACTAGATGACCCACCCGCTGATAGTAGGAACAATGAAAAACTCTCCTAGGGGCACTCTCATGGGTCATAGGAGCAACTCTCACTGGTTCCTTGGGCTTGTGCTGAGTGGTTTTCTTGGGAGGAATTTTTTTGATAGGAGGAGTTGTTTTCTTTGGAGTTTGGGTAGGCTTTTGGTTGATGGAGTGTCTAACAGGGCTCTTTCTTTCTCTAAGGTAGTGGGTGAGGTAAAAACAGTTTTGTTCTCACTGTCTGAGGGAGTCCTCTCAAAACCCAATCCTAGAGCTAACCCTGCCCTATCAGCACACATCTTGGTCTTGGCCAAGAGCAAATCCATCCTACCCTTTCCCTCAGTGCATTTGTTAACCACAGAAAGAAGATATTCATTTTTAGTCGTGAGGTTCTCAGCTCGCTCTCTAACAGTGCCTAGCTGGTCCTTAAGGGTTATGCAAGTGTCACACACAGGTTGTACATCCTTAGAACTACCGGCCCTCTCCAATCTAGCCTCTAAATCATGAACATGCTTATCACATAAATCAATGCTCTCACGTAATAAAGAACAGTTCATGCATTCATTTATATCATGAGAACTAGAATCAACCATCAAAAGCTGCTTCTGTGTAGTCTCAAGCTCAGAAAGAGTTTGAGCATGCACAGAACGCAACTAAGCAAGCTCACTCATGACAACAGTGCAAGATTCAAATTAAGCATCATTAACCCTAAACATAAGCATGGCATAATCAGTAGAAACAGATTCTAGCCTAAGTCTAAGGTCTTTTCTATCTCTAGTGGCTTGCACAAGTAATCTATCCTGACCAAGAACTACTTCATTCAGTTCATCTAATTTAATTGCAAGCTTGTCATAGGATAGAGGTACCTCAGATGAGTCAAGCTCATCGCTGCTATGATCGCTGTCGGCCATGAAGCAAAGGCCGGTGAAATATCGTCCCTTCTTGTCCTTCTTCTCCTCCTTCCTTGGAGACTCCTCCTCCTCAGAGCTCGACTCCTCAGTTGAGGAAATGTCGATGTCACTGAGAGCAGCAACAAACACTCTGGAAGCGTCTTTGGCTACTCTCTTAGCCACCTTGCCGCGCTTGCCCTTCACAAAAGGCTTCCACTCCTTTTTGTGGTATTTGGGGCGCTCACTCTCATCTTTCTTCTTGAGTTTAGGGCAATTGGCCTTGATGTGAGAAGTGTCGCCACACTCAAAACAACCACTAAAACCACTTCTCCTATGATCCCGTCTCTCATGATGAAAATGGGTGAACCTTCTGGCAATGAGAGAAAGCTCATCATCATCTAGAGTATCCACCTGCTCCTTAGTGATGAAGACCAGGGAGGACAAAGCAAAACCATCTGTAAAAACACAAGTGTCTGATGTGCTTGGTTCTGCTGTGGTGCCACGGCTAGTGCTAGAAGCTAGTGCCAATGGCTCTAGCAAAGAGTTCCTATGCACTGCAAGAGATGCCTTGGCAATCTCTGTGGACTTCAGCTTGCTAAAGAGCTCATCACAGGTCAATGTGTCATAATCTGTGGACTCCTCAATGCTGGATATCTTCACTTCCCATATGCTATGATCAAGAGCATAGAGAAGCTTGATAGCCCTATCACGATCATTGTAAGCAAGCGTCCCGTTGGACCGCAAGTTACTCACTATCGCATCAAAGCGAGAAAACATGGCATCTATAGATTCACCAGGTGCCTGCACAAACAGCTGATATTGTTGATGTATGTTCTTTGGCGCCTAGCCTTAATCTGTGTAGAGCCCTCATGAAAAATAGTGAGCATAGTCCAAATCTCCCTAGCTGTCATAAGGTGTTGCACCCTATCAAACTCACTTCTACTCAAACCAATGAATAGTATATTTCTTGCCTTGGAGTTGGCATTATACTGATCCTTCTCTGTTTGAGAGGTGCGAGTTTCAGGGATGGAGTATTGTGATTCCACAATCTCCTAAATTGCATTTCCTTGGCTTAACAAGTAAGCCTCCATGCGCACCTTCCACTATGCAAAATCTGTCCCATCGAACAGAGGTATTTAACTAACTCTGTCCATGTCGCCAATAGATCACAAAACCGGTTAAGGTCAACTGGTGATCTTAACCTGCTCTGATACCAACTGTTGGACCGAAAACGGTGACCAGAGGGGGGTGAATGGGAGATTTTAAAATTTCAGACTAAAAATAGCGTTCTATTTTACTTCTGTCTTCTGCGGAACAGGCTTCGAACACACCCTTTGAAGTTCTGGTTCGGAGGTATTTCACCGCTCCGAAATCAGGCTTCGCAAGGAGTAAAAGTTCGAAGCCAAGAAGACTTCGCTCCACCCACAACCCCGAAAATTCAGCTCTGCTAAGTCAGTGCAGGCTCCGCACACAAGGTACCTTCGAGCAGGCTTTGCACTTCACCCTTCGCAAGAGCGGACTTCCCTCTGAGGACTTCGATCAGCTCTGCTAAGTTAGTGCAGGCTCAGCACACTGGGTGCCTTCGAGCAAGCTTTGCACTACACCCTTCGCAAGAGAAGACTTCCCTCTGCGGACATTAACCAAATACTCAGCGACAGCAACTGGTGCTAGGTTTCGTACTTCGAAGGTCTAAACGCACACTAAACAGACTTCGCCAAGGACTTCGACAAGGAAAGAAAAACGGGCTTCGATCTAAGCCATGAATAGTGCTTCACTAGTAATCAGAGAGGTCTTGCCTCCAGTTTACACAAAGCGAACAAACACTGAAAAACACACACTTCTCACAAACAGACTTCTCACACACTTCTCCAGACGAGATCTAGTGCACAAACTCAACCTAGAAAAATGGTGCACAGAGAAATCAAAATGTGAAGTGCAACGCACAGTACAAGTTCAAGCAGTGAAAGAAGAACAGAATCAAAACTTCATTGCATGAACAGGGAACACAAAATGAACTCACAGATCTGAATACAAAGTATGTGGCGGCTAGCACAGGAGCTCAAAAATGACTGCTCAAAGTGTTGATGTGACCTAGCTAGCTTCCACTATTTATTGGCACTATTCAGCCTTGTGAATAGACTACTTTACCCCTAGGGTTTACACTGGTTTTGTCTCATTAGAACAGGAGGGTACAGCTAGTAGTCTACTTTATTTGGAGGCTTCTTTTGTCAGCTTCGAAGAGGAGACAGCATCAGCTTTTGCAGAGCAAACACGGTCAGCCTTTGCAGTCTTGGATTCTTCTGAAGCCCCCCTTCGCACGCGAAGGGTGCGGTAGCTTCGGTGAGAAGCCTTGAGCCTGACGGCCTTCGCTTCACCGAAGTCAGCCTTCGATACAGAGATGGTTTTGAGTCGAAGCCGTCAAAGCCCTTGGGCCTTCGCACCAACACCTTCGGAGTGGACCACCACGGCTTCGTAGCTTCTCCCAGCTCGAACTCCATCAGTCCGAGTACCGAAGCCATGCATGGCCGAAGTACCTCAAGTCAGCCTCACTCTGGAGCCAGCCTCACTCCGGAGCCAACCTCACTCCAAAGTCAGCCTCACTCCGAAGTCAGCTTCACTCCGAAGTCAACTTCACTCCGGAGTCAGCTTCACTCCGGAGCCCCACCTTCGGAGTACCACCCTTCGAAGTCCCTCCTTCGTCCAAGGCCTTCGCATGAAGCATTCCATGAGCACTTCATCGCAGTGTCTCTCCCCGAGCACACTCCTCGATGATCCTCACCCGCACCATGCCTTCGATACACCTCGACTTCTGAGACCTTCGTCGGGTATACCTTTAAGTGCCTCCGTCTGGAGCACACTTCGAAAGCCCTGCCTCATTGCTGAGGACTTGGTCCACCATACTCCGAAGTCACTCCATTCGGAGTACCCTTCGAAGTGCCTCACCTCCGAGGACTTCGTCTCGGGGTACCTTCACCTGGAGCCATGCTTCGCACTTACTGCCTTCTCCTGGCGCACCTCGACCTGAGGTCTGACCTCGACCCCTTCGCAGCCTTCGTGACCGAGCTCCCCGCTCGCCAGGCATCAAGCCACCCGCATGACCCAGGTTCACTTGCTACGAACCGTCCGTCGCCTCCTAGGTCACCTGTGCACCTTAGACAAACAGACAAGTGTATCCAGTACCCCGGAGACTTCTCCGGGTAAACAACCTTTGGCACACCCTCCAGTGTACCGCCCAAAATACCGAACCCTTCGTTATAGCCAAGTCATTGTGTACTGTCGGACCCCTCCGATAGGCACACTCTGCTATAACAGCCGCAGTAACCAGAACCCACTGAACCCTTCGGTGAAGCAACCTCCGAACCCCTTCGGAGGGACCCCTTCGAATCAGAGGATAAAATCTATCAATCACTCATCACAGACTCTGAAACTAACCGTTGGTTTCTCAATCTCATACTCTTGTCGCCGAGTTTGTTGAATCCATGAGCAGGGAATTTGAGATGTCGATGATGGGCGAGTGGACCTTCTTCCTGGGTTTGCAAATCAAGCAAAGCAAACAAGGAACATTTGTCCATCAAACGAAATACACTAAAGACCTGCTAAAACGCTTTGACATGTCAGATGCAAAACCTCTTGCTACCCCAATGGGTACTTCTGTTGCACTTGATCCAGATGAAGATGGAGAAGCAGTGGACCAGAAGGAGTATCGCAGTATGATCGGCTCCCTCCTTTACTTGACGGCTACGAGGCTGGATATACACTTTGTGTGTTTGTGCACTCATTATCAGGCTTCTCCAAAGCTTCACATCGTCAAGTTGTCAAGCATATTCTAAGGTACCTCAAGTACACTCTTGAATTTGGTATTTGGTATTCTGCAGCATCTTCATTATGCTTCAGAGGTTTTTCTGATGCTGACTTTGCTGGATGACGTATTGATCGCAAGAGTACTTCTGGGACGTGTCATTTTCTGGGTTCATCTCTTGTGTGTTGGTCTTCACGCAAATAGTCTAGCATTGCATAGTCTACAGCCGAGGCTGAATATGTAGTTGTCGCTAGCTGTTGCGCACAAATTTTGTGGATGGCTTCTACTTTGTTGGACTTTGGGTTGAATTTTTCACGTGTTCCATTGTTTTGCGATAACACACGTGCAATCAGTTTAGCAAACAACCCAGTAAAACATTCTAGGACCAAACACATTGACGTGCGTTATCACTTTTTAAGAGATCACAATGAAAAAGGAGATATTGAATTGCGTTTTGTCGATACTCAGAATCAGCTTGTAGATATTTTCACCAAGCCTCTCGATGCTTCTCATTTTGCATTTTTGAGGGGAGAGCTTGGCATTTGTCATCCTTATGGCATCATGTGAGGGGGAGTTGTGTACTTTTGCATATGCTTCTGAAATATGATTAATTGCTTTCACATGTACATGCTTTTGTGTGCACTTTACAATTTTGTCTTATATTCCTATTTGATTATGCTTAGAATGAACTCATCTATCTATATGTCTTGAGCATGGCTTTTCTTTGTGAAAATTTGAAAATAGTCACTACTAAGTCTAGAAACTAGCATGAATAGCCTAGGGTGCTTTTTCTATTCATTACTTACTTGATAGCTTTGTCCTTTTCACTTGGATGCTCATACGCAACTTGATTTTGTTATGCTCAAAAATAAAAAAATGGAAAAACTAAAAAATGAAAAATGACAATGATGAAGATGAAACAAAAAATATACTAAAGTTGTGATAAAATTGAAAAGATCCAGGTGGGTTTGTGTAGTCGCACTACTTTGTTCTAGACTGCTTACCATTGCACTTGGGTTTGAACTAGGACATTGAAGTGTATACCATGATCAATGCCTTAAGCTTCTGATGGTTTATCCTAGGCTTGGCTTGATCAGTTAGCATAAGGTTGACTTGCAAATAACACCTGACATTAAATAAAAAAAGGATAAAGGATAAAAAGTTTAATTTTCTCGCATATCAAGTTTGTTGCAGCTCCTTGTAGTGGGATGTGCTTTTCGAGTTTGTTTTTGACTAGCCTTTGTATCTCTTACCTTGCCATGTCTAGTATGCTAGCCTGGGTAGTGATGCTTTTATTTGCTTAAACATCAAAATGCTTGCTCTTACTGATATTTAGATTGTGTACATTCAAGCTTGTCATACATTTAGCTAGGATAGTTTGTAAGGCACAAGAAGTGTTTGTACTATAATTGGACTTAATCATATTCTGGAAGCATTGCATGTACACTTTACTCTCTCAACTCATGGGGCTATCTTGATGTCTGCATTGCCAAAGGGGGAGAGTTCATGAACTTTTGTTGCTTTGTTGCTTATTGATCTTTTAAGCTTTTGAAGGTAGTTTTTGCTCTATCATCCATTCTTGTCAAGTGACATGTTTCTTAGTTTTGCTCTCTTTAGAGCTTTCATGGTCACTTGTGTGCTGAATTTTTTCTTTAACCTTCTTTTGATCTTGAGTTGTCAATGCACTCATCAAGGGGGAGATTGAGGAACATAGTGAGGTTTGTGACTATAGTTCATGGTTATGATGAGTGATTGATAGGGTGTTTGTCATGAGTTTCTGTCTGGATGTTTGGATATGCGTGTGTGTCTGTGTTTGTCTCATGTGTGCAGGCTTGAGTTACTCATCAACTGTCGATGGCAAGGGATCAGGTTTAGACAGGGAGTCTAATGCCAGATGGTCGAGGGTGTGAGTCGAAGTCGAGACTAGACTCAAATGTACGCATGGAGATCGAGCAGGACATGAGTTGAAGGTTGATCAAGATGAAGCGTCGGTTGAGTCAACGAAAGGGAACCCAGTTCAAGTGACAAGGCGGCTCGAGGGATCGAGAGCGGGAGAAACTTGCTGGTAGTCGAGTTTGTCGACTAACGTCGATCATCGACGATCAAGGGAGGCTTTGTCGGTTTTTGCTGAAAATCGTCAAATCACTAAATGTTTCAAATACAATAAATAGAAGTTTAGTTTTAATTGAGTATTTCAGTTTAATAGTGTAAACTTTTGGTATATTTTTAGAATTGTCAAGTTGTGAAAATATATTAAAAGGATGAGTCAAGGTGTATTTTCTTTTTGAGTCAAGTAGGAGAGGTATTTTCAGGTTTTTTCCATTTCTGAAATTGAGTCTTGTCCCTATCTATATTTATGAAAAAATTGGAGGACCTTTATGTAAAACTGGCTTTTTGGGTATGGCTATAAAAAGAGCCTCATACCCAAGGAGTTGGCAGCTCTTTTGATGAAAAAATACATAACCTTCTTTTGCTGAACCACCTGGTTTCTTGCGGAATATTGTTCTTGTGCCGATCGGTGAATAGTATTGTTTCAGTAATATTTCTCCGAGCAGACTGTTCTTCATCAAGAAATTTTCTTCTCTTTCAAGCCGATGGTTCTATGATCCTACAAGAAACAAGAACTACATCTAGGTATGTTCCATCTGGTCTGATCAGTTTTCTCTCTTTGTAAATCTGCTAGATACATCCCTTGTTATTTCTTAGAGAGATAGTGTTCTGTTTGTCTTGGTTGATGTCTGAGTTCATGGCTAAAGAAATGAGTAAAGGTATGTGGATTAAGTTCTTGATTCAAAATGTTTCTATCTGAAGTTTAATTGACTTGGAACAAATCTTGAATATTGATTTGTTGTTGAGGTATCTATTTTCAGAATCTGAATAGTAGAAGTTTTGAGACTGTTTTGTCTTGGTTAAAGTGTTTAAGATCACTGAGTTTGTTGTGCCTATTTCATAGTAAAGAATTGAAGTTGTGCTAAATTGTTGGAAGTTTTGTTGGTTAATAGTGTTGGAAACTTGTTTGAGATCAACCAGGTTGTATTATCTATTTTCTTTTGATCTGGCTGAAGTTTTGGCCGACCAAAAATAGATTCAATCACATACTCTGAAAGTTGTGTCATATTTTGTCTACCAACCACTTTCCAAGTGATGTCATTGTTGAGCTATAGAAGAAAAGAAACTGAGTAGTAGATTGAAATTTCCTGATATTCTATAACAATCCATTTCTGGTTGAAATTTTGAGTAATTAATGTGTTTCATTTGAAAAAGGTTTTTGGTCTGAAGCATTGTCTGGTTATAAACAGACCATTCTTCATAGCCTGTTTAAATTGCAGAACTCTTATAAACTTGCTTTGATTTTAAGGACTAGTTTAAAATGACAAACTAGGTTGCTACATGATTCTGCTGAAATCACTTTTTCTCCAAAAAAATAATTTCCATGGATCTCTTGTTCTGTATTGAAAATGATTGCTATTTGAATTTGGTTCAAATTGAATTACCTAGCTGATAGTCATAGCTAGAGTTTCAGTAGTGAAATCTGATAGATTATTCAAGATCTTTTCAATTGAGTTTTTGGCTATATCACAAATTTCCAATGACTGAACAGTAGGTTTTAGGAGTTTTGAACATAAACTTCAGTTCAGAATGGGTGTTCTTGTGTGTTCAGAACTTCAAGAATTTGAACTGTGTTCAGGATAAATTCTCAATATCAATTCTGAGCTGATTGTGTGTAGGTACTTTTTATCATCAAAAAATTTCAGATGTTGTGTTCTTGATCTGAAAGTACTGTATAATTTCAGATATCTGTTTTCTGCTTCAAGTCATAGATTAAACTGTTTTCTGTTGCATACTGAAACAGTTGTTCATATGTCATCATTTACTTTGTGTCTAGTTTGCTGAAAAACTAATCCTATGTGTTTGGTTACAAGTAGTGTTTCCTCTACAAATTGTTTTTGAGATGAATCATGTATAGTAACTGAGTCAGTAATCCTGTTTGGAGAAATCAGAGTTGAAGTTGAAGTGAAAACTTGAATCTGTGATAAATTTTGAAATAAGGGTCACTATTCATGTTCAAGGAGTTTCCAGAACTCTTGTGATTTCAACTAAAATACATTAGTGACAATCTAATTCATCATCTGAAACTTGATCTGAGTCTTAGTGTGGTTGTTAAATCTGTTTTCCCAATTAGATTTAGTGTGGTTGTTTGCCATCTCAGAAAAGCTACAGTGAGTCAGTGTTTAATCAAAGCCAAATTGTTAAAGTCTAGATTTTGTCAGTTTTAACTATCTCTGAACATTGTCGGAGTTTCAATAGTCGACCACTTTCTATTGGAGTTTCAATTATTGACTCATAACTGTATTTCGACAAACCATTCTCCGATTAGAACATTTCAGCAATTGATACTCCGATCTGAAAGAAAATTTTTATTTGAACTGTTTTGATTTGAATTATTTTCAAGTAATCATCAAGTTTGATTTTGTAATTTTTTAGAGGTGTGTTGGGTGATTAGAAAAGGCCATCTGATTCAGTAGAATTTTGTCGAGGAGCCTATTCACCCTCCCCCCTCTAGTCGCCATTCCGATCCCACAAGGCCGAAGAATGAAGAGGTAGCTCACCCGGTGAGTCCAAAGCTGTAGCTAGGACACGACAGGTGTGGAGACCGAAGTTGATTAGCAAATCAGCTTCCACCCTCGTTGAGTAAGGACCGCGTCCTCACGAGGGACTCGGGGGAGGGGGCAGAACTAGTAAAATAACTAAAGGCCGATTTGGTGAAAAAAGTCTGACGCTTATGTCCCCTGGTCATATTAGTAAGTCGTACAAATCGTCCTCATCAAATTCAAATGTCTTGGGTTATGAAATGGACGATTGGATAGGTAAACAAATAGAGAGTACAACCCATGGCTCACTGTGCTTTTAGCTCACTAAGTTTGCTAAAAGGCAGGGGGCATGTGTTGACACACGAATTTGGCATTAATGGTCGAAATTTTCGAAATATCAATTTTGGTAATTTGGGTCGAAAATATGCCATCTCTGGCACAGGCTGAAGCTCTGAAGTGCCAAAGGCATGTCCTGCGTTGGGCTTCGGCAGCACCTTCGGAGGCCTGCTTTGCAGGCAAGCTTCGGCCCAGTGGGCCCCTTCGGTGGCCTGTAGGCTTCGGCCCAGCAGACTGGCTTCGGTGAGGCCCGCGGAGGCGCACTCCGGCCGGTAGAGTTCTATTGAAATTAGTATAGTTCGGCTGTTTTGATCTCTTATCCAAATCTTAACCACTTGGCTGAATCCTACTCAGATTAGGTGAGATCTCTTATCCAAATCTTACCCACCTGGCCGAATCCTACTCAAATTAGTTGAGACCAGCACCTATAAATATAGGGGTGAGGCTGATTCAAGAGGACCCCTGCTTTCATATCAACACAAAGCCCTCGCTTTGAATCGTTCTTTTACCTTTCAAATATAGGCCCTGTTTTGGACAGTTTGATTAGGTTTGATTTTTTTAGTTATTTTCTCAAATGTAGGCTAATCGAACTTTATTTCTTAATATTTGTTTGATTACCTAGCGACTCAGTTAACCTTACAACTGTTAAGGATCCGTCGGAACACGATGTCGGCGCCACGTCACACTTAGGTTTATCCCTAAGTATCTGCGTGCTTTTGGATAGTCAAACTGACCCAAGTGTGAGGATGCGTTTTTGTGTCAACAGGATCCATACAGAGCAAAACAGAATTCTCAAGACAAAAATTGATGGAATTCGCCCTAGAAGAAAAAGCGCTCAAAAGAAGTCTATACTTTTATATTCATCGTGCCATTTATGGGCCAAAGCCTTAGACTCGGTGAGCTGTGTTGACACAAAAATGTGCCCCCATACTTGGGCAGATTCGACGATCCAAAAACGTCACTAAACGTTGACGTCGTGTTTCGACAATCCTTAAACTGTGGTAAGGGAATAATGGAGTCACCAGGCAATCAAATAATAATAATTCTAAAATTAATCAATTAACCGAAGTGTTGGAAAATAATTAAAATGCTAAAAACCTAACTAAACCCAACCGCCAGAACAGGGCCGGTCGGACCGAAGCCTAAGAGGCCTATCAGCCGGTCGGACAAAAGGTCTTTGGAGGCCCCGAAGACAACACGAAAACAAACTCCGACGTAAAATTACCTCTGGCACGAAGCAGTCTCCGGCGCGAAGGGTATTCGAGGTCTCCTGTGGGATCCGGTCGGACCAGCCTCATGCCGCCGGTCGGACCACAGCGTGCCGGCGCGTCAGATGACGGCACGACATAGGTCGGTTGGACCGAGAGGTGACCGCCGGTTGGACCGACGACTCCTGGAAAGTGACCTCTGTGATCCAGCGACCGTCTTCCCATGGATGGATCATGCACAAACTTCTTGGGGAAGTCAGGGGTGACAAAACACTGCAAAAATACCAAGAGATCAAAGTAATTCGGCCAGGGGACCTAATTACCACTAAAAAGTGATAAAACCGATAGAAATCTGTTACGTGGATGAAACCGATGATTCACGAGTGAATCGACAAGGACTTACCGTGATTACGACGCGGTGGACGGACCAGCCATAGAGGGCCGGTCAGACCGGCTATTGCCAGACGACTAGCACAGGGCGATCAGACCGGCCAAGCATGGACAGTCAGACCGACCAGATGCTTACGGCCGGACCGGCCATATCAAGCTGGTTAGACCGAAATGCTCTGACCCACGAGGCAAATTAAAGTCAAACATCGGTTTTTCTTGTGTGAAAAATCTACCCTTTTTAATTTGGTAGCCAGATACTTGTTGAGCCAAGTCATTTGCTACCGAGTTGGCTTCTCTAGACACATGTGAAATCTCAAAATCATCAAGAGTAGAAATTATGTCTAGACATTTATCCAAGTAGCTATTTAGCAAACCATTAAAACATTGAGCAAATTTAGCTACTTGTTGGACTACTAATAGTGAATCACCATATGCATGAACATATTTAATACCCATAGAACTTAGAAATTCAAGCCCTAGCAACAAAGCTTCATATTCGGCTTGATTATATGTACAAGGAAATTCTAATCGGGCTGAGGTTTCAAAACTCATACCATTAGGTGATATGAGCACAACTCCAACACATTAGCCATTTTTACAAGCCAAACCATCAAAGTAAAGTTTCCATGGTATTACCTCAATCAAAGCAGCGTCACTACTCCAATCGACGTCTACATGGTGATCAACTATAAAATTAGCGGCGATTTGGCCTTTCATGGCTTTTAAAGGTTCATAAGACAAATCATACTCGATTAAAGTGTGCCCACTGTCCGATTCTCCCACTTAGAATCATATTTTGCAACATGTAATTTATGACATCGTGTTGGCACATGACAATACATGTGCCAGATAAGAGATAATGTCGAAGCTTGGTGCATGCATAATAAAGCGATAAACATAAACGTTCTAAAAACACGTACCTTGTTTCGGCATCCAATAGGCGGCGGCTTAAGAAAGTGATGATGTACTCTTTTCCCTCCACCTCCTAAATTAGCACAGCCCCTATCACGCCTTCTTCTGCAACAATGTATAGCCGAAACAGAATCCCGACTTTTGGTGCTCTAACCACAGGCGGTGATGACAAGCACTCTTTAATCTTCTCAAAAGCGCGTTGCTGACTTGCCCCCCAAGTGAACTCGGCTTCGTTCTTTAGCCAAAGTATGGGGATAAATGAATCAATATTGCCAGACAAGTTAGATATAAAGCGACGCAAATAATTAACCTTGCCTAGCAACTTTTGCACGTCTCTCTGGCATTTCGGCGCTTCGAAGTTCCTAATTTTCTCAAGCCTCCTGGGATAATCTCAATACCCATCTCATGGATCATGAATCCTAAGAACTTGCCCGCCGACACGCCAAAATCACACTTGTGGGTTCATTTTTAAGCCATACTGATGAAACCTATCGAAAGCAACTCTCAAATCGGCTAAATGGTTTCCCATAGCATCCAATTTGATCACAACGTCATCTATGTAGACCTCTAGCATAACTCCTAGCAAGTCGTGAAAGATCAAATTCATAGCATGTTGATATGTAGCGCCAGCATTCTTTAAACCAAAAGTCATAACAACCCACTCAAACAAGCCGACAAAACCAGGGCATCGAAAGGCTGTCTTGTAGACGTCCTCTTCGGCCATAAAGATCTGATTATTACAAGCGTTTCCATCAAGAAAACTAAGTACCTTGTGTCCTGAAGCATCGTTGATCAACTTGTCGGCTATGGGCATGGGTTATTCATCCTTCGGAGTGTTGAGGAGCCATGCTGAATAGCGTGGGCCTCATGGCTCCAGAGGTGATGAGTCATTGTCAACGACAGTCAAAGAGGACTAAGAAGAGTGAAGATCTGCTGTGTCATGGGCCGCGTGTGACTCAGGTACACGGGCAGCGAGTGACTGTCGGGCTGAGAGAGCTACGAAGTCGGGCTGGCCCAATCCGGGTACATGGGCCAGAAGCAGCAGAAGACCCACTGGGCTGTTGACCAGGAGTGACTCAGGTACACGGGCGGTGAGTGATTGCCGGGCTGAGAGAGCTGTGGAATATTCCTAGTATTGGGCAGCCTATAAAAAGGGCCCGAATCCCTAGGGTCAGGTCACCCTTTTGCTGAAATCACTTTTTAATCCATTGGGTAATTCTTGTTCCATGTTTTCTCTCTCCTGCTCATGTGTGCGCCGCCTGAGTTTTTTTGATTCCTGAGTTCATCCTATTTCTTCACTGTTTTTGGAAGATTTTATTCCTGTTGGTGTGTGCGCAGCACTTCATTTAAGGCTCTGTTTGTTCGGTTTGCACGCAGCTGATTTATTCCTGAGCAGAAGCTTCTCTGTTGCTTCGGTTTGTTTTTCACGTGAGGAGTACTAGTTCTTGCTGGTTTCAAGTAGTACCTTCTCCCTGTAGCAACAGTACACTAGTACTCTAGCTTGCTTTTTCTGCGTAGCCTTTTTGATCGAAATAGACAGTGCCAAGTAACTTTTCTGGCTCTTTCTGGCGAAGCCCCCTTCTCTGATCGAAGTCCCTCAGCTCCGTGAGGCAGGCTTTGATCTGACATCTTCGAGGGCTTCGATAGAACTTTAACATCTCTCTTGTCCTATGAATCTACCTTTGAAGTATGTTTTGGACTTAGTCTGTTGGGTTGTCATACTTCAATGGTCTTTGCGAAGGTGTTCTCTGACTCGAGTGTTTTGAAGTAAATACTTCGACGGGCTTGGAAGTACGACTCCTTGGTAGACTTTGCTCGGAGCGTGTTTTCTGAGGTCTTTCTGCTGCTGTCTTTTTCGAGGGTCACAGTTTGTGGATTCGAAGCTTGTCATTCGAAGTTAGTCCTCGGTTCGAAGGTTACCACTTCTATAGTCATACCTCGATCAAGGCTAGCTTCGGAGGTAGAGTGTAGGCTTCGATTTGATCTTACTGCCGTGTGTTTGGCTTCGCATCTCTTTCGAAGGTTGCATTTCTACAAACGTTGTTCGAAGCTTTCTGTTCGAAGTATAGGCTTCGAAGTACACAGCGAAGTAGGCTTCGACACTGCGAAGCAGGCTTCGACATAGCGAAGCAGGCTTCACCGAGTTTCGAACAGGAGACAGATTTTGAACAGAAATTTCTCATCTCATTCCATGTGTACTTAGATTATTTTACTGAGAAGTTTGATCAGCCATGTCTTGAATATTTTGTTTATCTGCCTATTAGCACTGCATTGGTGTTTCTCTGATTTTGACACCTGTTGTTTCTAGGCTAGATATTTTTAGACTTAGGCTTTTTGTTCACACCCTGCTGCTTAGTCTTTTGAGGTGCGTTGGGTGTTGGGAGCAGGCCATTGATTCGAAAGAACTTTTAGGCGCCCATTCACCTCCCTCTGGTCGCTACTTTCGGTCCTACAAGTGGTATCGGAGCCTGGTTAGGGTTTTTCCATACCTTAACCGGTTCTAAACCCCAGTAGTGATCATGACGTCTCCTGGCAAGGTCCCGTCCTTAGAAGCTTATGGCTATAATTATTGGAAGACTCGCATGCGAGCCTATCTTATGAGCCAAGGCTCGGACATCTGGGACATTTGTGTTCACGATATGTTTGTTATACTGCCAGTTGCTGAGCATGGTACTCCTGGTATCATTGCCCAGCATCTGAGCAATAGTAAAGCTGTGAACATTCTGTTTTCTAGTCTAGGTCCCACTGAGTTTGAGCGTGTGAGCCATCTCTCCACTATGAGAGAGATCTGGGCTACCCTCAAGGCACACCATGAGGGAACAGCCCAGGTCAAGGCTCAGCTCTATCAGACCTACCGGCGTGAATATGAGAACTTCACACAAAAACCGGGTGAATTTGTTGAAGCGTTGTTTGGTCATTTTCAATCGATCATAAACAAGCTTCGGGACAACAAGGCTGAGGGTGCTCAGTTAGTCTCAGATCATGAGCAGGCGCTCAAGGTTCTTCATACCTTGGACCCAAAGATCTGGGAGATCAAGGTATCCTCTATCCTTGAGAGTACTTCTTACGATACCTTGACCATTTCTGAGTCATTTAGCAAGTTGAAGGCCACTGAGGTTGATATCCAGCTAAGATCAAATCTCACTGGCTCTGGATCAAAGTCCCTGGCCCTTGCTACACCTTCTGTTGATCCTTCTTCTATGAGCTGTGTTGGGTTCTCTTTGATGTCTATCACTGAGGACCAGCTTGAGTCTTTGGGAGATGATGATTTGTGTCTTTTTAACAACCGGGTGCGTCGTGTTTATGACAAGAGAATGTTCAAAAGACACGGCACAAAATCTGGGTGCTTTGAGTGTGGTGATCCAGGACACTTCATCGCCGACTGCCCCAAGCACAATGGACACAAGAAGGGCACCGGTGGTGGCTTCCATGACTCCGGCAAGCACGACAGCTCTTCCTTCAACAAGGGCAAGCCAAAGACCAGATTCTTCAAGAAGGCCCTGAAGGACTACCGGCGAGAGAACAAGAAGCGCGACAAGGCCTTCTTCGCCGAGATGGAGAAGATCTACTCCAAGCAGTCCACGTCTTCTTCCTCTTCATCGAGCTCAAGCGATGAAGAGATTGTCATCAGGAAGGGGAAGGACAAGGACGATCCGGTAGGCCTTTGCTTCATGGCTTTCGGGGATAGACCGAAGAGCCGCTCACACCAGCACCGAAGATCCCGCAAGAGCTTCTGCTCAATAGCTCTTGGGGATAAGGAAGAGAAGAGCTCCTCCGATGACTCCGACGACGACGACAACAAATAGGTATCATCTTATGAGCACGAAATCATTGATTTACTTGAAAGAAATCGTCAGGAGTTAAAATATCGGGAAAAACTGCTTAGGGGGGCCAAGAAAAGGATAGATGAGTTAGAGAGTGAGCTTGCCATAGCCAACGGCAGAATTGAGAGTCTATCTTCTTCCCCCTGCTTGGGTGATAGCAGTGAGTGCCCAAAGTGTGAGGTGCTTCTATGTGACTTGTCGACTCTGAAGTCCAAGTACACAGAAAGGGTTGATGAGAGGGACGCTTTGGCCACTGAGCTTGAAAGCGCTCAGCTGGAGCTGAAAGATGCTCAAGCCACTGTCGTCGTACCCTGTGATGATTGCCCATCTCATCTAGCTATCTTAGCTGAGCTGAAAGCCAAGGGCGATGAGCATTTGAGGGATTTGGAGAGAGTGAGAGCTGAGCTGGCACAGACTAGGCTAGAGCTTGAGACACTATCAGTTCCACCCACTGTCTGTGAGGACTGTTTGTCTCTTAGAATGGAGTTGATCAAGCTGAAAGCCGAAAAGTTTGTTCAAGTAGAGAGTGAGTGTGAGACCTGCTTGTCTCAGGTGGAGGTTCTAGCTTCTTTGAGAGAGGAGCTAGCTAATTCTCAGAATCAGAACTTTTACCTCCGTTCTATCCTGAGTTGGATCAGTGCCAGAGAGCCACAGCTCGGCATGATGATCCAGCAGTTTAAGAGGCAGGATGGGTTTGGGGTAGGTTACACCTACACCAAGGCTGACTTTGAGAGTGCCATTAGTCGGGCAATGGAGTGGAGTAAAATGTCTCCTGAGCAGAGATACCCTAAGACTCACTCCACTGAGACTTCCCTGGCTGGTTAGCCCAAGGATGGAGTGATCCATGAACTGCCCAAAGCTCTAGCCAAGAAGCCCATCTGGGTTCCAAAGCCCAAACACCTCCGCACTTCTCTTGACTCTCTTCCTGGACCCTCTCAACCCAAGATGACCACACCTAACACCACCAAGCCCAAGAATCCCAAGCCTCAACCACATCCCAAGAAGCCCACCTATCATTGTGAGTACTGTCAGAGAGACGGGCATCGTGCGGAGTTTTGCTTCAGGAGGAAGCAGGTTGAGAGAGCATAGATAGCTCGTGGTGTTCAGGAGCAGTTCTACCAGTAGGGTGGTAGACTGCGTGTTCCTCGACGTGGGGAGAGGCTGGAGGCCAGGCCGCGTCGTGTATGTGGTGGTAGAGGAGACGACTTTCTTGCCCGTGCTCCAGTTGGTGGTGGTCGTTCCGGCAAAGCTCCAGGCCATTTTGGCTACATTCCTGGACCTCGTGGCCGAAGTTCTAAGGAGAACCATGGACCGCGCTTTGAGCCGCATTTTGGTCCAAATTCTTTTGATGGTTTTCGCTTTCCGTCTTTTGAGTAGATGGCTCGACATTGGTTTAGCTCTTTCGCTAAACCTGGTGCCGGACCATTTGCTCCTCCTTATGACCACTGATTGTGCAGGATCGGGGACTGGAGGATGTTTGGATAATGGACTCAGGATGCTCTCGCCACATGACATGGCATCGCAGATGGTTCTCCAGTCTCACTCCCTCGAGCTCCAAAGAGTACATCACTTTTGGGAACAGTGGTCAAGGGAAGGTACACGGCATTGGCTCAATTCGCATTTCAGATCATTTCTCTTGGAAGAATGTTGCCTTGGTTAAGAATTTGAACTTCAATTTGATTTCTGTTTCGCAACTTTTGAGGATGGTTTGGAAGTGCGTTTTAAGAAGGGTAATTCTTCTGTGTTTGATTCTAGAGGGTCTTTGATTTTCTAGATTTTACCATTCGGTAAAGTTTTTTGAATTGATTTCTCTAGTTCTTTTGGCCCTTCTCGCTGTTTGATTGCTGGATCCTCTTCTGAGCTCTGGAAGTGGCATAGGAGGTTAGGTCATTTGAGTTTTGATCTGCTAGTCAGATTGAGCTCTATGGACCTCATCCGAGGATTTCCCAAGCTTAACATGGAGAAGGATTTAGTTTGCCATCCTTGTCGTCATGGGAAAATGGTTGCCGCTTCTCACTCACCTGTAACTCAAGTGATGACTTCGTATCCGGGCGAGTTGTTACATTTGGACACTGTTGGTCCAGCTTGGGTATGTTCAGTTGGTGGGAAGTGGTACGCGCTTGTCATTGTTGACGATTTTTCTCGATTCTCGTGGGTTTTCTTCTTGGAAACTAAGGATGAAACTTTTCATTTTGTTCATGACCTGATTTTGAAGCTGAAGAATGAGAACAATGGTCGGATGCGAGCAATTCACTCCGACAACGGCTCTGAGTTCAAGAACTCTCAGTTCGTCAGCTTCTGTAGTGATCAGGGTCTGGACACTAGTTGAGCTGCCACCAGGATGCAACCCCATAGGCACCAAGTGGGTATTCAAGAACAAGCAAGGTGAACATGGGTTGTGGTGCGCAACAAGGCTCGATTAGTTGCCCAAGGTTTTTGCCAAAAGGAGGGCATTGATTTTGAAGAAACTTTCGCCCCTATTGCCCGTCTTGAGTCCATTCGCATTCTCTTAGCTTTTGCCGCTTCGAAGGGTTTTAAGCTTTTTCAAATGGATGTTAAGAGTTCTTTTTGATCGAAATAGACAGTGCCAAGTAACTTATCTAGCTGTTTCTGGTGAAGCCCCCTTCTCTGATCGAAGTCCCTCAGCTCCGTGAGGCAGGCTTTGATCTGACATCTTCGAGGGCTTCGATAGAACTTTAACTTCTCTCTTGTCCTGTGAATCTACCTTCGATGTATGTTTTGGACTTAGTCTGTTGGGTTGTCATACTTTGATGGTCTTTGCGAAGGTGTTCTATAACTCGAGTGTTTCAAAGTAAATACTTCGACGGGCTTCGAAGTACGACTCCTTGGTAGACTTTGCTCGGAGCGTGTTTTCTGAGGTCTTTCTGCTGCTGTCTTTTTCGAGGGTCACAGTTTGTGGATTCGAAGCTTGTCATTCGAAGTTAGTCCTAGGTTCGAAGGTTACCACTTCTATAGTCATACCTCAATCAAGGCTAGCTTCGAAGGTACAGTGTAGGCTTCGGTTTGATCTTACTGCCGTGTGTTTGGCTTCGCATATCTTTTGAAGGTTGCTTTTCTACAAACGTTGTTCGAAGCTTTCTGTTCGAAGTATAGGCTTAGAAGTACACAACGAAGCAGGCTTCGACATAGCGAAGCAAGCTTCACCGAGTTTCGAACAGGAGACAGATTTTGAACAGAAATTTCTCATCTCATTCCATGTGTACTTAGATTATTTTACTGAGAAGTTTGATCAGCCATGTCTTGAATATTTTGTTTATCTGCCTATTAGCACTGCATTGGTGTTTCTCTGATTTTGACACCTGTTGTTTCTAGGCTAGATATTTTTAGACTTAGGCTTTTTGTTCACACCCTGCTGCTTAGTCTTTTGAGGTGAGTTGGGTGTTGGGAGCAGGCCATTGATTCGAAAGAATTTTTAGGCGCCCATTCACCCCCCTCTGGTCGCTACTTTTGGTCCTACAAGTGTACTTGTTCAAGTCCCTAAAATCAATACACACACGAATCTTGCATCTCCCTTTCTTTTCTACTGGCACGATGTTAGCGACCCATTCAGCATACCTGCATGGCCTAATAAACTCAGCCATAAGTAATCGCTCTATTTCTTCTTTAACTCAGTCATACACGGCCAAATTAAAGCGACGATGGGGCTGTTTATATGGCCTAAATCCGGGTTTGATAGGCAGCCGATGCTCCATGAGCTCACGGCTAAGTCCCGGCATCTCTCTATACTCCCATGCAAAACAATCGACGTATGACCGAGGCAACTTTATTACTTCGGCCTTTTCATCAGCCTACAAATTTTTGTTCACAAAAGTCGGCCTTGGAATACTACCATCACCTATATCGACCTCTTCCAAAGGATCGGCCAACGCAAAAACTTGACCTAACTTTTCTACTTCGCTAAAATCTTCAATGGCTTCGGCAATACTGTCTTTAGAAGACCAATATTGCTCTACACGAGACTTTAGCCAATCAAGATTAGTTGTACTCGACATGAATACTAGTTTAGAGATATTCGTGCTACACTAGCCAGCTTTACACACACGGGAACAAAATGCCCCTCAGACACGCTAACAAAGTCGTAATCCTAGAGATCTCTACCTGACAGACACTCTACTTTATCATGGATGGCATCAATAGAAACGTCGGCCAAAGCAACCTGGGCTGATGTATCAACTGGTACAAACTCCACCTTGTCGTCATCCCACTAGATCAAGCACTGGTGCAAAGTAGATGGAATACAACAATTTGTGTGAATCCAGTCACGCCCAAGTAGTACACTATAGTTACCTTGCACATCGATGATGAATAATGCCATTGGCAACGTCTTGTTGCCCACTGTCAGCTCCAGAGAAAGTACGTCCTTGGCCTCGGAGCTCTCTCCGTTGAAGCCGTTGAGCATCAGGTTAGTCCTCATCAAGTCATCTTCATTCTTGCCGAGCTTCTTCAACAGAGAGTACGACATCAAGTTGATGGTGGCGCCTCCATCTACAAGCATCCTCGAGATCGGCTTTCCGTCGATGTGCTCCTTGACATAGAGAGGCTTCAAGTGACGAGTCGTATCTTCGGGCTTCTCGAAAATAGCCTCCTACAGGCCAAGGTTCAATTGAGTGACCTCAGCCTCGTCCTTTGGAAAAGAAAACTCATCGGGTAGCATGACGATGTTTATGTCCATCGCCTGAGGAGGGTGCCCCTCGGAGACGGACATGTAGTCATCGTCCATCAAATCATCCTCGTCATCGCTCGGAGTGGGAGTCGGGTTGTCTACCACAACCGGCTTTGGCTTCCAGACCTATCTCGCTGGTGGTCAGGGACGAATCTCCTCGAATATGATGTCTCGCTCGTCTTCGGCCCTCTTCTTGCACATCTCCTGGGCCCGAAGGCACTGTAGTTGCCTCTTCTGGGACTTGGTCATACCCGGTGGTGCCCACGACGGTTGTGGCTTAGTATCAGGCGCTACAACTTTTCTCCTGGAGTTTTTGGCCGAACGAGAATTGCCCGAATCGGCCTCGGCAGTTTTGCGCTTGGCGGTGTTGCGTTCCTTCCTCCTGTCGGTCTGACCGAGCTTACTGGGCCGGTCTGACCAGGCTTTGTCAGTCGGTCCAACCATGGCGGGCTGGTCTGATCGACTGGTGTCGGTCTCCTATAAAGGGCCGGTCAAACCAGCCACAGCAGGCTGGTCAGACCAAAGCGGTGAGGGCGGTCTGACTGGCCCTAGTGCTGCGGTCAGACTGGCCATCTCCTTGGGTGGCTTCGGTGGTTTGACTTCGCCTTGCTCCTCGAAGGTGCTCTTAGGGATTGGAATGTCTTGGGACCCCACCTTAACGATGATAGCTTCAGAGTGTGCCTCCGGACGTCCTCGTGACATGACGGATAGCCTAGAGAAGACGTCGCCGCTTGGAGCCCCCATCTGACCCTGCATGTTATAAAATCCGGGTGGCACAAATGGAGCAATATAATATGGGGTAGGGTACCCGGGAGGTGGAATGTAACACAGTGGCCACTGTGCCATGGACCAATGGTATGGTGGAGGAAGCGGTGGCTCCAATGGCTTCACCTATCGTGGGCAAAACCCACTCTTTTGAGGAGGGCTCGGCCTCGCTGGAGGTCTTGGTCGAGCATTCGCCTTCTCGGCCCTCTTCTAGTGCTTCTGGAGCAACATGTCATATGTCACCTTCGGCTTCTTGAGGTTCGCAGCCTAATACGAAGCGTTGGTGTTCACTTTCCACACTCCTACCTCAGGGTTCTTTGGCACGAGCGTGTGTGGGCGTGGCTCCCAGATCATGACCTCCTTCCCTTCAGTGAATTCGGCCAGCTCAGGCTGAATCAGCACCTTCTTCCCATCAAGATCAATAGTGTTCACGGGGAAAGGGTCCTAGTCAAGCTTCATCTTGGGACTTGTATCCAATTTCTACTGCCCTTCTTCTATGGCCGATTGAACCTGCCAAAAAAAACATTGCAATCGTTAGAAGAATGGGAATGAGAATCATGCCACTTACAATAAGCATGTTTCTTCAAGACGTCGGCCGTCGAAATGATGTGACCCTTCGGTAACCTGATGAGTTTGTTCTTCAACAAAAAATCAAATATCTTATCGCATTTGGTCACATCAAAAGAATACTTCACCTCGCTGGGCCAACTCTTAGTCGGAGACGGCTGTAACTTAGTGCGAGTGATGGGCATGGCCTTGCTGGACCAACTCCACTCTGAGGTGTACATATCGGCCGAGTCATCCTCGCTCTCCGATGATTCCTCATCGGAGTGCTCCATGATGTGCACCTCGGCCTTGGGTTTGTTAAATGTCTTAGTGAACCTTCTACCTTTGGCTCGTCTTTCCTAAACTAGAGCCTTCTGCAACACTTGACTAACATCGAAGAAATCCTAGCCATCTAGTTTCTCTTTAAGTTCGGAGTGGAGACCGTTAAAAGCTAGTTTGGCCAGGTCTCTATCGGAGATGTTCAAAGTAAAACATCGGTTTCTAGTGTCCCTAAAACACTTAACGTACTCAGAGACACTCTCGTTAGTCTTCTGTCTAAACGATGTCAAGTGTGACAGTCTAAGCTCGGTCTCCCCAGTATAGAAATAATCATGGAACTTCTGCTCCAATTGGGCCCAAGTTTGGATGGGTTTCGGAAGTAACGCCAAAAACCAAGTGAAAGCGGTGCTAGAAAGCGATAGAGAAAACAACCTAAGTTTCAAAGCATCCGACCCACTAGCTTCGCCACACTACGCTAAGAACTAACCTACGTGCTCTAGGGTAGTTTTGCTACCTTCACCATCAAATTTTGTAAACTCGGGCACCCTAAAGCCTCATGCGTATGGGATGGTGTCGAAGTAATCGGGGTACGACTTTTGATAAACCCTACCCCGTCCTCGGGGCGTCCATCCCACAACCTCTCAAAATAGCGTGCGAATCCGCTCGTCAAGGTTGTCTAAGCCTCCTGCCTGCGCGCATCTCTTGTGTGGGGGTGCGACATGCGGTGGTATATCATGGTGTCGGTCGTGCGGCTCCTCCTCTCATGGTAGCTCATGATATGGGATATGATCGGGCCTATGCGGGTGTGTGGGAGTAGGAGGTACGGGCAGCGCAGGGAGAGGTAACACAGGTGTGGGCTATGGCGGTGGCACATAATATGCAGTGGGAGTAGTCTAACCGGCCATAGGGCCAGTCTGACAGAGGGCATAATGGCCGGTCGGACCGGCCTAATGGCTGGTCTGACTGACTGTTGTCGCCTGAGTAATTCGGCACATGTCGGTCTAACAAGCCCAAGGGCTGGTCTGACCGACAGAGTCATGCAGAACTTCGGTCACGGATGGTGTGGCTGAGGATGCAACAACCTTTCCGATACTCCTAGCAGTTCTACTGTATACGCGGTGAACAGGGGGTATAATATCTATTGGAGTGGGGGAAACAGCCTCGAAAAAGCCGAATCTCCTAAACATCGCCTCCATCTTCGTGTCCAACTTTGAGTCAACTAATGACATGGTCAACAATGTTGGCTATCTTTTGCTCGAGGTCATGGGAGGACATTCGAGGAGAAGATGGTGTTACCTTAACCCCGGAGAGGTCAGGGACGTCACCGTTGCGCTGTACGAAGCCCCCTCTAGTTTTGGTGAAGCGGCCAAGAAAAAGGGTGTGTAGCTCCCTCGTCCTAGCCTCGAGCTCTACCCTATCCTTCTTAGAGAGGTCCTCAATGGTGGGTACGATGATGTTACTATCGTCAATCTCTGAGCTCCCCACCGGATCCATCGGCGTCGAGGGTCCTGTTGATGTAGAGGTGGTAGGTGTACCCATCGCCGATGTAGATGTGCTTGGCATGTTTGTCCCCAGTGGAGTCGCCAAAAAGTGTGTTGACACAAAAACGTGCCCCCGCACTTGGGCCAGTTCGACAATCCAAAAACATCACTAAACGTTGATGTCGCGTTACGACAATCCTTAAACCGTGGTAAGGGAATAACGGAGTCGCCAGGAAAGAAAATAATAATAATTCCAAAATTACTCAATTAATCAAAGTGTTGGAAAATGATTAAAATGCTAAAAACCTAACTAAACCCAACCGGCCAGAACAGGGCCTGTCGGACCGAAGTGTAATAGGCGGTCGGACCGGCCAGAGAAGTCCAGTCGAACCGAAGGTACACTACTGGTTTGACCGGTAGTGCGAAGCCCTCGTCGTAGGGGGCCTTCGGCACACGGACACGAAGGGGCCCGAAGGTACCCCGAAGGGATCTTTGGTCTATCAGCCGGTCAGACTGAGGGTTCAACCCCGGTCAGATCGAAGGTCTTCGGAGGCCCCGAAGACAACACGAAAACAAACTCCAACGTAAAGTTACCTCCGGCACGAAGCAGTCTCCAGCGAGAAGGGCGTTCGTGGTCTCCTGCGGGATCTGGTCGGACCGGCCTCATGCCGCCGGTCGGACCGCAGCGTGCCAGCGCGTCAGATGATGGCACGGCACAGGTCGGTCGGACCGAGAGGTGACCGTCGGTAGGACTGACGACTCTTGGAAAGTGACCTCTGGGATCCGGCGACCGTCTTCCCGTGGATGGATCACGCCCAAACTTCTTGGGGAAGTCAGGGGTGACAAAACGCTGCAAAAATACCAAGAGATCAAAGTAATTCATCCAGGGGACCGAATTACCACTAAAAAGCAATAAAATCGATAGAAATTCGTTACGTGGATGAAACGGACGATTCACGAGCGAATCGACAAGGACTTACCGTGATTACGACGCAGCGGATGGATGGTTTACAGTGCAAACTAGCAAAGATGTACGTGATAGACTAAAACTAGGGCAAAGAAAGTAAATGCAATTCAAGGTAAATAATAGATTGGATCTATTAGGGTTTTTTGGGGGTCCCTTGAATCGGCCTTGCCTCTATTTATAGAGATGGGTCATGAGTTCCTGGGCTTCTAATTGGAATTTTGCATGAGTCCAAGTCATCCAAAATCAATTAGGGATAAAATCCCCTGGAATTATCTAATTGGAGTCGGACACATACTTGCCCGATCTGACCGAGCCCATATGGCCTGTCGGACCGGACCTACATGGCCGGTTAGACCGGGCCTACATGGCCAGTTGGACCGGCCTATGCTAGGTCTCGGCATATTTTCGGTAGAACTACCAAAAAGTGGTATTTTGATAATTTTGACCATTAATGCCATTTTTTGCTATCAACACGGCCTAGCTCTAAACCTACGTGGCTATGACTTTGTTTCCCAGGAAATCCGTGCAGCGGAAGATCCTAAATTTGAGACTTTCTACACAAAAAATATTCTTTTAAACGAGGGTATTCGTGCGTGGATGGCAGCTTAGGATCAGCCTTGCTTCTTCAGCTTCGCCAACTCGGTGGAGACAGTGTCCCTCTCAGCTGTCACAGCATCCACCGAATGCTGCGTCTGGCGACAGCTGTCTCCAGACGCTCACTCGATGCTGACAGCTCTATGAAAACAAAGAAGAATTATGCTCCAGACCAGCGGATGAAAGTATTGAAAAAATTGATACGTACCAAGGGCCTAGAAGCCGAGCTGCTCGTGAAGGACGTGAAGCTCCCCTTGGAGACCATCATTCTCCATCTCCAGCCGCCGCAGCTCATTATCCTTCTAAGACAGCTCGGCATCCTTGGCGTTCAGCCGCTCTCTTATTTCAAGAGCCACATCTTGTGTGGATACCTAGATTAATCTATGCGCCAAGGTACGCAAGCCTTTTTTGCAGGAAAACTCACCATCGTCTTTTCATTGTGGTACTTGATCGACTTCAAGCGCCCGGCTATGGCCACCGACCATCGCCAAGCGGGAGCATGCCCAGAAGGCGGTGCATTGGCTCAACTGTAGCGGGAGGAGCGGAGTGCTCCTCCCTCAGCACGGTAGGCTCTGGTGCGACCGCCACCGCGGTCGTCGGCGGGTCCTCAGACCTTCTCGGTGAAGAAGGTTGGGACCCCGCCGCGTCAACCGCCAAAGGTGGCCCGCCCTCAGGTGGCCCCGGTGATGTCATGTAGACCACAATGGTGGTGGTCGGCTCAACAGCACTGGTCACCTCGACCGGGCTCAGTCCAGGCAAAGGCGATCCTCCGATCTTTCTAAGAAGAAGATACAATGATGATCACAAAGAGATGTCCAGGAGGATTGACTACATCGACAAAATGTCCTCACCACTCCGATCGTCGGAACATCGCCTTCCTCATCCGTGAGCTAGGTCCCGGATCGGAAGCAAAGCTGGTCTTTAGAGCTAGGCGATGTGGTGATGGAGGCGGAGTGGATGCTAAGGATGATGATGCCGTGACCTCGGCCACCCCAGGCGCTCCATCAGACGTGCTCGAGTCGGAGCTTGGAGATGAAGGGATCTTTGGAGGCCCCTCAGCCTGCCTCCGCCTCGCCTCCGACTAGGCAGCGCTCTGAGTCGCATGACAGCTTAGCGGAGTCTCTGACCGCTTCTTCACCTTCTTCACTGAGGGGGAGCAAGCCTCCTTGCTCTTCCTCTTTCTACCGGTTGCGCTACCATCTGGCCTAGCGTGCTTCTGCTCGATGGAGTAGGGGTGCTCTAGCAAGGTGGTTCGACCCTGCGCAAGATCACATTCAAGACCTAGAGATTGATCGTGACTTCTGTCAATGAAGAAAGAGGAGGAAACAATGTTACCTCCGGTCGGGGATAATTGAGACGGAAGGGGTGACAGTGGGTGGAGCTTTGGACTTCGACCTTGATATTGAAGATGCTTTGCACCCTCGCCACCGCCTCCTCCAATGGCAACCCTTCAGCCGACTCCTTGGTCGGATTGTCGAGCCCCAAGAACTCGTACCCGGGGTGGAGCCGCTGCTTCAGTGGTGCTCCCTGACAAAGCAAGCAAAAAGCAAGTGAAGCGACACCACCAACAGTCGTCTCCCCACGCGGTAACTTCTGCCCGCAAGAGGCCGCACGGTTCTGAAATCAACTGCTCCAACGGTAAACTCCCCCAAAGAAGACGATTTGAGATTGAAGCTCATTCTCTGAAGGAACTTTAGCCTCGGGGGCTGCACTCATTAGGTGCACCTGGGCGGTGCACCGATTGAAGGCATGGATACATCAAGGGTACTTGGAGCTCTTCCCGCCCGCTTCGAGCATGGCGCGCGCCGACAAGAGCTTGGGGGCTGCTGTCGAGGATATGATCTAGGGTACCCCACCGAGTGGTTTCACTCAGATCGCCGACAGCTGGCTAGGCCAATCCATGAAGGACTTCCTGACCACCAGGCCTCCCACTTGAGAGCAAATGCACCCGAGTGCTGAGATGCCAACGGTCGGCCTGGGGCCATCTGCCCAATGGTTATCTCCAATCAATGTCAATGGTTACCCTCAATATTGACGTCTCTATGGTAGTCATTAGAGCCATTTAGAGGCAGTTATGCTAGTAGTTATACGGTTGTTTCCGCAGGCTATCAATGTCATGATTATTCTTGTAACTCCCTAGTCCTTCTCGTATAAAAGGATTAGGGGAGGTCCTGAGAAGGGCACGTTGGGATCACATCCTAGAATGCACAGTGCAACACTGAACCCGACACTGAGAGATCAATTCATACAGGCACCCCCATTCATCCATACACACAAGGAGTAGGGTTATTATCCTCTGGGAGGTCCGAACCTATATAAAAACTCTCTCGTGTATGTCCCCTTGTTGTCTCTGTCTACATCGTGCCCCATTTGGTTGAGGTAACCATCGAATTCATAGCCTTGACTCCTCCCCTCTACCGACAACAAATCACACTATGGGTACCCCCTGTAGTCTTGTCGTTCCCACGCAACGACAGTGGGAGTATCCTCATCTTCCTCGAACATGGGCTCTCCAAACTCATCATCACCAGAAAGCTCAAAAGAAGGGGTAATTGAAGGCAGAGATTCATCAAAGGAAACCTCACAAGTCTCGACAAGCTACTAGGTGTCAAGGTTCCAGACTCGCAAGCCTCGAGAATGCAAAGCATAACTAAGAAAAACCCATCCCAACAACAAGACTCAAACTTGTCCAAATGCCCTCCCTTCTTGAGCACAAAGCACTTGCAGCCAAATGCTCGCAAGTGGCTCACATTGGGTTGTCTGCCATACCGCAACTCATATGATTTCTTACCTAGGTAAGCTCTAAGAAAAATGTGGTTGGTGAGATAGCAAGTTGTGTTCATAGCTTTAGCCTAGAAATTCCTAGGAGTCATATGCTCATCGAGCATCGTAATGGCCATCTAAACTAGTGTGTGGTTCTTTCGTTCCACAACACCGTTCTGTGGGGGAGTGTACGGGGTCAAAAACTGGTGCTCAAGACCTTGATCATTACAAAAACTCACGCACTGAGAATTCTTGAATTCAGAACCATTGTCAAAGTAAATTGCTCGCATCCGACTATTGTTCTCCTTCTTCAACTTCAGGATCAGGTCATGAACAAATTGGAAAGCCTCGTCCTTAGCTTCTAGAAATAAAACCCACGAAAATCAAGAAAAATCATCAACTATCAAAATCATGTACCACTTCCCACTGACTAAACGTACTTGAGATGGACCAACAGTATCCATATATAATAGCTCTCCCGGATACGAAGTCATCACCTGAGTCACGGGTGCGTGAGAAGCGGCAACCATCTTCCCATGACGAAAAGGATGGCAAATTAGATCCCTTTCCATCTTAAGCTTGGGCAATCCTCGAATGAGGTCCATAGAACTCAATCTAACTAGCAGATCAAAACTCAAATGACCTAACCTCATATGCCACCTCTAGAGCTCAGAAGAGGATCCAGCGATCAAACAGCGAGAAGGGCCAAAAGAACTAGAGAAATCAATCCGAAAAACCTTACCAAAGGGTAAGATCTAGTAAACCAAAGATCCTCTAGAATCAACAACAAAAGACATGCCCTTCTTAAAATGAACCTCTAAGCCCTCATCAAGAAGTTGCGAAACTGAAATCAAATTAAAACCCGACATTCCAACCAAAGCAACATTCTTCAATGATAAATGCTCAGAAATTTGAATCGAACCAAAACCGATTACCTTCCATTGACCATTTTTCTCGAAGGTGATGTATTCCTTAGAGCTCGGAGAACTGAGGTTGGAGAACCATTTGCGATGTCCCATCATTTGGTGAGATCACCCTGAATCCATGATCCATATGTCCTCCATGCCTCGATCTTGCAAAATCAATGGTCATAAGAGGGAGCAAATGGTCCAACACCAGGTTTAGCAAAAGAGATAAACCAATGTCGAGCCATCTTCTCAAAGGAAGGAAAGGAGTGTAAAACTCAGGACTAAAACGTAACTCAAAACGTGTTCCTTTGAACTGCTCAAAGTCATGACCACAAGGTCCAAAGTCGTATCGAGAACGACCTAGAACTCTATCAGAGCGAAAACCACTCTTCGGAGCATGGGCACGAAAGTCGTCTCCTTTATCACCATCTACACGACGCGCCCTGGCATCTCTCCTCTCACCACGTCAAGGGACTCTCTGTCTAACAACCTGCTGGTAGAACTGCTCCTGCCCACCTTGAGCTCTCTCAGCTCTCTCAACCCGCTTCCTCCGAAAGCAAAACTCCTCAAGATGCCCAACTCTTTGACAGAACTCATAGTGATAGGTCGGCTTCTTGGTATGTGGTTGAGTCTTGGGTTTCTTAGGATTGGTGTTTGGTGATGGCTTTTTTGTGTGAGAGGTTCCTAGAAGAAAGTCAAGAGAGGTAAGAATGTCTTTGGGTTTAGGTATCTAGATAGGCTTCTTGGGTGAGCTTTAGGTTGTTCTTGGAACACCACATCCTTGGGTTGACTGGCCTAAAAAGACTCAGTGGAGGGGGTCTATGGATATATTTCTTCTAGGGTCATCTTACTCCACTCAACTGCCCTACTCAGAGCGCTCTTAAAATCAGCTTTGGTGTAGGTGTAACCTACTCCAAACCCATCATGTCTCCTAAATTACTGGTTCATCATACCCAGCTGAGGCTCTCTAGCGCTCACCTAACTCAGGATCTAACAGAGGTAAGAATTCTCATTCTCATCATCAACTAACTCCTCTCTCAAGGAATCTAGCACCTCCACCTGAGACAAACAACATTCTCAAGCTTCTTGAGTTCAGCATTCTTCTCAATCATCTTCATCCTTAGAGACAAACAATTCTCATAGAAAGTGGAGGGAACCGACAAAGTCTCTAACTCATGCTTGGTCTGCACCAAATCAGCTCTAAGGCTCTCAAACTCTCTCGATTGCTCATCACCCTTCACTCTCAACTTAGCTAGGTTAGCTAAATGGGATGGGCAGTCTCTACAAGGCATGACAACTGAGGCTTGAGCATCTTTCAGCTCCAGCTAACAGCTTTCAAGCTCAGTGGCCAAAGCGTCTCTCTCATCCGCCCTCTCTGTATACCTTGACTTTAGAGAAGACAGGTCACCTAGCAACACCTCACACGTGGGGCACACACTACTCTCAAGAAAGTAGGGGGAAAGGTAAGACTCTCAATCTTGCTATTAGCAATAGCAAGCTCACTCGTAAGCTCATCTAACCTCTTCTTAGCCTTCCTAAGCAGCTTATCCCTATACTTCAACTCACGATTATTTTCTTCAAGTAACTCAACAACTTCACGCTCATACGAAGAGACCTTTTCATCGTCATCGTCGGGGTTATCGGAGAAGCTCTTATCATCTTTATCCTCAAGAGACATTGTGTAGAAGCTCTTGCGGGATCTTCGGTTGTGACGAGAGCATTTCTTTGGCTTGTCCCCGAAGGTCATGAAGCAGAGGCCAGTAGGATCATCCATGTCCTTCTCCTTCCCTTTCTTGATCACAATCTCCTCATCGCTTGAGCTCGACGAAGCGGATGATCGCTTGGCGTAGTTTTTCTCCATTTCGGCGAAGAAAGCCATGTATCGCTTCTTGTTCTTGCACCAGTAGTCCTTCAAGGCCTTTCAAAAGAACTTCATCTTGGTCTTTCCCTTGGTAAAGGTGTTCTGGTTGGAGCTGTTGTGCTTGTTGGAGTCGTAGGAGCCACCGTTGGTGCCCTTCTTGTAGATGTTCCTCTTGGGGCAATCGGTGATGAAATGATCTAGATCACCACAATCAAAACAACTAGGTTTTGTGCCATGTCGTTTAAACATTCTCCTATCATAAACCCAGCTATTGAACAAGCACAAATCATTATCTCCTAACAAATCAAGTTAATCCTCAGTGATAGACATCAAGGAGGATAAAGCACAGCTCAAAGAAGATGCATCAGTAGAATGAGTAGCAAGGGCCGAGGTTTTGGAACCAGGACCAGTGAGATTTGATCTCAACTGGATATCAACCTCTAAAGCCTTGAGCCTACTAAAAAGCTCTGCAATAGTCAAGGTATCATAAGATGAACTCTCAACAATAGAAGATATCTTGATCTCCTAGACCTTAGGGTCCAAGGTATGAAGAACCTTGAGCACTTGTTCATGGTGTTGATAGCAAAAAATAGCATTAATGGTCAAAATTGTCAAAAAGTCAAAATTGGTAATTTGGACCAAAAATATGCAATTCCTAGCACAGGCCTATCCAACTGGCCCAGTCCGAGTCCGAACCAATCTGATTTGTTTCAGGTTGTTTTGATATCTAATTAAATCCTAATGACTTGGACGCATAATTTAGTCAATTAGAAGCCTAGGAACGTCAATACCAACCCCTATAAATATAGGGGCAACGCCGATTCAAGGGATCGATCCCCTGAAATCCTAATAGATCCAATCTATCCATTTGAATTGTTGTTTTCAATCTACTATTTTCCTTGCCCTAGGATTAGCCATAATGTCCATCTTTGTTGGTTTGCGTTGTAAACCATCTGTCCGTCGCATCATAATCGCGATAATCCTTGTCGATTCGCTCCTGAATCATCCGTTCAATCTAGGTAACAGATTTCTATCCTTTTTATCAGTTTCTATTGGCTACACTTGGTAATTCGGTCTCTAGGCTGAATTATTGTTGATTTCATCAGTTTTGCGGGGGCTAGGATATTCATCTTCGTCTCCAAGGTGCCATGCATCCATCCATTATCATCAAGACAGTTGCCGGCAAGCCGAAGGAAACCTCGCCTTTCCTCTCTATCTGACCAGCGGCACCCCCCATGTCCGACCGGACCGAGCCGTGCCATCATCAGGCGTGCCGGCACACCCCGTTCTGACTAGAAGCCCAAAGCTGGTCCGACCGACCTGGCACTGGAGCCCTACTTTGGCCACCTTCGCACCGAGCGCTAGAGCCTTCCATCGGCACACTCTAGTATGACCAGCAGCATGAGGCCGGTCCGACCGATCGAGCACCGAGGGACCCCTTCGGCCACTTTCCACACCTAGCGCCGAAGCCCCCCCCCTTCGGCCATCCTCCACTGTACACGCTGAAGGCCCCCTTCGGTGACCCCTTCGCATCGTCGGTCCGACTGGTGGTTTGCTATCAGTCTGACCAGCCTACCTTGGCCGGTCTAACTACTAGGTATACTTTGGTTCAACTGGCCCTAGCTTTGTCAGTTTGATCACTCTCCCCACACTTCGATTAGTTGAATAGTATTATTTCTTGGTGATTGCCTAGCGACTCTGTTTATTTCCTAGGTGTTAGCGTGATTTTGGTTTGCCGAACTGACGTCAGTGTCTGTTGGTGCTTTATCAACATATTTTAGCATCAACACACTTTTTGGCGACTCCGCTGGGGACATACATGCCAAGCACGACTACACCGACAACGGGTACGACTACTATGACTATATCAGTGATACTGTTGACACGAAAATGTGTCCCTGCACTTGGGTCAGTTCGATGATCCAAAAGTGTGCGGATACTTAGGGACAAGCCTAAGCGTAACACAATACTAACGTCGTGTTCCGACTACCCTTAACAGTGGCAAGGGGGTTGAGTCGCCAGGTAATCAGATCACATAGAAATAATCCAATTAGCTGAAAAGAAATATATTAAATAAAATAAACCAGCAAGCTAAACGGAGCCTAACTGATTTGAAGTATACTGTGCGAAGGGGTTCACCGAAGAGTACCTTCGGCATCTGGTGCAAAGGGTCTCGCCGAAGGTAGTCTTCGGCGTTTGGATCGATCTGACCGAAGGCAGACTCCAAATAGATCTCGACGCGAAATCACCTATGAATGGCAGGGTTCGGTGCAAAGTCTTTGACACAATATAAACACTCCAGCACAACGCACTGGCGTGACTTTGTTCGGAGCGAAGTATAGGCGTGGCGAAGCCTGACGTGACGAAGCCTGCTGTGGAGCGTGCTGGTGCGTGGGACTTGGTCAAACCAACAATAACGTGACGGTCCGGCACGCGTAGTCGAAGCAGCATTTCTGCTAAAGGGTGTTCTAGCAGCCTCCGAAACCAGTCTCCTGGCTCTGGACACCTCCGCGAAGTGGCTCCAAGTGTGAAAACCTGCAACAACAGATATCAAGTGCCAATTCGGCCTAGGGACCGAATCTGCTAAGTATTGTAGTAGGGGATCGAAGGTAGCAATCTGTTATGTAGATTAACGGATACTTCACAAGTGAAGTAACAAGGCGATAACAATCTATTACGTAGATTAATGGCTAATTCACGAGCAATGTAACAAGGCTTACCACGGTTTCAGCGTGGCTGGTTGAGGGCTTCCAGACAAACCCACGAAGGTTGCAGAAAAGTAAAATAAAAGTAAAGGTACGGTTCATAGCTAGGGCTTTGTGATTGATTTGTGTTGGGGGCCTAATGAACCGGCCTCACCCCTATATTTATAGGGGCTAGTCTTCTTATCTCTAAGATTAATCTGGTAAGATTCGGCCTAATCAAATGTAGGGATAAAATTAGCCAGAATTAGACTCAAACTCTATCTCTGGAAATCAGCCCAAAGTGGGCCTTCGGCAGGGCCTACCGAAGCCTGCTCCTCGGGCCGAGGCTTCGGCGAGGCAGGCCTCCAAAGGCCTTCGGGCAGAAGGTAGTAGGTCGCTAGGAGGCTTCCGAAGCCCAAAGCTCAATGGGCCTTCAGCCTTGTAGGGCTTCGGCCCGATCCAGGACATGTGTATTTTTAGCCTAAATTACCAAAATTGATATTTTGACAATCTTGACCATTAATGCCATTTTTTGCTATCAACACATGCCCCTTGTAGCGATTTTAGCTATCTTAAAATGTTGGACCAGAAATGGCGACTAGAGAGGGGTGAATGGGAGCTTTTAAAATTTCAGGCTAAAAATATCCTTTTGTTTTAATTCAGTTTTCCTGCGGAACAGGCTTCGAACACACCTTTCGGAGGTATTTCATAGCTCCGAAATCAGGCTTCACAAGGAGCAAAAATCGAAGTCAAGAAGACTTTGCTCCACCCACAAAACCAAAAAAACTCAACTCTACTAAGTCGGTGCATTCTCCACACACTAGGTGCCTTCGAGGAGACTTCGCACTTCACCCTTCGCAGGAGGTGGTTTCCCTCTACGGACTTTGACCAGATACTCCGCTCTAGCAATAGGTACTAGGCTTCGTAGGAACAATGAAACACTCTCCTAGGGGCACTCTCATGGGTCATAGGAGCAATCCTCATAGGCTCCTTGGGTTTTAGCTGAGTGTTTTTCCTAAGAGGAATTTTCTGGGCAGGAGGAGTGGTTTTCTTTGGAGTTTGGGTAGGCTTTTTGACTGATGGAGTGTCTAACTGAGCTCTTTCTTTCTCTAAGGTAGTGGGTGAGGTAAAAACAGTCTTGTTCTCACTATTTGACGGAATCCTCTCAAAAACCAATCCCAGATCTAACCTTGCCCTGTCAGTACACATCTTGGTCTTGGCCAACAGAAAATTCATCCTACCCTTTCCCTCAATGCATTTGTTAACCACAGAAAGAAGGTATTCATTTTCAGTCATGAGGTGTTCAGCTTGCTTTCTAACAGTGCCTAGCTGGTCCTTAAGGGTTATGCAAGTGTCACACATAGGTTGTACATCCTTAGAACTACTAGCCCTCTCCAATCTAGCCTCTAATTCCTTAACATGCTTGTCTCTCAAATTTATGCTATCAATCAATAATGGACAGTTTGAACAAGCATTAGAATAAATAGGTCTAGACTCCACCACAAAAAGTTGCTTCTATGCAGTCTCAAGCTCATCAACAATTTGAGAATGCACAGAGCGCAACTTAGCAAGCTCACCCATGAAAACAGTGCAAGATTCACATTCAGCATCATCAATTTTAGACTTAAGCATGGCATAATCTGTAGAAACATATTCTAGCCTAAGTCTAAGGTATTTTCTATCTCTAGCAGCTTGAACAAGTAATCTATCTTGACTAAGAACTACTTCATTTAGTTCATATACCTTAATTAAAAGTTGGTCATAGGATAGAGGTACCTCAGATGAGTCAAGCTCATCGCCGCTGTGACTGCTGTCGGCCATGAAGCAGAGACCGGTGAAATCTCTTGCCTTTTTCTCCTCCTTCCTTGGGGATTCTTCTTCCTCGTCAGAGCTTGACTCCTCAGTTGAGGAAGTGTCGATGTCGCTGAGTGCAGCAACAAAATCTCTAGAGGCGGCCTTGGCTACCTTCTTAGCCATCTTGTCGCGTTTACCCTTCACAAAGGGTTTCCTCTCCTTGTTGTATTTGGGGCGCTCACTCTCATCTCTCCTCTTGAGTTTAGGGCAATTGGCCTTGATGTGAGAAGTGTCAACACACTCAAAACAACCACTAAAGCCACTTCTCCTCTGATCCCGTCTCTCATTGTGAAACCAGGTGAACCTTCTGGCAATGAGAGCAAGCTCTTCATCATCCAGAGTATCCACCTGCTCCTTAGTGACAGAGACCAGGGAGGACAAAGCAAAACCACCAGCAAGAACACAAGTACCAGATGTGCTTGGTTCTGCAGAGGTGCCACAGCTAGTGCTAGAAACTAATGCCAATGGCTATAGCAAAGAGTTTATGTGCACTGCAAGAGATGCCTTGGCAATCTCTGTGGACTTCAACTTGCTGAAGAACTCATCACAGGTCAATGTGTCATAACCTGTGGACTCCTCAATGCTAGATATCTTCACTTCCCATATGCTACGATCAAGAGCATAGAGAAGCTTGATAGCCCTATCATGATCATTGTAAGCAAGCGTCCCGTTGGACCGCAAGTTACTCACTATTGCATCAAAGCGAGAAAACATGGCATCTATAGATTCACCTGGCGCTTGCACAAATAGCTGATACTATTGATTGTACGTGCTTTGGCGCCTAGCCTTAATCTGTGTAGAGCCCTCATGAAAAATAGTGAGTGTAGTCCAAATTTCCCTAGCTGTCCTTAGGTGCTGAACCCTATCAAACTCACTCCGACTCAAACCAATGAACATTATGTTTCTAGCTTTGGAGTTAGAATTATACTGATCTTTTTCTATTTGAGAGGTGCGGGTTTCAGGGATGGAGTATTGTGAGTCCACAATCTCCCAAATTGTTTTTCCTTGGCTTAGCAAATAAGCCTCCATACGCACCTTCCAGTATGCAAAATCATTCCCATCGAACAGAGGTATTTTACTAACTCAGTCCATGTCGCCAACAGATCACAAAACTAGTTAAGGTCAACTGGTGATCTTAACCCGCTCTGATACCAATTGTTGGACCAGAAACGTCGACCAGAGGGGGGGGTGAAGTGGAGCTTTTAAAATTTCAGGCTAAAAATAGCCTTCTGTTTTAATTCAGTCTTCCTGTGGAACAGGCTTCGAACACACCCTTCGGAGGTCTGGTTCGGAGGTATTTCATAGCTCCGAAATCAGGCTTCACGAGGAGCAAAAGTTCGAAGTCAAGAAATCTTCGCTCCACACACAAAACCAAAAAAAACTCAACTTTGCTAAGTCGGTGCAGGCTCCGCACACTAGGTGCCTTCAAGGAGACTTCGCACTTCACCCTTCGCAGGTGGTGGTTTCCCTCTGCGGACTTCGACCAGATACTCCTCTCTAGCAACTGGTACTAGGCTTCATATTTCGAAGGTCTAAATGCAAAACAAAACCGTTTTTGCTAAGGGAAGAAAGCAGGCTTTGATCACACTCTACTTAGTGCTTCGCTAGTAACAGTGAGGGGTTACCTCAGTTTACATAGAGCGAACACACACTGAGAACACACACTTTGCATGCACAGACCTCTCACACACTTCTCTAGAAGAGAACCGGTGCATAAACTTAACGCAAAAGTTCAAGCAGTGAATAATGAACAGAATTAAAGTTTCATTGCAAGAACAGGGAACACAAAATGAACTCACACGACAGAAAGCATGGGAATGGCGGCTAGCACAGGAGTTCCAAAAATGACAGCTCAAAGTGTTACCTAGCACTAGCCAGCCTTCACTATTTATAGGCATTATTCAGCCCTGTGAATAGACTACTTTACCCCTAGGGTTTACACTGTTTTGTCTCTCTTAGACAGGGCTATAGATGGTAATCTACTTTATTTGGAGCCTTCTTTTGTCAGCTTCGCAGAGAAGACAACATCAGCTTTTACAAAGCAGACACGATTAGCCTTTGTAGATTTCTGAGTCTTTTGAAGCCCCCTTCACACGTGAGGGGTGCGGTAGCTTCGGTGAGAAGCCTTGAGCCAGACGGCCTTTGCTTCACCGAAGTCAGCCTTCGATACAGTGACGGTTTTAAGCCGAAGCCATCAAAGCCCTTGAGTCTTCGCACTGAACACCTTCGGATTGGATCACCATGGCTTCACAGCTACTCCAAGCATGAACTTTGCCCGTCCATGTACTGAAGCCATGCAGGGCCAAAGTACATCAAGACAACCACACTCCGAAGCCCCACCTTCGAAGTACCACCCTTTGAAGTCCCTTCTTTGTCCACAGCCTCCACATGAAGCATTTCATGAGCACTTCATCGTAGTGTCTCTCCCCGAGCACACTCCTCGACGAACCTCACCCGGACCATGCCTTCGATGCACCTTGACTTCTGAGACCTCCGTCGGGTGAGCCTTCGAGTGTCTCCATCCGGAGCACACCTCGAACGCCTTGCCTCAATACTGAGGACTTCGGACACCATACTTCGAAGTCACTTCGTTCGTAGCACCCTTCGGAGTGTCTCGCCTTCGAGGACTTTGCCTCGGGGTACCTTCAGCCGGAGCCATCCTCCGCACTCTCTACCTTCGCCTAGCGCACCTTGACCCGAGAACCGACCTCGACCCCACGCAGCCTTCATGATCGAGCTCCCCACTCTCTTGGCATCAAGCCTCCTGCTTGACCCAGGTTCACTTGTTGTGCACCGTCCGTCGCCCCTGAAGTCACATGCGCACCACCGACAAACAGACAAGTGTGTCCAGTACCTCAAAGACCTCTCCGGGTAAACAACCTCCGGTACACACTCCGGTGTACCGCCCAAAGTACCAAACCCTTTGGTACACATGTCATCGTGCTCTACCGGACCCCATCGACAGACACACTCTGCTGCAACACCCACAACAAGTAGACCCACCGATCCCTTCGGTGAAACACCCTCCAAACCCCTTCGGAGGGACCCCTTTGAATCCAGAAGGTAAATCATGTCAATCACTCATCACAGACTCTGAAACCAACCCTTGGTTTCTCATAAAAGGACCTTTCCAACTAAGCAACCATTTACCAAATTTGGGGATCTTACCACGGGCTATGGCCGAATCAGCACCCTCTTTTCATCGAGGTCGACGGTGTTCACGGGAAAGGGGTCCTTGTCCAGCTTCATCTTTAGACTGGGGTCTATTCTCAATCGTCTTTCCTCTATGGGCGATTGAACATGTTGACGAAAAACATTGCAGTCGTTAGTATAATGTGAATGTGAATCATGCCACTTACAGTAGGGGCGCTTCTTTAACTCGTCAGCAGATGGGATGACTTGGCCTTTAGGCAACCTGAGAAGCTAGTTCTTCAAGAGGAAATCAAATATTTTATCACACTTAGTTATATCAAATGAGTATTTGACTTCACTAGGCCGATTCTTGGTTGGAGACGGTCGTAACTTAGAGCAAGTAACGGGTTTGCTCTTAGCGTTCCAAACCTATTCGGCTACGTACATGTCAGCCGAATCCTCCTCTTCCTCTGATTCTTCTTCATCGGAGTGTTCCATGATGTGAACTTCTGCCCTAGGCTTGTTAAATGTCTTAATAAACTTCTTATCCTTGGCTCGGCCTTCCTAGACCAGAGCCTGTTGTAAGACTTGGCTAACTTCTAAAAAGTATTGGTTGTCTAGTCTCTCTTTAATTTCAGAGTGCAACCCACTGAAAGCTAGATCCGCCAAATCCCTTTCCGAAATATTAAGACTAAAACACCAGTTTTTGGTATATCTAAAGCGCTTGATGTACTCAGAGATGCTCTCGCTAGATTTCTGTCTAACCGATGTCAAGTGTGAAAGCCTAAGTTCTGTTTCACCCATATAAAAGTAGTCGTGGAATTTTTGTTCTAATTCAGCCCATGTTTGGATAGAGTTCGGCGGGAGCACCGAAAACCAAGTGAAAGCGGTGCCGGATAGCGAGAGGGAAAATAGCCTAAGTTTCAAAGCATCCGACCCACTAGCTTCCCCACACTATGCTAAAAAACTGATTGACATGCTCTAGTGTGGTTTTGTTACCCTCACCGTCGAACTTGGTGAATTCAGGGACTCTATAGCCATGAGGGTAAGGTATCGTATCGAAATGGTCGTGGTACGGTTTTCGGTAAACCCTAGCTCGACTCCTAGGTATGAAGCCGGTGCAATCCCTAAACAGTGTGCGGATCTGCTCCTCAATGTTATCCTGGTCTACTGCCTGTGCGCGTCTCTCATGCGCGGGCACGATACACGACGATATGTCGGCGTGTCGGTCACGGGCCTCTTCCTCATGCGCTAGCTCGGGATGTATGATGTGTTCAGGCCTATGCGCTTGTGCATGTGGCGCGAGCAGCGTGGGAAAAGTTGGCGCAAGCGTAAGTAGAGGTGGCGCATGGTAGGCAGTGCTAGTTTGGCCGTAAGCATGGTGACTTGTCTTGGACATAGATATTGAGGCCAGAGACATAATAGCTTTGCTAGTACTACCGTCAGTTCTGCTGTAAATGTGATTTATCGAAGGTACGCTAGCAATCGGAGCTAGAGGTGCAGTCTCGGTAAAGCAGAACCTTCTAAGTGTCGCCTCTACCTGTGAGCTAACTGCTGAATCTAGACGGTTGGCTAGCGAAGCGCTAACAGCTTGATCTACTGATGTGGCTATTTTTTGCTCAATTTATAAAGAACATAACCGAGGCAATACCGGTGTTACCTAGGTCTGAGTGAGGTCGAGGACATTGATGTCACGCTTGATGAAGCCTGCACGTGTCATGACGTAGCTCCCAAGCATGAGGTCTTGGAGTGCTTTCATCTTTGCCTCGATCTCTGCTCGGTCTTCTGCTTGAATATCTTCAAGGGTAGGCATCATGATGTTGCGGTTTTCGATATTCGTGCCCCCCATGGGATCCATTGGCGATGTAGATGTAGTAGTCGTAGCAGACATACCCGTAGCCGATGTAGATGTACCCGTCATGTTGGCATAGCCTTCCCCAGCGGATTCACCAAGAAGTGTGTTGACACGAAAACGTGTCCCCGCACTTGGGTCAGTTCGACGATCCCAAAGTGTGCGGAGACTTAGGGACAAACCTAAGCATAATATAACAGTGACGTCACGTTCCGACTACCCTTAACAGTGGCAAGGGGGTGGAGTCTCCAGGTAATCAGATCACACAGAAATAATCCAATTAGCCAAAAAGAAATATATTAAATAAAATAAACCAACAAGCTGAACTGAGCCTAACTGATTTGAAGTATACTGTGCGAAGGGGTTCGTCAAAGAGTACCTTCAGTGTCTGGTGCAAAGGGTCTCGCCGAAGGTAGTCTTCGGCATTTGGATCGATCTGACCGAAGGTAGGCTCTGAATAGATCTCGACGCGAAATCACCTCCGAACGGCAGGGTTCGGCGTGAAGTCTCTAACATGATATAAACACTCCAGCGCAACGCACTAGCGTGACTTCGTCCGCAGTGAAGTATGGGCGTGGTGAAGCCTAACATGATGAAACCTGCTGCGTAGCGTGTTGGTGCACGAGACTTGGGTAGTCAAAGCAGTATTTCCACCGAAGGGTGTTTTGGCAGCCTCCGAAACCAGTCTCCTAGATCCGGATACCTCCGGCGAAGTGGCTCCGAGCGTGAAAACCTGCAACAGAACAGAGATCAAGTGCCAATTCGGCCTAGGGACCGAATCTGCTAAGTATTGTAGTAGGGGAACGAAGGTAGCAATCTGTTACGTAGATTAACGGATACTTCACAAGTGAAGTAACAAGGCGATATCAATCTGTTACGTAGATTAACAGGTACTTCACCAGCGAAGTAACAAGGCTTACAACGGTTTTGGCGTGGCCGGTGGAGGGCTTCCAAACAAACCCACGAAGGTTGCAGAAAAGTAAAATAAAAGTAAAGGTACGGTTCATAGCTAGGGCTTTGTGATTGATTTGTGTTGGGGGGCCTAATGAACCGGCCTCACCCCTATATTTATAGGGGCTAGTGAGGAGCCATGCTGAAGAGCGTGGGCCTCATGGCTCCAGATGTGATGAGTCATTGTCAACGATAGTCAAAGAGGACTGAAAAGAGAGAGAAGACCTGCTGCGTCTGGGCCGCGTGTGACTCAGGTACACGGGCAGCGAGCGACTGTCGGGCAGAGGGGCCGTGAAGTCGGGCTGGCCCAATCCGAGTACATGGGCTAGGAGCAGCAGAGGATCCACTAGGCTGTTGACCGGGATTGACTCAGGTACACGGGCGGCGGGCGATTGCCGGGCTGAGGGAGCTGCGGAATCGGGCCGGCCCAATCCGGGTACTCGGTGCGAAGATGGTGGACGCTTTTTCAGTTTCGGCGCAAAACTGACGACCGCTGATCTCGGATCTGACCATTCTGAGGCGAAGCCGTAGCTGCTACGAAAGCTCCGCATCAGGACAAGTTACCTTTATTTAGGTTTTTACTATTTTTCCTTTAGGCCCACAGTCTGTCAGTCGAGTCTATAAAAAATCCTAAGGGCATTTCGGTCTTTTCCATTTTTATTCAGCATCTGTAAAAAACCCTAGGGGTATTTCTGCATTTTTCCATTTTAATAGGATGCCTATAAATAGGCCCCAATATCCTAGGGTTAGGGTTACCCTTTTTCAGAATACACTTTACTAATTCCAACATTTTGGGGGTCAATTTGTTCGATGTGTTCTTCGTCTTCCGCCGCCGGTGGTTCTTTTCGTCGACTCTGAGAATCGTCGTTGCCACGGTTCGATGTGTTCCCTCCCAAGCATGTTTATTCTCGGATTTCTCTCTGTGTCATGTTTTTGTATTTGCGCCACCGCAAGCCTACTTCGTAGCACTGCATCTACCTAGTTCCTAGCGCTAGCGCTTTTTTCTTTGCTACAGCGTGCAGCTCGGCCATAGGAACGCTAGCAGCTAGCTGTTTCTCAGCTGCGCTTGGCAGGAAGCTAGCTACAGCCTATGCGGTAGCAGCTGTAGCCCATAGCTAGGTTTTTGCAGCACCACGTGAGGAAGCCGAATGGATTCAGCTGGATTTGCACAAGCACGGGTACCAAGGTGAGCTGCATCCGATCCTTCGGATCTTCTGTGGCACATGGCGACATCTACAAGAAGCACATCGACAGCAGAAGCTTCTTGAATCTAGGTGCACGGAAATCGAGGTAAAAGGTTTACTGTTGTTGCACGTCTCTTTGTGTATATCTCCTAATCTTGCATAGGGAAACGTGCCTAATCATTTTCTTAATTTGCTGTCCAGATTAATGTTTGAGTGCTGTTAGTACTTTTTCAATATTTTCCGTAACATCCGGTTGCATATGATGAAATACTGCTAAGAAGTATTTTTTATTATGAATGTATTTCATCTGTTGATTTAATCTTTGTGCTGTTAGTTGGTTCATCTGCTGTTTTGATTAAATAGATGATATTGAATCTAGTGTTTTAATCTGTGCACTGTTTTTATTTCGGTTGGAACTTCACTGTTTATCATCTTCATGTTTGTTGGTCTGATTAAATGTCTATGAGTTAATTAATCTGTTAATCTGCCTTTAAGCACTGTGTTGGTTTCTTTTTGTTTAGGACACCGGTTGTTTTTTAGGCTAGACCATTTTAGGTTTCGTTGATCTATTTATTTTCCCTTGTTAGTCAATTGAGGTGCGCTGGGTGTTGGGAGCAGGTCATTGTGTCGAAAGAATTTTTTAGGCGCCCATTCACATCCCCCCCTCTGGTCGCTACTTTCGGTCCTACAAGTGGTATCAGAGCCTGGTTAGGGTTTTTTTCCCTACCTTAACCGGTTCTAAACCCCAGTAGTGATCATGACGTTTCCTGGCAAGGTCCCGTCCTTGGAAGCTTATGGCTATAATTATTGGAAGACTCGCATGCGAGCCTATCTCATGAGCCAAAGCTCGGACATCTGGGACATTTGCGTTCACGCTACGTTTGTCATATTGCCAGTTACTGAGCGTGGTACTCCTGGTATCATCACCCAGCATGTGAACAATAGCAAAGCTGTGAACATCTTGTTTTCTGGTTTAGGTCCCACTGAATTTGAGCGTGTGAGCCATCTCTCCACTGCGAGAGAGATCTGGGCTACCCTCCAGGCACACCATGAGGGGATAGCCCAGGTCAAGGCTCGGCTCTATCAGACCTACCGGCGTGAATATGAGAATTTCACACAGAAGCTGGGTGAATCTGTTGAAGCCTTGTTTGGTCGCTTTCAGTCTATCATCAACAAGCTTCGGGACAACAAGGATGAGGGTGTTCAGTTAGTCTCAGATCACGAGCAGGCCCTCAAGGTTCTTCATACCTTGGACCCAAAGATCTGGGAGATCAAGGTATCCTCTATCATTGAGAGCACATCTTATGATACCTTGACCATTTCTGAGTTGTTTAGCAAGCTGAAGGCCATCGAGGTTGATATCCAGTTGAGATCAAATCTCACTGGCTCTGGATCAAAGTCTCTGGCCCTTGCTACACCTTCTGTTGATCCCTCTTCTGTGAGTTGTGTTGGGTTCTCCTTGATGTCTATCACTGAGGACCAGCTTGAGTCATTGGGAGATGATGATTTGTGTCTTTTTAACAACCAAGTGCGTCGTGTTTATGACAAAAGAATGTTCAAGAGACACGGCACAAAATCTGGGTGCTTTGAGTGTGGTGATCCAGGACACTTCATCGCCGACTGCCCCAAGCACAATGGACACAAGAAGGGCACTGGTGGTGGCTTCCATGACTCCGGCAAGGACGACAGCTCCTCCTTCAACAAGGGCAAGCCAAAAACCAGATTCTTCAGAAAGGCCCTGAAGGACTACCGGCGAGAGAACAAGAAGCGCGACAAGGCCTTCTTCGCTGAGATGGAGAAGAGCTACTCCAAGCGGTACACATCTTCTTCCTCTTCATCGAGCTCAAGCGATGAGGAGATCATCATCAGGAAGGGGAAGGACAAGGACGATCCAGCGGGCCTTTGCTTCATGGCCTTCGGGGACAGACCGAAGAGCCGCTCACATCAGCGCCGAAGATCCCGCAAGAGCTTTTGCTCAATGGCTCTTGGGGATAAGGAAGAAAAGAGCTCCTCCGATGACTCTGACGACGACAACAAGGTATCATCCTATGAACGCGAAATTGTTGATTTACTTGAGAGCAATCGTCAGGAGTTGAAATATCGGGAAAAACTGCTTAGGGGGGCCAAGAAGAGGATAGATGAGCTAGAGAGTGAGCTTGCCGTAGCCAACGGCAGAATTGAGAGTCTATCTTCTTCCCCCTGCTTGGGTGATAGCAGTGAGTGCCCGAAGTGTGAGGTGCTTCTGTGTGACCTGTCGACTCTGAAGTCCAGGTACAAAGAAAGGGTTGATGAGAGGGACGCTTTGGCCACTGAGCTTGAAAGCACTCAGCTGGAGCTGAAAGATGCTCAAGCCACTATCGTCGCACACTGTGCTGATTGCCCATCTCATCTAGCTGTCTTAGCTGAGCTGAAAGCCAAGGGTGATGTGCATTTGGGTGATTTGGAGAGAGTGAGAGCTGATCTTGCGCAGACTAGGATAGAGCTTGAGACACTATCAGTTCCACCCACTGTCTGTAGGAACTGTCTGTCTCTTAGACTTGAGTTGATTAAGCTAAAAGCCGAGAAGTCTGTCCAGGTAGATAGCGAGTGTGAGACCTGCCTGTCTCAGGTGGAGGTACTAGCTTCCCTGAGAGAGGAGCTAGCTGATTCTCAGAATGAGAACTTTTACCTCCGTTCTATCATGAGTTGGATCAGTGCCAGAGAGCCACAGCTCGGCATGATGATCTAGCAATTCAATAGGCAGGATGGGTTTGGGGTGGGTTACACCTACACCAAGGCTGACTTTGAGAGTGCCATTAGCCGGGCAGTGGAGTGGAGTAAAATGACTCCTGAGCAGAGATACCCTAAGACTCACTCCACTGAGTCCTCCCAGGCTTGTCAGCCCAAGGATGGAGTAATCCATGAACCACCAAAAGCTCCACCCAAGAAACCTATCTGGGTTCCCAAGCCCAAACACCTCCACACCCCTCTAGACTCTTTTCCTGGACCCTCTCAGCCCAAGAAGACAACACCAATCATCACTAAGCCCAAGAATCCCAAGCCTCAACCACATCCCAAGAAGCCCACCTACCATTGTGAGTACTGTCAGAGAGACGGGCATCTTGTGGAGTTTTGCTTCAAGAGGAAACGGGTTGAGAGAGTAGAGAGAGCTCGTGGCGGTCAGGAGTAGTTCTACCAGCAGGGTGGTAGACTGCGTGTTCCTCGACGCGGGGAGAGGCTGGAGGCCAGGCCGCGTCGTGTAGGTGTTGGTAGAGGAGACGGCTTTCTTGCCCGTGCTCCAGTTGGTGGTGGTCATTCCGGCAGAGCTCCAGGCCGTTTTGGCTACGGTCCTGGACCTCATAGCCGAGGCTTTAGGCAGAATCGAGGACCGCGCTTTGAGTCGCGTTTTGGTCAGAACTCTCATGATGATTTCTGCTTTCCGTCTTTTGAGCAGATGGCTCGACACCGGTTTAGCTCTTTTGCTAAACCTGATGCCGGACCATTCGCTCCCACTTACAGCCACTGATTGTGCAGGATCGGAGACTGGAGGACGTTTGGATCATGGACTCAGGATGCTCTCGCCACATGACGGGACATCGCAGATGGTTCTCCAGTCTCACTCCCCCGAGCTCCAAAGAGTACATCACTTTTGGGAACAGTGGTCAAGGGAAAGTAAGTGGTATTGGCTCTATTCGCATTTCAGATCATTTCTCTTTGAAGAATGTTGCCTTGGTTAAAAATTTGAACTTCAATTTGATTTCTGTTTCGCAACTTCTTGAGGATGGTTTGGAAGTGCGGTTTAAGAAGGGTAATTCTTCTGTGTTTGATTCTAGAGGGTCTTTGATTTGCCAGATTTTACCTTTTGGTAAAGTTTTTCGAATTGACTTCTCTAGTTCTTTTGGCCCTTCTCGCTGCTTGATTGCTGGATCTTCTTCTGAGCTCTAGAAGTGGCATAGGAGGTTAGGTCATTTGAGTTTTGATCTGCTAGTCAGGTTCAGCTCTATGAACCTCATCCAAGGATTGCCCAACCTTAAAATGGAGAATGATCTAGTTTGTCATCCCTGTCGTCATGGGAAAATGGTTGCTGCTTCTCACTCACCTGTGACTCAGGTGATGACTTCGTATCCGGGCGAGCTATTACACATGGACACTGTCGGTCCAGCTCGGGTACGCTCAGTCGGTGGGAAGTGGTACGCACTTGTGATTGTTGACGATTTTTCTCGATTCTCGTGGGTTTTCTTTTTGGAGTCTAAGGATGAGACTTTTCATTTTGTTCATGACCTGATTCTGAAGCTGAAGAATGAGAACATTGGTCGGATTCGAGCAATTCGCTCCGACAATGGCTCTGAGTTCAAGAACTCTTAGTTCGTCAGTTTCTGTAGTGATCAGGGTCTTGACCATCAGTTTTCTGCTCCTTACACTCCCCCACAGAACGGCGTTGTGGAACGAAAGAACCACACGCTAATCGAGATGGCCAGGACGATGCTTGATGAGCACAGGACTCCTAGGTGTTTTTGGGCTGAAGCCATGAACACGGCTTGCTATCTGGCCAACCGCATTTTTCTTAGAGCTTACCTTGGTAAGACATCATATGAGTTGCGGTTTGGTAGACAGCCCAAGGTGAGCCACTTGCGAGCGTTTGGCTGCAAGTGCTTTGTGCTCAAGAAGGGAGGGCATTTGGACAAGTTTGAGTCTCGTTGCTGGGACGGAATTTTTCTTGGTTATGCATTGCATTCTCGAGGTTTCCGTGTTTGGAACCTCGAATCCCAGCAGCTTGTCGAGACTTGTGAGGTTTCTTTTGATGAGTCCTTGCCTTCTTTAACTCCTTCTTTTGAGCTTTCTGGTGATGGTGAGCTCGGAGAGTCCATCTTAGAGGAAGATGAGGATACTCCAGCTGCTGATGAGGGTGGGCCTTCTGCACCTCCTGCAGAGCCCACACCTTCTGAGACTTCGACTAAGGACGAGGGCGGACCTCTGATCACTTCTTCCACTTCGATCGAGCCCCCTCAGTCGAGTCCAGAGGTGCCAACTGCTGACTCTGGTGAGGTGACGTCAGATCACCAGGTATCCCGAGCAGTTCAGCGTGATCACCCCTCAGAGCTCATCATCAGTGATGTGTCTACAAGAACATTGCGTTCGTCTGTTGACTCTCTTGCTGTGTTTGCTGAATCTGCTTTTGTTGCATCTTTTGAGCCCAGAGATGTTTCTCATGCTCTTTCTGATTCTAATTGGATTAATACCATGCAAGAAGAGCTTGAGAATTTTGTCCGCAATCGGGTTTGGACACTGGTTGAGCTGCCACCCGAATGCAACCCCATAGGCACCAAGTGGGTGTTCAAGAACAAGCAAGGTGAAGATGGGGTTGTGGTGCGCAACAAAGCTCGACTAGTTGCCCAGGGTTTTTGCCAGAAGGAGGGCATTTATTTTGAAGAAACTTTCGCCCTTGTTGCCCGTCTTGAGTCCATTCGCATTCTCTTAGCTTTTGCCGCTTTGAAGGGTTTTAAGCTTTTTCAAATGGACATTAAGAGTGCTTTTCTGAACGGGTTCATAGAGGAGGAAGTTTATGTTAGGCAGCCCCCCGGTTTTGAGAACCCTAAGTTTCCTCGACATGTTTTTAAGCTGCAGAAAGCTTTATACGGGTTGAAGCAAGCCCCCAGGGCTTGGTATGACCGGTTGAAGCAATTTTTGTTGGGGAAGGGCTTTGTGATGGGTTCGGTGGATAAAACTCTTTTCCTGCTCAGAGATGCTTCAGATTTCTTAGTCGCTCAGATTTACGTGGACGATATTATCTTTGGCGGTACTACTAATGATCTTGTGTCCAAGTTTTCTGAGCAGATGCACAGTGAGTTTGAAATGAGCCTCATGGGTGAGCTTAAGTACTTCCTAGGGCTCCAGATCAAGCAGACCAAGGACGGCACCTTCATCCACCAGGGTAAGTACACTCGGGACATGTTGAAGAAATTCGACTTTGGTGGAGAGCTGAAGCCTCAGATGACCCCAATGGGCACATCTGGGGGCCTGGACAAGGACGAGAGCGGTGTCAAGGTCAACGAGAGAGAGTTTTGAGGGATGATCGGTTCGCTGCTGTACATGACGGCAACGAGGCCAGACATACAGTTCGCCGTGGGACTATGCGCGTGCTTCCAGTCTTCACCACGCGCGTCTCATCGGCAAGCTGTCAAGCGCATCTTCAATCGACTTCCGGTACTTGCCAGTTTCTTGGTTCTTCTCTTGTGTCTTGGTCTTCTCGAAAGCAGTCTGGAGTTGCTCTTTCGACCACTGAGGCTGAGTATGTAGCTGCTGCAAGCTGCTGCTCACAGTTGGTTTGGATGATTTCCACATTACGAGATTTTGGGTTGTTCTTTCCTACCAGAGTTCCTTTGTTTTGTGACAGCACCAGTGCTATTAGTGTAGATAAAAACCCTTGTCTTCATTCAAAAACCAAACACATTGATGTGCGCTTTCATTTTCTGCGGGATCAATATGAGAAAGGTGTCATTGACCTTGTTCATGTTGATACCCATCATCAGTTGGCTGACATTTTCACCAAACCCCTAGATCAGTCTACATTTGAGCGTTTACGAGGGGATTTGGGTGTTGTGTATCCTTTCTAGGATATTTTGCGTCAGTTTTCTTCCTTCTTTACTCTTTTCTTGAGTCTTTTTTGTGTGTGTTCATATCATACATACTCACATATCACACTTTTGAGCCTGCTTCTGTTATATGATTGAACTGCTTTACTTATTCTAGCTGGTACATACTTTTGATTACTTGTCAATGATCATGCTTTGGTTCAGTTCACTTGATATGTCTGATATCTGTCATATGCATGACTTTTGAGCTTTAAAATTGAAAAATGATCACCACTGCTTCTGGTAACTAGCATGTGTAGGCTGAATGCCTTTGCTATCTGTTATATGCCTTGTAGCTAGTTCCTCTCATAGATGCAGATATGCAACTTGGACATCTTTATACTTTAACATGGAAAATGTGCTATAAAAATGATAAAAATCATAAATGAAAATTCCATGCCTTTTTATGCTTGAGTTGAAAAGATCCAAGTGGGTTTGCTTTGTCGCATTGCATTGTTCTGGACTGCTTACCATAGCACTTTGGTATGAACTAGGACAGTGTAGTGTATGCCAAGACCAATGTCTTAAGCTTCCGATGGTCCAGTTCTGGCCTAGGCTTGACTTGGTCGGTTAGCGTAAGGTTTGACATGCAAATAACCCTTGGCAAAAATGAAAAAGGAAAATGAAAAAGCCTGACAATTACAAAGACAACAAGTTTGCTGAAGCACTTTGTTTTGGACAATGCTTCTCTTGGTAGATATCAGTCAGCTTCTGCATCTCATGCTTTACCTTGCTTGTCATCTGGAAAATGTGGTGATGCTTTTATTTGTAAAAATTGCAAAATGCGTGCTAATGACTTTCTTTAGATATCATCGGTTGCACTGATCATGCCATGTGTCTTAGACAGTATGTCTTTTGCTATACTTGCTAGATGTTGTAATTGCAGTCAATCATATCTGAGAAGCATGCTTTCTACACTCTACCTGCACCCTAGTTGCATTCATTGCATATTTTGAGGGGGAGTTGCATTTCAGGGGGAGTCAGTGTCGTTTTAGAGTGCTTGATGAGTTCACTTGTCAACAAGGGGGAGAAACTTTGGTATAAGAGTTTAAGGGGGAGTTTTGGCTTTCTCTGGGATTTGTTTCAGGGGGAGTTTTTGTCCTGTTTGTCCTTACTCTTTTGATATCCTTGTTGATGTTTCTGAGACTGCACTCGTTTTGAGCTTTTACCTTTGGTTAACCATAATGACCGTTTCTTGCTTTTGTTTGACTTTTGGTCATTAGGGTTAAAATTTTACTTTACTTTCTTCTTCTTTGTTTTCTTGTGTTTTGTTTTCGTGTTTCCACAGTTGTTCGTAGGTACTGAAGAGCAGATGAAGAGAAGTGTTGACAATGCACTCATCAAGGGGGAGATTGAGGAGCCATGCTGAAGAGCGTGGGCCTCATGGCTCCAGATGTGATGAGTCATTGTCAATGATAGTCAAAGAGGACTGAAAAGAGAGAGAAGACCTGCTGCGTCTGGGCCGCGTGTGACTCAGGTACACGGGCAGCGAGCGATTGTCGGGCAGAGGGGCCGCGAAGTCGGGCTGGCCCAATCCGGGTACATGTGCTAGGAGCAGCAGAGGATCCACTAGGTTGTTGACGGGGATTGACTCAGGTACACGGGCGGCGGGCAATTGCCGGGCTGAGGGAGCTGCGGAATCGGGCCGGCCCAATCCGGGTACCCAGTGCGAAGATGGTGGACGCTTTGTCAGTTTCGGCGCAAAACTGACGACCGCTGATCTCGGATCTGACCGTTCTGAGGCGAAGCAGTAGCTGCTACGAAAGCTCCGCATCAGGACAAGTTACCTTTATTTAGGTTTTTACTATTTTGCCTTTAGGCCCACAGTCTGTCAGTCGAGTCTATAAAAAATTCTAAGGGCATTTTGGTCTTTTCCATTTTTATTCAGCGTCTGTAAAAAACCCTAGGGGTATTTCTGCATTTTTCCATTTTAATGGGCTGCCTATAAATAGGCCCCAATATCCTAGGGTTAGGGTTACCCTTTTTCATAATACACTTTACTAATTCCAACATTTTGGGGGTCAATTTGTTCGTTGTGTTCTTCGTCTTCCGCCGCCGGTGGTTCTTTTCGTTGACTCTGAGAATCGTCGCTGCCACGGTTCGATGTGTTCCCTCCCAAGCATGTTTATTCTCGGATTTCTCTCTGTGTCATGTTTTTGTATTTGCGCCACCGCAAGCCTACTTCGTAGCACTGCATCTACCTAGTTCCTAGCGCTAGCGCTTTTTTCTTTGCTACAGCGTGCAGCTCGGCCATAGGAACGCTAGCAGCTAGCTGTTTCTCAGCTGCGCTTGGCAGGAAGCTAGCTACAGCCTATGCGGTAGCAGCTGTAGCCCTCATAGCTAGGTTTTTGCAGCACCACGTGAGGAAGCCGAATGGATTCAGCTGGATTTGCACAAGCACGGGTACCAAGGTGAGCTGCATCTGATCCTTCGGATCTTCTGTGGCACATGGCGACATCTACAAGAAGCACATCGACAGCAGAAGCTTCTTGAATCTAGGTGCACGGAAATCGAGGTAAAAGGTTTACTGTTGCTGCACGTCTCTTTGTGTATATCTCCTAATCTTGCATAGGAAAACGTGCCTAATCATTTGCTTAATTTGCTGGCCAGATTAATGTTTGAGTGCTGTTAGTACTTTTTCAATATTTTCCGTAACATCCGGTTGCATATGATGAAATACTGCTAAGAAGTATTTTTTATTATGAATGTATTTCATCTGTTGATTTAATCTTTGTGCTGTTAGTTGGTTCATCTGCTGTTTTGATTAAATAGATGATATTGAATCTGGTGTTTTAATTTGTGCACTATTTTTATTTCGGTTGGAACTTCACTGTTTATCATCTTCATGTTTGCTGGTCTGATTAAATGTCTATGAGTTAATTAATCTGTTGATCTGCCTTTAAGCACTGTGTTGGTGTCTTTTTGTTTAGGACACCGGTTGTTTTTTAGGCTAGACCATTTTAGGTTCTGTTGATCTATTTATTTTCCCTTGTTAGTCAATTGAGGTGCGTTGGGTGTTGGGAGCAGGCCATTGTTTCGAAAGAATTTTTTAGGCGCCCATTCACCCCCCCCCTCTAGTCGCTACTTTCAGTCCTACAGCTAGTCTTCTTATCTCTAAGATTAATCTGGTAAGATTCGGCCTAATCAAACGTAGGGATAAAATTAGCCAGAATTAGACTCAAACTCTATCTCTGGAAATCAGCCCAAAGTGGGCCTTCGGCAGGGCCTACCGAAGCCTGCTCCTCGGGCCAAGGCTACAGCGAGGCAGGCCTCCGAAGGCCTTCGGGCAGAAGGTAGTAGGTCGCTAGGAGGCTTCCGAAGCCCAAAGCTCAATGGGCCTTCGGCCTTGTAAGGCTTCGGCCCGATCCAGGACATGTGTATTTTTTGCCCAAATTACCAAAATTGATATTTTGACAATCTTGACCATTAATGCCATTTTTTGCTATCAACAGATACCCTCTACATAAACAAACATGGCGCGGAGTGCGGAGGTCGACAACGATAATGCCATCCTCCCTACCATCGACGACATCTCCGAGGAGGACAGGGTTGAGATCGAGGCCAAGATGAAGGAGTTGCACACCCTCATGCTTGGACGATACACGAAGACTCATGTGGGCTTCGTCAAGCGTACCCCCAATTTCCCTAACATCTCCATGAATAAGTTAACACCGACATCCCCTACTCTATCCCCCTCAAACATCGAGCATAAGATCGCCACGACAGTAGACCAGGCAGTTAGTGCTACTTTTGAAAACCGTATAGGGCCCGAGGTCGACTCTAGGATGGAGGCGATGTTTAAGAGATTCGGCTTTTCTGAGGTCGCTTCTCTGACTCCGATTGCTAGCGTACCCCCTGTTCACCGCATACATAGTAGAACTGATTGGAGTACTCGAAAGAGTGTCGCGTCGACGGCCTCGCCATCTAGGGCCGAGACCTCACCCTTCATTGTCGGTCAAATCGGCCATTAGGCCAGTTTGACCGGCATGTGTCAGCCCACAACACAAAGCTCGCACGTTAGCTCGGCCACCACTATTGCCGACAATAGTCGGTCAGACCTGCTACCAGACCGATCAAACTGGTCCTACGATATTTTATGTGTCGCCTCCGCCAGCACATACGCTACCTCTACATGTGCTACACGTGCATCCTGCTCCCGCATACCCGCATAGGCCCGAGAATGTCCCGTATTACAAGACAGCATGAGAGGAGAACCACTAGGAGGAGCCATATGGCCGACACGCTGGGATACCACCACGTGTCGTGCCCCCGCATGAGAGACACGCATAGGGGAGGGGCATAGATGACATAAATGAGTTTATACATATGCTTTTTAGACAGTGCATGGGTTTCACACCCCGAGATCAGACTAGGGTTTACCACAAGCCGTACCCGGACCATTACCACACAATCCCATATCCTCGTGGTCTTAGGGTTCCTGAGTTCACCAAGTTCGATGGCGAGGGTAACAAAACCTCATGGGAGCATATAGGTCAGTTTCTAGCGTAGTGTGGTGAAGCTAGTGTGTCGGATGCCTTTAAGCTTAGACTATTTTCTTTATCATTGTCTGACACTGCTTTCACTTGGTTTTCGGCGCTACTACCAAATTCCATTCAGACTTGGGCCTAGTTAGAGTAGAAGTTCCACGATTAATTTTATACTGAGGAGACTGAACTTAGACTCTCGCACTTGATATTGGTTAAACAAAAGTATAATGAGGGCGTCTACGACTACATTAGGTGGTTTAGAGACACTAGAAACTGATGTTTCAACTTGAACATTTTCGAGAGAGATTTGGCCAACTTAGAATTTAATAGTTTGCATTCTGAGCATAAGGAGAAGCTAGAGGGCCAGAACTTCTTAGAGATTAGTCAAGTTTTGCAGCAGGCTCTGCTCCAAGATGGCTGAGCCAAGAATAAAAAATTCACTAAGACCTTTAGCAAGCCCAAGGCTAAGGTACACGTCATGGAGCACTCTGATGAGGAATCATCAGAGAGCGAGGATGACTCGGCCTATATGTACACCGTGTAGTGGACTTGGTCTAGTAAGTCCAAGCTCGTTATTTGCTCTGGGTTACGGTCGTATCCCACTAAAAGTTGGCCCGGTGAAGTCAAATACGCATTTGACGTGGCCAAATGCGATAAGATATTTGATTTTTTGTTGAAGAGCAAACTCCTCAGGTTACCGAAGGGTCACGTCATTCCCAGTGTCGATGATCTGAAGAAATGCGCTTACTGTAAATGGCATGATTCACATTCTCATTCTACTAATGATTGCAATATTTTTCGTCAACAAGTTCAATCGGCCATAGAAGAAGGATGATTGAAATTGGATACTAATCCCAAAATGAAGCTCGACCAAGACCTCTTCCCCGTGAACACCATCGATCTCGATAGGAAGAAGGTGCTGATTCGGCCCAAGCAAGCCGAGTCGGCTAAGGGGAAGGAGGTTGTGGTTGGAGAACCTCGCCCGCAGATGTTTGTGCCAAAGAATCCCGAGGTAGGGGTTTGGAAGGTGAACACAAATGTGACATCTTCGGCTAAATCGCACAAAAAGCCGAAGGTGACATATGAGATGTTGCTCCAGAAGCACAAGAAGAGGGTCGAGAAGGCGAGCACTCGGCGAAGACCTCCAGCGAGGCTGAAACCTCCATGAAGGAATGAGTTCGGCCCATGGTGGGTGAGACCACTAAAGTCACCGATGCCTCCACCTCCGTACCAGTTCTCGATGGTGCAGTGGGCCCCATATTACTTTCCGCTTGTTGGTTACCTGTTTCCTTACTTTTTTTACAGGGGCTCCATTTATGCCGCCTAAGATCCATAACATGCAGGGCAGATGAGCGCAGTAGGAGGTGACGTCTTCAGTCGGCTGTACGTCGGACCGCGGGGATGACCGGACCAGAGTTCTAAGGCCATCATCATCAAAGTGGGTTCCTAGGATGTCCAAATCCCCGAGGGGGCCCTACTGGAGCAGAACGGAGGCGAGCTGAAGAAGGTGGCCAAGGTGAGACATGCCGGTCTGACAGCGGCCTTAGGGCTGGTCAGACCGCCAGCACCACCTCGGTCTGACATGCCTACTATGGTCGGTCCAACCGGCAGTTTTCAGTCGTCCGATAATGGCTGGTCTAACCGGCCCACCATGGTCGGTCCAACCGATAGGGTACAAGAAAGTACCCCCACCAAGCGTAAAAATGTTGAGGCCGATCCGAGTGATTTCCATTCGGTCAAAAATACCAGGAGCAAGTTCGTGGCACCAGGCACAGCCACAACCCTCGTGGGTGCCTCTAGGCATGACCAAGTCCAGAAGAGGCATCTACAGCATCTTCGAGCCCAATAGATGAGAGAGAAGAAGGCCGAGGACGAGCGGGACATGATTTTCGAGGAGATTTGCCCCCGACTAGTACCCAATCAGGTATGGAAGCCCAAGCCGGTTGCGATGAATAACTCGGCTCCTGCTCAAAGTGACGACGAGGATGACATGTTGGACGACAACTACACACATGTCTCAGAAGGACCACACCCTCAATTGATGGATGTGAACGTGGTGATGCTTCCCGCCGAGTTTGGTCCACTAGGAGATGAGGCCGAGGTCGCTCAACAAAACCTCAGCACACGTGAAACTGTTTTTGAGAAGCCCGAGGAGTCAGCTCATCACTAGAAGCCCTTGTACGTTTGAGGACACATCGACGGCGAGTCGATCTCCAGAATGCTCGTAGATAAAGGCGCCACCGTCAACTTGATGTCGTATTCTCTTTTTTACAAGCTCGGCAATAATGAGGAGGATTTTATGAAGACCAACTTGACGCTTAACAGCTTCAACGGCGAGAGCTCCGAGGCCAAGCGCGTACTTTCTCTGGAGCTGATAGTGGGCAACAAGACGTTGCTGACAGCGTTCTTCATGGTAGATGTGCAAGGTAACTATAGTGTGATACTTGGGCGTGATTGGATTCACGCAAATTGTTGTATTCCGTCTACCTTGCACTAGTGTTTGATCTAGTGAGATGACGATGACGTGGAGGTTGTACCAGCTGACACTTCAGCCCAGGTTTCTTTGGCCGATGTGTCCATAGACGCCATCCATGAAAAGGTAGAGTGTCCATCAGGTAGAGACCTCTCAGATTATGACTTTGATAGCGTGTCTGAGGGGAGGTTTGTTCCAGTCTCTGTAAAGTCGACTAGTGTAGCTCGGTTGTCTCTAAACTAGTTATCATGTTAGGTAGAAGCAATCTTGATTGGATAAAGTCTCGCGTAGAGCAATATTTGTCTTCTAAAGATGGTATCACTGAAGCCATTGAGGATTTTACTGAGGTAGAGAAGTTATGTCAAGGTTTCGCGTCGACCAATCCTTTAGAGGAGGTATAAATAGGTGATGGTAGTATTCCAAGGCCGACTTTTGTAAATCAGAATTTACCGGCTTGTGATAAAGACTTGGAAATAAAGTTACTTCAGTCGTACATCGATTGCTTTGCGTGGGAGTACAGCGAGATGCTCGGACATAGCCATGAGCTCGTAGAGCATCGGCTGCCTATCAAACCCGGGTTTAGGCCTTATAAACAGCCCCATCATCGCTTTAATTCGGTCGTGTATGACCGAGTTAAAGAAGAGATAGAGCGATTACTTAAGGCTGAATTTATTAGACCATGTAGGTATGCTTAATGGGTTGCTAACATTGTGTCTGTTGAAAAGAAAGGGAGTGGCAAGATTTGTGTGTGTATTGATTTCAGGGACTTGAACAAAGCCACTCTGAAAGATGAGTACCCGATGCCAATAGCCGACATGTTGATCAACGATGCTTCGGGACATAAGGTACTAAGTTTTCTTGATGGTAATGCTGGTTATAATCAAATTTTTATGGCCGAAGAGGATGTCTACAAAACGTCCTTTAGATGTCCTAGTTTTGTCAGCTTGTTTGAGTGGGTTGTGATGACTTTTGGTTTAAAGAATGCTGCACTACATATCAATGTGCTATAAACTTGATCTTTCATGACTTGATAGGAGTTATGCTAGAAGTCTATATGGATGATGTTGTAGTCAAATCGGAGGCTATGAGTAACCATTTAGCCAATTTGACAGTGGCTTTTGAGAGAATGTGTCAGTATGGCTTGAAAATGAACCCGCTCAAGTGTGCTTTTGGTGTGTCGGCGAACAAGTTTTTAGGATTTATGATTCATGAAAGAGGCATTGAGATCGATCCTAAGAGACTTGAGAAAATTAAGAACTTTTAAGTGCCAACATGTAAGAGAGATGTGCAAAACTTGCTAGGGAAGGTAAACTATTTGCATCGCTTTATATCTAACCTGTCTAGCAAGATTGATGCTTTTGTTCCTATATTTAGGCTAAATAACGAAGCCAAATTCACTTGGGGGGCAAGTCAGCAACGTGTTTTTGATCAAATTAAAGAGTGTTTGTCATCACCACTTGTGGTAAGATCACCAAAGGTCGGGATTCCATTTCGGTTGTACGTTACTGCAGAAGATAGTGTGATAGGAGCTCTATTGACTCAGCAGGTGGAGGGAAAGGAGTACATCATCACGTTCTTGAGTCATCGCCTGTTGGATACCGATATGTTTGTCATTTTATTATGCATGTACCAAACTACGCCACTATCTTCTATATGGCCCGTGTATTGTTACTTGTTAGACCGATGTTACAAAATACATGTTGCAAAAGCCGATTCTAAGTGGGAGAATCGGAAAGTGGGCTTATGCTTTAATTGAGTATGATTTGGCTTATGAACCCTTGAAAGCTATGAAAGGCCAGGTCGACGCAAACTTTATAGTTGATCACCATGTAGATGTCAATTGGAGTAGTGACACTGTCCTAATTGAAGTAGTACCATGGAAACTTTACTTTGATGGTTGTCTTGCAAGAATGGCAAAGGTGTCGAAGTGGTACTCATATCACCTAGTGGTATGAGTTTCGAGATCTTGGCCCATTTAGAATTTCCTTGTACTAATAATCAAGGCAAATATGAAGCTTTATTGCTAGGACTTGAACTTTTGGATTCCACAAGTGTTAAACATGTTCATGCATATGGTGATTCTCTGTTAGTTTTTCAACAAGTAGATAGAGTAGCTGATTTGGCTTAGTAAGCATCTGGTTATCAAATCAAATGGGGTAAATTTTTTGCACAAGAAAAACCGATGCTTGAAAGAATTGTGTCACCTGAGTCAGAAGACTTCGGTCTAACCAGCCCTGTCAGGCCTATCTGATCGTGGGTATCTAGTTAGTCTGAATGGCCAAGTTAGGCCAATTTGACTGCCCTGTGCCAGTCATCCGACAATGGTCGGTCTGACTGGCCCATCATGGTCGGTCTGACCACCCTGTGTCAGGAAGGCTTGGGACACGGGGGGCAAGTCAAATTTTTTGATCTAAATGCCAATTCTAGTGAGGACTTGGTGAATACTTCTGAAAATCATGTGGATGATTGGAGAATTCCAATCGTTCAGTATTTGAGAGATCCTAGTAAGCGAGTTGATCGAAAGGTTCGGCGGTAAGCATTTAAATTTGTGTTGCTTGATGATGAGTTGTATCGTCGAACAATTGATTGAGAACTTTTGAAAAGTTTGAATGCCGATCAATCTTGTTGGCGTAAAAGATTACGCTAACAGGTTTCTGTAGAAAAGAAACTAACAAACGAAGTGTTTGCGAAGAGAACTGTTCTAAGCCTCCGAAAGGATAATAACTTAGAATAGTTCGAATGTGTGTATTGGATCACTTGTATTCGGTCCCTATTACAGGGTGAAATGGGGGGTATTTATAGGCCCAAACATTAAGGAAAAGACATATTTACCCCTCTATTACAACCGACATTAAGGAAACTATTCGGTTTCCTTAATAGGGCTAAAATGGTAAAAGACTAATCTAATAAGAAAGAAGATAAGTCTTCCATCTTAGCTGGCAGAAAAGATCTTGAAGGGCTTTAGTTCGAAGACATACTCCAAACCAATGCCTATCTTCGTGCTTCGAATGGGGTTCCGGGTGTCTTCGAAGATGATCTTCTGAGAACCTTCGAACCTGATGACTGCCTTTATCTTGCTTCGGCAATAACCCCGAAGATGAGATATTTTCCCCCAACAGTAGCCCCTCGAATACGCTTCTCCGTTTGACCTGTAACGTTAGGAGAGCAGTATACGGAAGGAAAAGATAACCAAACATAGGGGTTATTGATTTTTATTTTATCTCCGAAATGCACGAAGATATGAGCTTCGAATCAGTCTTAAGGTAATTACTTTTCGAACTATCTTAGAACCGACTCAAGAAGTTCGAAAGTCTTTTAGACTTAGAGAAAATAGCCGTTAAGTTTCTGCTTCCAACGGAAACTGTAGCAGGCGTTAATTTCGTAAAAGAAGTAACGGCAGGAATGCGAAACGACATGGATTAATGGTAAGAAAGTGAAGTCTAGGCTATAAATAGAGGGCCTAGAAGTTACCCGGTTACCTTTTCACCGCATTCTAGCAACCAAAAACTTTTGAGTCCTTTGAGTTCTTGAGCCCTAGCCTCCATTTCCTCAGAGCAATCCGGCGGTCGCGATGGTGAAGACTAAGGGATCTACACCTCCTTCGGCCTTGGCTCGGCAGCAGGCGGCCGCAGCGGCAGCGGCGGCAGCGTTGACGGTGGCTCCTCCGATGCCGGCGGCGACATCCATGGCGGCAGGGGGGAGAAATCCCCAAATCGCCGATGACCAAGGTCTGTGCCCGCCATCGACCAAGTATTTGGATCAATCTTTTGAGTTGGGGCCTTCTACCTGCAAGAGAGAGTCTTTGGCAATCACAGCAGGGGGGAAAATTAGTAATGAAGTTATGATTCGGAAGCCGGGCAAAGAATCGATTCCATCACCAAGACCCGGAGAAGTAGTAGTATTCGAAGCTTTCTTCGAAGCTGGCTTAGGCCTTCCTGCTGTGGACTTCCTGGCGGAGGTATTAGATCTGTTTCATGTAACCCTCCCCCAATTATCTCCGAATGCAGTAGCTAGGTTAGCTATCTTCGAATGGGTGCTGAGAGCCGAAGGTTGTGAGGGGAGGGCAGAAATCTTTGCTGCACTTCATAGAGCAACTTGCCAGTCGAAGACCTTCGTAGGCTCCGGAGGTGAAAAAGTGGTAGTATCCTTCGGCTCCATCAACTTTAGGCTTCGGGACGAATATGCCCTTCAGTTTCCTGCCAAGGCCATCAATGCTAGATGGTACACTGATTGGGTCCTGAGGTGGTTCTATGCCGAAGTTGGAGCGAGCAGTCCTCTGGCTGGGCCCCTCAAAGAAATTCAATTCCGGAAAGAAGTCTTAGTGCAGCCTAACGAAGGCCAGCTCGAAGCTCGCCTTAACCTGCTTCAGAAAAATAGCCGAAGGTTAAGCATGCGGGACTTAGCCGAAGAATTCCTCGGACTGCAAATTCCTCCGCTGATGGCCAACTGGCCTATCGTCTTCGAGGATGACTCGGAAGGCGGTCTTCGCAAGATCAACTTTACTTTGAGCCCTGCAGGTAACTTCGAAACCAACATGCATTGTACATATTTACTTCGAAGAAAGACTAACTTGAATTATTTTTTAGCTTCTTCAGCCCCTATTACTTCAGAGCAAATTGTAAGGGCTTCGGAGAAGATTTTGGGTGCCCCAACTCCGACTGAAAAAGAATGGCGAATTAAATTGGTCGGGATTTGGGAAAGGTTTAACAGAGTATGGGGAATGTTGGAGTTGACTCCACCTCCTCTGATGGACTGGGTGTCTCTGGAGAAAGGACCCAAGAAAAGAATGGCTGAAGCCGGAGCTTCGAGCTCCGTAAGGACTCCGGTGAAGAAGGTGGCTCGGAAGCCAAAAAATCTCGCACCTTCGAATCCTGCGCCTTCGAGCTCAAGAACCTCAATCTCTGGTTCTAAAGAAGATGAAGGTATATTATTAGTGAGATTGATTGATGAAGATGCAGCTCAACGAAATATTCACATTGAAGATACTGCAGGTATACCGGAGCCCCAAGCTAACATCGAAGAAGTAAGAGCTCCGGATACTCAAGAGGAGCAAATCGAAGCCCCTATGGGTGAAGATGAAGTCGAAGTTCCTGCAACTTCAGTTGTGGAGGAAGGGAGGACTGCTCACGGAGATACTCTGACAGCAGAAAATTTAACTGTGGATTCAGATGATGACTTTACCTTCGATCCTCCGAGCAGTCCAGTGCTCGATCTCCCGCAGAATGTCGAAGGTAAATTTCGCATAATTCTTTATCATTTTCTGCAAAATTATACAATGTATAATATTTTTGTTTTTGCAGAGCCTCCTGCTGTAGAAGTACATCACGAAGACACAATTCAAAGGCCTTCGACAACTTCGGAGCCACACCCGGAGGTTACTCAACAGGGGCCTGGAAGGGGTAAAAGGCACATAGAGCCTCTCCCTACTCAAGGATCAACTTCGTCTGAGTCAACAGATGAAAGTGAATCAACTGAGGGTGTAGGATCGAAAGTAGCGACCAGAGGGGGGGTGAATGGGCGCCTTAAAAATTCTTTCGAATAAATGGCCTGCTCCCAACACCCAACGCACCTCAACAGACTAACAACGAAAAGTAAACAGATCAACTGAGCCTAAAAGGATCTAGCCTAAAAACAACCGGTGTCCTAATAGAAAAGACACCAACACAGTGCTAATAGGCAGATTAAATAAAGCATTCAAATCATGACATATCAAACTTCACAGAAATAAATCATCACAGCAATTTATCTGAGTTTGAGAGGTTACTGTTCAAAGTTGTCTCCTGTTAGGTACTTGATGAAGCCTGTGCAGAGCGAAGCCAGAAATAGTAGCTGCAGTTATGATTCTGAAGGCTTCAACTTGAATGCATCTCTTCTTCACTGATATTTAGCTTCCAATTGATCCTGTGTAGACTGAAAAGTTCATAGCCACCAAACAGCCTCTCCAACTAGAGTATTGATCAAAAGTGGGCAGCCTAAAAAGAGAGTTACCCTAACCCTAGGGTTTGGGGCCTATTTATAGGCAGCCCAATAAGAGGGTAAAAAGCAGAAATACCCCTGGGGTTTTTACAGATGCTGAAAATAAATGGAAAAGACTAAACTGCCCTTAGGATATTTTTACAGAATCGACTGACAGACTGTGGGCCTAGGGACAAACTAGTAAACTCCTATTTACAGATGACTTATCCGGAAGCTAAGCTTTCGTAGTGACTACGGCTTCTCTTCTGGACAATCCGATGCGAGATCAGCGGTCGTCAGTTTTTCGCCGAAACTGACAAAGCCTCCACCGACTTTGCACCAGGTACCCGGATTGGGCCGGCCCGACTCCGCAGCTCTCTCAGCCCGGCAATCGCTCACCGCCCGTGTACCTGAGTCAATCCTGGTCAACAGCCCAGTGGATCCTCTGCTGCTCCTAGCCCATGTACCCGGATTGGGCCAGCCCGACTTCGCGGCCTCCTCTGCCCGACAGTCGCTTGCTGCCCGTGTACCTGAGTCACACGCGGCCCAGACGCAACAGATCTTCTCTCTCATTTCAGTCCTCTTTGACTACCGTTGACAATGACTCATCACATCTGGAGCCATGAGGCCCACGCTATTCAGCATGGCTCCTCAATCTCCCCCTTGATGAGTGCATTGTCAACACTTCTCTTCATCTGCTCTTCAGAACCTGCAAGCAACTGTGGAAACACGAAAACAAAACACAAGAAAACAAAGAAGAAGAAAATAAAGTAAAAGTTTAACCCTAATGACCAAAAAACCGAACAAAAGCAAGAGACGGTCATTATGGTTAACCAAAAGTCAAAACTCAAAAATGAGTGCAGTCTCAGAAACATCAACAAGGATATCAAAAGAGTAAGGACAAACGGGACAAAAACTCCCCCTGAAACAAATCCCAGAGAAAGCCAAAACTCCCCCTTAAACTCTTATACCAAAATTTCTCCCCCTTGTTGACAAGTGAACTCATCAAGCACTCTAAAACGACACTGACTCCCCTGAAGTACAACTCCCCCTCAAAATATGCAATGAATGCAACTGGGGTGCAGGTGGAGTGCAGAAAGCATGCTTCTCAGATATGATTGACTGCAATTACAACATCTAACAAGTATAGCAAAAGACATACTGTCTAAGACACATGGCATGATCAGTGCAACAGATGATATCTAAAGAAAGTCATTAGCACGCATTTTTCAGTTTTTGCAAACAAAGGCATCACCACATTTTCCAGTTAACAAGCGAGGTAAGATATGAGATGCAGAAGCTAACTGATATCTACCAAGATAAGCATTGTCCAAAACAAAGTGCTTCAGCAAACTTGTTGTCTTTTTAATTTTCAGGCTTTTTCATTTTCCTTTTTCATTTGTGCCAAGGGTTATTTGCATGTCAAACCTTATGCTAACCGACCAAGTCAAGCCTAGGCCAAAACTGGACCATCGGAAGCTTAAGACATTGGTCTTGGCATACACTACACTGTCCTAGTTCATACCAAAGTGCTATGGTAAGCAGTCCAGAACAATGCAATGCGACAAAGCAAACCCACTTGGATCTTTTCAACTCAAGCATAAAAAGGCATGGAATTTTCATTCATTTTTTGATTTTTTATCATTTTTATAGCATATTTTCCATGTTAAAGCATAAAGATGTCCAAGTTGCATATCTGCATCTATGTGATGAACTAGCTACAAGGCATGTAACAGATAGCAAAAGCACTCAGCCTACACATGCTAGTTACCAGAAGCAATGGTGATCATTTTTCAAGTTTGAAAGCATAAAAGCCATGCATATGACAGATATCAGACATATCAAATGAACTGAAACAAAGCATGATCATCGACAAGTAATCAAAAGCATGTACCAGCTAGAATAAGTAAAGCAGTTCAATCATATAACAGAAGCAGGCTCAAAAGTGTGATATGTGAATATGTATGATATGAACACACACAAAAAGACTCAAGAAAAGAGTAAAGAAGAAAGAAAAACTGACGCAAAATATCCTAGAAAGGATACACAACACCCAAATCCCCTCGTAAACGCTCAAAAGTAGACTGGTCTAGGGGTTTGGTGAAAATGTCAGCCAACTGATGATGGGTATCAACATGAACAAGGTCAATGACACCTTTCTCATATTGATCCCGCAAAAAGTGAAAGCGCACATCAATGTGTTTGGTTTTTGAATGAAGACATGGGTTTTTCCCTACACTAATAGCACTGGTGCTGTCGCAAAACAAAGGAACTCTGGTAGGAAAGAACAACCCAAAATCTCGCAAAGTGGAAATCATACAAACCAACTGTGAGCAGCAGCTAGCAGCAGCTACATACTCAGCCTCTGTGGTCGAAAGAGCAACTCCAGATTGCTTTCGAGAAGACCAAGAGACAAGAGAAGAACCAAGAAACTGGCAAGTACCGGAAGTCGACTTGCGATCCAACCGGCACCCACCAAAGTCAGCGTCCGAAAAGCCAGATAAATCAAGAGAAGATGATGCTGAATAGTAAAGACCAAGATCAGGCGCATAGGTGAGATACCTGAAGATGCGCTTGACAGCCTGCCGATGAGACGCGCGTGGTGAAGACTGGAAGCGCGCGCACAGTCCCACGGCGAACTGTATGTCTGGCCTAGTCGCCGTCAAGTACAGCAGCGACCCGATCATCCCTCGAAATTCTCTCTCGTTGACCTTGACGCCGCTCTCGTCCTTGTCCAGACCCCCAGAAGTGCCCATCGGGGTCATCTGCGGCTTCAGCTCACCACCAAAGTCAAATTTTTTCAACATGTCACGAGTGTACTTACCTTGGTGGATGAAGGTGCCGTCCTTGGTCTGCTTGATCTGGAGCCCTAGAAAGTACTTGAGCTCACCCATGAGGCTCATCTCGAACTCGCTGTGCATCTGCTCAGAAAACTTGGACACAAGATCGTTAGTAGTACCGCCAAAGATAATATCGTCCACGTAAATCTGAGCGACTAAAAATTCTGAAGCATCTCTGAGCAAGAAGAGAGTCTTATCCACAGAACCCATCACAAAGCCCTTCCCCAACAAAAACTGCTTTAACCGGTCATACCAAGCCCTGGGGGCTTGCTTTAACCCGTACAAAGCTTTCTGCAATTTAAAAACATGTCGAGGAAACTTGGGGTTTTCAAAACCGGGGGGCTGCCTAACATAAACCTCCTCCTCTATGTACCCGTTCAGAAAAGCACTCTTGACGTCCATTTGAAAAAGCTTAAAACCCTTCGAAGCGGCAAAAGCTAAAAGAATGCGAATGGACTCAAGACGGGCAACAGGAGCGAAGGTTTCTTCAAAGTCAATACCTTCCTTCTGGCAAAAACCCTGGGCAACTAGTCGAGCTTTGTTGCGCACCACAACCCCATCTTCACCTTGCTTGTTCTTGAACACCCACTTGGTGCCTATGGGGTTGCATCCTGGTGGCAGCTCTACTAGTGTCGAAACCCGATTGCGGACAAAATTCTCAAGCTCTTCTTGCATGGCATTGATCCAGTTCGAGTCAGAAAGAGCATGAGAAATGTCTCTGGGCTCAAAAGATGCAACAAAAGCAGATTCAGCAAACACAGCAAGAGAGTCAACAGAAGAACGCAAAGTTCTTGTAGACACATCACCGATGATGAGATCTGAGGGGTGATCACGTTGAACTGCTCGGGATCCCTGGTGATCTGAAGTCACCTCACCGGAGTCAGCAGCTGGCACCTCTGGACTCGACTGAGGGGGCTCGATCGAAGTGGAAGAAGTGATCAGAGGTCCGCCCTCGTCCTCAGTCGAAGTCTCAGAAGGTGTGGGCTCTGCAAGAGGTGCAGAAGGCCCACCCTCATCAGCAGCTGGAGTATCCTCATCTTCCTCGAAGATGGACTCTCCTAGCTCACCATCACCAGAAAGCTCAAAGAAGGAGTCAAAGAAGGCAAGGACTCATCAAACGAAACCTCACAAGTCTCGACAAGCTGCTGGGAGTCGAGGTTCCAAACACGGAAGCCTCGAGAATGCAAAGCGTAACCAAGAAAAACACCATCCCAGCAACGAGACTCAAACTTGTCCAAATGTCCTCCCTTCTTGAGCACAAAGCACTTGCAGCCAAACGCTCGCAAGTGGCTCACCTTGGGCTGTCTGCCAAACCGCAACTCGTATGAGGTCTTACCTAGGTAAGCTCTAAGAAAGATGCGGTTGGCCAGATAGCAAGCCGTGTTCATGGCTTCAGCCCAAAAGCGCCTAGGAGTCCTGTGCTCATCGGGCATCGTCCTGGCCATCTCGACTAGCGTGCGGTTCTTTCGTTCCACAACGCCGTTCTGTGGGGGAGTGTAAGGAGCAGAAAACTGATGATCAAGACCCTGATCACTGCAGAAGCTGACGAACTGAGAGTTCTTGAACTCAGAGCCGTTGTCGGAGCGAATTGCTCGCATCCGACCATTGTTCTCATTCTTCAGCTTCAAAATCAGGTCATGAACAAAATGAAAAGTTTCATCCTTAGACTCCAAAAAGAAAACCCACGAGAATCGAGAAAAATCGTCAACAATCACAAGTGCGTACCACTTCCCACCGACTGAGCGTACCCGAGCTGGACCGACAGTGTCCATGTGTAACAGCTCACCCGGATACGAAGTCATCACCTGAGTCACAGGTGAGTGAGAAGCGGCAACCATTTTCCCGTGACGACAGGGATGGCAAACTAGATCCTTCTCCATCTTAAGCTTGGGCAATCCTCGGATGAGGTCCATAGAGCTCAACCTGACTAGCAGGTCAAAACTCAAATGGCCTAACCTCCTATGCCACTTCCAGAGCTCAGAGGAGGATCCAGCAATCAAACAGCGAGAAGGGCCAAAAGAACTAGAGAAGTCAATCCGAAAAACTTTACCGAAAGGTAAGATCTGGCAAATCAAAGACCCTCTAGAATCACACACAGAAGAATTGCCCTTCTTAAACCGCACCTCCAAACCATCCTCAAGAAGTTGCGAAACAGAAATCAAATTGAAATTCAAGTTTCCAACCAAAGCAACGTTCTTCAAAGAAAAATGGTCTGAAATGCGAATTGAGCCAATGCCACTTACTTTCCCTTGACCACTGTTCCCGAAGGTGATGTACTCTTTGGAGCTCGGGGGAGTGAGACTGGAGAACCATCTGCGATGTCCCGTCATGTGGCGAGAGCATCCTGAGTCCATGATCCAAACATCCTCCAGTCCCCGATCCTGCATAATCAGTGGTTGTAAGTGGGAGCAAATGGTCCGGCACCGGGTTTAGCAAAAGAGCTAAACCAGTGTCGAGCCATCTGCTCAAAAGATGGAAAGCAGAAATCATCAGAAAAGTTTGGACCAAAACGCGGCTCAAAACGTGGTCCTTGGTTCTGCCTAAAGCCTCGGCCACGAGGTCCAGGACCGTAGCCAAAACGGCCTGGAGCTCTACCGGAACGAACACCACCATCTGGAGCACGGGCCTGAAAGCCGTCTCCCCTACCACCACCTACACGACGCGGCCTGGCCTCCAGCCTCTCCCCGCGTCGAGGAACATGCAGTCTACCACCCTGCTGGTAAAACTGCTCCTGACCACCACGAGCTCTCTCTGCTTTCTCAACCCGCTTCCTCCTGAAGCAAAACTCCACAAGATGCCCGTCTCTCTGACAGTACTCACAATGATAGGTGGGCTTCTTGGGATGTGGTTGAGGCTTGGGATTCTTGGGCTTAGTGGTGTTTGGTGTCGGCTTCTTGGGTTGAGAGGGTCCAGGAAGAGAGTCTAGAGAAGTGTGGAGAAGTTTGGGCTTTGGAACCCAAATGGGTTTCTTGGGTGGAGCTTTGGGTGGTTCATGGATTACTCCATCCTTGGGCTGACTAGCCAGGGAAGACTCAGTGGAGTGAGTCTTGGGATATCTCTGCTCAGGAGTCATTTTACTCCACTCCACTGCCCGGCTAATGGCACTCTCAAAGTCAGCCTTGGTGTAGGTATAACCTACCCCAAACCCATCCTGCCTCTTGAACTGCTGGATCATCATGCCGAGCTGTGGCTCTCTGGCACTGATCCAACTCAGGATAGACCGGAGGTAAAAGTTCTCATTCTGAGAATCAGCTAGCTCCTCTCTCAAGGATGCTAGTACCTCCACCTGAGACAAGCAGGTCTCACACTCACTATCTACCTGGATAGACTTCTCGGCTTTTAGCTTAATCAACTCAAGTCTAAGAGACAGACAGTTCTCACAGACAGTGGGTGGAACTGACAATGTCTCAAGCTCTAGCCTAGTCTGCGTAAGCTCAGCTCTCATTCTCTCCAAATCACCCAGATGCTTATCGCCCTTGGCTTTCAGCTCAGCTAAACTAGCAAGATGAGATGGGCAATCAGCACAGGGAACGACGACAGTGGCTTGAGCATCTTTTAGCTCCAGCTGAGCGCTTTCAAGCTCAGTGGCCAAAGCGTCCCTCTCATCAACCCTTTATGTGTACCTGGACTTTAGAGTCGACAGGTCACACAGAAGCACCTCACACTTTGGGCACTCACTGCTATCACCCAAGCAAGGGGAAGAAGATAGACTCTCAATTCTGCCGTTGGCCACGGCAAGCTCACTCTCTAACTCATCTATCTTCTTCTTAGCCCCTCTAAGCAGTTTTTCCCGATATTTTAACTCCTGACGATTGCTTTCAAGTAAATCAACGATTTCACGTTCATAAGATGATACCTTTTCATTGTCGTCGTCGTCGGAGTCATCGGAGGAGCTCTTCTCTTTCTTATCCCCAAGAGCCATTGAGCAGAAACTCTTGCGGGATCTTCGGCGCTGGTGTGAGCGGCTCTTCGGTCTGTCCCCGAAGGCCATGAAGCAAAGGCCCGCTGGATCGTCCTTGTCCTTCCCCTTCCTGATGATGATCTCCTCATCGCTCGAGCTCGATGAAGAGGAAGAAGATGTGGACCGCTTGGAGTAGCTTTTCTCCATCTCAGCGAAGAAGGCCTTGTCGCGCTTCTTGTTCTCTCGCCGGTAGTCCTTCAGGGCCTTTCTGAAGAATCTGGTCTTTGGCTTGCCCTTGTTGAAGGAGGAGCTGTCGTGCTTGCCGGAGTCGTGGAAGCCACCACCGGTGCCCTTCTTGTGGCCATTGCGCTTGGGGCAGTCGGCGATGAAGTGTCCTGGATCACCACACTCAAAGCATCCGGTCTTTGTGCCGTGTCTTTTGAACATCCTCTTATCATAGACACGACGCACCCGGTTGTTAAAAAGACACAAATCATCATCTCCCAACGACTCAAGCTGATCCTCAGTGATAGACATCAAAGAGAACCCAACACAACTCACAGAAGAGGGATCAACAGAAGGTGTAGCAAGGGCCAGAGACTTTGATCCAGAGCCAGTGAGATTTGATCTCAACTGGGTATCAACCTCGGTGGCCTTCAGCTTGCTAAACAAATCAGAAATGGTCAAGGTATCATAAGAAGTGCTCTCAATGATAGAGGATACCTTGATCTCCCAGATTTTTGGGTCCAAGGTATGAAGAACCTTGAGCGCCTGTTCATGATCTGAGACCAACTGAACACCCTCAGCCTTGTTGTCCCGAAGCTTGTTTATGATCGACTGAAAACGACCAAACAATGCTTCAACAGATTCACCCGGCTTTTGTGTGAAGTTCTCGTACTCACGCCGGTAGGTCTGATAGAGCCGAGCCTTGACCTGAGCTGTCCCCTCATGGTGTGCCTGGAGGGTAGCCCAGATCTCTCTCGCAGTGGAGAGATGGCTCACACGCTCAAACTCAGTGGGACCCAAACCAGAAAACAAGATGTTTACCGCTTTGCTATTGTTCACATGCTGGGCGATGATACCAGGAGAATCACGCTCAGCAACTGGCAATATGACAAACGTAGCGTGAACGCAAATGTCCCAGATGTCCGAGCTTTGGCTCATGAGATAGGCTCGCATGCGAGTCTTCCAATAATTATAGCCATAAGCTTCCAAGGACGGGACCTTGCCAGGAGACGTCATGATCACTACTGGGGTTTAGAACCGGTTAAGGTATGGAAAAACCCTAACCAGGCTCTGATACCACTTGTAGGATCGAAAGTAGCGACCAGAGGGGGGGTGAATGGGCGCCTTAAAAATTCTTTCGAATAAATGGCCTGCTCCCAACACCCAACGCACCTCAACAGACTAACAACGAAAAGTAAACAGATCAACTGAGCCTAAAAGGATCTAGCCTAAAAACAACCGGTGTCCTAATAGAAAAGACACCAACACAGTGCTAATAGGCAGATTAAATAAAGCATTCAAATCATGACAGATCAAACTTCACAGAAATAAATCATCACAGCAATTTATCTGAGTTTGAGAGGTTACTGTTCAAAGTTGTCTCCTGTTAGGTACTTGATGAAGCCTGTGCAGAGCGAAGCCAGAAATAGTAGCTGCAGTTATGATTCTGAAGGCTTCAACTTGAATGCATCTCTTCTTCACTGATATTTAGCTTCCAATTGATCCTGTGTAGACTGAAAAGTTCATAGCCACCAAACAGCCTCTCCAACTAGAGTATTGATCAAAAGTGGGCAGCCTAAAAAGAGAGTTACCCTAACCCTAGGGTTTGGGGCCTATTTATAGGCAGCCCAATAAGAGGGTAAAAAGCAGAAATACCCCTGGGGTTTTTACAGATGCTGAAAATAAATGGAAAAGACTAAACTGCCCTTAGGATATTTTTACAGACTCGACTGACAGACTGTGGGCCTAGGGACAAACTAGTAAACTCCTATTTACAGATGACTTATCCGGAAGCTAAGCTTTCATAGTGACTACGGCTTCTCTTCTGGACAATCCGATGCGAGATCAGCGGTCGTCAGTTTTTCGCCGAAACTGACAAAGCCTCCACCGACTTTGCACCAGGTACCCGGATTGGGCCGGCCCGACTCCGCAGCTCTCTCAGCCCGGCAATCGCTCACCGCCCGTGTACCTGAGTCAATCCTGGTCAACAGCCCAGTGGATCCTCTGCTGCTCCTAGCCCATGTACCCGGATTGGGCCAGCCCGACTTCGCGGCCTCCTCTGCCCGATAGTCGCTTGCTGCCCGTGTACCTGAGTCACACGCGGCCCAGACGCAACAGATCTTCTCTCTCATTTCAGTCCTCTTTGACTACCGTTGACAATGACTCATCACATCTGGAGCCATGAGGCCCACGCTATTCAGCATGGCTCCTCAGAGGGGGGGCCATCTTCGGAAGTTCCAAGGACCTCAGGAGAACACTCCGGAGCTTCGCCAAACAGGGAAGACCAAAAGGCTTCGGCTCTGCTCCCTCTTTTAACTCCTTTTTTGGAGCAAAGAAAAGGGCTTCGGACTTTGCTCAAACCTTTAGGTCGAGTGAGTCGGGAGATTGGGGAGACAGAGCTGGTAGCAAAATTAAACAAGGCGAAGAATTCGGAGCTCAACGTTGCTTTGGAACGAGCAGCCTACCAGGTACGGAGCACCTTCGAACCAATATCTTTTAGCGAATTATATTGGGTTCGAAGTACATCTTCGAACTAGCAGCAAATTATAAATGAATAATTTCTTACTTCAGTTTTTTCTCTTCTTAGCAAGCGGTCTTGGCCCGCGCTGCAGCTTTATCGAACGAAAATGAAATTGCTCAGCTTCGGGAAGAAAATGAAGCTCTTAAACGCAACTTATCTTTCTCCGAAGCTAGAGTACTTCAGATGGATAATGTGATTTCAGCGGAGCGTAGGGCCAGACAGGGCTTGGAGGCTGTTAATAAAGAGTTCGAAGCAGAAAGAATTGTGCTTCGGGCTGAAATTGAAAAGATGCGGTTGGAGCATGCTAGTGCTGGGTCCGAACTTGTAAGGCTCCAAGAGGAAACTAGCCAACTCCTAAACCAGAAGAAAGATCTAATTACGGAGAATGCTAGGATTTCCGGAGTTTTGGCAGAAACGACTTCGAGCAAGGATGCACTAATTGAAGAAAAGCTCAAGTCGGAGAAGGTGGCTACGGAGGTCATCGAACAGATGCTAGGTGTTCTGGAGTACTTCGGTACTACTGGATCACTTCCTTCGGATGACAATGTGACTCTGCTGCGCCGGTTAAAGAGGATCCAAGGAGCAGCGAAGCAAATGAAGACGGCAGGCATGCGTTATGGAGAACTCTCCGGACAAGTGTCTGCCCTCGGATTACTTCGTTACTACGAGGATTTGGGCCGAACAATCACTCCGAGCGCAGAGAGCTCCATTACCTTCGACGACGAGCGGCTTTTGAATCCTTCCGAAGGCGTGACTGCCGCCTGGCGAGCCTTTCAAACCTCATGGAGAGCCGAAGGTCATTCTGCGATCAAGGCTTGGATCGATGAAGGCCAATGCCAGAAGCAAGTTCGGAGCCAAGCTTCGAGCAGTCAGCCTCCTCCGAACCCGCAAGTTTAGGAATTATTTAGGATTTTTTGATTATGTAAAACTCATGCTTGTAAACATTTATCAATGAAAGTCTTGTTTGTCATATTTTTAGGCTTTGCCTCTTATGGAAGATATCGAAGTATTAGAGCTTAACAACGAACTTCGCTCATTGTGGAACACCTTCGAACTTCTAAAGAGTTATAAGCGTCCTCGATTTCTTATTCCTCGAGATGACTCCGGCATAATTGCGCCCGAAGTAATCAAAGACGTATTGTCTTATATTAAAGAGGAAGATAAAGAAGTTGACGCAAACACCTCGTCTTCTGAAGACACTAACTGGTCTGAAGACGAAGGTGAAGCTCGAAATAAAAGATCTGAAGATCTTAGAAGCTGGGAAAGAAGCCTCGAGCGGCTTCGAACTTGGGCCGAGCTTCAACAAGAGCAGAAGGATTTTAGAGCTTCGAAGGGAAGGAAGAGAGTTAAACGTAAAGTTCTTAGGACTTCTGATGTTGGAACTAGTCGTTCCACCCCTAGCTCTCGGGACCGAAGAGGTCTCCGATTCCTTCTTGGTATAGATACCAATTTTTCATAGTGTAACACATTTATTTCAATAATGAATGCCGATTTAAAATTGTCTCCATATTTACTAGCCCCTCTTTGGGTATAAGCAACTTCGAAATGTATTCAAAGATGGTTATGCGCAAAGAAAAAACTTCGGAGTACAATTTTTTGGGGGTTCGGAGCCCCTCTGTCATTTAAAGATCTTTTGAAATCTTATGAAATGTCTTCGACTTTTTGCAGTCGGAAGAATGGTAGCTTAGTACCTTTGTTTTATGAAAGAAATCACTTGAGATAACTTCTGGGACACTTTAGTGTCTTAAAAAATTTGTCACTTTGGACTATGTTAACAGACATTCGAACCTCATGGCTCAAATGCTGTTTTGCTTTAGCCACCTTCGGCTTGTCTTTGCGATCTCTGATGAACCAATGGTTCGGAGTTTGCAATGGTCTCTTTGGACTCTTTTTACGGATGTCTACCAGCCAATGGCTTGGACTCCGTATAATCTAGCCACCTTCGGCTGTTTTTGCAGAAGTCTACCAGCCAATGGCTTGGACTTCGCAGATTTTGGCCACCTTCGGCTCTTTTTACGGAAGTCTGCAAGCTGCAGCTTGGACTCCGTAGATTTTGGCCACCTTCGGCTCTTTTTACGGAAGTCTACCAGCCAATAGCTTGGACTCCGTAGAATGTGGTTTTGGGCTCTTTTACGAATGCCTACAAGCCAGTGGCCTGGGCTCCGGATTATGTCAGCCCCCACGTCGGAGGCTTCGAACTTTATGGGTTCGAAGTCCGAAAATACAACCCAGCTTAATGACACTTCCCTCTCGGTCGACCCCGCGGTTCCAGTGCGTCCACTCGGAAGCTGGAAGTCTATGAGGGGAAGGCAACTATCAGGGTAATATGCTTTATTAATTTAGAGGTGATTACAAGCGAATTACAAGGAGCCCTTATGCGAAGTATCGCTTTAGGTGCTCCGCATGCCAAGTATGTGCTAACTCTTCACCTTCTAAATTAGCTAATTTAAATGAACCAGGGCGCCCTGAGCGGACAATTAGATATGGACCTTCCCATTTATTGCCTAACTTCCCTGGTGCTATAATGCTTCGTAGAACAAGATGACCCGGCCTTAACTCGTTGAACTTAACCTTCGGGTCATACCAAGTCTTCGTCTGCTGATGATACTTTGATAAATTAGCTACAGCTCGAAGTCTTGTTTCTTCTGACAAATCTAACGAAGCTTGTCTTTCTTCTTCAATATCCGGTTCGGTGCTGCGAAATGATCCCCCTTTGAGCTCCGTTGGAGTCATAGCTTCATCTCCGAATAGTAGTCTGAACGGAGTAAAACCTGTGGACCTTGTTTGCGTAGTCCGAATGGACCATAGAATCTTCGGAAGCTCTTCGGTCCACAGTCCTTTTGCTAATCCTACTATTCTTCGATTTAGCCCTGATAAAATATTTCCATTGGCTCGCTCTACGGCTCCATTCGACTGAGGATGCCTCACAGCAGCAAAACATAGCTGAATGCCTAGGTCTTCGCAAAACTTCCTGAAGGGTTCTGCGTCGAACTGTGTTCCATTATCAACTGTGAGGTATCTAGGCACTCCGAACCGACAAATAATGTTCTTCCAGAAGAATTTCTGCACATTGTTCGAAGTGATAGCTGTTAAGGGTTCTGCTTCCACCCACTTAGAAAAATATTCAATAGCTACCACTGCGAACTTCAGATTTCCCTTTGCTACTGGAAAGGGGCCAATTAGATCCATACCCCATCTGGCCATGGGCCATACTGGAGCAATGACTTGAAGAGCTGTTGGTGGGCGATGGCTCCGTCGACCCATCCACTGGCATCCTTGACAAGTGCGGACCAAGCTCTCCGCATCAGCTGTTATTGTGGGCCAATAAAGCCCCTGGCGAAGTGTTTTTCCTGCCAGAGCTCTAGGGGCTAAATGACTTCCACAAAGGCCTTCGTGAATTTCTCGAAGAATTTCTTGGCCTTCGGCTTGAGATACACATCGGAGTAGAGGGGAACATACTCCGGCCTTGTATAATATACCGTTGATTAACTGATAGTTTCTTGCTCTGAGCTTTAATCTTGACAACTGGGGCTCTTCGGGCAAATTTGTTCCTCCTTGCAAGAGTTCTATGATCGAATCTTTCCAATCTGCACTAGGAATGCAAAGAATCTCCGCAGAGGCAATTTGTGGCACCGAAGGTATATTGAGCTCTTCATAGAAAGCTTCTTCAGGCACATCCACAGCTCCGGCTGCAGCCTTCGCTAAAATGTCCGCTTGCACGTTTTTAGCTCTTGGTATACTCCGAATGGAAATACCCTTGAAGTGTGCTTCGATCTTGCGAATTTCTTCTAAATATTTGGCAAGCTGTGGATGTCGAACTTGAAAACTTTTGTCTACGTGCCCTGCTACTATCTGAGAATCTGTCTTTATAATTATTCTTGTAGCCCCTAGAGCACGTGCTTTCCGGAGTCCTAATAAAATCCCTTCGTACTCCGCTATATTATTGGTAGACTTAAAGTTGAGTCTTGCGGAGTACATTGCTCTTTGCCCTGACGGTGAAATCAACACTGCCCCAATGCCTGCTCCGGATGCTTGGAAAGCCCCATCGGAGTAAACAGTCCAAACTCAGTCATTTGATTTCTCCGGAGTCAAATTCGCAGGTGGAGTCCACTCTGCTACGAAGTCTGCTAGGGCTTGGGATTTGATAGCTGTCCTTGCCAAGAAAGATATTCCGAAGGGTGCTAGCTCGACTGCCCACTTTCCAATCCTTCCAGTGGAATCTTTACTTCGGAGCATATCTCCTAAGGGATACGAAGTTGGTACAATTACATTGTGAGCCAAAAAATAATGTCTTAGCTTCCTCGAAGCCATTATCAGAGCATAAACGAACTTCTCAAGTTCGGAGTATCTTGTCTTCGCTCCTGACAATGCTTCGGATACAAAATAGACAGGATTTTGGACCAACTTTCCATTGAAATCCACTTCTTTGACAAGGACTGCGCAGACAGCTGAACCTGTAGCTGCAAGGTACAGGAGTAGGGTTTCGTCCGCAGTAGGCACCGTGAGTGTAGCAAGATTACTGAGATAATCTTTAATATCTTCGAAGCTTCTCTGACACTCCGGTGTCCATGCAAAATCTTCGGACCCTTTCAAAGCTTTGAATATTGGCAAGCTCCTCTCCGCAGACCTTGATAAAAACCTGCTAAGTGCGGCCAGACGTCCAGTCAGCTTTTGCACTTGCTTTAAATTCTCCGGAGGAGCCATCTTCTGCAGCGCAGTTATTTGAGTAGGGCTAGCTTCAATTCCCCTACTTGAAACTAAATACCCTAACAATTTTCCAGCCTTAGCTCCGAATATACATTTTTCGGGGTTAAGACGGATCCCACATGCCCGAAGGCTATTGAATGTTTCTGCTAAGTCTAGGCTATGTTGGTGCTTTAAAGCACTCTTTATTACAATATCATCCATATAGGCCTCCACATTGCGACCTAGTTGATGACCTAGAGCCTTAGCAACTAATCTGGAAAAAGTAGCCCCGGCATTTCTTAGGCCGAAGGGCATTCTTACATAGCAGAAGACTCCCGAAGGAGTTACAAAGCTTGTCTTGATTTCATCTTCGCGCTTCAACCATATTTGATGATAACCAGAATACGCGTCAAGGAAGCTTAGTAACTCCGAACCTGCAGTGGAGTCAACTAGCTGATCAATTCAGGGCATGGGGTAGGGGTCACGTGGGCATGCTTTATTCAAGGATGTGAAATCAATGCACATGCGCCACTTCCCGGAAGACTTCTTCCTGACAAAGACTGGGTTGGCTAACCATTCTGTGTGAGCCACTTCTCTGATAATCCCAGCCTTCAACAGTTTTTCAACTTCGTCCTTAGCTAGAGCAGCTCTCTCTGCGGACATCTTCCGGAGTCCTTGTCGAACAGGCCGGGCCTTCGGGTTTACAAGTAAACTGTGTTCAATGATATCTCGATCGACTCCGGTGATATCTTCATCAGACCAAGCGAAGACATCCAAATTTTCTTCCACGACCTTTTCCAAGGAGGTTGCAACTTCGGGAGGTAAATCTTTACCAAATTGAAAAGTGTATTCTTTACCATCTTTAACAATGACCTTCGTTGCAATCTCTCCTTCGGGACTTGGTCTCGGAAAAGACTTCTTCGAAGCTTCGGATGAGGCTGAAAAAATTTCTTCATTATCCTGCACACTGTTTACTTGCCTCGGATCAAGAGGGGGACCGTGACCATATTCCGCCCTCCGAGCAATGGCTTGATCTCCGAAGATTGTTAGGACTCCTGCTTGTGTGGGCATCTTCATGCACAAGTAGTTGTGATGCGCCACAACTCCGAACTGATTCAACATGCCCCGTCCGAAGATGACATTATAAGCATACGGGGCATCTATCACATCAAAGATAACTTCTTCAGTTCGGGCTAATAAACCTTCTCCGAAGGTAACTTCCAGGCCTATCTGACCAAGTGCATCAAGCGGAGGTCCTGCGAAGCCTTGCAGAGGACGAGCCGTTGGAAGGAGATGCTTCCTGGAAATGCATAACTGATCGAAGACTTGCACAAAAATGATATCTGTCGAACTACCTCCGTCAATTACCACCCTTCGGACTTCAATCCCTGCAATATCAGCAGTGATAACCAATGGATCTGCATGCGGGAACTTAATACCAGCTGCATCCTCCGCAGAGAAAGATATCGGAACATGAGACCACTCCGGCATTGCAGCTGCAGATGACGAAGTTCCAATATGACCTACTTCCCGAACGTACTCTCTTCGCTGTCTCTTGGACATGCTTCCGAGGGTACCTCCTCCGGAGATAGGGAGAACTACTCTCTTTCCTCTATCTTGCCCTTCCTCTTGCTTCGGAGGTGGCATAACATTGGCCACCGGAGGGTGCCTTGCAGCATCAAAATTTTCTATCCGCGCCACAGCCTGGACCGGGTCTGGGCGCGCTGCTGCTGGACTTCGGTCGGTACTGCCTCGACCCGAAGTTCTCTCCAAGTACTCTCCCCTTAGGGTAAGGATAGCCTTGCAAGTGTCAGTTGCATGACTTCGATTTTCTCCATGAATACAGCAAAAAAGGGTCTGGCCCTTGCCAGCCGTTTTCCCTGGCGGCCTCCAGCCGCTGGCCTTGTTCCCCGTAGACTGTGGAGCTCTTGGTGCAAACTTCTGTGGGGGTGCAATATTCAAGACTTCAGAGCGAGGGTGCTTTTGCCCTCTTCTGCGATCATGTTGCACTTCGAAGACTGGTTCCTGCGGCTGTGCCGAAGTCTTCACTTCTGCTTTGACTTCTTGCAATACAGTCGAAGTAGCAGCAGTCCTCCGAAGCCAACCCTCTTCTGACCTCGCATACTCCTCGAAGTATGACATCAATTGTGAGACTGAGGAGATGCTCTTCCGATGCAGTTTATCTAGAAGGCCTTGATGACTGACGCCTTCCCGAGCCGCATCAACCACTGAGGATGTGGACAGCCCCCAAATTTGCGACTTCGTATGAGCGAAGCGCTTGAAGTACTGCCTCAATGTTTCTCCGGGGAGCTGTTTCACCTGGAAAAGGCTTCCTGTTGACATAGGAGGCACGAAGGTGCCCTGAAAGTTACTTATAAACTTCCTCTTCAACTGCGACCACGAATTGATTGATCCTGGCTTTAAAGACCAGAACCATCTCAACGCCACTCCTTGAAGAGCTAACGGGAAGCACTTCGCCATAGTGTCTCTGACTCCGCCGCTAGCCTCAATCGCTAGGGCATAAGAACGCGCGAACTCTCCGGGATCTTCATCTCCGGCATACTTGCAGAGCTTCGAAGTTTTAAACTTTGGATCAAAGCAAACCTTCTGCAGCTCAGGATGCAACGGAGATTCATTGTCGTAGGAGGCGTTCTCCGGGGCTTCGGGATAATCAATATCATCATCTTCGGGCACTTCTGGGATAGTTGGGATGGCTTGAGAGCGAAGCCTGTTCGCAGCTTCTTGTCGCCATCTTGCTACCTCAGCTTGAAGGTTGGTCATTTGAGTGGCCATATCTCCAAGGCTATCTTCATCTCCTCCGGAAGGACCTTTCGGGTCTTGAGAACTGGTAGGATCAGTTCGAATCGGGATAGAGGGTGGAGAAGTGACTCCGGGCTGCCGGAGTATGGAAGGGGTTGGCGGAGAGGCTTCGTATGCTCGAGGGATAGAAGCCCCTTCCGGAGTTTGTGGAGGGAAAGCCGAAGACCCTCCGACTTCAACTGTGTCGAAGGGTATCTCTCCGGAGATCCGAGAGGACCTCCGAGTGGGATAGCGAGGTGCGCTCCGCTTAGGAGGCATGATGTAAGAAGTTGGTAGAGAACGAAGTTTTTTGGACTAGGTTCCCCACGGACGGCGCCAACTGTTGGCGTAAAAGATTACGCTAACAGGTTTCTGTAGAAAAGAAACTAACAAACGAAGTGTTTGCGAAGAGAACTGTTCTAAGCCTCCGAAAGGATAATAACTTAGAATAGTTCGAATGTGTGTATTGGATCACTTGTATTCGGTCCCTATTACAGGGTGAAATGGGGGGTATTTATAGGCCCAAACATTAAGGAAAAGACCTATTTACCCCTCTATTACAACCGACATTAAGGAAACTATTCGGTTTCCTTAATAGGGCTAAAATGGTAAAAGACTAATCTAATAAGAAAGAAGATAAGTCTTCCATCTTAGCTGGCAGAAAAGATCTTGAAGGGCTTTAGTTCGAAGACATACTCCAAACCAATGCCTATCTTCGTGCTTCGAATGGGGTTCCGGGTGTCTTCGAAGATGATCTTCTGAGAACCTTCGAACCTGATGACTGCCTTTATGTTGCTTCGGCAATAACCCCGAAGATGAGATATTTTCCCCCAACAAATCTAAACTTGTAATGGGTGAAGTACATGAAGGACTTTGCGGTACTCATCAGTTGGCCCAGAAGATGAGTTGGATGCTCAAAAGAGCGGGTTTTTATTGGCCAACTGTTGACACGGAAACGTGCCCCCGCACTTGGGTCAGTTCGACGATCCAAAAGTGCACGGATACTTAGGGACTAGCCTAAGCGTAACGTGGCACCGATGTCACGTTCTGACTACCCTTAATAGTGATAAGGGGGTGGAGTCGCTAGACAACCAGATTACACAAAATAATCCAATTAGCCGAAAAAGATAGATTAAACAGAATAAAATCAACAAACCAGTCGGACCCCGTCTGGTTCGAAGTCTAGTGCGATGGGGTCACCGAAGTGTACCTTCGGCGTCTGGTGCGAAGTGCTCCGCCGAAGGGTGCTTCGGCATTCGGACTGATCCGGCCGAAGATGGACTCTGAATGGATCTGGACACGGCGATCACCTCTGAACAGCAGGGTTCGGCGTGTGATCTCTGATACAGCAAACTACGGAATAATGACTCGAGGGCCACGCGTGAGTACAACTTCGTCCGGTGTGGAGTATGATCGTGGCGAAGCCTGTTGCGACGAAGTATGCTGGCGAAGCCTGTTGTCGGAGCCTGTGGTCCTGCCGAAGGTTGTCCTGGGACCTCAAAACCGATCTCTCAGCTCCGAACTCCTCCGACGAAGTGGCTCCGAACGTGCGAACCTGCAGCAGAGATGATTCGAAGTACCAATTCGGCCTGAGGACCGAATTTTGCTAAGTGTTGCACTAGTAGCGAAGGTAGCAATCTATTACGCAGATTAGCGGATACTTCACAGGCGAAGTAACAAGGCGATAACAATCTATTACATAGATTAGCGGATACTTCACAAGCAAAGTAACAAGGGTTACCATTGTTCCGTAGTGGCCGGCGGAGGGCTTCTAGGCAAACCCACGAAGAGGTACAGGAAAATAAAGGTAAAGTAAATACGATCAAAGCATGGGCTTTGGTTTGGTTTGAGTTGGGGGGTTCTCTACGCCGGCCTTGCCTCTCTATTTATAGGGGCTTAACTCCTAATCTAATCTGCTATTAATCTGGCCAGATAGAGATAAAGATTGAGCTAGAAACGCATACAACTCTATCTCTGCCGAGGTGGGCTTCGGCCAGGCCCGTCGAGGCCTGCTCCTCGGGCCAAAGCTTCGGTAGCGTGGGCCTCCGCAGGCTTCCTGGCCGAAGCCCATGGGCTGGCTAGAGGCTTTCGGAGCCCATAGCTCAATGGACTTTGGCCCTGTAGGGCTTCGTACAGATCCTAGACATGTGTATTTTTGGCCCAAATCACCAAAATTGATATTTTGACGTTCTAGCCATAAATGCCATTTTTTGCTATCAACACATGCCACCCTGCCTTTTAGTGAACTGAGTGAACTAAAAGGTACAACGAGCTAAAGAAGATACCATCAATATCGGTTTTCCAACACTTTTATGATGTTTGCCACACACTTGGGAAATACCTTTTCAAGTACCTACCATTCAAAGCTCTTCGAAACCGCTCTCCCTGCAGGGATTCCAACACGTATGCGTTGTCGGGAGCGACTTCGACTATCTTAAAAGGACCTTCCCAACTAGATGACCATTTACCAAACTTGGGACTCTTCGTGCCTAAGGGTAAAATCATTTTCCACACTAAGTATCCTATTTGAAACGATTTTGGTCTAACTTTTTTATTGTAGGCTCTAGCTACTCTCTTCTTGTCCATTTCTACGGCTTCTAAAGCCCTTAGTCTCTTATCGGTCACTTCCTCTAGATTATCCTTTAGAAGAGTTTCATACTCGTCGACTGATAAGCCATCTTGCTTTAACACTCTCAAGGAGCCAAGATCTACCTCTACGGGCAGAACGGCTTCTTGTCCATATACCAATTCATATGGACTTACGTTAGTAGCACCGTGCTTCGCAATCCTACAAGCCCATAATGCCTCGGAAAGCACTTCATGCCACATTTTAGGAAACTCTTTAGTTTTCTTCTTAATGAGCTTAATCATGGTTTTGTTACTAGACTCGTCCTGACCATTGGCCTGAGCATAGTAAGGTGAAGAGTTTATCAACTTAATACCATAATATTCGGCGAAGTCCCTTACTTCTCCAGAGACAAATGAACTACCTTGATCTGTAGTAAGAGTTTGGGGAATGCCGAATCTATGTAAGATATGCTTCAAAATAAACTCACGTACCTCATTGTGAGTAATGTTCTTGAGAGGTACGGTCTCGGTCCACTTAGTGAAGTAATCTGTCGCCATTAGCACGAACCGATGCCCTTTTGAGGAAGGAGGGTAGATCTGGCTGATGAAGTCTAAACTCTAACCTCGAAACGGCCATGGCATGACAATAGGATTGAGCAATGAAGCAGGCACTAACTGAATATTGCCAAACCTCTGACATGCTTCACACCCTCTATAGTATTTGAAACAATCTTCAATCATAGTCGGCCAATAAAAACCCGCTCTTTTGAGCATCCAACTCATTTTTTGGGCCGACTGATGAGTGCTGCAAAGCCCTTCATGGACTTCTCCTGTGGCCACCTGAGATTGTTCATGGTCTAAACACTTCAATAGCACTCCGTTGATGGTTCGGCGATACAATGTGTCGTCTACCAACACGAATTTGAACACTTGTTGTCGAACCTTCCGATCAACCCTTTGGCTAGGGTCTCTCAAATACTGGACGATTGGGACTCTCCAATCGCCCTTACAGGTTTCAGAGGATTTCGCTGGTCCACCTTCTGAAAAAACTTCTAAACTACTGACTTCGGGGGATCCCAGCTCCTGCACAAAGCCTGGCCGAGGTGTCCGTGTAGGACCGAAAGTAGCGACCAGAGGGGGGGTGAATGGGCGCCTAAAAATTCTTTCAAAACAATGGCCTGCTCCCAACACCCAATGCACCTCAAAAGACTTAGCAGCAAGACGTAAACAGATCACCAAAACCTAAGAGTATCTAGCCTAGAAACGATCGGTGTTCTAAACAAAGAGACACCAACACAGTGCTAATAGGCAAAATAATCAATGCATTCAAATCATGGCAGATCAAAACTTCACAGAAATAAATCACAGCAATTGATTGAGAGATTACTGTTCAAGGTTGTCTCCAGTAAGTTACTTGGCGAAGCCAGTGTCGAAGCCTGCTTCAAAATCTGCGGATTCGAAGCCTGCAGATTCGAAGCCTGCAGATTCAAAGCTTGCATATTCGAAGCCTGCTGATTCGAAGTCTGCTGATTTGAAGTCTGCTAATTCGAAGTCTGCAGATTCGAAGCCTGCAGATTCGAAGTCTGCTGATTCGAAGTCTGCTGATTCGAAGTCTGTTGATTCGAAGTCTGCTGATTCGAAGTCTGCTGATTCAAAGTCTGTAGATTCAAAGTCTGCAGATTCGAAGCCTGCTGATTCGAAGTCTGTAGATTCGAAGTCTGCTGATTCGAAGTCTGCAGATTCGAAGCCTGCAGATTCGAAGTCTGCAGATTCGAAGTCTGCTAATTCGAGTTGGACTTCACACAAGAAAAGGGACTTTAGCCCTGTCAACTCGATCAAAAAGAAACACAGGAAAAGCAAGGCTAGAGTAATACAACACTGTAGCTACAGAGAAGTAGTACTACTTGCAACCAGCAAGAACTAGTACACCTCACGTGAAGAACAGAAGCCACAGAGACACATCTTCTCAAGAAAAATTGTTGTGCGCGTGAGACGAAGCCATAAAAATGATGCAGATTTGCTGCACACGAACAGAGAATAGAAGCTTACTGCATCAAGAAGAACCGAAATAAATGCCAGACAAAATGCTAAGAGCAGAAGCCTGGCGGCGCACAAACAAGAGAGAGAAAAATGCAGGGAACAAAGAGGAATGACCCAAGGAATGGATTGAAAAGTGATTTCAGCAAAAGGGTGACCTAACCCTAGGGATTGGGGCCCTATTTATAGGCTGCCCAACACTAGAAATATTCCACCAGCCCCTTAGGGTTTTTTACAGACGATGAAATAAAGGAAAAGACTCAATTGCCCTTAGGATTTTTTACAAACTCGACTGACTGACTGTGGGCCTAGAGATACAGATGACTTATCCGGAAGCTAAGCTTTCGTAGCGACTACGGCTTCTCTTCTGGACAGTCCGATACAAGATCAACGGTTGTCAGTTTTGCGCCGAAACTGACAAAGCCTCCACCGACTTTGCACCAGGTACCCGGATTGGGCCGGCCTGATTCTGCAGCTCTCTCATCCCGGCAATCACTCATCGCCCGTGTACCTGAGTCAATCCTGGTCAACAGCCTAGTGGGTCTTCTGCTGCTTCTGGCCCATGTACCCGGATTGGGCCAGCCCGACTTCGCAACCTCCTCTGCCCGACAGTCGCTTGCTGCCCGTGTACCTGAGTCACATGCGGCCCATGAAACAGCAGATCTCCTCTCTTCTGCAGTCCTCTTTGACTATCGTTGACAATGACTCATCACATCTGGGGCTATGAGGCCCACGCTATTCAGCATGGCTCCTCAGTCCATTCGGAGTGTGCGGGGCCGAAGCCCTTCGGAGGGTTCGGGCTCTGGGGAGTCCTCTCCGTGCAGGAGGCTTCGGCTTATGGACTCCGGCGTGTCAGCACCTTCGGTCGGCAGGGCACTCCGGTCTAGGATCCTTGGCGCGTAGTGACCTTCGGCAACCAGAGGGGTTCGACCCGGAGGGTGCGCCTGCCCACTGTTACTGGCTTCGGTAGTGAGGCTGAGCATCGGCTTCTCCAATACAGAAAATTTTCCTCTCCTGACTTGGTAGCTGGATGCTTGCTGAGCCAAATCATTGGCGATTGAATTGGCTTCTCTTGACACATGAGATATTTTGAAATCATTAAAAGTAGCAACTATGTCTAGACACTTGTCCAAGTAACTATTCAGCAAGCCATTAAAACATTGAGCATTCTTAGCTACTTGTTGTACTACTAATAACGAATCACCATATGCGTGAACATGTCTAGCGCCTACGGATTCTAGTAATTCAAGACCTAGCAATAAAGCCTCGTATTCAGCTTGGTTGTTAGTGGAAGTAAATTCTAGTCTTGCCGAAGTTTCAAAGTGCATCCCATTAGGTGATGTGAGAACCACCTCAATGCCTTGGCCACTCTTGCAAGCCGAACCATCAAAATAAAGTTTCCATGGCACTACCTCAACTAAAGCAATAGTATCATTCCAGCTAACATCTATGTGATGATCAACTATAAAATCGGCTACGACTTGTCCTTTCATGACTCTCAGGGGCTCGTAGGCCAAATCGTACTCAATTAATGTGTAAGCCCATTTTCCGATTCTTCCACTTAGAATCGGATTCTGTAACATGTACTTTATAACATCAGTTTGGCAAATGACAACACTTGTAGTGGGGAGAAGATAGTGGCGTAACTTGGTGCACGCGTAATAAAGTGATAAACATAATCGCTCCACAAACGCGTACCTGGTTTCGGCGTCCAGCAGGCGGCGGCTCAAGAATGTGATGATGTACTCCTTCCCCTCTACCTCCTAGGTCAGCACGACTCCAATCACGCCATCTTTAGCGGCGACATACAACCGAAATGGAATCCCAGCTTTAGGTGCTCTTACCACTAGCGGTGATGACAAGCACTCTTTGATCCTTTCGAAAGCACTTTGTTGGCTTCCCCCCCCCCCCAAGTGAACTCGGCTTCATTCTTTAGCCGGAGTATGGGGACAAATGCATCAATCTTGCCAGACAAGTTGGATATAAAACGACGCAAATAGTTCAACTTGCCTAGCAACTTTTGCACATCTTTTTTGCATGGCGGCGCTGCAACATTTCTAATCTTCTCAAGTCTCTTAGGATCAATTTCGATGCCCCTCTCGTGAATCATGAAACCTAAGAACTTACCCGCCGACACACCGAAAGCACACTTGAGTGGGTTCATTTTCAACCCATACTGACGCATTCTATCAAAAGCAACTTTCAAATCGGCCAAATGGTTTCCCATGGCGTCCGATTTGACCACGACATCGTCAATGTAAACTTCTAACATAACCCCTAGCAAGTCATGAAAGATTAAGTTCATAGCGTGCTAGTACGTGGCACCAGCATTTTTCAAACCAAAAGTCATGACGACCCATTCGAACAAACCGACAAATCCAGGGCATTGAAAGGCAGTCTTGTAGACGTCCTCTTTGGCCATAAAGATTTGATTATAACCAGCATTGCCATCAAGAAAACTTAGTACCTTGTGTCCTAAAGCATCGTTGATCAGCATATCGGCTATCGGCATCGGATACTCATCTTTTGGAGTGGCTCTGTTTAGATCCCTAAAATCAATGCATACTCGTATCTTGTCGCTCCCTTTCTTCTCTACAGGCACAATATTAGCAACTCATTCCGCATACCTGCACGGCCTAATTATAAATTCAGCCTTGAGTAGTCGCTCCACTTCTTCTTTAACTCGGTCATAGACGGCCGAATTAAAGCGGCGGGGAGGCTGCTTATAAGGCCTAAATCTGGACTTGATGGGCAGCCGATGCTCTACGAGCTCGCGGCTTAGCCCTGGCATCTCGCTATACTCCCATGCGAAACAATCGACATACGACCGAAGTAACTTTACTACTTCAGCCTTTTCATCGGGCTGCAAATGTTGATTTACAAAAGTCGGCCTTGGGATGCTACTAGTTCCTATGTCAACTTCCTCCAAGGGGTCGGCCGACGCAAAACCTTGTCCTAATTTCTCTACTTCTCTAAAGTCCTCGATGGCCTCGGCAATACCGTCTTTATTAGACCGATACTGCTCCACACGAGACTTTAGCCAATCTAGATTATTCTTGCTAGACATGACTATCGATACAAAAATAGCCGTGCTACTCCAGTCGGCTTTACAGACACTAGTACAAACTGTCCTCTGGATACACTAACAAAATCGTAATCCGAAAGATCTCTACCTGATAGACACTCTACTTTGTTATGGACGGCGTCAACCGACACATTGGCCAAAGCTACTTGGGCCGAAGTATCCGCAGGGATGACCTCCACCTCATCGCCGTCCCACTGTATCAAGTACTGGTGTAGAGTAGAAGGGATGCAACAGTTCGCATGAATCCAGTCGCGCTCGAGTAGCACGCTATAGTTACCTTGTATGTCGATGACGAAAAACGCTGTTGGCAACGTCTTGTTGCCCACCGTCAACTCCATAGAGAGTACTTCCTTGGCCTCGGAGCTCTCGCCGTTGAAGTCGTTGAGTATCAAGTTGGTCTTCTTCAGGTCATCTTCGTCCCTGCCAAGTTTCTTCAACAACGAATAAGGCATTAAGTTAACAGTGGCGACGCCGTTGACGAACATCTAGGAAATTGGCTTCCCATCGATGTGACCTCTAACATAGAGGGGTTTTAGATGGCGAGCCGAGTCCTCGGGTTTCTCGAAGATGGCATTGCGCGGGCCGAGGTTCAACTGAGCAACCTCGGCCTCGTCCCGCGGTAGAGCGAACTCGGCAGGTAGCGTGACGATGTTGATATCCATCACCTGGGGTGCGGGCCCTTCAGAGATGGGTGAGTAATCGTCGTCGAGCATGTCATCGTCGTTGTCGCTCGGACTAGGAGCCAGGTTGGTCATCTCAACCAGCTTCTCCCTCCATACTTGTTTCGCAGCTGGCCGAGGGCGGATTTCTTCGAAGATAGCGTCGCGCTCGGCCTCAGCTTTCTTCTCGCACATCTCCTGTGCCCGCAGCCTTTGTATGTGTCTCTTCTGTGATTTGGACATGCTTGGAGGAGCCCAAGATGGATGCGGCTTGGTGCCTGGTGCTACTGTTCGACTTACATCAATTCTGGCCAAAGTGGCACTGCGCCCTTCGGCCTCGTGCACCTTGCGTTCGGAGGGGGCTTTGCTGCGAACCCCATCGGATGGACCGGCCTCGTTCGGCCGACCGAACCAAGCTTCGGCGCAGAGCTCGGCCGAAGCGTGAGACTTACCTCTGTTAAACCTCGGTGACAAAGTCTTTGGGATTGGGACTTCCTGAGACCCAACTCTGATGGTTATGGCGTCAGACTCCCTGACTTCGGCCTCCGCGTGCTCGCACCCTTCGGCTTCGCTCTGCATGGTCCGATTCGGAGGCACCACGGACAGTCTATGGACGATGCCCCCTCCGCTACGTCTGTTTGCCTATGCCATCCATAGTATTCCGAAGGAAAACAAGGCATAGCATTAGGTTGCGGAGGATACCCCGGCCCAGATACGTACGGAGCCCACGAGGTCCCCGCCCAGTCATACGGCGGAGGCATCGGTGGCTCCAGTGGCCTCGCCCACTGTGGGCCGAACCCGTTACCCGGAGGGGGGTTCGGCAGAGTTGATGGCACTTCGGACCACACCAGCGAAGGGTCCTGCCAGGCCGGAGGTACGTTCGGCTAGTGCGGGCCGAAGCCTCCCATCGGAGAAGTCCAACACGGTGCGGAGTTTGGCCATTGGGGGCCGAAGTTGTTGTATAGGGGACCCGACCACTGGGGCTCGAAGCTGCTATACGGGGGGTTCGGCCATTGTGGCTCGGAACCACCGTGCGGAGCATCAGGCCACTGTAGCCCGAAGCCTTCGTTCGGAGGGTTCGCCTGCTTCGGTCCGAAGCCACCCTTCGAGGGTCTTGGACCCTTCGGCTGTTTCAGCTTAGCGCGTGGACCTGCTTCCTTGGCCCTCCTCTGATGCTTGTTCAACAGCATGTTATATGTTACCTTCGGCCTTTTGCGAGCCTTAGCCGAAGGGGTATCAATGTTCTGTTTCCACAGTCCTACCTCGGGGTTCTTTGGCACGAGTGTGCGAGTGCGCGGTTCTCCAACAATTACATCATTTCCTTTAGCTGACTCGGCCTGTTCTGGCCGAATCAACACCTTCTTTTCACCGAGGTCGATGGCGTTGACTGGAAAAGGATCTTTATCCAGCTTCATCTTTGGATCATGGTCTATCTTCAATCGTCCTTCTTCTATGGCCGATTGTATCTGCCATTGAAAAATATTGCAATCATTAGTATTATGCGAATGTGAATCATGCCACTTACAGTATGGATGCTTCTTTAACTCATCGGCAGGTGAGATGACTTGACCCTTAGGTAACCTGAGAAGCTGACTTTTTAAGAGAAAATCAAATATTTTATCACATTTAGTTATATCAAACGAGTACTTGACCTCACTAAGTCTATTCTTTGTGGGGGATGGTCGTAACTCGGAGCAAGTGACCGGTTTATTTTTAGTTTTCCAAACCCATTCGGCCGCGTACATATCGGTCGAATCCTCCTCCTCTGACTCTTTCTCATCAGAGTGTTCCATGATGTGGATTTCAGCCCTAGGCTTGCTAAACGTCTTAACAAATTTTTTATCTTTGGCTCGGCCTTCTTGGACCAGAGCCTGTTGCAAAACTTGGCTAACTTCTAAAAAGTTTTGGTTATCTAATCTCTCTTTAATCTCGGAACGCAACCCGTTAAAAGCTAGTTCCGCCAAGTCCCTTTCTGAGATATTAAGGCTAAAACATCAGTTTCTAGTATCCCTGAAATGCTTGATGTACTCAGAGGCGCTCTCACTAGATTTCTGCTTAACCGATGTCAAGTGGGAAAGCCTAAGTTCTATTTCGCCCGTATAAAAGTAATCATGGAATTTTCGCTCCAAATCATCCCACGTTTGGATGGAGTTCGGCGGGAGCGCCGAAAACCAAGTGAAAGCTATGCCGGATAGCGAGAGAAAAATAGTCTATCCTTTAGAGCATCTATCCCGCTAACCTCTACACACTGTGCCAAAAATTGGCTAACGTGCTCTAGAGTAGTCTTGCTACCCTCACCATCGAATTTAGTGAATTCAAGGATTCTATAGCCGCGGGGGTAGGGCACCGTATCAAGATGATCGGGGTATGGCTTACAGTAAACCCTAACCCATCCCTTGGGCACGAAACCGGCACACTCTCTAAATAGTGCATAGACCCGCTCTTCTATGTCATCTTGGTATGTTGCTTGTGCGCGCCTTTAATGCAGGGGCACGACACGCGGCGGGATATCGGTGTGTCGTCCATGGGCCTCTTCCCTACGCGCTATTTGTATGATGTGTTCATGTCCGAGCGCCTGCACGTGTAGTGCAGGCAGCGCGGGCACCAGCGCATGTGGTGGTGCGTGGTATGCAGTGTTAGTTTGACCGTAGGTATAATGATTGGTCTTGGCCATAAGTGATGAGGCCGGAGATATGATTGTGCCGGTGCCGTCGTTAGTCCTACCGTATACGTGGTTTGCCGATGGTGCACTAGCAATGGGAACCGGGGGCACAGCCTCAGTAAAGCCGAACCTCCTAAGAGTAGCCTCCACCTGGGAGCTGACTGCTGAATCTAAACGGTTGGCTAGCGAAGCGCTAACGGCTTGATCTACAGGTGTTACCTGGACCTGAGCGAGGTCGGGGGTGATGATGTCGCGCTTGATGAAACCCGCGTGTGTCTTGACGTAGCCCCCAAGCATCATGTCTTGGAGTGCCTTTAACTTTGCCTCGATCTCTGCTTGGTCTTCCGCGGGGATATCTTCAAGTGTTGGTGACAAGATGTTGCGGTTGTCGATATCTGCGCCTCCTATTGCGTCCATCGGTGGTGTAGACGTAGTAGTCGATGTAGATGTACCGGTGGCCGATGTAGACGTACTCATCATGTTGGCGTAGCCGTCCCCAGCGGAGTCGCCAAAAAGTGTGTTGACACGGAAACATGCCCCCGCACTTGGGTTAGTTCGACGATCCAAAAGTGCACGAATACTTAGGGACCAACCTAAGCGTAACGTGGCACCGACGTCGCGTTCCGACTACCCTTAATAGTGATAAGGGGGTGGAGTCGCAAGGAAACCAGATTACACAAAATAATCCAATTAGCCGAAAAAGATAGATTAAACAGAATAAAATCAACAAACCTGTCGGAGCCCGTCTAGTTCAAAGTCTAGTGTGAAGGGGTCACCGAAGTGTACCTTCGGCGTCTGGTGCGAAGTGCTCCGCCGAAGGGTGCTTCGGCGTTCGGACTGATCCGGCCGAAGATGGACTCTGAATGGATCTGGACGCGGCGATCACCTCTGAACAGCAGGGTTCGGCGTGTGATCTCCGATACAGCAAACTACGGAATAATGACTCGAGGGCCACGCGCGAGTACAACTTCGTCTGGTGCGGAGTATGATCATGGCGAAGCCTGTTGCGATGAAGTATGCTGGCGAAGCCTGTTGTCAGAGCCTGCGGTCCTGCCGAAGGGTGTCCTGGGACCTCCGAAACCGATCTCTCAGCTCCGAACTCCTCCGACGAAGTGGCTCCGAACGTGCGAACCTGCAGCAGAGATGATTCGAAGTACCAATTCGGCCTGAGGACCGAATTTTGCTAAGTGTTGCACTAGTAGCGAATGTAGCAATCTATTACGCAGATTAGCGGATACTTCACAGGCGAAGTAACAAGGCGATAGCAATCTATTACGTAGATTAACGGATACTTCACAAGCGAAGTAACAAGGGTTACCACTGTTCCGTAGTGGCCGGCGGAGGGCTTCCAAGCAAACCCACGAAGAGGTACAAGAAAATAAAGGTAAAGTAAATACGATCAAAGCATGGGCTTTGGTTTGGTTTGAGTTGGGGGTTCTCTACGCCGGCCTTGCCTCTCTATTTATAGGGGCTTAACTCCTAATCTAATCTGCTATTAATTCGGCCAGATAGAGATAAAGATTGAGCTGGAAACGCATACAACTCTATCTCTGCCGAGGTGGGCTTCGGCCAGGCCCATCGAGGTCTGCTCCTCGGGCCGAAGCTTCGGTAGTGTGGGCCTCCGCAGGCTTCCCAGCCGAAGCCCATGGGCTGGCTAGAGGCTTTCGGAGCTCATAGCTCAACGGACTTCGGCCCTGTAGGGCTTCGGACAGACCCTGGACATGTGTATTTTCGGCCCAAATCACCAAAATTGATATTTTGATGATCTAGCCATAAATGTCATTTTTTGCTATCAACACCAACTATGACTGGGGATTGTTTTAGGTATTACAAAGGGTGTGAGGCATATCAAAGGTTTGATAAAATTTAGCTTGCTCCTGCGTCTTTTCTTAATCCTATTATCAAACCATGGCCATTCTGAGGTTGAGGTTTGGACTTCATCGGCCAAATTCATCCTTCCTCTTCAAAAGGGCAACAGTTCATGTTGATGGCTACAGATTACTTCACCAAGTGGACTGAGGTAGTGCCTCTCAAGAATATGATGCACAACGAGGTAATCGATTTTATCTTGAAGCATATTATACATAGATTCGGTATTCCCCAAACTCTTACTATAGATCAGGGTGTTTCATTTGTTTCTAAAGAAGTGTGTGATTTTGCCAAATATTATGGTATAAAGTTGATAAAATCTTCACCATACTATGCTCAGACCAATGGTCAGGCCGAGTCTAGTAATAAAACTGTGATTACGCTTATTAAGAAAAAGATTGAAGAGTTTCCTAGAAGGTGGCATGAAGTGTTTTTTGAGGCATTGTGGGCATGCAGAATAGCGAAGCACGGTGCTACCAAGGTAAGTCCATATGAGTTGGTGTATGGACAGGAAGTCGTTTTACCTGTAGAGGTGAATCTTGGCTCTTTGAGGTTTCTTAAGCAAGATGGATTATCGATTGGTGATTATGAAGTTCTCTTGAAGGACAATTTGGAAGAAGTGACTGATAAGAGGTTAAGAGCTCTAGAGGCTATAGAAAGAGATAAGAGAAGAGTGGCTAGAGCTTATAATAAGAAGGTGAAAGCAAAATCATTTCAAGTTAGTGACTTGGTTTGGAAGACAATTTTGCCTTTAGGCACTAAAATCCCAAAGTTTGGTAAATGGTCGCCTAGTTGGGAAGGTCCTTTTAATGTTGTTGAAATCGCTTTAGGTAATGCATATTTGCTTGAGTCTTTGCAAGGAGAGTGATTTCGTAGAGCTTTGAATGGTAGATATTTGAAAAAACACTTCCCAAGTGTGTGGCAAGACGATTGAAGTGTCGTAAGGACGATATGGAGTATATCGCCCTTAGCCCATTGTGCTTTTGGCTCACTAAGTTTGCCAAAAGGCAGGGAGGCATGTGTTGATAGCAAAAAATGGCATTAATGGTCAAAATTGTCAAAAAGTCAAAATTGATAATTTGGACCAAAAATATGCAATTCTTGGCACAGGCCGGTCCAACCGCCCATAGTAGGCTGATCCAACCAGCCATGTAGGCCCAGTCAGACTGGCCATATGGGTTCGGTCAGACCGGCCCAATCCGAGTCTAAACCAATCTGAATTGTTTTGGGTTGTTTTGATCTCTAATTAAATCCTAATGACTTGGACGCGTAATTTAGTCAATTAGAAGCCTAGGAATGTCAAGACAAACCCTTATAAATATAAGGGCAAGGCCGATTCAAGGGATCGATCCCCCGAAACCCTAATAGATCCAATCTATCCCTTTGAATTGTTCTTTTCAATCTACTATTTTCCTAGCCCTAGGATTAGCCATAATGTCCATCTTTGTTGGTTTGCGCTATAAACCATCTGTCTGTCACGTCGTAATCGCGATAATCCTTATCGATTCGCTTGTGAATCGTCCGTTCAATCCACGTAACGGATTTCTATATTTTTATCGGTTTATATTAGCTACACTTGGTAATTCGGTCTCTAGGATGAATTATTGTTGATTTCAAGTATTTTGCGGGGGCTAGGATTCATCTTAATCTTCAAGGTGCCCTGCATCCATCCATCATCGTCAAGACGGTTGCCGGTAAGCCAAAGGCAACCTCGCCTTTCTTGTTGGTCTTATTGGCAACACCCCCTCCCCCCCGTCCGATCGGCCCGTGCCGTGCCGTCATCAGGCGTGCCGGTACCCCCGGTTTGACCAGCGGCCCAAGGCCGGTCTGATCGACCTAGTGTCGAAGCCCTACTTCGGCCGCCTTCGCATCGAGCGCTGGAGCCCTCCTTCAGTCACCTTCGCACCGAACACCGGAGCCTTCTGCCGGCACAATACGGTCTGACTAGCAGCCCGAGGCCGGTCCGACCGATCAAGCGCTGAAGCCCTCCCCCCTTCGGCCATCCTCCGTTGTACACACCGAAGGCCCCCTTCGGTGACCCCTTCGCATCACCGGTCCGACCGGTGGTTTGCTATCGGTCTGACCAACCTGCCTTGGCTGGTCTGACCGTCGAGTATGCTTCGGTCCAACCGGCCCTAGCTTGGTCGGTTTGATCACTCTCCCCACACTTCGGTTAGTTGAATAATATTATTTCAGTATTGTTTGATTGCCTGGCGACTCCGTTTATTTCCTTTGTCACGGTCAAGGGTCGTCGGAATGCAGTGTCGACGTCACGAGACGTTTAGCGGGCCACCCCTAGGCGTTAGTGCGCTTTTGGATTGCCGAACTGACAGTAGTGTCCGTTGGTGTTTTATCGACAGATTTTAGCATCAACACATGGTTTGAGACAAGTTCATCTCGCTCGGCCTTGATGGCCTAAAACTTGTTAATGATCGACTGAAAGTGACCAAACAAATACTCGACCGTCTCACTCGACTTCTATGAGAAATTTCTATATTTTTGTCAGTAGGTCTGGTAGAACTTAGCCTTGAACTGAGTTGTCCCCTCATGGTGTGCCTAGAGGGTAGCCTAAATCTCTCGAGCAGTGTCGAGATGGCTAACATGCTCAAACTCACTGAGACTTAAACCAAAGAAAATAATGTTCACTGCTTTGTTGTTATTGTCATGCTCAGTGACTAACTCAGGGTTAGTACGCTCAGCAAACAGATGTAGTGTAAGAATCATGAACGCACATATCCCAGATAACTGAGCTTTGGCTCAATACATAAGCTCGCATGCGAGTCTTCCAATAATTATAGCAAAAAAAACTCAAGCGATGGGACCTTTCCTAACGAACCCATGGTCGCTAACTTGGGTTAGAACTTATTAAGGTATGGAAAAACCCTAATCAGGCTATGATACCACTTGTAGGATTGAGAGTAGCGGTGTGAATGGGTGCCTCAACAAATTCTTTCGAATAGATGGCCTTCCCTTAACACCCAAAGCTCCTCTAAAAACAACTAGCGAAAGCAAACAAATTTTCACAGCGTAATCTTAGAAAAAGCTAGAGCTATCACTCTTCTCTGTCAGATATAATGTGATGCGACAAACTGAGAGATCATAAGAACTTAAAACTAATCTAGCATGAAAACAAGCAGTGTTCTAATTGAAAAGATACTAATACAATACTTAAAGGAAGATTAATACTATTCACAGATCAGACAAAAATTCAACAAAATTTGTGTTAAATCATAGGCATTTCATCTAGCTCATGGCAAAAACAAAATAACCACAGACACTATGCATGTAACTCAAGACAAATAGATATTTCAGCAAACATATGACAAGCCTAAATGTATCATGAGTATTTCATCTTTCAACTATTAAGCACCGAGAATAAATAGCCTTGCAGTAATTTAAATTAACAATTTAATTGCAAGGGAGCAAGATTCTGACCTTTTCTTACCTGTGGAGAAAAAACTAGAGGTCAGGAAAAAATTGATTGGCCAACAGAAGCCTGGATGGCAGAGAGAAACATGTAGCCTACGCAGTGCTTCGGGCGCGCGCACTACAGGCTGACCAATCTCGTGCGCCGCTCAATGCAGTTCCTATCGCGCCACGTGCACTAGTCGTCGCCTGATCGTGTGCTACTGCTACAGAGACCACACGCGGTCACTTTGCACACAGCCACGTGCTGCAGCTATCGAAACCATGCGCTACTGTTAGGAGTGAAAATGGATCGAATACGGACGGATATCACTAATATCATATCTTTTTTCATATTTTTTTTTGGATTCGAATTCAGATTCGGATAATCTGGATACGGATACGGAGTCGGATATCATCGAATACGTATACGGAGCGGATACGAATCGAATACGAATACGATTACGAATACTTACCGAATATCAATAATGTATTTATTTATTTATGATCACAATACACAAATGACAAATAATAGTTAACATCACATAAATCATCACGAACGGGGAGAGAGAGGTGGCAGGAGTAGAAGAGACCGGGAGAGAGAAAGAAAAATTAGGGTTTGTAGAGTTTTAGTCAAAGTTGACTATTTACTTATTTTTGGAGTGAGAGATATAAAGTTTAAAATTGTAAATTTGAATTATAAATGTTCGTTTAAAGTTGAATTTTTTTACTATCAAAATACAACATATCTAATCTCATAAAAAAATTCACATTTTATGCATAAGTTTGCTATTTTTAATTCATTATGTATGGTTCTTTGATTTATATTGACATTTGTCAAATTTGACTACAAGTGCATGAAATAATGAACCAAAAATTCTTAAAAAATCATATTCATGCATTTGAGTCTATTTTAAGTCAGTGAAAGATATTGCTTTAAAAAATGTTACGACACTCGATGGACAACATAGAGCTTAATGAAATTTTAATTCTAAAAAATTCAAATAAAGTCTGGAAAATACGAGACGTCTCATGGTATCATCATATGATACATAGATGTTGTGATAAAAATTTCAAATTATTTTGACAAAGTTTTCATGTACGATGTTAAAAAAGATGGAGATTTAAGAGTAACGAATTAGAATGTTAAGAAGGAATGTGTTAGGTTTAAAATCAAAATCAATAGTTAAATCTTCGTTTAAACTGGATTTTTTTCTATGATCAAAATACAACATATCTAATCTTATAAAAAAATCACATTTTTATACATAAGTTTGCTATTTTTAATTCATTATGTATATTTCTTTGATTTATATTGAAATTTGTCAAATTTGAACTACAAGTGCATGAAATAATAAACTAAAAATTCTAAAAAAATCATATTCATGCATTTGAGTCTATTTTAAGTCAGTATCCACTAAATTGAAAGATTTATTTTTTGAAAATGTTACGACACTCAATGGACAATATAGAGCTTAATGAAATTTTAATTCTAAAAAATTCAAATGAAATCTAAAAAATACGAGACGTCTCATGGTATCATAATATGATACATAAATGTTGTGATAAAAATTTAAAATTATTTTGACAAAGTTTTCATGTACGATGTTAAGAAAGATGGAGATTTGAGATTAACAAATTAGAATGTTAAGAAGGAATAGTTAAATCTTTGTTTAAACTTTTTCTATAATTAAAATACAACATATATTATTTTATGAAAAAATTCGATATTGTTATATGTCAATTTGCTATTTTTAGTTAATTCATTATGTTTCTAAAATTTAAATTGAAAGAACTAAAAAAATCTTTTTATTTTATCTGTTAAAAATTTTTCTCTATTTAAAATTATAGAAATTATCCCATTTATATAAATATATATATTTTAAAAAATCTTCTTTATTTCTTTAAACTTTTTTTTAATATTTTTATTTTTTAATTTCTAATCTCCTCATGGGCTGTCAGCACTTGTGCAAGCACGGCTGTGGTCTTTCGCAGTGTGGCCCTTGGGCCTATATTTTTAATGGGCCGGATATCTGGATAAGAACTATCCGGATTATCCGAATCCGTATCTGAATCCGACAGATATCAAACAGATCATATTCATTTCCGTATCCGAAAAAATATCTAAATCCGAATCTGTATCCGAAAAATCCGTATCCGAATCAAAAAAATCTGAATTTGAATCCGTTTTTCCGGATACGGTCGGAAACTATTCGAACCACATTCACCCCTAGCTACTGCTGCTGCTGAGGCTACGGAGATGTGCCGCATGTGTTGTCCTATGCTAGAGCATCATGAGATCAAACAATTTTGCCTTCACAAGAGCCACAAGTGTTTTAGGAAAAAAAGACATGCATTCGATACTCATAGACATTTGGTCGAACATTTGATGTGCACGCATGAAGTCACTCACAAATCAAGTAAATATTTCATCGAATACTTGATGAGCATGCAAGGGATAGGAGAAGCTTATGCTTACCTACTTACCCGTGAGAGTCGCAGGAGAAGACGGCGGCGACAAGCAAGTCACGCAGGCGACTGCTCTAGCCGGGTGCCTGCCGTGCGGAAGAAAGAACAGGTGCTGTGTAGGCATGGCTCTTCCTTGGACCACGCACATGTTGGCCGGGGGAAAAACACGGAGGCAACAGGCACTGGCTAGGCGCTGCCTGGGGCAGCCGAGCCACGTGCAGCGCTAGATGTGCGCTGCCTTGAGCAGTGAGCCATGCACTGGCCAGCAGCACACGTGCACTGGTGGCTAGCGGAGGAAACCACGTAGGCGATGACAATGCAAAACGGTTGTCTAAGGTAAAAACCGGGCGGCAGCAGAGAAAAGCCAGCCACCGCCTATGGGGAGAAGAAGAGAAACACTCCAAAATTTCTGATTTGTATTGATTGTGTTCCAAAGTGATAGCCCTATAGTTAGCCCTATAGATAGCCCTAGATATTTATCTGATGCTTCACCTTGCATAGTTTCCACAGCTTCGCATCGTGTCCGTCATATCTCATTTGTGTGGTTGACGATTTTGAGTCAAAACTGTCAAAACGCTTGCCGCTTTTGCACCATGTACCCAGATTGGACCACTACGACCCCGCAGCTCCTTCAGTCCGGTGATCGCTCGTCCATCTACTTGAGTCACACATGGTCAATGCCACGTCAAGTCATCCTTATTTCCTTCACTAATGAGTTTTATAATCCGTTACTAATGGCCTTATTTTAGGTAGTGGATCTTAAACTATCCCTAATTAGTTAAAACTAATGATTCATGACTATTAATGTCGTTTCTTAATAAAAAACTAGCACTCATAGTAGAACTATCTGTGCATATCAATATTGGTTCTCGATAAATTTAAAAAACTAAATGTCTTTATATTTAAGAACTAATAGTGATACATGTTTATTATCGATTATTATTGATTTGGACATAATCGATAGTGTAATATATATGCTTTCTTGCTCCCCTCCATCATTGGGTCTTTGCTACTGAAAACATCATAAGATTCACCTCCAACTTCACCATCTCCCCATCCTTCTTGGTGCAAGATCTGATGGTTCCCTTGCCATAGAACTCAAGATGCTTAGCCATTACTATTGCTCTGATCAGATCAAGTTGGAGACCAAGATATAGACCTCGGTTTGTGAGGCCCATGCCATGCTTTACCACTGCTACAGAAGATAGATAGAGAGATGATGATATACATGAAGAAGTGTTGGTTGGTTTGCTTGAAACTGTGCAATCAGATAAGATATTTAATAGATCAACATCCTAGAGGAAGTGGGATCTAGGAAGCATCCAACTCACACTAGCATGAAAGAAAAAAAATTGGGTGTAGTTGAGCTACAGGGTGCCACCCTCACAGTTTGACTACAGATGTGCGACACGTGGTGAGGAAAACAATCTGACGGAGTTAGCCTTATGCCACTAGCCTTATACCATTCTACCAATGTTGTGCCGCCCTTGCCCCCTGTTACAGCCATGTCACGTTGCCCCCTCTAGTCGGAGCCACCTCACCCTCCCCTGTCAGCATTGCGCCACCCTGCCCTATTGGATTTGCCCCACCCTCCTTGGTTATCGGTGCTCTGCCCCTCAGCTAGGAACCGCACCACTCTCCCTGGCTAGGTGTCACCCTAGTCAGGAGCCGTGTCTCCCCCTAGTTTCTAATGCCCTAGCCTTGGCCTAGAGTGTGTGCTATTGGAGCTCACCGGTGCACAAAAAGAGCTACAGAAACACATGGAGCATGTCATGAAGCCATAGCTAAGTGTGATGCGAAGATAGCTACGGTAGGGTGGCGCTATCAGGGCATGGGAGGTATCAACCGAGGAGCTAGGAGGTGGTGGCTAGGAAGGGTGGCACGACACTAGTCGGGGAGGGTGGGGTAGCTCCGGTCAGAGGCGGCGATGTGACATGGCTCGGGTGGTGGGGTGACACAAGCAGGGCGTGGGCAACGGTGGCTAGGGAGCGTGGAGGAGATGACCAATGTCGCGACAGTGACCGAGGAGAGTAGCGCGGTGCCAATCGAGGAGGATGGGGTAACTTTAGGATTTTTAACTATTTACCACTTAAAAGAATGGCTTATGTTCAAATATCACCTAACTTCGTCGTTTTCAATTATTTGCCACTCTAAACATGTACAAACTCATTTTTTGTCATTTTGCAGCCAACAGACATCATCTCACTCATCATGTCACCTTGTTTACCATGTCAGCGTCTTCCTAAATCATCGTTGTGTTCGTGCCCACACTTGGCTCGCCGTCACTGCCACATGCAAGCTTCTGATACGTGTTCCCATTTGGCTCTCGCAAGAGATCACTTTTGGAGATCCTACCAAAGCTAAAGCTTTGTTGTGTTTCTTCTCTCGACCGGGAAGGGACACCCACATAGGCCACTGACCACATTGCCAACGTTGGCACATGCTGCTCTCTGACAAGGAAAATAGGCAGGGTGGACTGCTCATTCTTGCTGCTCTCGTTCGAGCTGCTACAGATGACCGACACACTGTGAATCAACCCCAACACCGTCACACAGTCGTTCATGGTGAAGCCTAGACCATTGCTCTGTTGTAGCTTAGCCTAGAGCTGGGACATGGGCCGGGCCGGGCCGGCCCGGTCCGGGTCCTTGGGGCCAGGACCTGAAATGGGCCGGGCCTTTTCGGCCCGAAAAAATTAAGGGCCATGCCGGGCTGGCCCGAACCTGTGTTTGCCAAGCCTAGGCACGGCCCAAAGTCCGACGGGCCTGGATGGGCCGGGCCGGCCCAAAAACGGCCCTAACTTTGTAACATTGTTAGATGGTTTCTTACCAGGGTTATGAAAATATTTATTTAATTTATCTTTGAATAATGAAAATTCTAGTTCACATAAAATAATAGAACAACCCAAAAAATAGGGGAAAATGAATTTTATTAATAATTTACACATGATACTAGTTCATTAATACTACTTTCTTTGCTCTTGAGCATATATATTTACATTTTGATTTGTCCTATATATGAATGACTCAAATTTTGATTTGTCTTACACATGATATAGAGCAAGGTATATTCAAATAGTAATTTGCAGACTTTTTTAATTTTTAATTACATGTCTCCTCCTTGTACATATGAATTATTTATCCATGGGCTTTTTTTGGGCCGGGCCGGCCCAGGCACGGCCCACTTTAAGGGTCGTACCCGGGCCGCCCACCGGGCCTAACCTCTAGGCCCAAGTCCGGCCCTTGTACGGGCCGTGCCGGCCCGGCCCATCCATGGGCCGTACCGGGCCGTGCTTTGCATGGGCCGGGCCTACGTGCTTTGGGCCGGCCCATGCAAAGCACGGCCCAAGTCCCAGCTCTAGCTTAGCCTGTAGCAGCAGCTGCTTGTAAAGCTTCGTGCGACAACAACAAGATGTGGGCACAAGCACAATGGTGAGCCACCCTTTTGGAAAGATGTTGACATGGCAAAGAAGATGACATTGTGTGTGAGATGGTGTCTGCTAGCTAAAAATGGCAAAAAATTGAGTTTGCACATGTTTAGAGTGATAAATAATCGGATACGATGAAATATGTGGCATTTGAATAGGTGTCATTCTTTAGAGTGGCAAATAGTTAAAAATCTCGGTGACTTCGGCCAAAGGGGTGGCATGGTGCTCGCAGCAGGTGCTATGACAATTGGATTTATTTTCTCACCATGTGTCACCCATCTGCAAGGGGTGGCGTTCGACTACACTCATTTTTTTCTAGCATAGAACTCCTCATTTGTTATGGGTGATATCTTACATCTATGTTAGGTATTCATACTAACATTTCTATTCGTGAGTGATTTGGAGGATTCATCTTTGATGGACTAACAATCGACAATGCTAATACTATCTTTAACAGTTAGTAATATATATATTTTCACAAATGGTAGCACAGTTTAAAGGTGTGAGCAACTATATCATCTATCACCTATCACGGATAAACATCTATGACAATGACAAGGATATATCTTCACCTAAACTTGATTCAATCGTTCGTTCCCCTTTGAGTTCTAATTTCAGATCGATCTGTGTAAGCTTCTCTTGCTACTCCATGCTCCCCGCATTTGCAATCAAAGTCGCCATCCCCTCTAGAATATTCTCCTCCATGGATTCCAGAGCAGACATCAACTCTATACTTGATGGACACACTTGACAAAGAAAGAGAAGAGACAAGAGGAAAGAGAAGAGAAAACAGAGAAAATACAAAAATGAGAAAAAAGTTTTTCAATCAAACTTTTAATATTTTAGAAACCGGAGATTTAAGGTTAAAAATCTAACATTATCTCTGGGTTTTAAAAAGAAAGAGATCTTTCAAAAGATTTTAGAATTCAAAAAATTCCGAATTAGAAGAAAATTTGTTATCTACATAGATAATTTTCTTATTCCGATAAATCATCCTAATCTTGTTTGTATCTATATTTGTATTTGATAGTATTTTTGTTTTTATCTGTATATGAGGTATTCGTTTCAAATTCGAATCCAAATCAAAAAATATAAAAACAAATATGATATCACTAATATGCATCGTCCATGCAAACTTGATCGGTCACTAGTATGGTATCACTAAGTTCCCGTTTGGATCCTTATGGCTAAATTTTAGCTGTCACATCGGATATTTGAGTGATAATTAGAAATATTAAACATAGGTTAATTATAAAACTAAGTACATGATTTGACAATGTGACAGTACAGTAAAAATGTACTAATGATGGATTAATTAGGCTTAATAGATTCATCTTGCGAACTCATGTTTAGTCATTTTAATTAGCATCCGAACAACTAATATGACAGGGGCTAAACTTTAGCCCCGATGATCCAAACACCCCCTAATGTCCATCGTCTATGCATAATTGATCAATTTTTACATTAGGTACGTGAATTTGGAAATATTGGCTTAGCCATTTAGGAAATAAAGGTTAGACAAATTGAGCTTGGGTTGCCTCATTGCCTATAAACCTATATTCCAAATAAAAATGAGATTTGATATATGACATTCTCACAAACATCTTCCCAACACCATTGTTCCTCAGCCAGAGGCCACCACATTGTCGCCCCATCGTCAGTGTTGTGTCACCCCTCGCAGCCACACTAGAACGCCCACCGTTGGTATCGTGACCAGCGCCCCAACCTTCGTGGCCACTGCGCCTCCATCCCATCCACACCTCCGCCCCTACATCGTGCCCTAGCCACGCTACGTCTCGATGAGAACCCATGTTGAAGAACATGGGTTTGATACTCCAGATGTGATGAGTGATTGTCAACGGAATTCAAAGGAAGAGAAATGAAGACCTACCGTGTTTGAGACACGTGTGACTCAGGTACACGGGCAGCGAGCGACGGCCGGGCAGAGGGGCCGCGGAGTCGGGCTGGCGCAATCCGGTTACATGGGCTAGGAGCGGCAGATGATCCACTGGTCTGTTGACTGGGTTTGAATCAGGTACACGGGCGGCGAGCGATTGCCGGGCTGAGGAAGCTGCGGGGTCGGGTCGGCCCAATCTGGGTATCCGGTGCAAAGACGGTGAACGCTTTGTCAATTTCGGTGCAAAACTGACAACCTATGATTATTTTGTTTTTAGGATATTAAATTTAGTTTTTAAGTTTAGACTATTTTTATTTGAGTCAGGTGATTTTTCTAAGAATATTTTAGTATTTTTTGGAATTTATTTTAGAGTCAGTGTTAATTTACCCTAGGGGTAAATTAGTCTTTTCATGTATTAGGAGTCGCATATAAATAGGCCCCTGTCCCCTTGGGGATAGATGACTGTTTTTTTCTCAGATCAATCTACAGTCCAAAGTTCCGTTGCATATTAATCTTTCGGCGTAATCTTTTTCGTCTTCTTCCTATTGCCATTCAACCCGTCACGGCGAAATAGGTGTCACGCGCAGGAGCTGGTGAGCTGCAGCTTGGGCACGCGGATCAAGGCACCTCTGTATTTTCTTGACGCACGACGTCTGAGGTGGAGGCTTGCTGCAGGTAGTTTTTTTGGCTCTCCACAGCATCAGGGATTGCATTATTGCACAACGGTGGCAGGAAATTTTCTTGTGCGGCTGCAACATTCAAAAGCCTAGCAAAACAGCGTGCGGGACCCACAGTTGTCCTTGTTTTGCTTTGGTTTTCACGGCAGCTCGGCAGGGGTGTTTCCCGTCAGCAGCTACGGCAGGAAGACTGCTGCTTTGGGAGCTGTAGCATCAGTTTTTTATTCCGGCATCGCATAACTTTACGCACGGCACACATCGGGGCCCCACGAAACCAGGCTACCGTCCAGAGCGCGGCAGGCAAGGTCGTCGGCGCAGCAGAAGCAGCAAGGCAGATCAGAGTCATCCACGGCAGGTTTCAGAAGACTACGACGGTTTCGGCAGAAGTACCCACACGCAAGCAAACGAAATTGTTTTCCGGCCGGATAATTTGCGCACAACATGAACGGCGAGATGCAGGTTTGTTTTCTTTATCTCCTAATTTTTAGGTAGATTAAATCTAGTTAATAATTTCTTAGTTAACTTTTTAATCTGTTAAATTTTTATTAGTTATTTCGTATTACTTTTTATCTGTTTAATCTGCTCATATAAAAAGAAAAGAAAATTTTGTTAGTCGCAGTTAAATTTTTATTCTAGTTTTTACCTGCAATATTTTCGGTTTAACTCTAAATTAATTTTTAATGATCCATGTTTTATTCATTTGATTAGTATTTTATTTCTAGACTGAAATATAAATATTTCGTGATTTATCTAGGTGTTTTTATTTACTGCAGTATTTTTATTTATTTTATCTTGAATATCATTTCATTTAAGACACTAGTCATTTTTAGGCTAGACAACTTTAATTCCTGTAATTAGCTTTGCTAATATTGTTTGTCTGCCTAAGTTCATTTGGGTGTTGGGTTTAAATATAGTTTAGCAAGAAATTTTAAGCGCTCATTCACCCCCTCTCTGGTCGCTACTTTCGGTCCTACAAGTGGTATCAGAGCGAGGTTAGAGTTTTCTAATATCTTAACCGATTCTAAACCTAGGTAGTGACCATGACGTCTTCTGGTAAAATCCCGTCCCTAGAAGCTTTTGGCTACACTTATTGGAAGACTCGCATGCGAGCATACCTTATGAGCCAGAGTTCGGACATATGAGAGATTTGTGTTCATCCTACTTTCACCATAGTGACTATTGTTGCGGATACTGCTGCAGATGTAGTTACCCAGCATCAAAATAATAGTAAAGTGGTGAATATTTTATTTTCTGGTCTAGGTTCTAGTGAGTTTGAGCGTGTTAGCCATCTCACCACTGCTCGAGAGATCTGGGCTACCCTCCAGGCACACCATGAGAGGACAGCTCAGGTTAAGGCTAGGCTCTACCAGACCTACCGGCGTGAGTATGAAAATTTCTCATAGAAGCCGGGTGAGACTGTTGAGGCTTTGTTTGGTCGTTTTCAATCGATCATTAACAAGCTTCGCGTCAACAAGGTCGAGCGTGATCAGCTGATCTCGGATCATGAACAGGCGCTTAAGGTACTCCATACCTTGGACCCTAAAATTTGGGAGATCAAGGTTTCTTCTATTGTTGAGAGCGTGTCTTATGATACCTTGACTGTCGCAGAGCTTTTTAGTAAGCTCAAGGCCTCAGAGGTCGATATTCAGTTAAGATCAAATCTCACTGATTCTGGCTCCAAGACTCTGGCACTTGCGACACCGTCTGCTGATCCTAATGCCATGAGTTGTACTGCCTTTTCCTTGATGTCTATCTCCGAGGAACAACTTGATACTCTAGGAGATGATGATCTATGCTTGTTTAACAACCGGGTGCGACATGTCTATGATAAGCGAATGTTTAAGAGACACGGCACAAAATCCGGATGCTTTGAGTGTGGTGACCCATGTCATTTCATCGCTGACTGCCCCAAGTAGAAGAATTACAAGAAGGGAACCAACAGCAACTCCTACAACTCCGGCAAGTATGACAACTCCACTTCCACAAAGGGCAAGCCCAAGACAAGATTCTTTCGGAAGGCTCTGGAGGATTACAGGCGTGAGAATAAGAAGCGAGACAAGATCTTCTTCGCCGAGATGGAGAAAAGATACTCCAAGAGATCCTCGTCTTGCTCCTCGTCTTCAAGTTCAAGTGATGAAGAGATCATGATCAGGAAGGGGAAGGACAGGGACAATCCGGCGGGCCTCTGTTTCATGACCTTCGGGGACAAGCCGAAGAGTCGCTCACGTCACAGCCGAAGACCCCACAAGAGCTTCTGCTCAATGGCTCTTGGGGAGAAGAAAGAAAATGACTCCTCCGACGACTCCGACGACGACGACGATGAGAAAGCATCTTCCTATGAACAAGAAGTTGTTAATTTATTAGAACAGAACTGTCAGGAGTTGAAATATCAGGAGAAACTACTAAGAGGGGCTAAGAAGAGGATAGATGAGCTTGAGAGTGAGCTTGCCATGGCGAATGGTAAGATTGAGAGTCTGTCTTCTTCCCCTTGCTTGGGTGACAGTGGTGAGTGCCTGTAACACCCCAAGAAATAAAAACAAATAAAAGAAAAGAAAAATATTATTTAAAGCATTTCTGGATTTTATTATTAAAGAAAATCATAAAAGAGCCCTAATAAAGCCAAATAGGGAGAAATATTCAAAATATGGACTTGAAAATTTTATAATATGAACTAGAGACCAAAATATAATTTTAGGATTTTTTCCAAATTTTTATCAACAGTGCTTCAATCCTTAAACAAATATATGAGTTACTGTAATTATTTTAAATCAGAAAACAATTTAAATTCTTATTGGGCCTCAACCTGGAATTAGCCCCAAGCCCGACCCAGTCCGCCCGCCAACCGCTGACATGTGGGACCCACCTGTCGGCGCATTCCCATGTTTCTCTCCCCGCGCCCGCACTCCGCTTGGTCCCACCAGTCAGCCTCTGCTGCGCCCCTTTCACCCACCTACCGCTCGGGCCCGCTTGTCGGCGCTCGTTTTCCCCCTCGACCTCTGACAGGTGGAGCCCACCCACTAGAAGCTTCGTCTCCGATGGAAGGGGATCGCCCCCTTCCTTCTTCCCGGTGATCACCTTCGGTTTATCGCCGCCGGCCGCCTCGATCCGACCCCAGATCACCTTCCCTGGTCGCCGCTGCCCCCTTTCCATCCTTTACCGACGCGTTTTCGCATTCATGGAAGATTTTCGACAACAAATAGAAACCTCGCCGGAGATAGAAACAAACCTTCGGGTTCCCCGGTATTGCTTTCCATCCTCGTCGCCGGTGACCCCTATAAATACCCCTCGGCTCACCGCACTCGACCCACACCGCCTAAGCCCTAGCCTAAACCCTCCCGAGCGCCACTGCTGTTTTTGCGAGCTCCTCCTCTGGTCCACCTTCGGCCGCTAATCACCACCGCCTCGGGCCTCCACTGCACTCGCCGTCGCCACCCTCGTGATCGTAGGAGCCCTCTCGTCCTCGGCCACCCCTCGGTTGGCCGTGGAACCCTCTGGATCGCCATCGACGTCGAGCTCCCGAAGACCCCCTTCCGTCTACCCTCGCCGTCGTCGCCGTCCGTCGCTCGTCGTCGCCACCGAAGGTATGGCCGAGACCGTCTCGACCTCCTCTTTCCATTTTAGCCAAAAACTAGGCCCGTAGGCACTCGCCGGCGCCGTCGCCACTGCAACCGAGCCCCGCCGTCGCCGGAGACGAAGGGTGCGTGGCCCCTTTTCGCGCGTACCGTGCCGGATTGAATCCTGGCCGCACGATCGCAATCAGAGCGCCTATGTTTAATCCCTTCGGGATTTAATCACAGCCGTAGATCTGGTCAAAGGGGTACGGAGCGATCACAGCCGTCGATCGTTACTTAAACCCCAGGATCAATCTGGTGCGTCCACGCGTACCGCTTCGGTATGTTTTAATCGTGGCCGTCCAAAATCATTAAACCACTCTGCCTTGCGCCTGGCCGCCGGATCCAGATCCAACGGCTCTGGATCAACAGGTCCACGCGCATAGTGCCGCGGTCCACCGTGGGCCTGGCTCACCGTGGACCAGAGCCCATTTCGAGTTTAAATAAAATTCCAGAAATTAATTTAAACTTTGAAAATTCATAACTTGCTCATTTTAACTCCAAATTTCACCATTCAAATTTAGTTAAATTCAGTAAATTATTCTCTACACTTTAATGCTATAAAAACAGTATGTTACTGTTACCCAAAATAATTTTAATAAATATTTAAATGAAAACCCCTTAGGGATAAATTATTAATTCAGAAAAATAAATTAGAAAAGCCTTGAGAAATATAAGTTTACTATTTATTCACCAAACATCAGAATAATGAAACTTTATTCCACATAATAAAACCCACAAATATGTATGTTTATTATTTGGTGGATTTTATCTGTTTATTAAATGTGATGTTTATTTTTCCGTATCGAGAAGACTACGAGTTCGTCGAGGAGCCAGAGTTCTACCCCGAGGTTCCTCCATCCCCCTTTGCTGATCAAGGCAAGTCATCGACCACCTCTGTGGAAACAGTTGATCATATCGAGCCCATGTTTTAATAAATTATCGCTATAACCCATAGGTTAATATTGCATTAGTCAAATATCAAAGCCTTACACTTATAATTATTAGATCCCCGTCCTTGTGTGCCAACCCAAGCCATGCTTATTGAGCCTTAACTCCTTGTCACTCTACAAATATTATATTAGCTAGTGCCCAATGTACCGGCACAACTGCTACAGGATATAAAGAATGAGTCATAGATAGATGGATTCTGCTATATGAAATTCCCCGTTATTCTCGTCTCTGGACTCTGTTGGAGTTGGCTAAGTTATAAGTATGGTGGGTTCCGGGAGCAAGATCGGAAACTGGTTGGTCGCACCCGGGGCACTATAAGGACCGGTCCGCGGGATCTGTTGCAAAGCACTTCCGTACCAACCACAAGTCTAATGGGTAAGGCCTAACTGGAAGTGTGGAACACTCCGGCTCTATGCACCATAGTGGAGGGGGCAAGGGGCTAGCCCTCAGGGCGCCTTGTACCGACGATGGCTCAAGGGGGGGTATGGTGAGAACTCGACACGTCGAGACACGATACGAAACCCATAAGAGGGTGTTATGGAGTCGGGGAAGACCATATGGAAGGTTTTGGCACGAGTTCCCGTGAAATGGGTCATCTCGTTACACTTTGGTGTAAGGGATGAGTGCGTGCCTTGTGGGTACAGTGGTACATCTCTGATCAGAGTAAAATCAATCTTTTCGAAAAGCCGAGCCCACGGTCAAGGGCGGGTTGTGTAACTACTCGAAGTTAGTTTACAATTGTATGAATGGTTGAGTTAATCATGGCATGTAAGGACTGTTGAGCGAGGTGGGGCTGACCGTACCCCTCGAGTTAGAAGATGATGATGCATACACATGTTTACTTTTCAGTACTAATAAAATTGACCACATTTAATGCTTTACAATTATGCTTCTTCCGCAAAATTAGCCACTATCTCCCTTGTTACTACCTTGCATTATAATTGCATTCGGTGGCTTGCTGAGTACATCTGTACTCACCCCGTTGACTTACACCATCAGAGCCCGTCTACTACGAGGAGGATGAAGGTCTGGAGTAGCGACCCAGTCAAGGCGAGACTGGAAGGAGGCGTTCATCTAGGACCCTTTGTTTTATTAGTTTCTCTTCATCTTTATTCACTTTTGTATTAATACGGTCTACGAACCATTAATGATTGCTCGTATTTGTACGTGGTCACATGATGAACGTCTTGTTTTATTGATTTTCTATGGAATTTCAATAAAGTCCTGATTTATTAAGTCGGGGCGTGACAGTGCCCTAACTGTGAGGTGTTGTTGTGTGACCTGACGACTCTTAAGTCCAGGTACATAGAGAGAGTAGATGAGAGAGACGCTTTGGCCACTGAGCTTGAAAGTGCTCAGTAGGAGCTAAAAGATGCTCATGCCACTGTCGTCGCACCTTGTGTAGACTGCCCATCCCATTTAGCTAGTATAGCTGAGCTGAGAGCCAAGAGTGATGAGCAGTTGAGTGAGTTAGATGGAGTGAGAGCTGAGTTGGAGCAGACTAAGCTAGAGCTTGAGACCTTGTCAGTTCCACCCACTATTTGTGAGAACTGCTTGTCCATTAGAATGGAGTTGATCAAGCTAAAAGCAGAGAAGTCTATCGATGTTGATAGAGAGTGTGAGATCTGCTTGTCTCAGGTGGAGGTGTTAGCTTCTTTGAGAGAGGAGCTAGCTGATGTTCAGAACGAGGACTTTTACCTCCGTCAGATCCTGAGTTGGATTAGTGCCAGAGAACCACAGCTCGGCATGATGATCCAGCAGTTCAAGAGGCAGGATGGGTTTGGGGTAGGTTACACATATACCAAGGCTGATTTTGAGAGTGTCATTAGCCGAGCAGTGGAGTGGAGTAAGATGACTCCCGAACAGAGATATCCCAAGACTCACTCCACTGAGTCCTTTAAGGATAGTCAGCCTAAGGATGGAGTGTTCCAAGAACAACCTAAAGCCCCACCTAAGAAGCAAATCTGGGTCCCAAAGCCTAAAACTCTCCACACTTCTCTTGATTTTTTACCTGGACCCTCTCACACCTAGGGGTGAAAACGGATCGGATACTATCCGATCCGATCCGCTCCGAATCCGATAAAATTGAGGATACGGTAGCTGTTTTTTGAAATCCGCCGGATTCGGATTCGGATTTTTTAATTCGGATTCGGATACAGATGTGGTTTGGACTAAATCAATCGGATTCGGATTATCCGGTTTTTTATGCGGATTATCCGAATCCTCTGAAACCGGATAATCCGAATTTAGGCATGCATCTGTTGTTTGTTGGGCTGCATCTGTTGGCCCATTAGTCCAAAAAAATGTGAAAACCCTATCTATCCGATCCCCTTTCCCCTTTGGCTGTGCGCCTGTTCCTGTTCGCCTGTTCGGCTGACGGCTGCGGGCTGCCGCCTGGGCGAGTGACGGAGTGAGCGACTGCGGAAGCCACGGCGCGTCGGCGCCTGGGCGGGCGGAGGCTGGGCGCTGGCTCCGGCTGGACCACAGGAGTCACCGCTCACGGGCCACGGCGCCGCTGCTTCCTGGATTCCCGGCGTCCCGCACTCCCGCCTCCCGCCATCCTGCCAGTGCCAGGGGCCTGGCCGCCTGGGTGCCTCAGAAGTCAGACCTCAGTGCCTGGCCGCCTTCCGCAGTTCCGCCTCCGAGCTCTAGCTGTCCAGCATCCCGATTCCCGCACTCCCGCTGTCCCGCCTTGCCACGGTAATTTCTGAATTCCTTTAATCTTATATTCATATTCTAATATTCCTATGTGGCTATGTTGGTCCTGTTGGTTATTGTGTTAGACTGTTAGTTAAGTTGGAAAAGAGAACTAAGTTCTGTTGGATAGATTCATAGATCAGTGTTCTGAGTGTGATTTAGTTGAGCACTTGCATAATTCTCCTTATAAATTTATAAGTAGGTCGATGATGGCACCTAAAAAAAGAAGCTCAACAACACCTACTCAAGTAACTCAACCAAGTGGTAGTGGAGCTGCCTCTTCTCCAGATCTAATTGAAGAATTTGAACGACCTCCAACTATTGGTAGTGCTACAGAAGATACCAACACTGTTATTGCTGTGGCATACTTTCTTGACCCTAGGTTTAAGATGAAGGCCGTAGAGTTTAATTTGATAAGGATGTATGGAAAGGTGTTATATCGTTCTCATCTTGAAGAGTTCACCAATAGTATTAAACATATTTATCAAGAATATGCTTCTCACTCAAAGATTATTACTGAACCTCAACAAACCCCTCCAAATGCTGATTTCGAGACAAGTATGGATGGTGGAGGTGAATTTACAGAAGAAGCAGATGCTGATTTTATGAATTATGTCTATGCCTCATGTATGGATGGTGGAGGTGATACAAATGATTTGGATAAATATATGGCTGAACCACCCCTACTTCTTTCTAATCCTAAATCAAATGGTGATAGATTTGATATCTTATCATGGTGGAAAGCTCACAAAGATGTATATCCTATTCTATCTCTTCTTGCTCGTGATGTCTTGGCCATGCAAGCTTCTACTGTTGCTTCAGAATCTGCCTTTTCTGCTGGAGGACGTGTTATTGATCCATTTTGAAGTCGTCTTGAACCAGAAATAGTGGAAGCATTAATTTGTACCAAGGATTGGTTGGCTCGAACTAGAGGTTATCACTTATGTAGTTTAGTAGTTATGTCATTTTATACTATTATGAAGATGATTTTATATTATTTGCTAACATAACTTTATCTATAATTTATAGACTCTAATAAAACAGTTGGATCTATTCTCAATGATCTCGAAGTTATGGAGACCATGGATGCAAATTTGACACTTGAGGACCTTGAAGATATGGTATGGCACACCTATATTTTTCTCACAAATCTTTATATTTTAGTATGTTGCTTCTTTAGTTATTATGTGTGCGATTGTTTTTTTATAAAATTACAGGAAAAGCAACCTGAAAGTAGTGATGAAGAAGAATGATTTGTTTGAGGGCTTGAGGCTGCTGTAGTGCTATTTATGTTGAAATGTTGAATACTACTGTTGGAGTGCTGGAAGTGTTGATTTGTTGGCTGTAGTGTCCATCATTTGTTGGTTGTAGTAGTGTAGTGTTGATGATTTGTTGGCTGGAGTGCTGATTTAGTGTACTGTTTGTCTGTTTCAGTGTTTTGACTGAAAAATATTGACTGGACCTGCTTTGTTGCTGGAATGCTGGAGCCTGGACGAGTTCTAATTTTTTGTCCCTGACTGCCTGCGTTGTGTTGTCTCGGTTCTGTTTGTGCACTTGTGAGCAGACTGAGCAGTGCGCCTGTCGGCCTGTGCGGCTATGCGGGCGTGCAGCTCAGCAGACAGGCGACAGCGGCTGTGCGCCTGTGCTGCGTGGTGCGCCAGTGCGCCACTGCGCTAGGCCTGTGGCCTGTGCGGGCAGCGGGGCGCGGGCCTGTGCCGCTGTGCGGACAGCGTCACAGCGGGCTGCGGGCACATGTTTTTTATTTGTATATAGTATACACCTAAATTAAAATTGATAAAATGTGTTTTTAAACTTGTAATCCGATAATTTCAATCCGTTTCCGATCCGAGTCCGCACCGAATCCGCACCGAATCCGATATCCGAAATAATCCGCTCCATATCCGTATCCGCATGTTATCCGTACCCGATCCGAATCCGTTCAAAAAAATGGTATAGGATATGGTATGAACACTATCCGTCCGAATCCGATCCGTTTTCACCCCTACTCACACCAAGGATGGTACACCCAACACCACCAAGCCTAAGAATCCTAAACCTCAACAACATCCCAAGAAGCCTACCTATCACTGTGAGTTTTGTCAGAGAGACGGGCATCTTGAGGAGTTTTGCTTCAGGAGGAAACGGGTTGAGCGAGCAGAGAGAGCTCGTGGTGAGCAGGAGCAGTTCTACCAGCAGGGTGGTAGACAGAGAGTTCCTCGACGTAGAGAGAGGCTAGAGGCTAGGCCACGTCGTGTAGGTGGTGGTAGAGGAGACGATTTTTATGACCGTGCTCCGGAGAGTGGTTTTCATTTCGGCAGAGTTCCAAATCGTTATGGATACGACTTTCGACCTCGTGGCCGTGATTTTAGGAAGAACAGAGGACCGCACTTTGAGCCGCGTTTTGGTCCAAACTCATATGATTCCTTCTGCTTTCCTACATATGAGCAGATGGCTCGACACTGGTTTAACACTTTTGCTAAACCTGGCATTGGACCGTTTTGCTCCCACTCATGATTATTGATCTTGATTTGGGAGTTGTGTATCCTTTTTAGGATATTTTGAGTCAGTTTTTTTCTTTCTTCTTTATTTTTTTATTGAGTCTTTTTGTGTGCGTTCATATCATGCATAATCATATATCACATTTTGAGCTTGCTTCTATTATATGATTGATTTGCTTTACTTTCTCTAGCCAGTATATGCTTTTGATTACTCGTTGATGATCATGTTATGTTTCAGTTCACATGATATATCTGATATTTGTCATATGCATGACTTTTATGCTTTAAAATTGAAAAATGATCACCATTACTTCTGCTAACTAGCATGTGTGGGTTGAATGCTTTCGCTATCTTTTACATGCGTGGTAGCTAGATCCTTACATGCAGATATGGAACTTGGACATCTATATGCTTTAAACATGAAAATGTGCTATAAAATGATAAAAATTCAGAAAAATAAAAATTTATGCATTTTTTATGATTTTTAGAAAAGATCCAGGTGGGTTTGCTTTGTCGCATTGCATTGTTCTGAACTGCTTACCATAGCACTTTGGTATGAACTAGGATGGTGTAATGTATGCCAAGACCAATGTCTTAAGATTCTAATGGTCTAGTTCTGGCCTAGGCTTGACTTGGTCGGTTAGCATAAGGTTTGACATGCAAATAACCCCTGGCAGAAATGAAAAAAAAAAGAAAAGAAACCGAAAATTTTAAAAAGATGACAAGTTTGCTGAAGCACTTTGATTTGGACAATGCTTATCTTGGTAGATATCAGTTAGCTGCTGCATAGGCGTTTGTGAAACCTCACCTTTTCATCGTTTGTTTATGATTTGGCATTCGACTTGTATCCTTCCTGTTCTTGCTTGTGTTCTTGGGTTCGCTTGCAGGAATTAGCCTTCGTGGCGAGGTCAATCGCGTCCTGCGTGTTTGATAACCAACGGAGATAATGGTGTAACGATTGCAAGGTTTTGATCCGCCAGACCGGAGCCTTGGATCGCCAACGTCGAGATTCTCCACCAATCCAAGTTATCATTTACCTAGCGGAAGATCGGGACCAATCCCCCCATCAGTTGGTATCAGAGCACAGGTTTCCCGTTAGGTAATCTCGATCTGCTTTTGTTTTTACCTAGAGTCCGGAAAACCCGCACCAAAAAAATTCCCCACCGAGAACCCCTTTGTGCCTTGCGATTTTAATTTCAGTTTTAACTTTGTTGAGTTCGTGTTCTTGGTCGAGTCTTGGTGCTGGCTTAGTAATCTCTTTGTGTTGTTTGAGTAGTAGTTGGTCTTGTGTCTCAAAAAAATTCCCCACCCAAAAAACCCCCCTCCACAACCCTACTCGTTTTCCACATCGAGTCTTTGTTACCCCCCTTCGGTAAAACAGGCATAACTTTTCGCTCGTTTGGCAGAAAAATCTGAAATTTTTTGAGCGTCTTCCTGACCCAATTTGGGGGTGTACCCTAACACGGTTCCCCTGTTATCCCTCACCAGAATCGCCAAAAAAAATCAGGAAGATAAAGAAAAAATTGGTCAAAATTTTTGCTCGCCGTTCAGCGAACTTGTTGAATTTTTGTGAACCACATCCCACCTCAGTTCTAGGTGACAATTTTTGTGGTTGCATTTCTGGTCATCCTTGTTCAAAAAAAATAGAGAAAAAAAAGAGAAAAAAAAGAAGAAAAAGAACTGGTCCTGTTGATTGCTTGTTCGATCTCTTGTCCGATCCCTTGTCCGATCTCTTGTCTGATCCCTTGTGCGATCAGCGGCAGCAGCAGTTTCTGCTTGTCCGATCCCTTGTCTGATCTCTTGTCCGATCCCTTGTCCGATCTGCAGAGAACTGGATTTGGCCTGTTATTGCTTCCACTTGAGTTTTGGGCACATAGTTTCCCTCTATTGCTTGAATTTTCACATTGGGAGCACTAAGGCCAGCAACTTTGACGAGTACTAGGGAACACTTATTGAACTTGGTTTAACTGTTATTATTATTGCTAATTCTTGCTACTCACTTTGCCTTCCAAGCTACACCTTTCTCTTGGTCAGGACAGGTTCATTTCTTGCAATTGCACACCACCCTCCACTTGGTTCATCACCTGTAGGCCGGTGACCTCACTGCGGCGTGGTAAGAACACTTGCAAGCGTGGGTAAGGCGCTTGACGGATTGCTTCCACCACACACCCACCATCCCACCTAGCTGTTTTACATAAGGAATATTCTTTGTTGTTTTGTCTTTTCACTAACATGGCAGATAACAGCGGTACCCCTCCATCTGATTTTAATGACTGTGTCTCACGACGTGCTCTACTAGAGTCTTAGCGGCAGACCCAACATTCCATCGAACATCTCGCGCGTACTGTGGATGACCTAGTGGACCGGATGACTGCCCTAGAAACACGCTTGCCTGCTGCACGAGCCAACAATGACCATGTTGAAGAGGAAGATGACCATATTGAAGAGGAAGATGACCTATCCTATGCCGGGAACAATGGCATTGACCCTGACGAGGCTGCACATCATCCCTTTCAGTTCAACCGTCAAGGTATGGGCGGCCACCGCAACCGCCATCCACGAGGTAACAATGACAACCACAGGAACAATGATCCCTACTCTAAGGTAAAATTTTCAGTACCTCATTTTGCTGGCACCTATGATCCAGATGCATATTTATATTGGGAGATGTCAGTCGAACAAAAATTTAATGCTCACATGGTTCTTGCTGCTCCACCGCGTGTGCTTAGCTACTAGTGACTTCACTGGATATGCTCTTCTTTGGTGGACTGAAATAGTTCAGGTTGGCAATGAACCACAAAATTGGGAAATGTTAAAACGGCAAATGTGTGGTAGATGGGTTCCTCCTTCATATAAACGTGATTTGAGAAAAAAATTGCAGCGCCTAAACCAAGGAAATAAATCGGTAGAGGAGTATTATCAGGAGTTGCAAATAGGTTGCATGCGCGCTGAAATTGAGGAGGACAATGAGGATAAAATGGCCCGTTTTTATGGTGGTTTAAGACGTGAAATTCAGGATATCATTGATTATAAAGAATACAATACTATCACTCGTCTTTTCCACCTTGCTATGCTTGCAGAAAAAGAATTGCAGGGTCGCCAACAACCACAACGCAGCATGAGGACCAACATTGGTGGTGCCACTTCACGCTCAAGTGGGCAGCAGCAACGACCACCACCACCTTCTCGACCGATGGCTACATCAGCACCTTCTACATCTACAGCCCAGGCTGAGAGCTCCAAGGCTGTAGCATCCAAGGCGCCAGCCAAGCCCACCTCCTCGGCGGCCTCTACTGCACGTTCTGCAGCGATCCAGTGTCACAGATGCAAAGGATTTGGCCACGTTATGAAGGACTGTCCTAGTCAGCGGTCTTATATTGCTACGAAAGACGGTGGCTACGTAAGTGCTAGTGATGTTGAAGATGAATATGCGCTTGCTGCTAACATTGCAGGAGATGACGATACATTCGACGATGACGTTGTTTTTGCGCCGGATGCCCTTGCTGACTATGAAGCACTTATTGTACAACGTGTCTTGAGCACTCACATGGAACAGGACGATCGGGCACAACGGAATAATCTGTTTCAGACCTTCTTCCTCGTCAATGACCGTCGTGTACGTGTCATCATCGACAGCGGTAGTTGCAATAATTTGGTGAGCCACGACATGGTAACGAAGCTTCAACTTCCCACACGTGCGCATCCACACCCTTACCATGTGCAATGGTTCAACAATAGCGGTAAGGTCAAGGTAACACAAACTGCTCACATCAAATTTTCCATTGGTACATACTTCGGAGTTGCTGATTTTGATGTAGTACCAATGCAAGCATGTTCTCTGTTACTTGGTAGACCTTGGGAGTATGATACTGATGCTACACACCATGGTAGGAGCAATAAGTACACATTTATGTATAAAGGAAAGAAAGTTACATTGCTTCCTATGACTCCTGCTGAAATTATGAAATTTGAACAAGAAAAACATGCTAGGGACGCACAAAAAAGCAAACAACCTTCTGAAAATCAGCAAGTAGCTAAGACGTTTTTGAGGCAACAGAAAGATAAAATTGCTTCTCCTTCTTCATCACAAGTTATTAATCTGAAAGGACGTGTCATGCTTGCAACTAAAACTGACCTTGCTGAAATTTGTGATGATACTCCCTTGCTACATGGCTTGATTTGCACAAACGTGCTGTTTTCACTTGCGAACATTCCTAGCTCTGTTCCTGTTGCAGTCACTGACCTTTTGCAGGAGTTTAACGATGTTTTTCCTGCTGAGATACCACCCGGACTGCCACCGATACGCGGCATTGAGCACCAAATTGATTTGGTCCCGGGAGCGTCTCTTCCCAATCGTGCAGCGTACCGTACCAATCCAGAGGAGACAAAAGAAATTGAGCGCCAAGTACAGGACCTTCTTGATCGTGGGTACGTCCGTGAAAGCCTTAGTCCTTGTGTTGTACCCGTTATTTTGGTACCTAAGAAAGATGGTAGTTGGCGCATGTGTGTTGATTGTCGTGCTATTAATAATATCACCATTCAATATCGACACCCTATTCCTAGATTGGATGACATGCTTGATGAGCTTAGTGGTGCCATTATCTTTACTAAGATCGATCTCTGTAGTGGCTACCACCAAATTCGCATGAAACTAGGTGATGAATGGAAAACTGCTTTTAAAACAAAGTTTGGATTATATGAGTGGCTTGTCATGCCTTTTGGACTTACTAATGCACCTAGTACCTTCATGCGCTTGATGAATGAAGTCCTACGACACTTTATAGGACACTTTGTGGTTGTATACTTTGATGATATCTTGGTTTATAGCAAGTCTCTCACTGAACATGTTGAACACCTACGTGCTGTTTTTTTTGTCCTCCGTGAGGCTAGAATGTTTGGTAACCTTGAGAAGTGCACGTTTTGCACGGATCGAGTTGTGTTTCTTGGATATGTTGTCACTTCATAGGGTATTGAGGTTGACGCGGCGAAGGTAGAAGCAATCAACAGCTGGCCGCAACCCCAAACTATTACACAGGTACGTAGTTTTCTTGGTCTTCCAGGTTTCTACCGATGTTTTGTGAAAGATTTCAGCACCATAGCCGGTCCTTTGCATGAGTTGACCAAGAAGGGAGTTGCTTTTACTTGGGAACCAGCACAAGAACAAGCTTTTGCCACACTCAAGGATCGCCTTACACATGCACCTCTACTTCAACTACCCGACTTCAGTAAGCCTTTTGAGTTAGAATGTGATGCTAGTGGTTTTGGATTAGGAGGTGTGCTGCTACAAGGAGGTAAACCCGTGGCCTATTTTAGTGAGAAATTACATGGTCCACAGTTGAATTATTCTACCTATGATAAGGAATATATGCCTTAGTGCGTGTGCTTGAAACTTGGCAACATTACCTTTTGCCTAAGGAGTTTATTATTCATTCGGATCATGAAGCATTGAAGCATATACATAGTCAAGCAAATCTGAATAAACGACATGCTAAATGGGTAGAATTTATTGAGACTTTTCCATATATCATTAAGCATAAGAAAGGGAAAGATAATGTGATTGCCGATGCTTTATCTAGACGTTATACATTGCTTTCTCAACTTGATTATAAGATCTTTGGCTTAGAAACATTGAAGGACATGTATGCTACTGATTTGGACTTCAAAGATGCTTTTGCAAATTGTACAAACGACCGTGCTTGGAACAAATATGTGCTAAATAATGGATATCTTTTTCGTGCTAACAAGTTATGTGTGCCGGCTAGCTCTCTTCGCTTGTTGTTATTGCAGGAAGCACATGGTGGTGGTTTGATGGGTCATTTTGGATCAAAGAAAACCGAAGATGTGCTGTCCACACACTTCTATTGGCCTAGGATGAGATGAGATGTTGAGCGCTATGTGGCACGATGCACTACTTGCAATAAAGCTAAGTCCCGTCTAAACCCACATGGTCTTTATATGCCTCTGCCCGTTCCTAGTGTACCTTGGGAGGATATTTCTATGGATTTTGTGTTAGGATTACCTAGAACTAGGAGGGGGAGAGATAGTATTTTTGTGGTGGTAGATCGTTTCTCTAAAATGGCGCATTTTATACCTTGTCACAAGAGCGACGACGCTACCAATGTTGCTGATTTGTTTTTCAGAGAGGTCATACACTTGCATGGAGTTCCCAATACCATCGTTTCAGATCGTGATGCTAAATTCTTAAGTCATTTTTGGAGGACGTTGTGGCATAAGCTAGGGACGAAGCTGCTGTTTTCTACTACTTGTCACCCCCAAACGGATGGGCAAACGAAGGTCGTCAACCGTACATTGTCCACCATGTTGAGGGTTGTTTTGAAGACCAACTTGAAGCTCTGGGAAGAGTGTCTACCTCATATTGAGTTTGCATATAATAGGTCAGTACACTCCACTACTAAGGTAAGTCCGTTTCAAGTGGTCTATGGCTTTAATCCGCGTGCTCCTATTGTTTTGCTACCATTGAATTTTGATGCTACTACACGTGCTGAATTATTGCTTAAGATGCATGAAACTACTAAAGCAAACATAGAGAAAATGAATGAGAAATATTGTGCTTATGGTAGTAAGGATAGAAAAGAGATAACATTTGAACCGGGTGATCTTGTTTGGTTGCACTTGCGCAAGGATCGTTTTCCTGATTTGAGAAAGTCTAAATTGATGCCCCGTGCTGATGGTCCTTTCCGTGTGCTTGAGAAGATAAATGATAATGCATATAAACTTGAGTTGCCTGCAGCTTTTGGGGTTAGCCCACATTTAACATTTCAGATTTAAAGCCCTATTTGGGAGATGACGATGAGCTTGAGTCGAGGACGACTCCAATTCAAGAGGGGGAGGATGATGAGGACATCACTTCACATGATACACACATGGAGCCTCCACCTACAATTCAATTACAAGGACCAATCACACGCGCCCGTGCCCGTCGCTTGAAGCATGAGGTTAATTCTTTCCTTAGCAACTATATTAATATTTGTTTGGATGGGATGCTACTGAATACTAGTGATATTTTGTTGCTTAGGAATATGGGATATGGAATAGGAGAGTTGGAGTTGAAGATGGAGTCGCACGGATGATTTGAAGTCAAGAATTCGCTGGTTCGGACTACATCAACCACCATGCACCAAAATGGGCGTAACGTCCTCGTACGAAGTCCGATTGGCACGTTCTTGGACTTTTGGAAAGCTAAGGAGAAGATGGATCTTTTGGCGTTGGTTTCACCTCATTTGGAGTCTCGAGCCGTCCTGTGTGTTTAAAACAGTCCTGCGTGACAGAATTGGGCCGTGTTGGCCCATAGTCCAAGTCTGTACGTCTTCTAGCCCAAAGTCTGAGTCTGTTCGTCTTCTACAGGCTGCCCACGCCTTATATACTCACGCCAACCGCCTTTAGGGTTAGGTTTTGCTTTGTTTGCATCTACACTTGTGTGTTTAGATCCCGCCCCTTGCACCGGACCGATTGGCTGCTGCATAGGCGTTTGTGAAACCTCACCTTTTCATCGTTTGTCTGTGATTTGGCATTCGACTTGTATCCTTCCTGTTCTTGCTTGTGTTCTTGGGTTCGCTTGCAGGAATTAGCCTTCGTGGCGAGGTCAATCGCGTCCTGCGTGGTTGATAACCAACGAAGACAGTGGTGTAACGATTGCAAGGTTTTGATCCACCGGACCGGAGCCTTGGATCGCCAACGTCGAGATTCTCCACTAATCCAAGTTATCCTTTACCTAGCGGAAGATCGGGACCAATCCCCCCATCACTTCCTGTCGCCGTTCAACCCGTCACGACGAAACAGGTGTCACGCGCCGGAGCTGGCGAGGTGCAGCTTGGGCACGTGGATCGAGGCACCTCTGTATTTTCTTGACGCACGGCGTCTGAGGTGGAGGCTTGCTGCAGGCAGTTTTTTGGCTCTCCACGACATCAGGGATTGCATCATTGCATAGCGGTGGCAGGAAATTTTCTTGTGCGGTTGCAGCTTTCAAAAGCCTGGCAAAACAGCATGCGAGACCCACAGCTGTTCTTGTTTTGCTTTAGTTTTCACGACAGCTCGGCAGGGGTGTTTCCCGTCAGCAACTACGGCAGGAAGACTGCTGCTTTGGGAGCTGTAGCATCAGTTTTTTATTCCGGCATCGCACAACTTTACGCACGGCACACATCGGGGCCCCACGAAACCAGGCTACCGTCCAGAGCGCGGCCGGCAAGGTCGTCGGCGCAGCAGAAGCAGCAAGGCAGATCAGAGTCATCCACGGCAGGTTTCAGAAGACCACGGCGGTTTCGGCAGAAGCACCGACGCGCAAGCAAACGAAATTGTTTTCCGGCCGGATAATTTGCGCACAACATCAACGGCGAGATGCATGTTCGTTTTCTTTATCTCCTAATTGTTAGGTAAATTAAATCTAGTTAATAATTTCTTAGTTAACTTTTTAATCCGTTAAATTTTTATTAGTTATTTTGTATTACTTTTTATCTGTTTAATGTGCTCATATAAAAAGAAAGAAAAATTTGTTAGTCGCAGTTAAATTTTTATTCTAGTTTTTACCTGCAATATTTTCGGTTTAACTCTGAATTAATTTTTAATGATCCATGTTTTATTCATTTGATTAGTATTTTATTTCTAGACTGAAATATAAATATTTCGTGATTTGTCTAGGTGTTTTTATTTACTGCAGTATTTTTATTTAGTTTATCTTGAATATCATTTCATTTAAGACACCGGTCATTTTTAGGCTAGACAACTTTAATTCCTGTAATTAGCTTTGCTAATATTGTTTGTCTGGCTAAGTTCATTTGGGTGTTGGGTTTAAATATAGTTTAGCAAGAAATTTTAAGCGCCCATTCACCCCCATCTGGTCGCTATTTTCGGTCCTACACTCGACCAATGTTTTGGTCACCCCCGCTCAGCCCTCAACACCACTCTGCCCCCATGCCATCCTAACCACGCGCTCCGTACCCTTTCGACTGCCATCTTGGCCACATCGCCGCGTCGTCTCGGCCATGCCTCTACATTGTCTTGAAGTAGGACATCCTCGTTCCCTTATTTTCATGGGATGGCACCATCCCACATCAAGCGAGAATATTCTTCTTTAGGATGTCCCAATCTCACTCCGCCCTTGAACCAAACACTGCAAAAAAACTGACTCACCCCATCTTATTCCACTCTGTCCTAGCAACCAAACAGATGTTAGTTAGCAAATTTCTATTGAGTGAGCTTGTAAAAATGTATGAATTAAAATTTTGGCTCACCTTATTAAAAATATGATCGAGTTGAGCCGAGTCAAAATAAATGGGGTTTAGCTGAAATAAATACGAAATGAGCTAGCTATGAGCTTCTTGTCAAGTCATGCTTTTATTCCAACATTTGGTAGTTTTAGAAACTTCCTCACCTCATTTCCATTAAATTAAATACAATACTATATATTTATATAACTTATAAAATATTATTAATGCTAAAATTTAAATGTAGTTGCTTTTATTAGAAATCAAAATAGCCCTAAATTTGCTAACCCATCGCTCCTATCAAAAATCTAATACAAACCAAGTGTAAAGTGAAATTGACCATCTACGAGGAGCTAAGTGCAACTAAGGGCGGACGAGCTAGTCCTACCTCGCGCATGGAGGCTTTAGGATAGGGCCAGAGGTTCTATGGTAGATCAAAAGTTCCAAGTCAGAGGTTTCAGGGATGGATTGGAGGTTTGAAAGCGGGTCGAGGTGTTTCGGGACGGAACAGAGGTTACATGTGAAGTCTTATTTCTCTCAACCCACTAACCAAACACAAAACTAGATATTTCTATGCCTCAAAACTAAACATAAAATGAAACAATTCCATCTTAAAAATCTGGAATAGAACTAGTGTCGTTCTACCTTATATCTAAATCAATCGGAACCTAAAAAAACTGACGGTCAATAGCCGCAACAACGAAATTCTTTTTCTGGAATTTTACGACAACTGGGGGGAGAGCGAGAGAAAAACGCCACATTGTCCTAGCCCTAGTGCGCCGTGCGGCGTAGCCGTGATCTGAGAGAATCATGGACTACGCTGCAGCTGCCGCTCACGCCGCCGCTCAGGCCGCCTCGGCGGCGCCGCCGTCGGCGGATCCCCACCACCACCACCACCGCTATTCTCAACCCTACGCCGCCTACCCTTACCCTTACTCGGCGTACCACCAGACTGCCCCCGCCACCGTCCCCTCGGGCGCGACCTCGTCCTACTATCCCACTGCGGCCGCGACGGCTGCAGCCTCCGCCGCGCCCTACGACCCCTACGCGGCGTACCCGTACTACGCTGCCCCCGCGGCGGCCGGGGCAGGCGGCGGCAGCTCCGGGGGCCTGTCCGGGTACTACTTCGGCGCTGGCGAGGCGTTTCAGGCCCCGGCATCGTCGGCGTCGCAGGGTGCTCTGTCGGCAGCCGCAGCGATTGGGAAGGAGGTCGTGAAGAACTTTGGTTTCGATCCTCAGCGCTACGCGCAGGTCTGGGCACTCTACTCCCGTTTTGATTGAATGTCCGTTGATTTCTGATTGTTTGCGGCGAATTTAGGTGGATTTGTTAGGGTTTGAGAGCTCATTGTTAGGCATCGAAGAGCTGAATTTATAATTGGATACCTGTTGGCCATTTTTAACCCGAGGGATTACCTCTTCTTGGATTAGTTTGGCCTTGGTTTACATCTGTGACATCCGCATGGATTTAGTTGTTTCCACCTTGTTCTAGTTCTTCCATTGCTACTTCCTGATCTAATAATTTTAGAATTACAATACGGCAAATCAAAATTCTTTCGTGTTAGCTGGAATGTTATGTTGCATGGAAGAAGGCTTGGTCGAGGACTCGAGGACAAGCGATACACACATATTTCAGTCAGTTTCATTAAATCCTGAATGATGATGGATTGATTTCAGTCCAAACCTTGTTTTGAATGATATCATACTTCTTATAATAGACTTCATTTTAGTTAAAACATATGTCATGTCCTACATATGTGGTACAACAGCATCGGTACAGATGCTTTCTTTCTTGCAATGTTAATCTCCTATTAACTGTACCGTTATCTAGTGTCCTCAATTTACACTCTTAAATCTACTTAACCTATACTTGAAAGCACTCATTAAGATTTGAAGTTGAATTTTCTTGAGATACCTGATGAACCTATCATTCCCCTTACACAAATTTTGCTCTCAAATTTCAGTATGATTCTTGGAAACATATATTTGAGTCCTTTCTGTTTGAAAATAGTCTTTCCTTTTTAGTTCCCCTTTTTTCGGGGCCACATATCTGTTGTTTTCTGGAAATATGGCGTACAAGTGGGATTGTTGTGCCTGCTGTATGTACTGTGTTGTCGATATACTGATCCCAGACATACTTATTTATTTGAATAATTCATCTAAAACAATGTTGTCATCTGCTTGTACGATACATAATATACTGTGCACATGGCACAGTGTATCTGCGGACCCATGGTAAATTTTTACATTCTTGTTAATGAGTTAGTGAGCACGACATTGGCGGCTGGAGTCCACCTTGCTGCAAGAAGATGGTCTGATTGTTCTGTAGCATAATGGACTTGTTTCTGAACGTTTGTTTGCTGCTCATTGCTTGTTGTTGATTCTTTGCTGCAGTCTCTTTGTTCATTGTTTTGTAACATCTTTCTTGGAATTGGCATACTTCACTTTTGTTTTGTTATCTGGTACATATACAGCACAATCTGGATAATGATTTATTAGTTATGCCAGCCGATTTAGCTATTCGTCTCCACGCAACTTGTATGACCATTTTCTCCCCTTTGAGAGGAATTTGTCACCAGCCTGCCGCAAGTAGTTGAGACCAGCCACCAAGGCAATAGGAAGACCAGAGGAAGATGATGAATAGAGAGCAAACAGGCAAGGGACTCCTTGGGCTTTTAGTGACACTATCTAAAGTATGGGAGAAAGAAGATGGGAGATCGAGGCAAGAGCAAAATTGTCCCATCTGATGGGGAACAAAGCAAATTTGACTTAGTGCTAATAAAAGGAACGGATGGTGATTTTGGTGTTATGGATGTGTACCACAGTCCACAAAATTTTGATGGTATAAAACAAACACATGAAGTTTGCTGATTTTCTTCTTTGCTATGTGTTGCTATTTGGAGTTTGTACAGCCAAAGAATCAGTTGAGGAGCATATCTGAGGTGGTCTGATTAGCAATTTTGTATGCTGTAATGCTCCCGTACCACACTGCTTGCTTTGGACTGAATCACATCTAGTTGGAATACAGCATATGGTTCCTCAGCTAGTCCTCTTGTTGCTTCAAAAGCTGAAGTATGTTTATGTACATAGAGGACAGCAAAGACAAATAGTTGAAGCATATCTCCTCCAGTTGATCAAGTCTTAGTTCTACTTGAACTTGGTTTATGCTCGCACTAGTTCTTCTTTGCTAGGTATCAGGGCATGTACAGTGATGTCTTCAGAACATCATCTATTATCGACATATTTTCTGGAGGTCCCAAAAACATAAGTTGAGGTTAACAAGCCAAGTTATACATCTTGTATGGTCTACCAGTATTATATGATTTAAAAATCTCAGCAAAGATTGTTTCACTGAAACAATGAAGAAAATAATTTAAATGATTTGTCATATATCAAAATATTTATTTGTTACAGACATGCTGTAGTATGATATATGACACACTAGTTATGTCATGACTGGTATACAATACCAGTGTCGTAAGAAGAATGGGTAGGTAACAAAACCTCAACAGAAATTCCGTAAGCATCCAGGATAAACTCCAGAAACATCTTAGTTGGCAATCAGTGTTCTAAAAGGCGCTAGTCGGGCGATGACCCGGTGCCTAGCGCCTAGTGGCGACTAGGTGGTGCCTAGCTCCGTTCGTTTTCTTGCATTCCTAGCATTACTTTTCATGCATTTCTAGAGTCCAAGCATTACTTTTCCTGCATTCCCAGAGTCCTAGCATTACTTTTCCTGCATTCCTAGAGTCCTAGGCGCCCTCCCAGAGTCCTAGCCGCCTAGTTCTTCCGGAGTCCAAGTATGCACATCTGTTAACCGGAGTCAAGGCGCCCTCCCGAAGTCCCAGACGATGCTTTTCCCCTCCCCCTCCAGCCTTTAATGCGGCCCCCTTTTCCCTAGCCTTTCCTTTTCTTCAAAGTCCAGGTTCTTCTCCTCTTCCCCTCTGGCCACGCCTGCACCTCCCCTTCTCTTCTCCTCCCTTCCTTGGCATTCCTCCGGCTCGGGCCGCTCGGCTAAGCGCAGCAACCAGTGGCGGGCGGCGGACGACGGACGACAGACAACGGGCTTAGCGGCGACGGCACTCAACGAAACCCTAGCTGCTGCTGCGCGCGTGCCCCCCTAAGCTATCGGGCGCATGGCTAGGCGCCGCTACCGCCCAAGGTGCCTAGGCAGCACGGTCAACTGCCTAGACCGCGGTTGACCTGCCTAGGTGCTACCCCCACTGACGTCGATGCCGATGCCTAAGCCCTCCGCATGGCGCTAGGGTGGCACCTAGCGCGTACCGGCTGCCTAGGCGGCGCCTAATGGCACCTTTTAGAACACTGTTGGCAATAGCAGTGCATGAGTTGTAATTGAGTCTGTTACAAGGTGTTGAGTCTGTTACAAGGCGTTGAGTCTGTTACAAATTGATTGAACTAATCCCAGGTCATTGTGCCTATATAAACAATGTACACTAGAGGAATAAAGGTGTGAAAGAACTTCAGGCTAGCTTTGTTCCCTGCCTTGCTGGCGCCAGCCAAAACGGCTCCCTCGCGCTAGCAAGGTCCAGGTGTTCATCCACCAAAGTCTCACAAGTATCATCTTCGTTCTAGGATTATCCTACATTCATCTATCATTTCCCAAACTCGTGACAATTTGGTATCAGAGCAAGGTCCATTCACCATGCCTGCTACTGGCTCGAGTTTGGGGAAGGAAGCGGCTTCTTCGGGTGATGATTTCAGCAAGAGATTGGATCGGCTGGAAGAACTTGTTCGCAACATCGCTGGTGACCTCCGGGATGTCAAGCAACAACAACCAGGCTTGGGGGTTGCCATGCTCCGTTTGGAGAAGAACAGACTGAATTCCCTGACAGATAATAATGAAGAGGTATCGACAAACGGTGCTGGAGCAACAACAACAGGAGGTCAGGGCATCGACCATATCATTCCTCCCCCTAGTATGTCTGGCCGCCCTCAGCATCATAATCGTCGTAGAAATGGGGACTCTGATTCCAACACCGAATGTTCTCCTTCTTCGGTGCACAAAATTGAATTTCCAAAATTCGATGGAACATGGGATCCCATGGCATGGTTAAACCGCTGCGAGCGTTATTTCATGCTGAGAGGAACTCCTGAACACCAACACGTCCAGTATGCTTCTTTCTACCTCCTGGACAACGCACAAATTTGGTATCATCGTCTTGAGATGAATGGAGGACCCCCATCGTGGACACATTTCGTTCAGCTGGTGCATACCAGATTTGGCCCCCCTCTTACCGAGAGTCCAATTGGTGATACGGTCCTTCGCCGCGATGGATTGTGGACGCATTCTGTAATCGTTTTATGGCTCTTTCTTGCCATGATCCGAATATATCGAAGGTACACTAGATACAATTCATGGCAGGGCTAGGACAACCGCTGCGCATAGATGTCGCTCTTCACAAACCTTCAACACTGGAATGGATGGAGCTATCATGTTGGCCAGGGCTTATGAACAACGAACTTTAACCTTGTCTGCAACCTGGCAGCCATCACGAGCCATCTCTAAATCATCTTGGTCAGCAAACAATGGGTCAAACAATGTCCACACAGACGCAAACCACTTCTTTAGGGTCTGCTAATCAGTCGGCTATCAAGAAACTCACACTAGCAGAAATTGCAGATCGCCGCACCAAGGGACTATGTTTTAAAGGGGTGTTTGGTTCCATGGATTAAAGTTTAGTCCGTGTCACATCAGATGCTTGGACATCAATTTGAAGGATTAAACTTGAACTGATTATAAAAATAATTACAGAATTGGAGGATTATTCATGAGACAATTTTTTTAAGCCTAATTAATCCATGATTAGCAAATGTTTACTGTAGCATCACATTGTCAAATCATGGCGTAATTAGGCTTATTAGATTTGTCTCGCGAATAATCCACCGATTATGAATGGGTTTTATAAATAGTCTACATTTAATACTCCAAAATAGCATCCAAAAATCCGATGTGACGGGACTAAAATTTGGGACTAAAAAACCAAACATGGCCTAAATGTGATGAAAAATTCATGCCGGGACACATAGTCTTGCAAACGCCTTTTCTGCATCGAACTTCTGGACGAGGAGGAAGATGATGAGGAACCCACCATTTCATTGGCAGCATTGATTGGAATTCATCCACGCATGGGACACATAATGCATGTCATGTTCAATATTGAGAACACTATATTAAGGGCACTATTGGACTCGGATCTACACACAACTTCATAGACACGGCAGTAGCTGATCGCACCGGTGTCTCTTTCTCTAGTGATGCCAGAATTCGAGTGGCTGTGGCAAATGGAGATCGTCTTTCTAGTCCAGGTCGCTATCCCAACCTTGGCATTGAAATTACAGGTGAACATTTTGACATCTGCTGTTATGGCCTCAGCCTTGGTTCATTTGACATGGTGTTGGAAGTGTAGTGGCTTGAATCTCTTGGTCTGGTGCTCTGGGACTTTGAGACTTCGACCGTCGAACGTTGCCATTTGTCCGCAATGGTCGACGTGTACTTTGGTCAGCAGCTCCTAATCCAGCCAACTCACCATCTCTTGCTGCTACTACACCTGACATGATGAACTAGTTTCTCGTTCAATATGATGGTGCCATCTAGACTCCCTTCGATCAGGCAACGCCACCATCGCATAAGATTGTTGCCCAATACAGCAGTGGTAGCAGTGCGACATTATCGGTACGCGTATACCTGGAAAGAAGAAATTGAACGGCAATGCAATGAGCTACTACAACTTGGCGTAATACGACCAAGTGAATCAACATTTTCAACACCAGTTCTTCTTGTCAATAAATATGATGGTACTTAGAGAATGTGCATTGACTACCGAGGTCTTAACAGTAAGACTGTCAAAGATAAATTTCCAATTCCAGTTGTTGAAGAACTCTTGGATGAATTGTGGGATGCATCATTTTTCACCAAACTTGATTTGCGTTCAGGATATCATCAAGTTCGCATGCATTCGGATGATATTGAAAAAACAACATTCAGGACGCATCAAGGTTTATTTGAAATCTTAGTCATGCCTTTCGGATTGACTAACGCTCTGGCCACAATTCAGGCGCTCATGAACGAAGTACCGCATCCATTTCTTTGTCGATTTGTCCTAGTATTTTTCAATGACATTGATTTACAACACTTCTTGGTCGGAGCATCTTCGTCATGTCCGATTGGTGTTTGAAAAGATGCAGGAACATCAATTATTCCTCAAACGATCTAAATGTTCTTTTGGTGAGCCACAAGTTTCCTATCTTGGGCATGTTATTTCTGCGGCCGGTCTCGCCATGGGTAGCAGCAAGGTCCAATCAGTACTATCTTGGCTGGTTCCTGCTTCAGTTAAAGCGGTGCGAGCATTCCTTGGGCTCGCAGGATATTATTGTCGCTTTATCAGGAATTTTGGTGTCATTGCTGCACCATTAACCAGACTTCTCTGTAAGGAGCATTTCAAATGGTCGTCCGAAGAAGAAGATGCATTTCGATCATTACAACACACATTAACAACCCCTGTTCTCCGCCTTCCAGCATTCAACAAAGAGTTCATAGTTGAATATGATGCTTCTGGCTCGGGCATCGGAGCGGTGCTTCATCAAGGAGAAGGTGTTGTAGCCTTTTTCAGCAAACAAATGGCTCCACAACATATTGGTTTGGCGGCTTATGAACAAGAGCTTATGGGGTTGGTACATGCCGTTCGTCATTGGAGGCCGTATCTCTAGGGACGATCATTTGTTGTGCGCACAGATCATGTCACTCTGAAGTACTTGCTAGATCAAAGACTCTACAATTCCACTACACCAATGGGTGAGCAAACTATTTGGCTATGACTTTCGAGTGGAGTACAAGCCGGGTGCCACCAACATCGTTGTAGACGCCCTATCTCGTAGGGAAAGTCATGATCAAACATCCATTTTTGCTATATCACTGCCATCCTTCCAGTTGATTGATGATTTGCGTTCTGAACTGGAGGCTAATCAAGCGTTGCTCAAAATTCGCCAGGAAGTACAGAATGGTGACCGTGGTGATTCTTGGGCAATTGTTGATGACTTGATCACACATAAAGGTCGCATATACCTAGCGCCTACATCATCACAACTCGCTGAGGTGCTAAGGAATGTTCATGGTGCTAGTCATGAAGGGGTACAAAAAACACTATATCGACTGAGGCAAACCTTCTTTGTCCCAGGAGCTTGCGGTATTGTGAGAGATTTTGTGCGCACCTGTGTTACATGCCAATGCAACAAGTTTGAACAGCTCCAACCCGCTTATTCCTTCAACCTCTCCAAGTATCGGTTGCAGTATGGTCTGACGTTGCTATGGATTTTATTGAATCTTTGCCCAAAGTGGGAGGCAAGTCGGTGATTCTTACGGTTGTGGACAGATTCTCCAAGTATGCACATTTCATCCCACTTGGCCATCCTTATACAACGACTGGCACAAGCTTTCTTTGCCGAGATTGTCAGATTACACGGTTTGCCTTGTTCCATTGTGAGTGACCGTTACTTGGCATTTACCACTTGGCATTTACCAGTAATTTTTGGGGAGAACTATTCAAATTTTCCGGTGTGCGCCTTCACATGTCCACAACATTTCACCCACAATCAGATGGCCAATCAGAAGCAACAAACAAGATCATCTCTATGTACTTACGATGTATCACTGGAGATCGTCCTCGACAATGGGCCCAATGGCTCCCTTGGGCTGAATTCGGTTATAATTCAGCATTTCAAAGCTCGCTGCGGACATCACCATTCCGTGTAGTATATGGGCGAGATCCTCCTGCCATACCGCCTTATACTCAAGGTGCACTACGCGTGCCAACTGTTGGTGATCAACTGAAAGCTAGAGATGAGTTAATCGCTGAAGTGCGTGATCGCCTTGAGCAAGCTCAACAGCATTACAAAACAACTTATGACAAGAATCATAGACCATTGTCATTTGAGGCAGGTGATTGGGTTTGGCTCCGCTAACTTCATCGACCTATTGCCTCCCTCAACATTTACAACCGTAGTAAGCTTGGTCCCCGTTTCTACGGTCCTTTCTAGGTTGCAGAGCGCATCAGATCAGTGGCCTACAAACTGCATTTGCCACCATCTGCGCGACTCTACAACGTTTTCCATGTTGGCCTCCTTAAACCATATCGAGGACCAACACCAGAAGGGCCAGGTACCTTACCCGTTATTCACAATGGACGTGCATGCCCTCAACCAGCAGAAGTAATCAAAGGTCGGTTGGCTAGAGGTGTCCAAGAGCTTTTGGTTCGTTGGGCTGGCCAGAGTGCAGCAAATGCTATCTGGGTAGAACGGAGTTCTTTTCAGTGCCAATGTCAGGGTGGGCCTAGCATATCAGAGGCGCAGGCAAGCGCGTGGCGCCTGCTCCCTAGTCGGCCCACCAGTTAGATGGGTGTTTATCTTATTTCTTGGTTGTTAGCTAAATGTTAGGAGATTAGTTCTGGTTGTTAGCTAGCTTCGGTGGGTTATAAACCGAAGGCAAGGAGTTAGGGGAATTAGTTTTGAATTTGTTAGGCTAGCCTATTGGCTCAGCTGAGGGTTCCTTGCCGTGCATCGCACAGCGCCACCACGGCGCCGCCACGTCTTGGAACTCCGGTCGGCTGGTTCTTCTAAATACAATCTTTGATGAAGTGTTCGTTCGTACCTCTCGTCTTCCGTAGCCGGTGACAACTTGGTATCAAATTCCAAGGTTGCTTCCGTCGCCAGGATGAGTGGTTAGTCGGTGGCCCATGACAATTCAGGGAAGAAGGATGAAGATCCCATCACCACCATCCTCAATCGCCTCGCTGCCATTGAGGACATGATGAGACAACTGATTCCGTTTGCCGATCAGGTCGTCGCCATGGAAACCACGTTGACCGAACAAGGACAGCAACAACAAATGTTGAGTGTGGGCCTTCTTCGCGTCGAGCGCGGCTAGGGCGCCGGCCGAACTTCGCAAGCAAGTGGCCGCCGTCTAGTGGACAATCATGACGATGATGAGGGGTTCCCAACAACTCACAAGCTGGAGTTTTCGAAGTATGATGGCACGAGAGATCCTTTACCATGGCTGAATCATTGTGAGCGCTACTTCAGGGTCCGTCGCAGGCCGGAGCACCGGCAAGTGGCCTATGCATCCTTCTACCTCACGGGCGACGCCTAACTTTGGTACCACCGGTTGGAACTCAATACGGGGGTACCTTCGTGGCCGCGGTTCGTTGCTTTGGTGAACAAAAGGTTTGGGCCCCCTCTAATCGACAACCCGATGGACGAGATCGCCCTTCTGAGGTGGGAAGGCTCCATCGACGACTTCGCGAAGCGTTTTATGGTGCTTTCATGCTGTGACACTACCATAACTGAAGCTCATCAAGTCTAGCTATTCATTGTCGGCCTCGGCAAGCCACTGCAAACGGACGTCGTGCTGCAACAACCCACATCTCTGGACGACGTTGTGATGTTTGCCCGAGCATTCGAGCAGTGTGAACTAGCGCTGCAGTCGACTCCGTCTCCCTCCGTTGTGGCCAATCGTCAACAGGGGCGATCATCTTTCAGCGCGCACCAGTCCTCTTCACCCCTGGTGGGCAACAACCCAGCAAGTTCGACATCATCGGTGGCCAAACCAGCGTCCAACATCCGACGCTTGTCGCCGGTAGAGGTCTCACAGCGACGCAAGGATGGGCAGTGCCTTCATTGCGATGAACCGTTCGGTGTCGGCCACAAGCTCGTCTGCAAGCAACTGTTCAGCATCGAGCTCATCGACGACGACAACTCAACGCCGGTGACCGAGGACGATCTCGACCCCACCATCAGCCTCCACACCCTCATCGGGATTACTCGGTTTGGCAGGACGATGCAACTCGTCGTCGACATCAAGGGGATCCGGATCACCGCACTCCTCGACTTAGGCTCCATGCACAACTTCATCGACATCGAGGCGGCCGAGCGGGTTGGCCTGTCATTCACACCACAGGGCGCCTTACAGGTTGTGGTGGCCAACGACGATCGCATCACTAGACTAGGTTGTTGCTAGCAGATGGTCATGACGATCGACGGCGAGCGCTTCAACATCGACTGCTATGGTCTCTCTCTTGGATCCTACGAGATGGTGCTCGACGTTCAGTGGCTTGAGTCGCTAGGACCCATCGTGTGGGATTTCGGCCGGCGTCGCATCTCCTTCATTCGCAACAGCCATCAGGTGGCGTGGTCGGCCAAGGACACGACACGCCCTGACGCCGCTCTGTATTTGGCCAAGGGAGAGTTGATGGACGAACTGCTGCTGCGATATGAGGCTTTGTTCAAGGAGCCGACCGACCTTCCACCTAGCCGGCGTTGGAGTCATCAGATCCGTCTACTGCCGGGGTCGTTGTTCAGCCATACCGATACACCCACGCACAGAAGGCAGAATTGGAACGCCAGTGTGAGGAGATGCTACAACAAGGAGTGATTCGCCCAAGCTCCTCGGCATTCTCGGCCCTAGTCCCGCTAGTGAAGAAAGGGGATGGATCCTAGCAGTTCTACGTCGACTATCGCGCCTTGAACAACAACACTGTCAAGGATAAGTTCCCGATTCCAGTCGTCGAAGAGCTGCACGACGAACTGCGCGACGCTGTCTTCATCACCATGCTGGACCTACGCTTGGGGTACCATCAAGTGAAGATGCACGGAGATGACGTGGAGAAGACGACATTCCGAACACACCAAAGGTTATTCGAGTTCCTCGTCATGCCCTTCGGATTGACGAACGCGCGACAACTTTCCAAGCCTTGATGAACGACACCTTGCGGCCATTCCTTCGCCGGTTTGTAACAGTGTTCTAAAAGGCGGCTCTAGGCGCCCGCCTAGGCGGGATTAGGCGCTAGGCGCCACCCCAGCGCCGCGCGGAGCACTTGGGCCGCCGGCTAGGAGGTCAAGGCGCCTAGGCGGGTCAACCGCGGCCTAGGCGCCTTGGGCGGCGCCTAGGCGCCCTGGATGGTGATGGTGACTATAGTAATAAACCGGTTTTGGGGGGATAAAAAGCAAAAAACTCCGGCTGTGTTTAGGGTTTTTTAGCTACTCCTAGCTCTATTCGTTGTCGTTCGCCACGGTCCGATGTTCTAGCCTCGTGCGACACAGTCTGGCCTCACGCGCGCCCCACTCCGGCCACGCTCTGGTCTCCATTCTCCGACGCGGTTTGGCCTCGTGCGCCATGGCCGCTCACCCTCCGCTCTGGTCTCCACTCTCCAGCAGTCCATTACCACTCCTCATCCCGATTTGCACATGCACTTTGCAGTTTAGTAGAAAATGTAGTGTTGTCTTTATATTGAGAGTATTCTAACCCAGGTGCCCCTAGGCGCTGCCTAGGCTCTAGGCGGCCAGGCAACGCCCGACTAGCGCCTAGCGCCTTTTAGAACACTGGTTTGTAGTCGTCTTTTTCGATGACATTCTCATCTACAGTGCGTCGTGGTCAGAGCATCTCCGCCACGTCAATATGGTGTTGGCTAAATTACAGGAGCAACTAGTGGTCAAACGGTCGAAGTGTACCTTTGACAAGCGCTCTGTGGCCTATCTCGGCCACGTGATTTCAGCGGCCGACGTTGCCATGGACGTGCAGAAGGTCCGGGCAGTACTGGAGTGGCCCCTGCCAAGTTCGGCCAAGGCGGTGCGGTCGTTCCTCGGACTTGCCGGATACTACCGCCACTTCATCAAGGATTTCGACGCCATTGCACAACCCCTAACACGCCTGCACTGCAAGGACGACTTTAGTTGGGGGACGGAGGCAGAAGCATTTTTCAAGGCGCTGCAGCAAGCCCTCACCACAGCACCAACGTTGCAGCTGCCTGATTTCACCAAGGAGTTCATTGTTGAATGTGATGCATCGGGCTCAGTAATTGGTGGGGTGCTGCATCAGAGAGGTGGGCCGGTGGCGTTCTTCATCAAGTCGCTAGCACTGCACCACGCCAAGCTGGCCGTCTACGAGCGCGAGCTCATTGGCCTAGTCCAGGTCGTGCGACATTGGAGGCCGTACTTGTGGGGGTGGGCGTTCCTGATTCGCATGGATCACTTCAGTCTCAAGTTTCTGCAGGACCAGAGGTTGTCGATGATTCCCTAGCATCAGTGGCCCAGCAAATTGATCGGCTTCGACTTCCGCATCAAGTATAGGTCGGGAACAACCAACGTGGTGGCCGACGCGCTGTCTCGCAAGGACTCCGAGGAGCAGATGGAGGCCTCAGTGTTATCTGCCCCAAGCTTCACCCTTTTTGATGATTTGAGACAGGACACGACCATCATCCGATTGAAACAGGAGGTCCAAGCGGGGGAACGTGGCGGCAATTGTGGCATCGTGGATGGTCTGGTGGTCATGAATGGCAAGATTTTCGTGCCACCCGCCTCTCTGTTGCCCTAGGACATTCTGTCCAATGCTCATGGCTAGGGCCTTCAGGGCACCGAGAAGATTCTTCACCACCTTCGAGCAGATTTCCATGTACCCGACGCACGCACGGCGGTCCGCGACTTCGTCCGAGCGTGTCTTGTGTGCCAGCGCAACAAGACTGAGCAGTTGCAGGTGGCTGGGTTATTGCAACCATTGGAGGTGCCGTCGGCAGTATGGGCACATATTGCCATCGACTTCATTGAAGGACTGCAAAAGGTCAATGACAAGTCGGTCATCCTCACCGTCGCCGACCGCTTCTCCAATTACACACACTTTGTTCCGCTGGGACACCCGTACACGGCGACAATGCGCACATTCTTTGACACAATCGTCAAGCTTCACGGGGTGCCCAGTTCGATTGTGAACGACAGGGACCCGACATTTATAGGACGGTTCTGGCAGGAGCTGTTCTCCTTGGCCGGTGTGTTGCTGCACTTCTCTTCAGCGTTCCACCCGCAGTCGGACGGCCAATCGGAGGCGACAAACAAGATTATAACAATGTATCTTCGGTGTCTTTCGAGTGATCAACCTCGGTGCTGGCTTAGGTGGTTGCCATGGGCGGAGTACTGCTACAATTCTTCATTTCAGTCATCCCTCCACACTACGCCATTCTGGGTGGTCTACGGGCGAGATCCACCGACGCTCAGAGCCTACTCGCTAGGGGAGGCGAGACTGCCGGCGGTTGAGGACCAGCTGAAGGAACGCGATGAGTTCATGGCAGAGGTGCGCGAGCGCTTAGAGCAGGCGCAACAGCAGTACAAGGTGTTCTACGATCGCAAGCATCGACAGCTGGAGTTCTCAGTCGGTGAATAGGCATGGCTGAGGCTTCTACACCGGCCAATTGCGTCCCTGGATGTGAGGGGGCGTGGTAAGCTCGGGCCCAAGCAATGTTTACAAGTCGCCTAGTCGAACCTAGTCGCCATGGGACCGACTAGGTGACTAATCGCGATTAGTCGTCGACCAGGGCCGATTAGTCGTGTAGTCAGTCCTAGGGTTCTAGCTGAAAAGAATCACTCACCTTAGGAGGCGGATCTTGAGTCTTGACGGCCGGAGCAGGCCGTGCGCGCGGCGTGCCTGGAGCAGGCGTGCGCGCGGCGTGGCTGGAGCAGGCCGTGCGCAAGCCGTGGCTGGAGCAGGCGTGCACGCGGCGTGGCTGGAGCAGGCCGGGCGCGTGGCGTGGCTGGAGCAGGCCGGGCGCGCGGCGTTAGCTGGAGGCTGGCGGCGTGCGCGTCTCGGCGTCTGAATCTGCGTTGGCTGGCGGCGGCGTGCGCGTAGGTGCCGGCGTTGGCTGGACCGCTGGAGGCGTGCACGTCGAGGCCGGCGTTGGCTGGCCTCTAGAGGCGTTGGCTCAGCGCCGGCGTTGGTTGGATGCAAACCCCAGGCGGCGGCGCACAGAACAGCACCCAGGCTGCGTTGGTTGGTTGGATTTTGAGCACAAAACAGACTGAACCCTAACAGGCTAGGTAAAAGCCCACCAGAACAAGAAAAGGCCCAGTGAAAACACAAAATTCTAACCTGGTCGCCTAGTCGCCATTTTCACCCTAATCGTCCGACTAATCGCGATTAGTCGTCGACTAATCGGACGACTAGAAGTCTAGTCGCTCTGATCGGGTCGGTGCGCCTGGTCGTGCCCACAAAACCGACCAGGCCGATTAGTCGCGATTAATCGCGACTAATCGGACGATTTGTAAACACTGGGCCCAAGTATTATGGTCCGTTCAAGGTGACAGCGCATCGGGGAGGTGGCATATCGCTTGCAACTTCCTGCAAGGGCGAAGCTCCACGACGTCTTCCATGTCAGCCTTCTGAAGTTCACCGGCGAGACGCCGACGGGACCAGGGGAGCTACCCCCTATTCGTCATATTCGAGCCTGCCCGGTTCTGGTTAAGGTGCTCCAGGGTCGTCTCGCGCGAGGATAGAAAGAAGCTGGTGCATTGGCTGGGACATGCAGATGCTGATGCTTCGTGGGTCGCCATTGAGGAATTTTGACAACTGTATCCACTCTTCAAGCTCGAGGATGAGCTTCTTTTCCAGGGAGGGAGAGATGTTAGGGTGGGCCTGACGTATGAGCGGCGCGCACACAAGCGCGTGGCGCCTGCTCCCTAGTCGGCCCACCGGTTAGATGTGTGTTTATCTTATCTCTTGGTTGTTAGCTAAATGTTAGGAGATTAGTTCTAGTTGTTAGCTAGCTTCGGTGGGTTATAAACCGAAGGCAAGGAGTTAGGGGAATTCGTTTTGAATTTGTTAGGCTAGCCTATTGGCTTGGCTAAGGGTTCCTTGTCATGTGCCGCAGAGCGCCACAATGGCGCCGCCGCGTCAACGTGGCTTGGAACTCCAGTCGGCCAGTTCTTCTAAATACAATCTTTGATCAAGTGTTCGTCCATATCTCTCGTCTTCCACAGCTGGTGACAGCCAATTTCCCTCCTACCAGCTTGAGGACGCGCTGGTTGTTAAAGGTGGGGAGAGATGTCATGACTGGTATACAATGCTAGCGTCGTAAGAAGAATGGGCTAGGTAACAAAACCTCAACAGAAATTCCAGAAGCATCCAGGATAACTGAAACTCCAGAAACATCTTAGTTGGCAATAGCAGGGCATGAGTTATAGTTGAGTCTGTTACAAGGTGTTGAGTCTGTTACAAATTGATTGAACTAATCCCAGGTCATTGTGTCTATATAAACAATGTACCCTGGAGGAATAAAGTTGTGAAAGAACTTCAGGCTAGCCCTGTTCCCTGCCTTGCCGGCGCCAGCCAAAACGGCTCCCTCGCGCCAACAAGGTCCAGGTGTTCATCCACCAAAGTCTCACAAGTATCATCTTTGTTCTAGGATTATCCTACATCCATCTATCGTTTCCCAAACCCGTGACAAGTTATTTTCTGTATTTATCCTAAAAAAAGTGATATCTGTATTCTTAATTCAGTTTCTGCAATATTCAGTCAAGTTCATTGTCATCTCAGTGTAATTTCTTGTGATTACAGTAGTGTTGGTCCCTACTCCCTACTGCTGTAGTCTAGGCGCAAAACCAGACTTGAGGCCTAATATTGCTAGTAAACTGTATTGCTGTAGTCTTCGATGAAGTAAACAGTATTGCTAGTAACTAATGAAGCTTTTCCTGCTGACAGAAGAACACAGCAGCAGAATAGTGTTTGTGAGAATAATCATTTTAGCAAAGAAATCATACCTATGTTGACTTCAAGAATATCTAAATAAAGTTAAATTTGACTAATAACAAGGGGGTGAATACAAGTTGACAAAGGATGAAAAGAAAAATCCAATGGACAGAGAAAAGCTTCAAGGCTGTGTTTGAGCCATAGGCCCATAGCCAAAGGAACAGTTTGGCACTTTACTTCTATGCTCCTAAGTTGCCAGTTACATGCTCATTCCCTTTGTAGAAGGTTTGCTGGCTCTTATCTTATCTAAGATTTATGTTCCATAGATTGTGTTCTGTCTAGCATGTTATCCTTCTGTATTATTTCAGATTAGAAAGGACTCATTGTTGGTGGCTAGTTTGTTGTCCTGGCAGAACATATGCTTGTCTTTTTAAATTCCTATACTTGATTTTAGTTTTATATCATTAAGATTTAAGCATTTGCTTACCCTTTTTAACATGTCACAGTTGCCTGACCTTCAATCATTGCCAACCCTTGTTTGAAGTCTACATTTCTGTTTGATTTATCATTGTTTGTTGATATGTTATATTTTTATCAAGGGGGCAGTTACCAGTTAGCCACGTCCTGGATTCAATTATGCACAGTGTGTGGATTGGTTGAATGCTATTGTACATACTGGTTATCTGTTATACATTTGTTCTATTCGCTATCAACGCCATAACAAGTTAACAACAATGTATCTGCAGGCAGTAGCTGCAAGAACTTCAAATGGAGTGGCACAACCAGTTGCAGCCCCAGGCATGCACCATGCTCACTGGAATGCCCATTTTGGGCATCCTATGCCAAAAACGGTTTCGAGGAAGCTCATAAAGAAAAGGCCAAAGGTTGTGCAACCGTTAACTTGTGAAGTTTGCAAGATTCAGTGTGATACTCAAGATGTTCTTAGGATCCATAAGACGGGAAAGAAGCACAAGAAAAACTTAGAGAAGTTACAAGACTCTATTACCCCTAAACCAGTAAAGCCTCAAAATATTTCCGATGCAGCAAATATGGCACCTGCTGCTGGGGCTACCAGTGTGTTGCCTGCTGTACAGACAAAGAAAAAGAAGAGTGCTGCTGCAGCAACCCCAGAAGAACTGGAGGTCAAGAAGAGACGTGTACTTGAAGCTGGAGCAGCTCAAGGGGAAGTGAAAATATGTACGGTCTGTAATGTTGTCGTCAACAGTCAGAAAGTTTATGAGTTCCACATAGCTGGGCAGATGCACCAGGCCATGGTACAGAAGCAGCAAGCACATCAACACATTGTGTGAGATGAAAAGCAGCTCTGTCCGCTCAGTTTTTTTCAAATTTTATTTTTCTTCACCGGAGAACATTATTCTCAAATTCCTGCACTCCTGATGTGTTGTAGCTATAATGATAGAGGATCATTTGGGCATCTTGCCTGCCGCAGATAAGTAGTTGAAGTTTGACGCGAAGATTATCATGTGTTTGTCTTACAGTTGTTTTGTAAGAATCCAGACCGCAGCTTCTTGCTATGTGAATTTAAACCCTGTAGTTTATTGCCAAAACGTCGATTCGAAATTATATATTTCAAGACCGCTTGATACGTCAAAATTGTGTTAAGCAATTTAACAAGTTCATCGATCTGTGCCGTGTGCTCTCCACTGGACTGTAAATAGCCTCTCAGCTACCAATGTCGGAATGTCCGTAGGGCTAAACTTGTAATATCATTATTGTTGGTATAGTTTTTAGTCACACGTGTGACTTGAGAGATCTGCTTAACTCTAGTGTAGGTCTTATAATCTCAGAAAAAATAAGGTTCTGAGCGTGTCAATTATTTTGACCTTGCAACTGATAAAAATAATGTTAGTAGCAACGTCGATCGGCTATCGAGCCGATGACCGTTGCGAGAATAGAATAAACAAGAATAAGCGTGTCTATCGGCCATGGGGCCGATGACCGTGCCCATGTTACCAGGCAGAACTCTCTATCGGCCGATAGGATATCACCTTTGCGAATCAGGGTCGATGAGCATCTTTCGTATGGATATATGGTATAGCGTGAAAACAGAGATAACCTATCGGCTTTTACTTCGATACAAACTAAAGCAAGCATGCCAAATAACATATTCATATCATTAAGTCACCGTAATCACAAGATCAGACCTAACCAAGACAGTCGCTAATCACGATAAATCAATAACACTTCAACTCATCAAATATACTTTATTTAGATGAATGATACACAACATGAACAAGTTACAATAGATCAAGACGTCGGACTTAACCGATGAAATCTTAAACTATGACACCTAATTCACATCAATCTAAGAGATCAAAGCTGATACAATCTTAGACCTAGCAAATATACTAAGATAAACCCTGCAGTCACACCAATCAGGCCAATACCTCAAGAGATCGATACGATGTAGCCTCTAAGAACAAACCTCAAGTGATATGACCGTCGGGGTGGCAGGACTCACCTCTTCACTAGAGATCAAGATGACACAGCCCGATTCCAAGTGCCAAGTCCCACCGGGATTAACCTTGGGAATCCAAGGGTGATGATGCACTGAAAGTAGTAGTTTGTAGGAATTGATTGTGTGTGTAAACCAAGCTAATTAGATACATATTTATAGTCTGAAGACTTGCTGTCCAAGTAATCCACATTGTAACCGATTCTAGAGCATCCTTATTGTTGATAGCAAAAAATAACATTAATGGTCGAAATTGTCAAAATATCAATTTTAGTAATTTTGGGCCGAAAATATACAAGTCTTGGTATAGGCCGAAGCCCTAAAGTGCCAGAGGCCCACCTGCATGGGGCCTTGCGGGCCTTTTAGCGGCCTGCTTCGTAGGCTGGCTTCGGCCCGAAGGCCCTTCGACGGCCTGCTTCACCGAAGCTTTGGCTCGAGGAGCACACTTCGGCGGGCCCGACGAAGGCCCGCTTCGGGTAGGCTTCGGATAGGAGTCTGATACAGATTCAGGTTGTTTTTATCTCTAATCTTGATTAGGCCCAATCTTATCAGATTAGAGTTAGGGATAAGAAGACTAGCTCTTATAAATACACGGGTGAGGCCCAATCTCTAATCTTCAAACCCTAGTTTGAACCGTGCCTTTACTTTATTTACTTCCCGCATTTAGATCAATACACTTTCGTGGGTTTGCGCTGGAAGCCCTCCGTCGGCCACGGCGTAATTGTGGTAAGCCTTGTTGGTTCGCTTGTGAATCATCCGTTAATCTACGTAACATATTGCTATCACCTTGTTGGCTCGCTTGTGAAACATCCATTAATCTACGTAACAGATTGCTACCCTTCGTTTTGTACACTGCTACACTTAGTAATTTGGTCTCTAGGCCGAATTGGCACTTGATCTTCGTTTTGCTGCAAGTTTCACGTTTGGAGCCCCTTCGCCGAAGGTTTTCGGAGCTAGGAAGCTAGTTTCGGAGGTTGCTAGAGCACCCTTCAGTGAGTCCTCGCTTCGTTCGTCCGTGCCGGATTTACCACGCTGTTGTCGGTCTGGTCAAAGTCCCGTGCACCGGAGCCACTTCGCATCGGAGTTTCTTCGCTCCAGAGTCACGTCAGAAAGCGCCGCATCAGACTTCGTCGCATCGGAATGCTCCGCATCAGATTTTTTTCACCCCAACGCTCCGTACCAGACTCTGTTGCGCCCGCATTCCGCGTTGGATTTTGTTGTGTCAGAGGCTTCACACCGAACCCTGTTGTTCGGAGGTGATTTTGCGTCATGATCTGTTCAAAGCCTGTCTTCGGTCAGATCAATGAGAACACTGAAGGTTACCTTCGGCGCACCCTTCGCACCAGACGCCGAAGGCCCCCTTCGGTGACCCTTCGAACGATATGCTTTGAACCGGTCGGCTCCGTTCGACCGATTGGTTTATTTCATCTATATATTTCAGCTAATTGGATTATTTATTTGTGATCTGATTACCTGGCGACTCCACCCCCTTGCCACTATTAAGGGTAGTCGGAACGTTACATTAGTGTTGTGTTACGCTTAGGCTCATCTCTAAGTATCTGCACACTTTTGGATCGTCGAACCGGCCCAAGTGTGGTGGCACGTTTTCGTGTCAACACACTTTTTTGGCGACTCCACTGGGGAAGACTACGCCAACATGACAAGTACATCTACATCAGCTGCGAGTACCTCTACGACGACTACTATGTCTACAACATCGATGGATCCCATGGGTGGTGCAGAGATCGACAACCGCAACAACAGATATCCCCAAGGAAGGTCGGGCGGAGATCGAGGCAAAGATGAAAGAGCTCCAAGATCTCATGCTCGGGAGCTACGTCAAGACACGCGCAGGCTTCATCAAGTGCAACTTCAACATCCCTGACCTCGCCCGGACTCAGGTAACACCAGTGTCGTCCCCTTTATTTTCTTTAGAGATTGAGCAAAATATAGCCGCATCTATAGATCAAGTCGTTAGCGCTTCGCTAGCCAACCATCTAGATTCAGTAGTTAGCTCTCAAGTAGAGGCAATGTTTAGAAGGTTCGGCTTTACCAAGGTCGTTCCTCCAACTCCAATTGCTAGCGTACCCCCGGTAAATCACATTTATAGAAGAACTGGCGGTAGTACTGGCAAAGCTATCACGTCTTCGACCTCAACATCTACGGCCAAGACAAGTCACTACACTTACGTCCAAGCTAACCCTGCTTATTATACGCCGCCTCCACCTACGCCTGCACCAGCTTTTCCCGCCCTGCCTATGTCGCACACTCCTACACACCCGCATAGACCCGAGCTCATCATATACCCTGAGCCAGCATGAGAGGAGGAGCCCCACGGCCGACACGTCGATATACCACCGTGTGTCACGCCGCCACATGAGAGACGCACACAGGCAAGAGGCCAGGACGACATTGAGGAGCAGATCCGCACACTATTCAGAGAGTGCACCGGCTTCACGCCTCGAGATCAGGCTAGGGTTTACCGAAAGCCATACCCCGATCACTTCGATACCATACCCTACCCTCGCGGTTATAGAGTCCTTGAATTCACCAAATTCGACGACGAGGGTAACAAGACCACACTATAGCATGTCAGCCAATTCTTAGCACAATGTTGAGAAGCTAGTGGGTCAAACGCATTAAAACTTAGACTATTTTCTCTTTCGCTATCCGGCACCGCTTTCACTTGGTTTTCGACACTTCCACCGAACTCCATCCAAACATGGGCCCAATTGGAACAGAAGTTCCGTGACTAATTTTATGCGGGCGAGACAAAACTTAGGCTTTTACACCTGACATCGATCAAACAGAAATCTAGTGAGAGTTTCTCTGAGTACGTCCAGCGCTTTAGAGACACCAGGAACCGATGTTTTAGTCTCAATATTTCAGAAAGAGATTTGGCGGATCTAGTTTTTAACGGATTGTGTTATGAAATTAAAGAAAGACTAGATAACCAAAACTTTTTAGAGGTCAGCCAAGTCCTACAGCAGGCTCTACTCCAAGAAAGCCGAGATAGGGATAAAATATTCATTAAAACGTGTAACAAGCCTAGAGCTGAAGTTCACATCATGGAGCACTCCGACGAGGAAGAGTCAGAGGAATAAGAAGATTCAACCAACATGTATGCGACCAAATGGGCTTGGAACACTAAGAGTAAGCCTATCACTTGTTCCGAGCTACGGCTGTCTCCCACTAAGAGTCGTCCCAACTAAGTTAAATACTCTTTTGATGTGACTAAATGCGATAAAATATTTGATTTCCTCTTGAAAAGCCAGCTTCTCAGGTTTCCCAAGGGCCAGGTCATCCCGACCGCCGATGAACTAAAGAAGCGCCCATACTGTAAGTGGCACGATTCACATTCTCATTATACTAACGACTGCAATGTTTTTCGTCGGCAGGTTCAATCGGACATAGAAGAAGGACGATTGAAAATAGATTCTAGTCCGAAGATGAAGCTAGACAAAGACCCCTTTCCCATGAACACTGTCGACCTCGATAAGAAGAAGGTGCTGATTCGGCCGGAATAGGCCGTGTCATCTAAGGGGGAAAACAGTCATTATTGGAGAATCACGCACACACACAATCATACCAAAGAACCCTGAAGTAGGGTTGTGGAAAAAGAACATCAACACTTCCCCTTCGGCTAGGGCTCGCAAGAAGCCAAAGGTAACATACCAAATGATGTTGGATAAACACCAGAAGAAAGACGAGAAAGTAGGTCTGAGAAACCAAGGGTTGGTTTCGGAGTCTGTGATGAGTGATTGACAGATTTTACCCTCTGATTCGAAGGGGTCCCTCCGAAGGGGTTCAGAGGTTGGTTCTCCGAAGGTGTTCGGAGGCTGCTTGACCGAAGGGTTCGGTGGGCTCTGGTTGCTGCAGCTGTTGCAGCAGAGTGTGCCTGTCAGAGGGGTCCGACAGTACACAATGACTTGGCTGTACCGAAGGGTTCGGTATTTTGGGAGGTACACCGGAGTGTGTATCAGAGGTTGCTTACTCGGAGAGGTCTCCGGGGTACTGGATACATTTGTCTGTTTGTCTGTGGTGCGCAGGGGACTTCGGAGGTGACAGACGGTTCGTAGCAAGTGAACCTGGGTCAAGCGGGAGGCTTGATGCCAGGGGAGCGGGGAGCTCCGTCACGAAGGCTGCGAAGGGGTCGAGGTCGGACCTCGGGTCGAGGTGTGCCAGGAGAAGGCAGTAAGTGAGGAGCGTGGCTCCGGGTGAAGGTACCCCGAGACAAAGTCCTCGGAGGCGAGGCACTTCGAAGGGTACTCCGAATGGAGTGACTTCGAAGTATGGTGGATCAAGTCCTCAGCAATGAGGCAAGGTGTTCGAAGTGTGCTCCGGGGGGAGACACTCAAAGGTATACCCGACGAAGGTCTCAGAAGTCGAGGTGCATCAAAGGCATGGTCCGGGTGAGGCTCATCGAGGAGTGTGCTCGGGGAGAGACACTGCGACGAAGTGCTCATGGAATGCTTCATGCGGAGGGCTTGGACGAAGGAGGGACTTCGAAGGGTGGAACTCTGAAGGTGGGGCTTCGGAGTGAATCAGGCTTCGGAGCAAGGCTGGCTCCGGAGTGAGGTTGACTTGAGGTACTTCGGCCTTGCATGGCTTCGGTACACGGACGGACGGAGTTCGAGCTGGGAGAAGCTGCGAAGCAGTGGTGGTCCACTTCGAAGGTGTTGGTGCGAAGGCTCAAGAGCTTTGACGGCTTCGGCTCAAAACCGTCACTATATCGAAGACTGATTTCGGTGAAGCGAAGGCCATCAGGCTCAAGGCTTCTCACCGAAGCTACCGCACCCCTCGCGTGCGAAGGGGGGCTTCAGAAGAATCCAAGACTGTAAAGGCTGACAGTGTCTGCTCTGCAAAAAGCTGACGCTGTCCCCTCTGCAAAGCTGACAAGAGAAGCCTCCAAATAAAGCAGACTACCTTTTGTACCCCTCTGTTCTGATGAGACAAAAGCAATGTAAACCCTAGGGGTAAAGTAGTCAATTCACATGGCTGAATAGTGGCTATAAATAGTGGAGGCTGGGTAGGTCACATTAACACTTTGAGCATTCATTGTAGAACTCCTATGCTAGCCACCACACTCTGTATTCATCCTGTGAGTTCAATTTTTGTGTTCCTTGTTCAAGCATCGAAGTCTTGATTCTGTGTTCACTTTCTGCTTGAGCTTGTATGCATACCTCGCTTCATGCTTCGATCTCTTGTGTGTCACTTCGTTTGACTTGAGGTTGTGCACCGAAGCCTGTTTGGGCGAAGTGTGCTTTGAGCGAAGTGTGTTTTTCAGTGTGTGTTCGCTCTGTGTAAACTGGAGGCTAGACCTCGCTGATTACTAGCGAAGCAGTGATCAAAGCCCGTTTTTCTTCCCGTGTCGAAGCCCTTAGCGAAGTCTGTTTTGTGTGCGTTTTGACCTTCGAAGTACGAAGCCCAGCACCAGTTGCTGTCGCTAAGTATTTGGTCTAAGTCCATAGAGGGAAGTCCGCTCTTGCGAAGGGTGAAGTGCGAAGCCTGCACGAAGTCACCTTGTGTGCGAAGGCTGCACTGACTGAGCAGAAGCTGAATTTTTGGTTTGTGTGTGGAGCGAAGTCTTCTTGGCTTCGAACTTTTACTCTTTGCGAAGCCTGTTTTCGGAGCTGTGAAATAACTCCGAACCTGAACTTCGAAGGGTGTGTTCGAAGCCTATTCCACAGAAGACAAAATTAAAACAGAAGGTTATTTTAGTCTGAAATTTTTAAAAGCTCCCATTCACCCCCCTTTGGTCGTCGTTTCCGGTCCAACAATTGGTATCAAAGCGGGTTAAGATCACCAGTTGACCTTAACCGGTTTTGTGATCTGTTGGCGACATGGACAGAGTTAGTAAAATTCCTCTGTTCGATGGGACTGATTTTGCATACTGGAAGGTGCGCATGGAGGCTTACTTGCTAAGCCAAGGAAATGCAATTTGGGAGATTGTGGACTCACAATACTCCATCCCTGAAACTCGCACCTCTCAAACAGAGAAGGATCAGTATAATGCCAACTCTAAGGCTAGAAATATATTGTTCATTGGTTTGAGCCGGAGTGAGTTTGATAGGGTGCAACACCTTAGGACAACTAGGGAAATTTGGACCACTCTCACTATTTTTCATGAGGGCTCTACACAGATTAAGGCCAGGCGCCAAAGCACATACAATCAACAATATCAGCTGTTTGTGCAGGCACCTGGTGAATCTATAGATGCCATGTTTTCTCGCTTTGATGCAATAGTGAACTTGCGGTCCAACGGGACGCTTGCTTACAATGATCATGATAGGTCTATCAAGCTTCTCTATGCTCTTGATCGTAGCATATGGGAAGTGAAGATATCCAGCATTGAGGAGTCTGCAGGTTATGACACATTGACCTGTGATGAGCTCTTCAGCAAGCTGAAGTCCACAGAGATTGCCAAGGCATCTCTTGCAGTGCACAGAAACTCTTTGCCACAACCATTGGCATTGGTTTCTAGCACTAGCCGTGGCACCACTGCAGAACCAAGCACATCTGGCACTTGTGTTCTTGCAGATGGTTTTGCTTTGTCCTCCCCGGTTTCCGTCACTAAGGAGCAGGTGGATACTCTGTATGATGATGAGCTTGCTCTCATTGCCAGAAGGTTCACCCGTTTTCACCATGAGAGACGGGATCAGAGGAGAGGTGGTTTTAGTGGTTTGCTTTGAGTGTGGCGACACTTCTCATACAAGGCCAATTGCCCTAAACTCAAGAAGAGAGATGAGAGTGAGCGCCCCAAATACCACAAGAAGGAGAGGAAACCCTTTGTGAAGGGCAAGCGCGGCAAGGTGGCTAAGAGAGTAGCTAAAGCCGCTTCCAGAGCATTTGTTGCTGCACTCAGTGACATCGACACTTCCTCAACTGAGGAGTCGAGCTCTGAGGAGGAGGAGTCTCCAAGGAAGGAGGAGAAGAAGGACAAGAAGGGACGAGATTTCACCGGCCTTTGTTTCATGGCCGACAGCGACAACAGCGGCGATGAGCTTGACTCATCTGAGGTACCACTATCCTATGACCAGCTTTCAATTAAACTAGATGAACTGAATGAAGTAGTTCTTGGTCAGGATAGATTACTTGTGCAAGCCGCTAGAGATAGAAAAGACCTTAGACTTAGGCTAGAATCTGTTTCTACTGATTATGCCATGCTTAAGTCTAGAATTAATGATGCTGAATGTGAATCTTGTACTGTTGTCATGGGTGAGCTTGCTCAGTTGCGTTTTGTACATGCTCAAACTCTATCTGAGCTTGAGACTGCACAGAAGCAGCTTTTGGTGGTTGATTCTAGACCTCATGGTATAATTGAATGCATGAACTGTTCTTTATTACGCGAGAGCATTAATTTACGTGATAAGCATGTTCATGATTTAAAGGCTAGATTGGAGAGGGCTGGTAGTTCTAACGATGTGCAGCCTGTGTGTGACACTTGCATAACCCTTAAGGACCAGCTAGGCACTGTTAGAGAGCGAGCTGAAAACCTTATGACTGAAAATGAATACCTTCTTTCTGTGGTTAACAAATGCACTGAGGGAAAGGGTAGGATGGATTTGCTCTTGGCCAAGACCAAGATGTTTGCTGACAGAGTAGGGTTAGCTCTAGGTTTGGGTTTTGATAGGATTCCTTCAGATAGTGAAAACAAAACTGTTTTTACCTCACCCACTACCCTAGAGAAAGAGAGCTTTGTTAGACACTCCATCAGCCAAAAAGCCTACCCGAACTCCAAAGAAAACCACTCCTCCCCCAAAAAGAGTCCCTCCCAAGAAAACCACTCAGCAGAAGCCCAAGGAGCCTGTGAGAGTTGCTCCTATGACCCATGAGAGTGCCCCTAGGAGAGTTTTTCATTGTTCCTATTGTCAGCGGGTGGGTCATTTGGTTGGGTTCTGTTTTCGTCGCATCAAGGATGAGCGACGCTCTCAGGAGATGAGGTTCCAGAACATGCATTACCCATCTTTAGGTATGCATGAGTCTGAGTTTTACTCTCGTCCTGTTTTCGAGGCTCCTCGTGCTTCTCGGAGAGGTTTTGCTCCTCGAGGTGTTCACCATGTTCCATATGGTGGTAGACCCCGAGCGAGTAGCTTTGTACCTCATCAGAGTAGGAGACCTCGTCATGTTGTTAGATCACAACATGTAGGTAGACCTCGCACTTTGCATCATTCTGATTATCCTGTGCGTAGACAGTCTACTTTTACTATGCCTACTACTCGTATCACTCAGTGCTGGATGCCTCGTCATATTTTCACTCACCCCAGCACTGAGCGATCGAGATTTTCTTATCATGTGTAGGCGACAGACCAAGGCTTGGAGGGCACGTGGATCATGGACTCCGGTTGTTCGTGCCATATGACCGGAGATGCAGCATGGTTCTCCAGCCTCACCACAACCAAGCAAAGGGAACATATCACCTTCAGAAACAATCGAAGGAGCAAAGTGAAAGGTAAAGGTGTGGTAAGAATTAACTCGAATTTCACACTCAAAGATGTTGCTTTGGTTGAAAACCTGGGATACAATTTGCTTTCTGTATCTCAGTTGCTTGATGAGGGCTTCGAAGTGCAATTTCATCGCGATACTTCGCAAGTACTCAATTCTGATGGCGTTGTTGTCTACAAGATCTTTAGAGTTGGGAGAGTTTTTGGAGCTGATTTTTCTGAGTCATCTGGATCTTCTCATTGTCTTGTTGCACATTCTACTTATGAGCTTTGGAAGTGGCATAAGAGACTAGGGCATATGAGCTTTAAGTTGCTCGCTCGTCTGAGTGCCCTAGGTCTGATCCGAGGATTGCCCAAGCTCAAGTTTGAGAAGAATTTAGTTTGCGCTCCTTATCGACATGGAAAAATGATTGCCGCTTCGCATTCGCCAGTCACCACCGTGCTGACTGAACAACCCGGAGAACTTCTCCACATGGACACTGTAGGTCATTCTCGGGTTAGTTCTTTAGGCGGCAAGTGGTATGTGTTAGTCATTGTCGACGATTTCTCTCGCTACTCTTGGGTCTTCTTTCTTGCTAGCAAGGATGAAGTGTTTTCACACTTTCGGAGCTTGGCTTTGAGACTTTTCACTAAACTCCCTGGTGCATTGAAATTCATTTGAAGTGATAATGGCACTGAGTTCAAGAACAATCTCTTTGTTGACTTTTGCATGGAGCATGGCATAGAACATCAATTCTCTGCTCCGCGGGTTCCTAAACAGAATGGTGTTGTTGAGAGAAAGAACCGCACTTTGGTTGAGATGGCTAGGACGATGCTCGATGAGCATAGGACTCCTAGAAAGTTCTGGGCTGAGGCCATGAACACTGCTTGTTACATCTCAAACCGAATCTTCTTGCGCTCAATTTTGAATTTGACATCTTATGAGCTACGTTTTGGGAGACAGCCCAAGGTTACACATCTTCGAGTTTTTGGCTGTCGTTGCTTTATCCTAAAACGTGGAAATTTGGACAAATTTGAGTCGCGTTCTTCTGATGGGATCTTTTGGGTTATACTACACATGGTCATTCTTATCGTGTTTATAATTTGGAGACTAACACTGTCATCGAGTCATGTGATGTGACTTTTGATGAATCAACCCTCTCTGTTAGTTCCACTTTTGAACAGGCAAATAAACACGACATGGAGCAGACCATCTTCGAAGAAGAAGATCCCGGAGATTTCGAGGATGAACCCCTACTACCCTCGACATCAACCCCCGAAGCTGACCCCGCTTCGACCACTTCAGCACAAGGTCCCGAAGCAACTACCTCGACATCGGTCATCTTGGACCACTCCAACGCACAAGTTGAGGGGGAGACTGCATCCCGCCGTGAGGCTCCACATCATGTTCAAAGGATGCACCCTCCCGAGCAGATCATTGGTGAACTTGATCAAAGGGTAACACGTTCTCATGCTCATTTCATTGATTCCGCTTTGTTGCTTCTTTCGAGCCCTTAGATGTTAGTCATGCACTTTCTGATTCTAGTTGCATCAATGCCATGCATGAAGAACTTGAAAATTTTGAGAGAAACCAAGTCTGGACTTTAGTTGATCCTCCACCAAATGTTCATTTCATTGGAACAAAATGGATTTTCAAAAACAAACAAGGGGAGGATGGGACAATAGTTAGAAATAAGGCTAGACTTGTAGCTCAGGGTTATTCTCAATTAGAAGGGATTGATTTTACTGAAATTTGTGCACCTGTTGCTCGTCTTGAGGCCATGAGGATTTTGCTTGCCTTTGCGACATCCCGGGGATTCAAACTCTATCAAATGGATGTCAAAAGTGCTTTTCTTAATGGTTTCATAGGTGAAGATGTTTATGTAAAACAACCCCCTGGTTTTGAAAACCCCAAATACCCACATAAAGTCCTTAAACTTCATAAGGCTCTTTATGGACTCAAGCAGGCCCCTCGGGCATGGTATGACAAACTTAAGTCTTTTCTGCTTGAGCGGGGGTATTTGATGGGATCTGTTGATAAAACCCTGTTTACTCTCAAGCATGGCAAAGATTTCCTTCTAGTTCAGATTTATGTGGATGATATCATCTTTGGTGGCTCTTCTCATGCTTTGGTTGCCGAGTTTGCAGATGCCATGAGCAGGGAGTTCGAGATGTCCATGATGGGCGAACTCACATTTTTCCTTGGTTTGCAAATCAAGCAAAGCAAACAAGGTACTTTCGTCCACCAGACGAAGTACACCAAGGACCTGCTCAAAAAGTTCGACATGGCTGATGCGAAGCCACTCGCCACTCCAATGGCTACATCTGTAGCATTGGATCCTGACGAAGATGGAGAAGCCGTAGATCAGAAGGAGTTTCGAAGCATGATCGGCTCCCTCCTCTACTTGGCTGCTACGAGGCCAAACATACACTTCGCAGTGTGTCTGTGCGCTCGTTTTCAGGCTTCACCACGAGCTTCGCACCACCAAGCAGTAAAGCGCATTCTCAGGTATCTCAAACATACCCTCGAGTTCGGCATTTGGTATTCTGCATCCTCCTCTTTGTGTCTTCGAGGTTATTCCGATGCAGATTTTGCTGGGTGTAGGATTGATAGGAAAAGTACCTCTGGTACTTGTCATTTTCTGGGTACTTCTCTGGTTTGCTGGTCTTCCCGCAAACAGTCTAGTGTTGCACAATCGACGGCTGAGGCCGAATATGTTGCTGCAGCTAGCTGTTGCTCCCAGATTTTGTGGATGGTTTCCACTTTGCGGGATTTTGGGTTATATTATAAGAGTGTTCCACTTTTCTGTGATAACACTAGTGCTATTTGTATTGCAAACAACCCGGTTCAGCATTCCAGAACCAAACACATTGATGTGTGATATCATTTTCTCAGAGATCATAATGAGAAGGGTGATATTGAGCTTCAATATGTTGATACCCAACACCAGCTAGCCGACATTTTCACAAAACCCCTCGATGCTTCTCGTTTTGCCTACTTGCGTGGGGAACTTGGTATTTGTCACCCTTACGACATTTTGTGAAGGGAAGCAGATTTTAATTGTCTTGCATATGCTCATCGTGTGTGAAATTGCATTTACATCTTTTGCACTTATATGCCTGATTTTAATTCATGAAATCATGTCAACTCAGCTCTATTTAATATGTCTGAAACATTATGTGCATGATTCTTCTTTTCAAAATCAAATCATGCTCACTGCTTAGTCTTGAATCTAGCATGTTTAGGCAGGACTGCTTTAGCTATCTTTTATCTGCTTGATAGCAAGACTCCTTTTCTCTGGATGCTAAACATTGCAACTTGAAAAATTGTTCTACATACTCATGGATATTCATCAAGTGCTAAACAATTTGTTCACTTTATCAAAATTCCAAAAATCCATGATTTGCATGCTTCAAAGCAAAAAGATCCAGGTGGGTTTGTTTGTCGCACTACTCTATTCTAGACTGCTTACCAATGCACATTGGTCTGAACTGGGATAGTGTAGTGTATGCCAAAATCACCGCCTTAAGCTTCTGATGGCTTTCATGCCTAGGCTTGGTCTGATTGGAAAGTATAAGGTGGACAAACAAATAACCTCTGGCATTATGAAAAGAACAACAAAATTCATTGATCATCTAGTTTGCTTTCAATGCTCCGTTTGAACTGGACTTGTTTGTCTAGAGTAGAAATTGACTAGCTTTGCGCAGTCCCTGCTTTTACTTGTCTAGTTACCTTGATTGAGTGGTGATGCTTTTATTTCAAAATGCTAAAATCACTTGCTGTCATCATGTTTTCAGAAAATGTTAAATTGAGCTGAGCACATGATAATTGGTATTAATATTGGCATATTTCTGCTTTATATGTCTTTGCAGTTCTGCCCATTTCGCAGCTATGCATATTTTACATGCTCCTTGATGCTTGCATTGCCAAAGGGGGAGAAATTTTTGAGTTCTCTGCAGCAAGGGGGTAAAATAACTCAGGGGGAGTTTTTATCTTGCAAAGGGAAGTTTTGCCGAAGGGGCTTTTACTCTTTTGGAAAGGGGGAGGAAAATTCTTTTGTCATGTGACATGATTTGGCTTGGTTCTGAGTTTTTATGGTCACTTGTGTGCTGACATTTTTCAAATTTTCTTGAACTTGAATTTGGTTGTCAATGCACTCATCAAGGGGGAGATTGAGAAACCAAGGGTTGGTTTCGGAGTCTGTGATGAGTGATTGACAGATTTTACCCTCTGATTTGAAGGGGTCCCTCCGAAGGGGTTCGGAGGTTGGTTCTCCGAAGGTGTTCGGAGGCTGCTTCACCAAAGGGTTCGGTGGGCTCTGGTTGCTGCAGCTGTTGCAGCGGAGTGTGCCTGTCGGAGGGGTCCAACAGTACACAATGACTTGGCTGTACCGAAGGGTTCAGTATTTTGGGCGGTACACTGGAGTGTGTATCGGAGGTTGCTTACTCGGAGAGGTCTCCGGGGTACTGCATACACTTGTCTGTCTGTCTGTGGTGCGCAGGGGACTTCGGAGGCGACGGGCGGTTTGTAGCAAGTGAACCTGGGTCAAGCGGGAGGCTTGATGCCAGGGGAGCGGGGAGCTCCGTCACGAAGGCTGCGAAGGGGTCGAGGTCGGACCTCGGGTCGAGGTGTGCCAGGAGAAGGCAGTAAGTGAGGAGCGTGGCTCCGGGTGAAGGTACCCCGAGACAAAGTCCTCGGAGGCTTGGCACTTCGAAGTGTACTCCGAATGGAGTGACTTCGGAGTATGGTGGATCAAGTCCTCAGCAATGAGGCAAGGTGTTCGAAGTGTGCTCCCGGAGGAGACACTCGAAGGTATACCCGACGAAGGTCTCAGAAGTCGAGGTGCATCGAAGGCATGGTCCGGGTGAGGCTCGTCGAGGAGTGTGCTCGGGGAGAGACACTGCGACGAAGTGCTCATGGAATGCTTCATGCGGAGGGCTTGGACGAAGGAGGGACTTTGAAGGGTGGAACTCCGAAGGTGGGGCTTCGGAGTGAAGCAGGCTTCGGAGCAAGGCTGGCTCCGGAGTGAGGTTGACTTGAGGTACTTCGGCCTTGCATGGCTTCGGTACACAGATGGATGGAGTTCGAGCTGGGAGAAGCTGACAAGAGAAGCCTCCAAATAAAGGAGACTACCTTTTGTACCCCTCTGTTCTGATGAGACAAAAGCAATGTAAACCCTAGGGGTAAAGTAGTCAATTCACATGGCTGAATAGTGGCTATAAATAGTGGAGGCTGGGTAGGTCATATTAACACTTTGAGCATTCATTGTAGAACTCCTATGCTAGCCACCACACTCTGTATTCATCCTGTGAGTTCAATTTTTGTGTTCCTTGTTCAAGCATCGAAGTCTTGATTCTGTGTTCACTTTCTTCTTGAGCTTGTATGCATACCTCACTTCATGCTTCGATCTCTTGTGTGTCACTTCGTTTGACTTGAGGTTGTGCACCGAAGCCTGTTTGGGCGAAGTGTGCTTTGAGCGAAGTGTGTTTTTCAGTGTGTGTTCGCTCTGTGTAAACTGGAGGCTAGACCTCGCTGATTACTAGCGAAGCACTGATCGAAGCCCGTTTTTCTTCCCGTGTCGGAACCCTTAGCGAAGTCTGTTTTGTGTGTGTTTTGACCTTCGAAGTACGAAGCCCAACACCAGTTGCTGTCGCTAAGTATTTGGTCTAAGTCCGTAGAGGGAAGTCCGCTCTTGCGAAGGGTGAAGTGCGAAGCCTGCACGAAGTCACCTTGTGTGCGAAGGCTGTACTGACTGAGCAGAAGCTGAATTTTGGGTTTGTGTGTGGAGCGAAGTCTTCTTGGCTTCGAACTTTTACTCCTTGCGAAGCTTGTTTTCGGAGCTGTGAAATAACTCCGAACCAGAACTTCGAAGGGTGTGTTCGAAGCCTGTTCCGCAGAAGACAGAATTAAAACAGAAGGTTATTTTAGTCTGAAATTTTTAAAAGGTACCATTCACCCCCCTCTGGTCGCCGTTTCCGGTCCAACAAGGTCCCCGGCCAAAAATGCCAAGACAGCTGAAGGGGCCAATACAGCCAAACCCTTCGGAGAAGGAGTTAGGATCCCAATAGCCGAACCCTCCGCATGGTGAGTTTGGACCCTAATGGCCGAACCCTCCGCATAGCTAGTTCGGACCCCAATGGCCGAACCCTCCACATAGTGAGTTCGGATGGCCGAACCCTCCGCCAGGTGAGTTCGGACCCTAGTGGCCAAACCCACCTCCGCTCTAGATGAACCCTCAGTGGCAGAGTTTGGCCCGCAATGGCCGAACATACCTCTGGCCTGGCAGGACCCTTCGCTGATATGGTGTGAAATACCCTCGACATGACCGAACCCCCCTCCGGGCAATGGGTTCAACTCATAGTGGGCGAAGCCGCTAGAACCGCCGATGCCTCCGCCATACTGCTGGGTAGGATCCCCGTGGGCTCCGAACTACACCTCGCCACCGGAGTACCCATCGCATTATAATGCTGCCCCTATTTTCCTTCGGAGTATTATGATTGGCAGGGGAAAGTGGATACGACGAAGGGGAACATTTTCAACAGTCTGTCCGCGGTACCTCCAAATCGACTCACGCAGGACGAAGCCAAGAGAGATGGGCGCGAAGAGGCAAGGAAGAAGGAGTCCGAAGCCATCACAGTCAAGGTAGGGTCTCAGGAGGTCCCAATCCCGAAGGCCACCTTGCCGAAGGTCGACGGAGGTAAGTCCCCTAGTCCGGCTGAGCCCATCACCGAATCCCGGTCCGATCATCCTAACGAGGCCGGTCCGACCGACAGGGTGCACAAAGAGGTTCTCACCAAGCGCAAAGAATATGAGGCCGACCCGGGTAATTCCCATTTGGCCAGAAATCATAGGAACAAGTTGGTGGCACAAAGTACTAAGCCACAACCATATTGGGCACCTTCGGGCATGTCAAAATCACAGAAGAGGCGCCTGCAATGCCTGCGGTCACAGGAGATGCGCGAGAAGAAGGCCGAGGATGAGCGAGACACCATATTCGAGGAAATCCGTCCTCGGCCAGTCATGAAGCAAGTATGGAAGCCCAAGACGATTCAGACAAACAACCCGACTTCCATTCCGAGCGATGACGAAGACGACATGCTCAACGATTACTACACGCCTGTCTCCAAGGGGCTCGCACCTCAAGCAATGGACATAAACATCGTCATGCTTCCCACCGAGTTCGCACTACCACAAGATGAGGCCGAGGTCGCTCAGTTGAACCTTGACCCACGAGATGCTATTTTAGAGAAGCCCGAGGATACAAACTCGTCATATAAAGCCCCTCTATGTCAAGGGGCACATTGACGGGAAACCGATCTCCAAGATTCTTGTTGACGGTGGCGCCACTGTAAATTTAATGCCGTACTCTCTTTTGAAGAAGCTCGGCAGGAGCGAGGAGAACCTAAATAAAACCAACCTAATGCTCAACGAATTCAACGACGAGAGATCTGAAGCAAAAGGCGTACTCTCCCTGGAGTTGACGATGGGCAACAAGACATTATCGATGACATTCTTCGTTGTTGATGTGCAAGGTAACTACAGCGTGCTACTTGGGCATGATTGGATTCATGCAAATTGTTGTATTCTTTCTACTTTGCACCAATGCCTAATGCAGTGGGACAGCGATGATGTGGAGGTTGTACCAGCAGATACTTCAGCCCAAGTAGCATTGGTCGATGTATCTATCGACGCCGTCCATGATAAGGTAGAGTGTCTATCAGGTAGAGACCTCTTAGATTACGACTTCATTAGCGTGTCCGGGGGACGTTTTGTACCCGTGTCTATAAAGCCGGTTGATGTAGCATGGCTATTTCTAAACTAGTAGTCATGTCTAGTAAGAGTAATCTTGATTGGCTGAAGTCTCACGTGGAGCAATATCGGTCTTCTAAAGACGGTATTGCCGAAGCCATTGAATATTTTAGCGAAGTAGAAAATTTAGGACAAGGTTTCGTGTCGGCTGACCCTTTAGAAGTTATCGATATAGGCAATGGTAGCGTTCCAAGGCCGACTTTTGTAAACCAAAATTTACAGGCTGATGAAATGGCCGAAGTAATAAAGTTACTTCGGTCGTACGTTGATTGTTTCACATGGGAATATAGTGAGATGCCCGGACTAAGCCGTGAGCTCATAGAGCATAGGCTGCCTATCAAAATCGGGTTTAGGCCTTATAAACAGCCCCCTCGCCGCTTTAATTCGGCCGTGTATGACCGAGTTAAAGAGGAGGTAGAATGATTGCTCAAAGCTGAATTTATTAGGTCATGTAGGTATGCTGAATGGGTTTCTAATATCGTGCCTGTAGAGAAGAAGGGGAGCGGAAAAATACGAGTTTGTATTGATTTCAGTGATCTAAACAAGGCCAGCCCGAAGGACGAGTATCCTATGCTGATAGACGACATGTTGATCAACGATGTTCAGGACACAAGGTACTAAGCTTTCTTGATGGCAACGCTGGTTATAATCAAAATTTTATGACCGAAGATGATGAGCACATCGATAACAATGATAAAGACATCCAACACTCTATCATTCCTAGACCAATCACTCGCTCTCATGCCCGCAAGCTTAATTATGAGGTGCGTTCGTTTCTTACTTTATATAATGATAATGATATGGATGGGATGCTACTTATGGGTAATATTTTGACTCTAAGGAACATGGGAGAAGAACTTCTGGATCAAACACAAGAGGTAGAGGCAGCACAATAATCCAATTCGGATTCCACTTCAAACTCTGATTTTGGTTTGGTTTCAGCAGATCACCCTTCATTAAAACGGGAATAACATTCTCGTACAGAGGCGGATTGCGTCGTTCTTTAAGGCATTGGAAAGATAAAGAAAATATCTTTCTAATGAATCTGGTGCCAAGTCCTAGTTCGTTATGAAACATTCTGTGTCGTCCGAACAAGTAATCAGGTGCCGCGTCACCGTTTGGGGCCACTTTGGGCCTTGTATCTGTTTGGGGCCTTAAGCCCAACATTAGTGAAGACTTTACACAAACCCTAGGTATTAATACTCTGTAGCCATCATGAATTAGGGTTGGGTTTTGCTTAGTTTTGAACTTCCTTGCAGATTGAACTCTGATGTTCGTTAGATTGTGGAACCCCACTCTAGAAATCGATCTCTCATCTGCTTGCGAGATTGTGTTTCCGTGTTCTTGCTTGTGTTCTCGATTTGCATGCAGGAATAAACCTTCTTAGAGAGGTCAATCACGTTCATGCGTGGTTGATAACCAACAGAGTCTTGGTATAGCGATTGTGGGGTTCAGATCAGTGTTGATCGAAAGCCGGATCATCAACGTCGAGTCCTCCACCAATCGAGTTTACACCCTTTGACGGAAGATCGGGCACCCGTGTGTATCAAGTGGTATCATAGCCCAAGTTGCCTGTCAGGTATCACTGTATCCCTTAGATTGATCTTCACCTTGTCCTAGAACTCTAGAAAAAGCCACAAAAAAGAGTCGTAGACATCTAGGGAAAATTATCCTTATCGTCCTAGTGTTTTGAGCCTTTGCAATTTCGTCACGGTGTCGTATTGCTGAGTTTTGATCCATGGTCGATGTTGGGTTACTGGTTTAGAGTTGTGTTCTTGATCGCGAGTCAAAGCCATAACCTTTCTTAGTCCCGGGATATCCGAATCCAACCTTAAACCCTAGCCGGAGTCGGTTTTGAGTCAGTTTGACCTTACCTTGGTAAAACGGTCATAACTTTAGCATACGGACTCCGTTTGAGCTCTACCACCCGTAAAAATGACCGGGACGAAAAAACGCATCTAGCCGTGAGCCGTAAAGCCGCTTCCGATTGGATTCATGGGGCCAAATTTGTCTGGGAAGACAGCGTTCTAGAGGGGTTTTTGTTTGTAGTCAGCGTAACTTCTTCCTTTTTGGGTACCTCGTTGAGTACTTATTGTTTGAATAGTCCGTAAAAAAATTCCAAAAAAAGGAGAAAAAAGAAAGAGAGGCCAAAAAAATAAAACAAAAAATAGAGGCCAAAAAAGAGAAAAAAAAGAAGAAAAAAAAATCTGTGAGGCATAAGAGGAGGAAGTTGTTCTAGTTTAAGTTAAGTCTAAGAGCTATGTTTTGGTGTTCTTGTTATTTGAGTTGGCTTCTCTTCTCGTTTCTAGGAGCCCAAGTTAGACCAACAACCAAGGCAAGTATTGTGGATTATTATTGAGCTTTACTAACTATTGTCGATCTGTGCTAATCCTTGCTACCAAAGATTAGCCTTCCGAGCTCCACCTTCCTTCTAATCAGTACAATTTCCAACCGGCAATTGCTATACTCACGACTTCAACGATATCATCCCCAAGCCAACCGGTTGTGCCACCTGCTACAATTGGTAAGAACCTTGCAAGAACTTGGTGAAACATTTGAGTGTGAGCGACTCCACATCCTAGTAGTTCATAGGAAACTAACGTACTTGTGAGCATTTTTGTGTTTTGTGTTTCCACTAACGATGGTAGGATCACAACACCAAGGCAATGGAGATGAATGTGTGTCCAAGTTCGAGCTTTGATAGTTGCTACAATAATTCAATGCAAACATCATTAAGAGCAACCAGGACAATGATAACATATCGGAGAGGATAGAGAGGAGCATTGCCACCCACGTCACCAGGATGGAGAACATAGAGAAACAGCCAGCGCCACTGAACGATAGAGCTGAGGATCTCAAGGCAGATGGCATAAATCAAGAAGAGTATATCTAGCCCCTTGCTCGAGACCCTCCTCCCCGTCAATGAAATCCACGTCGTCAAGGTATGGGAGGTAATAATGAAAACAACCCTCGTGCTGATAATTCGTTTGCTAAGGTTAAGTTCAGCATACCACCTTTTTCTGGCTCTTATGTTGCTGAGACATATCTGAGTCGGGAGATGACAGTAGAACAAAAATTTAACTCTCATCTAGTTCCAGAAATTCATAGAGTTAGACAAGCCACTAGTGAGTTTACCGATTTTGCTATTATTTGGTGGAATGAGCTATCAAATGTAGGCTTAGCACCTGACACATGGGATGGGCTAAAGAGAGATATGCATGGTAGATTTGTCCCCACTACTTATAAACGTGATTTGTGTCAAAAATTACAGCGTTTAAACTAGGGAAATAAATCTGTAGAGGAGTACTACCAAGAACTGCAAATAGGAATGTTGCGTTGTGAGGTAGTTGAGGATGATGAGGGTAAATTGCTAGTTTTTTTAGTGGGTTAAGAAGAGAAATATAGGATATAGTTGATTATAAGGAATATAATTCTCTCAATAGATTGTTTCACCTTTCTATGAAGGCAGAAATAGAATTGTCGGGACGACAGCTGAAGTCGAAGAGCAATGTTTGCAATGGGAAAAATCAACACTACCTTCTCCTGCATAGTCCACTGCCCCCTTCATATCCAGGGCGCGTTTAGCAGCACCTTCATCTTCACTACCACTAGAGGAGAAGAGTAAAACAACCCTACTAGCAAATAGTTCCTCATCGGTTACTTCTACAGGGCGAACCAGTGGAGTCATTTGCCACAATTGCAAAGGGAAGGGCCATTTCATAAGAAATTGCTCACCTAGAGACATACATTCATTGGTACTGAGGATGGTGGGTATGTTAGTGCTAGTGATATTGATGATAGTGGTACTAACAATGCAGGTGACGATGAGGAGACTGAAAGTGACGGCGAGGAGATTTTAGGTACTGCCGCCACAGAGAAGTATCAGGCGTTGATTGTACAATGTGTTTTAAACACTCAAGTGGAGCAAACAGACACATTACAACGACATAACTTATTTCAAATGTTCCTCATTGTTAATGATCATCGTGTTTGTGTCATAATTGAAAGAGGGAGCACCAATAATTTGGTGAGCTTAGCTCTGGTTAATAAGCTTAGATTGATCACACGTCCACATACTCATCCATACTATATTCAGTGGTTCAACAATAGTGGTAAGGTCAAGGTAACACACTCTGTGAGAGTGCACTTTTTTATTGGTACGTACCATGACTTTGCTGATTTTGATGTTGTACCCATGCAAGCATGTTCACTTTTATTGAGTAGTCCATGGGAATTTGATACGGATACCACACATCATGGTAGGAGTAATAAATATACACTTATGCACAAGGGAAAGAAAATTACTTTGCTTCCTATGACTCCCACTAAAATTATGCAATGTGAGAAAGAGAGTATTGAGAATAGCAAGAAGGAGATTTCACCACAATCTAAAAATCAGCAAGTAGCTAACACTATTTTCCCATTTAAGAAAGATAAGAAAGACAATAGCTCTAAGTCGGACGGAATTAAATTGAAGGGGGGTGTTATGCTTGCTACTAAATCTGATTTGGTTGATGTTAATGAGTTTGATTCTCCTTATTATGCATTGATATGCAAAGAAGTTTTGTTTTCATTTGAGGATTCTTCCACTTCGTTGCCTCCTGCTGTCACTAACCTTTTGCAGGAGTATAAGGATGTGTTTCCAGCGGAGATTCCTCCGGGGCTGCCACCTATTCGAGGTATTGAGTATCAATTTGACTTGATCCTAGGAGCGACATTGCCAAACCGTGCTGCATATAGAACAAATCCGGAGGAGACTAAAGAAATTCAACGACAAGTTCAAGAACTTCTGGACCGTGGGTACATACGAGAGAGACTTAGCCCATGAGCTGTGCTTGTTCTTTTAGTTTCTAAGAAAGATGGTAGTTGGCGTATGTGTGTTTATTGTAGAGCCATCAATAATATTACAATAATATATCGTCATCCTATTCCTAGGTTAGATGATATGCTTGATGAATTGAGTGTGTCTATCATTTTCTCAAAGATTGATTTGCGTAGTGGATACTACCAAATTAGAATGAAATTAGGAGATGAATGGAAAACAACTTTCAAAACTAAGTTCGGTTTATATGAGTGGTTAGTCATGCCTTTTGGGTTAACTAATGCATCAATACTTTCATGCGTTTAATGAATGAAGTATTGATAGTATTTATTGGCAAATTTGTGGTGGTTTACTTTGATGATATCTTGATATATACCAAGTCTATTGATGAACATTTGAATCATTTGTGTGCTGTTTTTAATGCTTTAAGAGATGCATGCTTGTTTGGTAATCTTGAAAAGTGTACTTTTTTGCACGGATCGAGTCTCTTTTCTTGGCTATGTTGTTACTCCACAGGGTATTGAGGAAGATGAAGCGAAAATTGAAGCCATCCAGAGCTGGCCAACACCTCAAATCGTCACGCAAGTGAGAAGTTTTCATGGACTTGCTGGTTTTTATCGACGGTTTGTGAAGAATTTCAGCACCATTGTGTCTCCACTCAATGAGTTGACAAAGAAGGGAGCTTCATTCACATGGGGTCCAGCACAAGAACAAGCTTTTAACATGCTTAAGGAGAAACTTACTGTTGGGGGAAAATATTCCATCTTCAGGGTTATTGCAGTAACAAGACAAAGGTTGGTGATTAAGTCCAAGATTTCCAGCATATGACTCCGAGGATGCATGGAGTCAAGTTCGAAGTATGATGACGGACTTGACTTCGGAGTATATCTTCGAACTTGAACTCTTTCGAGAGCTTCCTTGCCAGCTAAGATGGAAGACTTATCTTCTTTCTCATTAGATTAGTCTTTTACCATTTTAGCCCTATTAAGGGTACCGAATAGTTTCCACTATGTCGGTTGTAATAGAGGGGTAAAAGGGTATTTTCCTTAATGTTTGAGCCTATAAATACCCCCTGTTTTACCCTGTAATAGGGACCGAATACAAGTTATTCAATACACACTTTCAAACTATTCTAAGTTATTATCCTTTCGGAGGCTTGGAATAGTTTCCTTCGCAAACACTTCGTTTGTTAGTTTCTAATCTTCAGAAACCTGTTAGCGTAATCTTTTACGCCAACAGTTGGCGCCGTCCGTGGGGAACCTAGTTCAAAAAAACTTCGTTTTCTACCAAGTTCTCAAATCATGCCTCCTAAGCGGAGTGCAGCTAGTAATCCTATTCGGAGGTTCCCTCGGACCTCTGGAGCAAGATCTTCAGACACAGTTGAGGTCGGAGGACCTTCGATGTTTCCTCCACCTCAAACTCCGAAAGGGATTCCCCTTCCTCGAGCATACAGAGTTCCTCCGCCAACTCCATCTATACTTCAGCCAGCCGGAGTCCCTCTTCCACCTCAAGTTCCACTTCGAATTGATCCCTACAGTTCTCAAGACCCGGAAGATCCTTCCAGAGGAGATGAAGACAGTCTTGGTGATATGGCCGCTCAAATGGCCAGTCTCCAAGCCGAATTTGCAAGGTGGCGGCAAGAAGCCGCGAATAGGCTTCGTTCTCAAGCCACCCCAACCATTCCCGAAGTGCCCGAAGACGACGAGGTTATTTATCCCGAAGCCCCAGAGAATGCTTCCTTCGATACCGAGTCTCCGCTGCATCTTGAGTTGCAGAAAGTACGCTTCGACCCTAAGTTCAAAACTTCGAAGCTTTGCAAGTATGCTGGAGATGAAGATCCTGGAGAATTTGTCCGTTCTTATGCTCTAGCAATTGAAGCCAGTGGGGGAGTGCGGGACACTATGGCAAAATGCTTCCCCCTAGCTCTTCAAGGAGTGGCATTGCAGTGGTTCTGGTCTTTGAAGCCAGAATCAATTAGTTCATGGGGGCAGTTGAAGAAGAAGTTCGTAAGCAATTTTCAGGGCACCTTCGTGCTTCCAATGTCAACAGGAAGTCTTTTCCAGGTGAAGCAGCTTCCTGGAGAGACCTTAAGACAATATTTCAAGCGCTTCGCTCATACGAAGTCGCAAATTCGAGGGTTAACTACATCTTCAGTAGTTGATGCAGCTCGAGAGGGAGTTATTCATCCAGGCCTCCTTGATAAACTTCACCGGAAACTTCCAAGTCAGAAGAAGGATGGCTTCGAAGAACTGCTGCAACCCCTTCGATACTGCAAGAAGTAAAATTGGAAGTAAAAACTTCAGCACAACCGCAAGGGCCTAGCTTCGAAGTTCAGCATGACAGGCATAGGGGGCAAAAGCATCCTCGTTCAGAAGTTCTGAACATTGCACCCCCACAGAAGTTTGACCAAAGAGCTCCGCAACCCTCAGGAAGCAAGACCAGCGGCTGGAGGCCGCCAGGGAAACCGGTTGGCAAGGGCCAGACCTTTTTCTGCTGTATTCATGGTGAAAACCGAAGTCTCGCAACTTATGCGTGCAAAGCTATACTTACTCTGAGAGGAGAATATCTGGAAAGAACTTCGGGTCGAGGCACTACTGACCGAGTTCTAGCTGAAGTGCGTCCGGAGCCTGTCCAGGCTGTGGCACGGATAGAGAACTTCGATTTGGCAAGACGCCCTCCGGTGGTCAATATTATGCCACCTCCGAAGCAAGAAGAGGGGCAAGTTCGAGGAAAAAGAGTAGTCCTCCCCATCTCCGGAGGAGGGACTCTTGGAAGTATGTCAAAGAGGCAGAGAAGAGAATATGTCAGAGAGGTGGGCCATATTGGAACCTCTTCATCTGCAGCTGCTATGCCCGAATGGTCCCATGTGCCAATATCTTTTTCCGCAGATGATGCAGTTGGTGTTAAATTTCCACATGCAGACCCACTTGTCATTACTGCCGACATAGCAGGAACTGAGGTTCGGAGAGTGCTAGTTGACGGAGGGAGTTCGGCGGATATTATTTTTGTCCAAGCTTTTGACCAACTCTGCATCTCTAGAAAGCATCTTCTCCCAGCAGCCCGTCCTTTGCAAGGATTTGCAGGACCCCCTCTTGATGCCCTCAGCCAGATTGGCCTAGAAGTTACTTTCGGAGAGGGGCCAATGGCCAGGACAGAGGAAGAGGCATGTTAAATCAATTCGGAGCTGTGGTGCATCATAATTACTTGTGTATGAAGATGCCGACACAAGCAGGAGTGCTCACTGTTTTCGGAGATCAGGCCATCACACGAAGAGCGGAGTATGGTCATGGCCCTCCTCTTGACCCGAGACAGGTGAACAGTGTGCAAGATGATCCGGAGAATTTTTCCGCTCCTAGCGAACCCTCGAAAAGATCCTTCCTAAGTCCAAGTTCTGAAGGAGACATTGCAATGAAGGTTATTGTCAAAGATGGCAAGGAATATTCTTTTCAATTTGGTAAAGACTTACCTCCAGAAGTTGCTATCTCCTTAGAAAAAGTAGTGGAAGAAAATCTAGATGTCTTTGCTTGGTCTGACGAAGACATCACCGGAGTCAGTCGGGACATTATTGAGCACAGTCTACTTGTGAACCCGAAGGCTCGGCCTGTTAGGCAAGGACTCCGGAAGATGTCTGCGGAGAGAGCTGTCCTTGCTAAAGACGAAGTTGAAAAGTTGCTGAAGGCTGGGATTATTAGGGAAGTGGCTCATACGGAGTGGTTAGCCAACCCAGTCTTCGTTAAGAAGAAATCTTCAAGGAAGTGGCGCATGTGTATTGATTTTACATCTCTGAATAAAGCATGCCCCCGCGACCCCTACCCCATGCCCCGAATTGATCAGTTGGTCGACTCCACTGCTGGTTCGGAGTTATTAAGCTTCCTCGACGCGTATTCTGGCTATCATCAAATTTGGTTGAAGCGCGAAGATGAAATCAAGACAAGCTTCGTAACTCCTTCAGGAGTCTTTTGTTACGTAAGAATGTCCTTTGGCTTAAGAAATGCCGGGGCTATGTTTTCGAGATTAATTGCTAAGGCTCTAGGTCATCAATTAGGTCGTAATGTAGAGGCCTATATGGATGATATTGTAATCAAGAGTGCCTTAAAGCACCAACATAGCCTAGACTTAGCAGAAACATTCAATAGCCTTCGGGCATGTGGGATCCGTCTCAACCCCGAAAAATGTGTCTTCGGGGTGCAGGCTGGAAAATTGTTAGGGTACCTAGTTTCAAGCAGAGGGATCGAAGCTAGCCCCACTCAAATAACTGCATTGCAGAAGATGGCTCCTCTAGAGAATTTAAAGCAAGTGCAAAAGCTGACCGATCGTCTAGCAGCACTTAGCAGATTTCTGGCAAGGTCTGCGGAGAGAAGTTTGCCTATTTTCAAAGCATTGAAAGGGTCCGAAGATTTTGCATGGACACCGGAGTGTCAAAAGAGCTTCGAAGGTATTAAAAACTATCTCAGTAACCTTGCTACACTCACGGTGCCTGTTGCAGACGAAACCCTACTCCTCTACCTTGCAGCTACTGGCTCTGCTGTCAGTGTAGTTCTTGTCAGAGAGGTTGATTTCAACGGGAAGTTGGTACACAATCCAGTTTACTTTGTGTCCGAAGCATTATCCGGAGCAAAAACAAGATACTCCGAGCTTGAGAAATTCGTTTATGCTCTGATAATGGCTTCGAGGAAGCCAAGACATTATTTTTTGGCACATAATGTTGTTGTACCAACTTCGTATCCTTTAGGAGATATGCTCCGAAGTAAGGATTCCACTGGAAGAATTGGGAAGTGGGCTGTTGAGCTAGCACCCTTCGGCATATCTTTCCTGGCAAGAACAACAATTAAGTCGCAAGTATTGGCTGACTTCATGGCAGAGTGGACTCCCCCTGCAGCATGGGCTCCGGAGAAGCCTTGTGAAGAAATTTGGACTATTTACTCTGATGGAGCTTTTCAAGCATCTAGAGCAGGTGTCAGAGCTGTGATAATTTCGCCTTCAGGGCAAAAGGCATTGTACTCCGCAAGACTCAACTTTAAGTCTACCAATAATACAGCGGAGTATGAAGGAATTCTGTTGGGACTTCGCAAGGCACGTGCTCTAGGGGATACAAGAGTTATTATTAAAACATATTCTCAGATTGTAGCAGGGCACGTGGAAAAGAGTTTCCAAGTCCGACATCCACAGCTTGCAAAGTACTTACAAGAAATCTGGAAGATCGAAGCAGCATTTAAAGGGATTTCCATTCGGAGTATACCTAGAGCAGAAAATATGCAAGCTGACATCTTAGAAAAAGCTGCAGCCGGAGCCATGGACATACCTGAAGAAGCTTTTTATGAAGAACTCAGTACACCTTCGGTGCCACAATTTCCAGCTGCGGAAGTCCTTTGCATTCCAAGTACAGATTGGCGAAGCTCAATCATGGAAGTGTTGCAAGGAGAAGCAAATATGTCCGAAGGGCCACAACTTTCGAGGTTAATGTTTAGAACTCGGAATTATCAAATAATCAACGGTATTTTATACAAGGCCGGAGTATGTTCCCCTCTGCTTCGATGTATATCTCAAGCTTAAGGTCAAGAAATTCTCCGAGAAATCCATGAAGGACTTTGTGGTAGCCATCTGGCCCCTCGAGCTTTGGCAGGAAAAACACTCCGCCAGGGGCTTTATTGGCCTACAATAACAGCTGATGCGGAAACCTTGGTCCGCACTTGCCAAGGATGTCAATGGATGGGACGAAGGAGTCATCGCCCACCAACAGTGTTGGCGTAAAAGATTACGCTAACAAGTTTCTGTAGATTAAAAACTAACAAACGAAGTGTTTGCGAAATGAACTGTTCTAAGCCTCCGAAAGGATAACAACTTAGAATAGTTCGAATGTGTGTATTGAATAACTTGTATTCAGTCCCTATTACAGGGTGAAATGGGAGGTATTTATAGGCCCAAATATTAAGGAAAAGACCTATTTACCCCTCTATTACAACCGACATAGTGGAAACTATTCGGTACCCTTGATAGGGCTAAAATGGTAAAAGACTAATCTAATAAGATAAAAGATAAATCTTCCATCTTAGCTGGCAGAAAAGATCTTAAAGAGCCTTAGTTCGAAGATATACTCCGAACCAAGGCCCATCTTCATACTTCGAGCTTGACTCAGGACATCTTCGAAGATGGACAGCTGGAAACCTTCGAATCCATTATCTGCCTTCGTGCTGTTACGACAATAACCCTGAGGATGGAATATTTTCCCCCAACAGTAGCCCCTCGAATACGCTTCTCCGTTAAACCTGTAATGTTAGGAGAGCAGTATACGGAAAAAATAACCAGGCGTAGAGGTTATTGGATTTTAATTTATCTCTGAAATATATGAAGATATAAACTCCTGAATAAGTTTTAAGACAATTACTTTCGGACTATCTTAGAACTGACTCAGGAAGCTCGGAAGCTTTTTGACTTAGAAGAAATAGCCGTTAGCTTCCTTCTTCTAATGGAAACTACGAAATGCGTTAATTTCGGAGAGAAGTAACGGGCAAGAATGCGAAACGGCACAGACTAACAGTAAAAAATGTAATGTCTAGGCTATAAATAGAGGGCCTAGAACTTTCCTGAATACCTTTCCGCCGCTCTCTTGCAAACAAACACCCTTTGAGCCCTAGCCTCCATTCTTCCTCCAAAGCAGCCCAGTAGCTTCAATGGCGAAAACCAAGAGTACTGGAGCCCCTTCGGCCTTGGCTCGACAGCAGGCGGCTGCAGCAGCAGCGGCTGCAGCATTGGCGACGGCTCCTCCAACACCCGCAATGGCATCCATGGCGGCAGGAGGGGGAAATCCCCAAAATGTTGATGATTAAGGTCTCTGCCTGCCATCAACGAAATACTTGGATCAATCATACCAGCTGGGACATTCTACCTGCAAAAGAGAATCTCTGGCGGCCGCAGTAGAAGGGAAGATTAGTACCGGAGTCATGATCCGCAAACCTGGAAAGGAGCTTATCCCGTCGCCAAGGCCCGGAGAGGTGGTCGTATTCGAAGCCTTCTTCGAAGCTGGCTTGGGCCTTCCGGCAGTGGATTTCTTGGCCGAGGTACTTGATTTGTTTCACGTCACTCTTCCTCAACTTTCTCCGAACGCAGTAGCTCGTTTAGCTATCTTCGAATGGGCGTTGAGAGCCGAAGGCTGTGAGGGAAGGGCAGAGATCTTCGCTGCGCTACACAGAGCTTCGTGCCAGCCAAAAACCTTCGTAGGCTCCGGAGGTGAAAAAGTGGTAGTAGCCTTCGGAAGTATTAACTTTAGGCTTCGAGATGAATACGCCCTTCAATTTCCTGCTAAGGCCATCAATGCAAGATGGTACACCGACTGGGTCATGAGATGGTTTTACGCCGAAGTTGGGGCGAGCAATCCTCTGGCCGGACCTCTGAAAGACATCCAATTCTAGAAGGAAGCCCTAGTGCATCCAGACCAAGGTCAGCTTGAAGCTCGCCTCAGCCTACTTCAGAAAATCAGTCGAAGGTTGAGCATGCGAGACTTAGCTGAAGAGTTCCTCGGGTTACAAATCTCTCCGCTGATGGCCAACTGGCCTATCATCTTCGAAGAGGATTCGGAAGGCGGTCTCCGAAAAATCACTTCGACTTCGAGCCCTGCAGGTAACTTCGAAAACCACATATATTATGCATATTCATTCGAAGAAGTAACTGACTTAATTTATTTTTAGCTTCTTCAGCCCCTATTACTTCGGAGCAAATCGTACGGGCTTCGGAGAAGATTTTGGGCGCTCCAACTCCGACCGAAAAAGAATGGAGA